>JAIUSX010000977.1:1250000-2500000 GCA_026573805.1 Hesperophylax magnus | reverse complement strand
AATACCGGCTGAATTCTACCCTACAGATGTTATATTCCCGACTTCAGTTCACAGCATCCCGGCATATAATCTGCAAACAAGCGGGGGTTTGATTGGGCATTTCAGTGGCTGGCAGCTGCATCTCATCCCGTCTCATCCCACCTCATCCTGTACCATCTCATCCCATCTCATCCCATCTCGTCGCAGCCGTGATGCGATTGCAGATTGCCCCCAGGAATTCGTTGAACAGTATAACGTTTCAGAACACTGGCAGCGGCTTGTAAACAAATAATTATGTCATTCCCACAACGCGCAGTGGCGGAGACTGTTGATCCAATATGCCAACTTAATAATTATTATTTAATCATGGCGTGGTGGATTCCCCATGCTGCTGGGATAAATAGGATACTACTTCGAAAATAGAATTTAAATAATTCCAGGCATTAAAAAGCGTATTTATGATTTTTTTAAATAGGAATAGAATAACAGTCATTATTTACTAACGTGACTAAATTATACAGGCGTTGTTTTTACGTTCCATTATTAATACACTACCAGAATTATACACGTCAAAACAACCTATCCTAACTTTTGTTATTTTTTTCAAACATGAAATTATTTCATTATTATTTTACACGCACACACAAGTGGAAGATACTAGCATTATCGCCCTGGTGTAAGACCACCATTCGGAATTGAAAAGTTGCTTGAACTGGCTTCAGCCCTTATTTGGTGATCAGAACCGAATAGCCAGGTGGTCCCCCACCTTCCATCTCTTCCCCCTCCCCACTACCTTCAGCCTCACAATCTACCCCAATTGGGAATATCATAGTTTCACTGGCTTCAGACGGTTGGGAGCAGCTGGGACTCTTGTGCAGCATTCACATTATAAAACTTTTGAACACTCTTAACTTAAATTAGTTTTATGACGCGTGTAGTTACAGTTGGTGTATATTACTTAAGTAGGTGTAAGTAGATGTATTACCCTTTTGTTTTTATTTGTTTTTTTTTTACATACAAACATTCTGTTTTTTTGGGGTGAATAGTATATTTATTTTGCAATTTTGTCCAAATTATAAATCACAATATCTCATATGTTAATATTTAATGTCCATAAATTTTTAAATCTTCCTGGTTGGATAGTCAAGACGTTATTTCTATAATTTGTAATATATTTTTCTTTAATACCTACTTGAAAAAAATATATTCACAAATTTGAGTTAAATATAACTTTATACACTTATCTCTTTAGCTTAAGCTACCAGCCACCCGGAGAAACTTACTGATTTAAAATATCTCTTCAAATCGTTCGTAATCCGTTTAAAATCGGGGTATGAATTAATTTTAGGTTTCCTGACAAACTTTTAGTAAAATAAACACAGACAAACACAGGTTCCACAACACGTGACCCGATATTATTACGAATTACTAAAAGTTTATCAGGAAACGGCTTGCAATCTCGTTTTTAACCGGATTACCAATAATTTAAAGAAATTCTTAATAAATTAGCAATACTCATTTTTCTCCGTGTAATAATAATAATAAATTTTAATTTAATTCAACTTTACATAGCGTCTAATAGTGATTAAATCACTTAGAGGCGCTGCTAATTGTTGAGAACATATTTCTTCTTATACTTATAACTAAAACGTTAATGATTTTCCCACGCCTTCCTTGGTCAATCGTTCCACGTTAGTACTGCGACCTTTGGCCGTAGCGCAGTCTGGGAATGCAGATACAGTGATATGCAACTGGCCGGCCATGAATGCTACTGCTCGGATATGTTACTCAAACAACGTTAACTTACGGTATTCATTACTGACCAGACTGTATTTCAATTTGCGGTTTCTTCGTATCGGGTAGCTAATTCGATCACGTATTATTTTTTGGAATCATAAAGTGATATCGCTGTGGTGCATGTTAAAGCCTCATTCACGCGGAAGCAAAAAGTTAAGCCAAGAGCTTTTGCTAATATTTAGGAAGAATTATATTTAGGAAGCATTCGAAAATTTAGGAAATGTGCTGAATCCAATGCACTAAAAGCTAGATTATTTTGCTACTAGTTTAAAACTGGCCTATAAACTTAACCTGACGTAACCTATTTAACTTTTTTTCATCTCTTTTCATTGTTTTATTACTTTTCAAGATTGTGATGAATTGCCACACGGAGAATTGATATAAAATACTGTTAATTTATTTAAACACTGGTCAAATTATTAGTTTTTCTGTTTACTTTAACGAATGAATTGACAGAGTTCCTAACAAAGTATCAGATAAAGGCGAATGTTTTATGATACTGCCGCTTTCCGTCATGATATTAATTTGGAAAATAACATGTGCTGTCGATATATTCTGAATGACTAATATTTTATCAGGAAATATGCACGCTTTTTTCTATATTACACGATGAAGAAAATTTTAAGCATTCTTTATTTGTTTTTTATGTACTTAAAACAATATAATTATTTATTACATAAATGTGCCATTGGTGATTCGATATGAAGAAACATTAGATTAAGCTTACTGAACATTATTATCTGCTACCGATATTAAAATATATGTGAAGAATTATGCCGCAGTTAACTTCCCTCGAATAATAACTCTCATTTTATTATTTCTTCGAATAAGCCATTTAGCATATTGGCCGTGCTTTACGGCGGTGCAGAAAGCTGTTAGAATAAAATAAAATTACTCCTCTGATCAGCGATAAGGGAGATATTCTGCAATTACGCACTTTCCCGAGATCTCGGGTCACTAAGCACATTGCCATCGGCCCGTCATTACGCGGACAAATCCACCCGTAGCCATAGATATATCTCCGTAACTCTGTGTATAAAGCCAATATTTTTCCAAGAATTATTATGAATATGGAAAATGTCAAAAGCATTATTTGTTGTTTAAGTTTATGTGTTTTCTTTCATGTCGGTAACTAATATAATATATTTTATTCAATAATTGCAAATTCACTTTGTGGCGTCATTTTATTTAAATGAAATAAATAACATTGTATACACCACGATTTCATCAAAAAGGATCGACATATTTCAAAACGATGGTTTTTTCGTCAGGATTAACGTAAAATGAAAATGAATAATATTAAGAATAGACAAACAAGTATAGACACGTATACTTGTTCATTGGACAAGAAATCAAAATAACAAATAATTATAAGCAATAATTAGCCGTTTGATGTATTAGTACATATTGAATCATTTGGCGAGTTGGAAATAAGCCGATATAGCTCATTGGTTTCAGAGCACCTGACTGGACATCAGAAGGCACGGGTTCAATTCCCGTTGGCATTTATTTTTACTCGGGAGATATTTTCAATTTGTATTGATATTTCATTGCTTATAATTTTTTGTTATCCTTTATGCTATGCATAAAACTTTGTCTTATAAACATTAGTTTATCATTAAAAAATAAGAAATCCAAATGACGCCAGAAAGTAATTTCACAACTATTGAAGACGTAATATATAGAAATCCAAATGACGCCAGAAAGTAATTTCACAACTATTGAAGACGTAATATATAGAAATCCAAATGACGCCAGAAAGTAATTTCACAACTATTGAAGACGTAATATATAGAAATCCAAATGACGCCAGAAAGTAATTTCACAACTATTGAAGACGTAATATAATATTTGTTTGTTTCATCATTCTAGTCTAGTGGTTACTTTCGACGATCAAACGAACGCTGAAATGTTAAATTTTTGGTCAATTGCTCAATTCTGTCGTCACCAAATTCAACTGAGTAAACTTTTGGCCTAGCGGTACTCAATTTGTCCAACTTTCGCTTCTTAAACTAAGCGCGTAAATTAGGCTCGATCGTCCAATTTTCGTCAAAATTTGGTCCAATTTTTGTCAAAACTAACGTTAAATTTTTCTATGTATGTAATGCGATTCCGTACATTAAATTCAATCATATATCGCTTGCACCAATTAGATAATGAATATTCTAATATGAATCCCCCCAGGAGTCTATTATCATGTGCGGATTAATAGATAAATATGTATTCATTCAAAAACCTTATTTTTATATTAATGTTGATTTTCTTAATTTTTATACCTGCCTTATGTAATTCTTTTGTACTTGTACTTTTTTAGTAATTTTACACTTTATACACGGAGAAAAATGATTCTGGTTAATTAGTGATAGCATGAAAAATACTTAATAAAATATTAGTCATTCTTTTCCTAATACACAAGACGAAATGCGACAATATCAGTATTTGTATGAACCCCTTTTCCGCCGTCCTCATCAAACATTCGATTTTGGCTGATACTTTGTTAGGAGCTCCGCCAGTTCATTCGTTGAAGGCCTGCAGTCCCGTTTTTAACAGGAAAACGAATTATTTTACCAGAATTTTTTAATAAATTGAAAGCATTTTAAATCAGTAAGCTAAATCAGAAAAAGTAAATTGTTTCAAAATATTAGAAGAGGATACGAGATGAATTATGTGAGAGAGTTGTCGAGACAGCTTTGTGTGTTGTTCCATCCTCTCTGCCTTCCCCTGCAGAAGAGTTGGAGGGGTTAATTGCGATGGTTGGTTTATTTGTACATCATACTTGGAAATGAACTCTAATCCATTCGGTGTTTACTTAATCCTGGCTCACCTTAGTTAGTTGCCCCATTCCTAATTTAAAGTATAAACAAGGCATCATCCGGAGCTTTCAATGTATGTTTTATTTCATTCATTTAAAAACGGTTGGATCGTGCTCGAATAGCGTAATGTCAGTAACCCCTTGAAGCTGGGTTAGGATGACGTCACGAAAACATCTGGTTTTGTTGAGCATCTGGAATGTGTTCTCAATATCTAACACGTGCAATAGCTATTACTTCCCGAGAGGACGCCATTGCTGTCGAGATGATGTTTCATTAAATATTATTATTATTATTAATAATTATCTTAAGCCCTCACTAATTTCTACCGATTTATGCATATTTCTCTCGAACGCTTTAAGTTTTTAAGTTCCTAAAAAGATAAATATTATATTTCAAGATAATATCTATACATTTGTAAAACCGAAATATTAATTGTATGAAATTCCCTCGATAGAAAAAAATTCGGAAAGTGTAAATATTAAAAACAGATTTTGTTCCGTTATTAAATAAGTTATAGGAATGAAAAAATTCAATAAGTTTTAGTTGTATTGTAAAGTGTCCTTAATGTCATAGAAATAAGTTTTTAAAAGGCTTATACTAGATATAAAAATGTAATTTTTTATAACTAAATAAATACAATAAAAAATACGCTATCTGAATTAGAGAAGTCACGAAAAAACTGGACTAGAAGTTAGAGAATTGTATCTATCTACAGGGTGTTAAGGGAAGTGCTTGACTTTTTTTAACTAGTGATTCCTGACATTATTTGGAGTAAAAAATGAATATGAAATTTTGGAATACAGTGATATTTTTTATGTTTTTTTTTCAATTTATAACATGCAAAATCACTAGGTATTGGACAATTAGGATCGGGGTGAAGGTTGGTCGGTTACTAGGCTGAGTGGCCAGTGACAAAATGAAAAAGATTTTTTTTTGCTTGTTTTGAAAAAAAAGTCACCGAAAATTTTGTTAACATTTTTTGCTCCAAATAATGTCAAGAATCACTGGTTAAAGTACGTCCCTTAACACCCGGAATATTTTCACAAGATTATCGAAATATCTCGCATTTTTTACTAATAGTATTATTTCAATTTCAGTGTACAAGTGAAAGCAAAACGATTAACCAAGAAGCACCACGTACAGAACTAATTTGTTTGGTTGTTTCACAGATCTTGAACAATAAATTCATCAAATTTCAGAGTTAACCGGTTCAGTGCCAATCACTCCCATGAGCGGACCAATCGTATCTCAGAGTAACAAAAGCTCCTGGCAGCGAAGTGATAATGTTCAAGTTCTCTTACTATTCAAGTACCGTGTTTTTCGAGTATAAATTTTTCGAATTGTTCAAGCTCTGTGAAACGATTGGCCCTAAGTGTGTTATTAATTGAATTTATTGTTAATAATAATAATATTAATTAACAATAATACACCTTAAGACTCGAGAGTCACTCCTGAAATATATGAACAAACGTTCTTTTGAATTGGCATTATACTTGTTTGGTGACAAGATCTCAATATCCTAGTATTTCCCAATCTTCGAAACTGGGTACTACCCATTTACAGTAGTACAATGTACCAGAAACATTAACAAAAGCCGTTGTAAACGTTAATTCGATTAACATGCTATGTTTTTTCGTTATTTTCCTGGTTCTATCATAATATCCCTTCGTAGATGTTTGTTAAACATAGTAATTTTGGGACGGCGCATAGCAACATAACCATTTAAAGGTTAAAATGCTGTCAGGGAAGTTTTACATTATATCTGCCTCAGCTGGTCGCCTCTGCTTGCACAGTTAGCAAAAACGAAACGAAGGGGGCAACACACATACTAATACACTAATATTATTACAATCAATATACAGTCTTGAATGTATTACAATGCTGTTATGTATTCCTTGAAAGCTTGCGACCGCTGCACAGTAGACAGTCTAGAATAAACAAGTTTGACAAAATTATTTTACTGTCTTTTATAGCATACTAGTGGACCTTGTCTTTTTCAGGCATCTCCGACTTCTTCCACCATTCACTACTGTATACCACAATGTTACTGTTAAAAACTACTAATAACATCGATTTTAATTCGACTCCGTAACTCATTCCGGCACAGAGATAATACTTTAAATCTTCCTCGGGCGTCCCGGACTTTTTCCACCATCCAAACCATCCTCTAAACACTCTTGGCACTAATAAGAACAAACTTTAAAATTTCCAGCGAAATCAGTCCAGTAGTTTTGAGTCTTTAAATGACAAATAAAGAAGCATTTATTTATAAATATGCAGATTATTCAGTATAAAGAGTTAGGACAAACCTCAGTGTATATTGAGTCTGCCTACGCCCCTATGTCCGCATTATGATGGTTAATTTAAATCATTGAACTAACTGAATATCTATTATGCGTTCAGCTATTGACTGATTTGAAGTTCCTAGAGCGACCGAAGAATTCGTTTCATTCAATCATAGGAATACTTCCGAGGGGAACGTATCTACTGTAAAATCGTTAACCTGATAGAATAGAAACTTCTTTGAAATGTATTTAGATAAATTTAGTAATTAAAATGCACAAGACGACACCAATATCGTGCTTTAATCATTTAGTATTTTTTTTACTTAAAACGTAAAAACGTTTACGTAAAATTTTATGTTAAGTGGGGGAAAACAAACAAAACACTGTTAAGTACATTTATACATTTTATAGAAGTAAATAAATGCCTCAACGGTGAACTCTTTCGTAGTGAGATTTCTATTATACGGGTGTTTGGGGGGTAAAGTGCACAAACTTTCGGAGGTGATTCTACATGATGGTACAAGTAAAAAAATATAAGTAATTTGTTTAGAAATTTCTTTTTTTTATTTTAACCATACAAAAATATTTTTCAACAGAAGAATATTATTTTCTCCATACAAACAATTAAACTTTTGTACCTTAATGTAGAAATTTATAAAAAAGTTAATCATCTTTTTTACTTGTACTATCATGTAGAATCACTTCCTGATGTTTGTGCACTTTACCCCGGGACACCCTGTATATTTTCTTTAGAATACCTTATAACTCTTATGAAATAAGATAAAACACCACTACGTATTGTTCTTTCCGTATCTTTTTCATAGTTGCATCAGCAAAATGATTTTTCTAAAATATTGTGTAGTTAACAATAAAAATGTTTTTACAGCAAGACAACGGTCCCCAACGTGTAAAATTTTTATAGGGTAAAATCATATTTCTAAAGGAATGGGTACGAAGATTGCTTTACTTTATATAGCGCCGTTTACTGATAAAATGATCATAACGCATTGAAAATCATATTTTTTACAAACCTTTCTGACAACTTTATAATTTTATAATTAATTTTATAATTAATAAATCAAAGTTAATGTAATCATAAATTTCAACGCCAAAATATCATATCGCTAGAAGAACGTTAAAGTTGTATGGAGAGTTATTTCGAGGTCACCTTCTAGAATGTCGTTTTAAAAACCATTCGAGCTTTTACGTGTCTTTACGACATAACGATGAACCCAAGTGATTACTCGCGTGACATAACCGACACACGAAACGAGATTACCACCGCCAAATACCAATATCTTGAGTGCACCTAGCAGCTACCTAGCAGCCACCCAAGCCACCCTTCATACCTGCCGCTGTATCATGCTTTCCTTATACTAGCTTCCTCCTTACCTACAGCTACCGAGACACCGTATTCATAAATTGCTAGTGTGACACTTTTACCTAACAGGACAGGGATCAACTTTTATGGACATGGTGTACATGATATTACGTTACTATATAATTCTCGCATCTGCATTACATAATACATTTCGCTTGAAGGTATGTGTAAAGTGGTTCATGGACGATTAAATTCAATAATTTGTTATTGCGTAATTGATGTGCAATTTCCGACGGAATTTCAATCGACCTTTCAATATTTTCGCCCCAAATTCTTTGTGGACCTCTGCGAAACATAAAGTGATAATCTTTCGATCCGGACAAACGCGCTATAATTTAATTACTATACAGGAAAGGGTGTGACGGCTGTTGATGTCGCCCGAATCTTTTTGAACGAACTCAACGAAAGCACGCCTCGCCACGGCCCGAAGCATTTGGATTACTGGCGTGCCAACTTCGAGTGCTCCTTTTTAAAGTTGTTTTAACATTAAAACGTCAATATTTACCGATGAAAGTTTGTACCATGGCTTTCCATAACTTTTCAAGTACGACTTGTACAATATCTCTGTGTGCATGTCGGTATTTTTAAATTATCGCCGGAGATCTGTGCCCGGCGAGCGCTTGTAAGCGGATGAAGCCCGTGGTATCAAACAGCGGACAATGAACCGATGTTTGTGGCCCGTACTTCGAATGCCAATGTTTAAATGTTAACTCAATGGTCGGGTTGCGACCTCTAGACACGGATCCTATGTGCTTACCAACCACTCTACCACAGAAGTCCCCTGAAATCTTCCCTTATTTGAATCACTCATTTCATTCATAATAATAACAAACCAATTTTGTGTCGTGTTATTTCACTTCAAGTGTGCACTTGCCATTACTGTTAAGGTTGCAGATTTAAAAAATATAAATTTCCGTCTTTTTTGTCTTTGTTTTTATTGGTCTACTATTTTCTATATCATCATTTTACTCTATCGAACTAAGAACCTAATACATATAAGACGTGTTATCCCATATACATTTTATAACTGAAGACCTCCGTGGTCGAGAGACAAGGCTGTCGACAATCTGAAAGTAGCGGGTTAAAATCTCGGCGTGCGCAAGTAAATTTTATTTGATAAATTTGTTTTGTTTCTCAATTTAATAATTAAAAATAATATATAGTATGTTTTTGGCACGTTTCAGGGTGAAAAATACTCTCAGTATCGCCCTGGTGTAAGAGACCACCATTCGGAATTGAAACTTTGCTTGAAATGACTTTAGCCGTGTTTGGTGACCAGATCTGAATAGCCCAACTCCTCCACCCTCCTCCTTCCCCTTCTCAATACCTTGCATTAAAAAAAATATTATTTAATAATAACTTTAATTTATTTGATTAGTTCGCAAAGACTTCTCAGAAAAATATCGATAACGTGGTCCAAATATCTATACTGTAAATTATTTTAACTCCACCATTTTATTTACGAGCCTGTCAAAATACGGTGTCATGTCAAGAGTTATAAGTAACTACTTACCTTTTATTGCAGAAATAAAATTTAAAACATATTTATCTAACTTGTAATATTGTTTAAAATGAAATTATCAATCTTGCACTTTTCCGTTGAAGAATTGAATACGACATACTCATAGAAGATTTTTCATAATGTTATTTATTCAGTTGGGTATAAGTGAACAAAGTTAAAAAGTAATCGTGACTGAAGATTACTAGAATTTCAAGCTTATGATTGAGTATTCTAATCATGCTAATGATCGTGGTTACGTCACAATCAAAAATAATTTGTACACTCGTTATTCCTTATTATTTTAGCAAGAAAAATGTATACGTATGCGTAACAAAAAGCTCAGTTTGAACAAGCGTAATCAATCTATGTCATTGGCAGGACAACGAATTAAGAAAAACGTTATTACATTTCATTCGTAACCACACTAGAGAGTTGAAGTAATAAAATCACGAAAATCTAGAAATTCCACTGACTCATTTTCAATGTAATGAATTATATTTAAATGGTTACATATTGGTCTTCAGTAAAAACAGTTTGATATTACTGATTGATGATGAATTTAACGAAAATATTATGGCTCAAAAGAATGTATTCTAACAAGACTATTCATTCTTATTTTTCCAAGTTTTATAAGTAGGTACTTAAATACCTACCTGCTTAGTTATAAACCATATTTTTTCATGTAATTCAAATAATTATTAGGTTTACAATTTTTAAAGAAATGTCACTATCTCAATGACAATTCTTTCTTCATGCGTGTAGATACCATAATATTGATAATACCGATTTGCGAATACCTTAGAGGTAGTATCCAGCACGGCCACCATCTTGAAACGGAAACGGAACGTAACAAACAAATTTACAGACAGATGAAATTAGAGCCAAACGCTACAGTCGGTCAACTATAGAACAAAAAACGTGGATTCTGAAAATAAGAACGTTTTATTTATTTCCTTTTTTTATTTATTTATTAAATTGAATATAATTACATGTAATACAATATAAGATATGGGTAGTCCCACAAAGCTGTGACAATCAGCTAGTCTGTAGGTTCTACTATTTAATGTTATAACATAATACACATTAGCTTAAGTTTAAATATTAATACCAAATATAATGTTTAGGATAGATAAACGTTTTGTTCATTTATTAAGCACTTTTTTGTCAGTTTAGGGCAAGGTTCCTCATTATTTTTAAAGTTAAAGTTTTCGTTAAATTTGTTATAAATCACAGGTATCAAATAGTCAAGTGTTCTGCTACCATACTTATTTGATATTAGTGGAATTTTTAGGCCTTTTTTTCAGTAAATCTGTTTTTGTGACTATGCACCAATGACTTTTTGCACGCATTTTCTCCCGCATTATCCATAATTATAATAAACCAGAGAAGCCCTTTAATTGGAAGTAGGCCCTCAGAGCCATATAGTAATTTTAAGTTGTTTCTTTGTTTGTAAATGCTAGGTTTAACATTTTTTTTAATTATCGCAGTTTGTAAATTTTGAATGTATTTAATATTAATATTACTCGAGTGTCCCCAAGTTCGAATTCCATATCTAAGTATTGATTCGACCATAGAAAGATATATAAGTTTTAGAGTGCATCGAGGCAATACAAATATTAATTTATAAAAATTACTCGCCAAACATCGGAGCTGGTTACAAATTTTGGTCACACTTTTGTCCCATTTAAAGTTATTATTCACACAACTAATGTATCGATTTCGGCAGCTAAGAAAAGCTTAAAAAAGCTACGGATATAAATTCTCCGACTGCGATTGTCTACAGTGTTGACTGGTGACGTCACTTATTCATTGTGTCTTTTAAAAAATAATTGTCTTACCATGACGACGTTTTTAAAAATGAGGACACGAATCTTAATGTAATGGTATTGCTAATTTATCATTTCTGCACTAAGTACGCTATATTTCAATATGATCGGTCGGGAGTGAACCTTAACCGTATTTTATTCTAGCTGTACCACGCCACGCGTTGCTGTGTCTTAGTCTGTCTGTGCAGATAGATAAACAATAGCGCGTTTTGCAATTATGTCCAAAAGATGGCGCTGTTTAAAAAAAATGTTTTTTACCTGTCACGAGTGACATCTAGAAATAAACGTATATAAAACACACACATATTCGAATGCAACGTTGTGTCAAAAACAATCGGTAAAGAACTTTCGGAGATTTACGATTTTAAACAAACAAGCATTTACAATTTTATTTATATAGATTATGTTGTTTTACATAGAAAATATGTGAAATAAGCGGATGTGTACGTATTGGAGTTTAAAAAAAACGTCTTTCGTACTTGTTCTTTAGCGCCACATGATCGATGTATGTAAATTATTGATCTTAGACCTATGCTTAATCCTTGCTTAATCGAGTATTATAATCTAAGCTATAAATAAATATTTTAAAGTATATACTTTCACGCCCTATTCTAACTATCGCGTCTATTCTCGGAACACATTCGCCGTTTCGCGATGTTAACGATTCGTTAAAACTTGTTAACGGCGGCCGTTGCGTCGTTGCATCGTTGCCCGCCCCGATAGCATTTTTACAAAGCCTATATCATTTCAGTCACGGTGACGACTGTAATAGAGTAGCTTTTGTTTGTGTCAAATCATTTATATTGCCTGTGCCATTTCAGATATGGTGACGACTATTTAAGAATAAATAATAGATTTGATTTTATTTGTGCTAACCTAATCTAACCTATAGACTGCATTCTAGACTTAACCTAACCTTATTAAGTCTAGAATGCATTAGACTAGACTTTGCTACCATAATATAACTTCCAATATCAAACCCCTCAGGCAAATTTGTTCGCTTTTGGGAATAGCTCATATTATGGTCTCACTGAAATCGTTATATCTCAACTTACTGTCGTGGTGAGGAATATAGTCTAAACGGTTTAAGAAAGAGAAATTCTTTTTTTATATATTCAAATCAAGAGGTTAACCACAACATAATTAAAATATATACCTCTATGAACAAATCAAACTTTTTGAATTTTTTAATAATTATTTTTATATGAAACAACGAAAAAGTGAGTAACGTTTATCATACATTTTTGTAATAAAATATGTTTTTATATATATATATATATATCATTATTTTTTCTTTATCATAATTTTAGGTTGAAATGTCGTAAAGTGAGCTTTCAAAAAAAATATTTCTAAATTCAAATATTTCAAAAATTACATGTTTATTTCTAATAATATATTTTGAAAGCGGGTTTCATCGCCTTTCAAAAACAGTTTTTAATTTTCGGATGCGTTCAGAAATATTCAGACCTTCAGAAAATACTCCGACCTTCTGACAGAACATGCCAGAGGCCTAGTGGGTTAATCAGATAAAGTCTGTTAAAGAAATGGTACAGTGATTTTGCACAAAGAAAAGCTACTCTATTACAGTCGTCACCATGTCTGAAATGGTATAGGCTTTGTAAAGTCGCACCCCGATAACGCTTCGCGCCGCCTGACGCGTCTCGGCCTAGCGGAAAAATTAACGGCCCCGGCTCTAACGGTTAACGGCTCTTGCAAAACTTACCCCGCGCCGGACATTTGCATAACCATTAAACATGTTGCAGATTTATGGTGAGTAATAACTGATAGCTTAATAATGGACAGATTTGAGGAAGCACCCATCAACTTTAAATAATCAAAATGCTTTCAAATTGTAAGGAACATTCAGATTCTAAAAATAATCGATTATAATGCATACGATTAAAATTTATACCAACGTTCAATTTCTGATAAGCTCCGATTAAAATCCATCAAAAATACACATTTCAACCGATTTTGCGAGGAATTCAGAAAAGCGATGAAGTATCTACGCAGTTTGTAATATTTTGTGGTAATTAAAATTTAAAATTAGAACTGATTTGTCAAGAATTCAGATAATCCCATGATTTTTCAAAGGTCTACGCTTGGTACTATTCTGAAATCGATTAAAATTTATTCGAATCACCTCTTGATTAACATTCATTACAACATAATGATCAAATCATAAAATGTAATCAATATTATATTATAAAAAAAATCACCTCTTGATTAACATTCATTAGAACATTATGATCAATTCAAGTCATCTCTTGGTTAACATTTACTAAAACATTATGTACAATTCGTGTGACATATTGATTAACATTCATTAGAACATTACGATCAATTCGAAATATCATTCGCGTCTTTCAGTATTTTGACTACCAAAATCTATTTTAAATTCTTAATATATTCAGTTAGGCCCCGTCCAGATGATATTTATATAATTATGTTTTTGGCCACGTTTTTAACAAAACGAAAAATATTTTTATTAGAATAACATTTCATAACTTTGAAGGTTATGCTCATCAATGTATCATTTAAGAAGAAAAAACTAATAAATCTAAACGAAACATGAAACAGAATAAGTCACAGAAAAATAAAAAGGTAATGATCTAAACTGGGAATCAAACCCAAAATCTGTCTTACCGGGACAACGCCTCTAACCACTCGACTATTAGGAACTAATTATTAGAAGTAATTTTTGACGATCTCATATTTCAAATTCATAATTTAACTGTATTATCTTGGTACTAAGTTTTCTCACATTTTTGGCAGATAATTTTTTTTAATTGAATATTCATTTAGACTTTTAGAAAAAGTCAATAGGTGTCCCATATACATATAAATCGGATATGTTTATCTGAGACCCTATAGAGGTTACAACCAACAGAACTTTGTTATCATTTTAAAAGATAACTGCCCAAATAATGTGAAAATTTAGTTGCAAGACAATATAGTTAAATTATTATATTAATTACGTTCCTGCAATGTGCAGATATAACAGCATAAATCATACAATATTCAAAGATGTGCAAATAAATAAAAAGTTGTTGTGTTTTGTAGCAAACTTTAAAATGTACCTTTTGATGTTTATTTTCGAGTTGGCCAAGTGTAGCTCGTAATAGACCCGCCCACTCCTCCTACCTCCTGTCCCCCATAAGGGTGACAATCCCCGGTGAAATTATAACAGGAATTCATTTTTATTAATGGAAATTAAATTTAACGGACAGCGCAATCTATAACTCGCCGGGTAATGGTTACTATGAATGTAAACTGTTTTAAGTGTTCGCTTCAATGGATTAGAGATTAGACGGAGCTTGTAAGGGGTGCTTTGTTATTTAAAACTAGGGTCTAAAGTACAACGGGCGACATACTTTAGAACGGTAGAGTTTCTACCTTTCAAAATTACAATTTTATACCGGATTCGTTTTAAAGATATTTAGATTGGGAAAGGTATATGAAATTAAAGTATATAAAGAAATTATGAAAATTGGAACAAAACTATGCAGAGATAAGAAACTGGAAATGTAACAGGGTGATCCAATTCGAGTTAACCTACTTTTATCAATAAAGAAACACCCATTAACATTATATTTTGTATCATTAATTAATCATGGAAAATGATGTTAAGCAAATGGCCGCCTCTGAACCTTCTGCAGCAGTTGATTCGTTTGAGATAATTTTCGATAACTTTTTCGTAAGATTCGGGGGCTATAACTTGGCATGTTAGTTTTTAGGTGCTTCTACGTTGTATGTTTGATGGCGTAGACGTGACTCTGTAGAAAACCCCACAATGGTGTTAAATCGCATGATCTTTCACTACGGTGCTAATTGATCGACCATAATCTTCCCGTAAACGTCGATACACATTTTGTACAGATTTGTTATTTCTGTAGATAATTGAACAATTTTAACGAGTTGAGCGGTGGTCAAAAGATTCAATCAGTAAATGTGTTGTATCAAACTAACATTTGATGTGTACACTCGCCATTAACGACAGATGTCTAATTTAGAATGCTGCCAATACAGGAAACACGAATTGGAAAAAGAAACATGATTGAGATGGAATGCCAGAAAGAAAATTTTGTACAAACTTTTGGAACCTAATAAAAGTCTATCAGCCCAGACTAACCACAGAGTTTTTTTCTGAGATGATGATGGAAATATAATGACAATAAGGACGTTATGGAAATATGGAAGAATTCCTTCAGAACACTTTTGAACCACACCGATGGAACACGAGATTGGAAGTCAATTATGTTTAAATTACGAATAAGTTTTAATTTATGTCGATAGATGTCACTCATTCAAGGAGTCTACTTACCGACTGTTATTTTTGTAAATTTTTATATTGTAGATTTTTATCATTTTTATGTACAACAAAGTTAAAATAGTGAAGTATCTTAGAAATTGTGTAACTGTTCCTGATCTTCAAATCTGATTATATTGTAAAACGGTTCCTGATCGTCGAACCTAATTATGTTGTAGAACGGTTCCCTTTCGTCGAACCTAATTATGTTGTAAAACAGTTCCTTTTCGTCAAACCTAATTATGTTGTAAAACGGTTCCCTTTCGTCGAACCTAATTATGTTGTAAAACGGTTCCCTTTCGTCGAACCTAATTATTTTGTATAACGGTTCCCTTTCGTCGAACCTAATTATGTTGTAAAACGGTTCCCTTTCGTCGAACCTAATTATGTTGTAAAACGGTTCCCTTTCGTCAAACCTAATTATGTTGTAAAACGGTTCCCTTTCGTCGAACCTAATTATGTTGTAAAACGGTTCCCTTTCGTCGAACCTAATTATTTTGTATAACGGTTCCCTTTCGTCGAACCTAATTATGTTGTAAAACGGTTCCCTTTCGTCGAACCTAATTATGTTGTAAAACGGTTCCCTTTCGTCAAACCTAATTATGTTGTAAAACGGTTCCCTTTCGTCGAACCTAATTATGTTGTAAAACGGTTCCCTTTCGTCGAACCTAATTATTTTGTATAACGGTTCCCTTTCGTCGAACCTAATTATGTTGTAAAACGGTTCCCTTTCGTCGAACCTAATTATTTTGTTAAACGGTTGCTGGTTGTCGAACCTAATTATGTTGTCAAATGGTTCCTTTTCGTCGAACCTAATTATTTTGTAAAACGGTTCCTTTTCGTAGAACCTAATTATGTTTTAAAACGGTTCTTGGTCGTCGAACCTATTTGTGCACCAAAATTAGACACTATTTGAGACTTGAATTAGTTAACAGCTATTGATATTTTTCTCTTACTTGTTAATTAGCAATTTTAATTAAAAATAATTTCAATATTTTTAAGTGTGGAAAGTGTGTTCACCTTTTCTGAAGCCTCCCAAGTAATTCCTCCTTGCAGTTCCTGATCTGTTGCCAACTTCATTACATGTCCAGCTGTTCTCTGCATAGTCCTGCCATTACATGCAAATATAGTCAAGCATTGCTCCACTAAATAGTCAGTCGACGTAGCGCAACTTTGGATTGTTTAAAACAAATTCTTGGATATACTCATTATTTCAAATTACATACATGTGTATGTTAGCTTCTTTATTTATTTAAGTTGCACGTAACGTTGCGAATTAACGTTAATGGCAATGCATTTCTTGCGCAGATCCTCACAAATGAGGAAGATAATAAAATAAATCGTTAAAGGTACTTTCAGTCGATCTCCTTATAGAATTGACAATAATATATTATTGATTAAAGAAACAATATATAAAATAGTTCTTGGTACCTGACGGCTACACTAACAATAAACGCCGAAAACCACAATTATTGATTCATTTAAAAAAATGTACATTGCATTAAAATCATAAGCCACTCATCTCATTAGAGAATTCTGTGTCGAGATTTTCAGCTTCACATTTGCAATATAGTAAATCATTTGATTTAAATACAAGCAAACTAAATATAATATTGAAAATGTAAACCTACAAAATTATTACATAAATAAACCCTACAATAAATCAAACTAAAATTACAGCCGGGTAGTACGTTTAAAGTTGGCAACAATAACATTCGACTGACTAAATAAATATTACAAAGTACCTGTGTTGGCTTATCAGCTACAATCATAGGGTGACCATACTGACAATAGAGATAGTATGAATAATTATTAACAAAAAATAACAACAATTTACCGAACCTATGAGAAATACGGTACACATAAACACACACTCCACCACAATCTACATATAATGATGGACACCTCAAAACGTTGGATAAAGAAGGAGGAAGCGCAACACGGCATAATAACCCAAAATAAATCACGATAATAAAATACAAAATTTAAATATTTTGCTAAAACACTTCAAGCCAGATTTTTTTGTGAAAGTTACTTTTCCGTGGTTTCATATAGAATAGTCTTCAAAGTACAACATGGTATAGAAATATTTAAAACTAAAAACTAAATATATTCGTAATTTTTTTTTTGTTAGAGAAAACCGTAGATGAAATTGCACTCCTCAAATTTCTCATCATTATAAGTAAAATTGTAATATTTTACATTAAAATTCTTACCACTGTCATATTAACTTCAAGATTTTTGATTTTTTAAATATTCGTTTTTATCGTTTCCTGTAAAATTTTCGCTTTGTTGCTTGAAAGGTTTTACCAAACCACAGACGATATGTACATACTTAAAAACGATGTTACTACATATTTTACTTTGCACCTAGTTAAAAATCATGTTACTACATATTTTACTTTGCACGTAGATAAAAATTATGTTACTACATATTTTTGTATTTATCTCGGTAAAAATTATGTTACTTCATATTTTTTAACGAACCCAGTTAAAAATTATATTGCTACATATTTTTTAATGTACCTACTTAAAAATTATTTAACTACATATTTTTGTATGTACCTACATAAAAAAATTATGTAACTACATATTTTTGTATGTACCTTGGTATAAATTATGTTACTACGTATTTTTGTATGTACCTACTTAAAAATTATGTTACTTCATATTTTTTAATGTACCCAGTAAAAAAATATGTTACTACATATTTTTGTATGCACCTAGTAAAAGATTATGTTACTAAATATTTTTCAATGTACCTAGTTAAAAATTATTTAACTACATATAATTTCTGAAGAGGAAATAGTTCAATAAAATAAATGCACCCATTATAATAAATATCCATAAACTCAATGTTCAATTCTAATAAAATTTATGATGTCAGTTTTTTTTTAGCAATTGAGCTCAAACTACTTCTCACTATTAAATGTATAGTGATTAGTTATATTTCCTGCTTTTTTATGTGGGAAAAACCATTTTTTATATCGAATTGAAATACGTTGCTCTTTCTGTACACAAGAATTATAAGCGTTAGTCATCTTCACTACTGCTTGGGAATGTACAAGTACCATAAACAACGATGCTCGTAAGTCACACATTATGGCTGCATCACTTTACAACCAATTGCCTATAAAATTAATCATGTATGAGGGCTGCTTTAGGTTTCGTAGTGTCCAATTGGGGAGCAAGATTTTATGGAGAACCCGAGTCTCTATGCGGTGCATGAATATGTCTGAAGCAAGTCCCTGAAAATAATGAGATGTTAGAAGAGAGATGGATGTCGCTATTGGGGTTGGTATATTATCAGCGATATTTGATGAAAATTAAAAAATCAATAATAATCATTTCGGTTGTGTGTCGGTGAAACTCTGATTCAATGAAATCGGATTTGCTTTGAATTTAAGTATCACTTTCAAAATTGGAACCGATTGTGCGAGGAATTCATGCGAGCGATAAAGTACCCACAGATATCGTTATATTTTTAACAGTAAATTATTTTCAAATTTGGAACTGAATTGTCAAGAATTCAGCCTATCCCGTGATTTTTCACGGGTCAGCGCTAGTAATGTAAATAGTTTCAGGAGTAATATTTTTTCTTTCAGTATAAAAAAAATCGTGGTTTACCCTCATTCCGCGAAATTTCGGATGATAAAGAAGTAATGAAAAATGATCGAAAAAAATCGTTATACGAATAAGGCTATTTTTACTGAAAGCGTATTTTATTTACATTGTTCTCTAAACAGTGATTTTTTTAAAATTAATATCTTTCACATTGCAACGAGCCGCAAATATGCTACGTTAAATTAAATTTATTTTATTTTGATGATTCTTCACATGAAAAAAATTGTATATTGAAAACGTTGCCCTTTATTGGTACTTTTAATGCACAATGCAATCCACTAATAACCAAACGTAATCTGGTCCGTCTACACTATTTTACATGACATGCACCAATAAAACACATATTTGACAAGTTGGTGAAAGGCTCGGTTTTATTTCATGCTTCAGCATGTTTTTATAGCTGCATTTTAACCAAGTGCAACAGAAGTGCGTTACTTTCGGCGTTTTACTCACTGCTTAATGTTTTTCATTTCATTCTTATTTAAAACTCTGCAGTTATTGAAGTGGTGAATTGTAAAAGAGGCCAGGGATGCCTGAGGTAGACATTTTTTAATATGAAACCGCACAAAATCGCACCTCTTCCAACCGTCTGGAGCCAGTGAGACTATGGCATCCCCAGTTGGGGTATGTTGTGAAGCTGAAGGTAGTGGAGGGGGAGAATACGGGGTAGAGGAAGGTGGGGAAGTTCCTGCCATTCAAAGCCATTTAAAGCAACGTTTCAATTCTTAGTTGTGTTCTTACACCAGGGCAATACTGAGAGATTTTTCCACGACTTATCCAAGTGAATCAAATAGTACTCGAGTTGGAATATCAGAAGAGTATGTATGAAACGGTGTTTGAATGTGAATGAATCAATATGCGTATGCTAAAATATATTTTTGTTGCAGTCAATCATCTCTACATATCTTTGTTGGTTAAAAAATGTAACGTATGTTTATTTTAACAACAAATAATGCGGTGGTGTCTTGTCTATTTAATCTACACTTTAGAATTTTCGAATCTTCATAACTCATAATAGAAACGATATATCTAGTATGTAGTACCTAAAAAAATTCAATCACTTAAAGCTGTGGAGATTTCACGACACCATCGCTTACCGTTCTAGAAATATTATTGCTAAAAACAAACAAACAGATTTCGGCATGTATCCGTGCTGAGACCCGGGTAGAGTTAGGTTATCTTTTAAGAACCGGCTCTGAAGTTAAGATTCAACGAAGATCTATATCTTACATAAGTACATCACCTTACTCAACTGCAGAGCGTAGATGCTAAGTGCAAGGTGTAAGGTACACAGTATAAGCACAGAAGTGATATTTATTACATGGGTACAGGGTACAGACAGTGCGGAGAGATAAGCGCATGGTGCTTGGTACTCTCTTGTCTCTGGCTGCCTGGAGACAGGCACAATAGACATACACTAATGTGCCGGGAAACAGACGTTTCGGAAGGTTTGCCTGACAACCAACTTCCAGGGAGAGTTGAGACATAGCGCGTCAAGAACTCTGCGAGTAACGTTTGTCTACGTGGTACCTGATATACACTACCGTCTGACAAAATCAGCATAAATGGATATGCCGAAAGGAGTAAACAGAAGAAACATGAATTACAATATACATAAATCATAAACACGTGATGGCCTCCGTGATCGAGGGGTAAGGCTCTCGACTAGCCAGGGGGAGATCGCCGGTTCATATCCCAGCAAGTAAAAATTATTTGATTAATTTTTGTTATTTCACTAAATACTCATTTAAAAATAATGTTTGGCGTATTCTTGAGCGGAAGATACTCTCAGTATCGCCCTGGTGTAAGACCACCATTCTGAATTGAAACGTTGCTTGGAATGGCTTTGGCTGTGTTTGGTGATCAGATTTGAAAAGCAGAGTATTTTCCTACCTTCCTCTCCCCCATCTCCGTCCTCTTCCCATTACTTTCAGCCTCACAACACATATGAATCGGGGATACCATAGACTCACTGGCTCCAGATGGTTGGGAGCAGTCAGGACTTTTCATCAAGAAGTATTAAATTCTTCTTTGGGGTGGAAAAAGAGGCTTGGAGTGGTATTTTGAAATCTCATGTAGACAGTGACGTTCCTCTTGTTTTGAAGGGCGAGTGTGCAAAATTTCATCAATCTTAACATGAAACTGTAGATTAGTGAAAGAAAACATAGGCATCCACAGACCCCTTTATTTGTTTTCTTTTTTTTCTTTTCTTACTAAGGGTGCCCGAGTTCTTCAGGTGAAGTGTGTTCTGGTTTTGCCGGCGGATGCGCCTACCCACCAACTTCACTTCCTCACACTTCCCCATCTCCTTCCGCTCCCTGCTATGTTAATGGATGCCATAGTCTCACTGGCTCCAGACGGTTGGTAGCAGTTGGGAATCTTGTGTGGTATTAACATAAAAAAAAATTGTCTTAAAAAAAAATTTAGTCTGAAGGAATGTTTTATTAAATTGATTTTGGCTAGTGATCAACCTATTAAATATATTCATGGTATATTGTTTTTTGCTTTTATTATCGTTTGAAACTACCTAAATTCTTAAGGCGATGCACTACGTAGTAATGCAAAATCATGGTTTGAATATTTGGTCGCCTAGAAATGTTTCAGATGCTTTAGTTAAATACTGCGTAGAATACATCTTGGCCTTTGAAATACTCGAGTATTTTTTTAACTCTTTTTATAAGCCCAGAAAAAAATGTATAAGGCCTATGAAAACTGCTTTAAAGTTCAAAATCTTCTACTTACGAACCCATTTTCGGTTATGATTTTATTGTGTAATGTGGCAAATTAAGTTATTTATAAAATGATAGGAAAAAAATTTTATATTTATGCCTGAACTTCCACAATATAAAATAAAAGGCACTTTTTGGCCATGTTTTTTTATTGCATAAATCAAAAAAAGCAGGAATTTAAACCTTATCGCCATCTACGTAAGTGCTGTTATTGATAGCGGCTCGATTTAAAATACTACACGACATAGTGCATCGCCTTAAACATTATCTTTAAAATATAAATCTTCGATGGATAATATTTACTATATTTTTACAGTTAATTTTTTGTTTGATTTTTCGATCCTTTCATAAATATTTTCATTCTAACACGGAAAAATAATTATTATTTTAATGTCAATCACTATTCCCTCATATTTTCCACTTCCCATCTGTGGCTTTGAACCTCGGTAATAATTTAGTGCAAGTTCAAAGCGTGTTTTGAGTATGTTTTCAAACAGCTCCTTTAACCTCGGCACAATACAGCCCAAACATCCTGTTCTCCTGTTGTAGGCTGTAGGAGGCTATGGTAGGCTGTAGTGAGAGACTATGGCTGTAATTGCCGGCTAACCAGGAGCGGAGAAACGTCCTTCCAGTCCTCCTTCAAGCCAGCCAACCAACCCATCAACCACCCACCCACCGATCCTACCACCCTCTTTTGGTGTAGAGGTTGCCAATTTCTTTCAAGCGAGCATTGTGCAGTATGCTCTTTATGTAATCCTGAAGACTTACAGAATAATATATGTATTTATGTTCAAAATGACTATTTACAGAATGTGGTTGGCAGAAAGACCAAATTTAAAAATAATTAGTACCATTTAGTTTTTGAAAAAGTCCTCATAGGGACTCAAAAACAAACAAATAAAATCACAATATTAATACTTTTTTATTTACGTTATTGTAATACTATACTCGCGCAGACCCGTGAAAAATCACGGGCAAGCTTAAATTCTCGACAAATCGGTTCGAACATTGAAAATGACAATTAAAATATTTTCTGTTTAATTATTATACTGTAGGTAGGTACTTTATCGCTTGTCAGGATTCTTCAAACAATCGGTTTCAATTTTGAAAACGACACATAAATTCAAAGCAAAAACGCGAGTTACAAGTTTAACAGGAAACGGTTTGCAATCCCGTTTTTATCAGAATTTTAATACATCTACACTCATTTTTCTCCGAGGTGGATCGCCTTTAGTTAAGAAAGCAAATATGTAAGGTATATTTCTTTTATATAACACATTTTTTATGACTAATTTAATCACCACGTTACCTCTTCAGTATTTCAGTTCTCACCGATCTATCGGTTCACGATCCCTACAAGCTCCGAGTCCCACCTCGCTCTGCCTACCCTTACGGGGGGGGCGCCGTGCTTGCTTGCTTGCTTGTTTGAAGGGTCCCAGAAGTCACAATGGCCACTTTGCGGCGTTTATTTCGAGCACTTAAACCTTCGCTACGAGGATTTCTAACTGTAATGTCCACGGGCAGGGCCGGATTATCGCACACGTCGACAAAGCCCGTTTCAGATACCGGCCAGGTACTTATCAAAGTCCTGGAATGGATTTCCATACAAATGCTCTTACCTTTGCTTCTCTTCTGTACTCCTGGCACTCCCACGCTATATTTACGGGCTTAAAGTTACTGTATATAACAAGTGTTTAAAACCCGAATGGGCCCCAAAGACGTAAGTATACAATAAGGGTTGCTAACATAAAACATGCACACTGTTGTGAATTTATGTATAAATTATCAATCATATATCGGTTTCCATATTATAGGTATAAATAAAAAGTTGACCATACACGCAACACAAGATTTAGTCTAAATGAAGTTACGTCCATCTATATAAATAAAAATGTAAATGTTCTTTTGTTCAAAATCTTAAATCTGCAAAAGTTCTTCACTGATTACTTTGAAATTTTGACATATTTGAATACGCGTATGTTTTATATACCCATATTAAAAAGATTTGACAGGAAAAAAAATGCTTTAAAAAAAACAGCGGCATCTGTTGGACATAAAAGCAACATGCGCTAGTGTTTCTCTATCTACCCAGACAAACTGAGCCACAGCAACGCGTAGCGGGATACAGCTTGTTCCAAATATTACAAATAAATACGGGCAACGAACATTCACTTATCTTGTACCCACAATATTTAATACGATGCCAATGCATATAAAATTTTTAATTGATCAAAAAAATATATATTGATATTTTTTCTAAATACGTACATAGTATCCATTGATTGTATGCATGTAAAAAAATGTATAAAAATGCCTATGAGTGTGTTTAAGTACGTTGTGTGCCTTTGAGTGTATGTATGTGTTATATCTATCTGTCTATATTTTTATGCCTTTGTATTGTAGTTACTTGAAATGTTATTCTTCTGTATCTATTTCTGTATTGTGGTTTCTTGTTATATTATAAGTGATATAAATGATTTAGTGTTATATTGTGAAATTGACCTGTTGACAAACTGGTTTTACAATTTAGCGGGCGTGGAGCTATTATAGTATTCATATTATTTAAGGATTTGTAAATGTATAGTAATTTTTATAAATATTTATACTAGTAATGAACTAAATCTTTTTTTTTATCGAAATGCATTGGTGGGAATTTCGTAAAAATAATCTTTAAAACTCTTCTTTATAATTTATTTATTTATTAAGACATACAGAATTCAATAAAGATGCAGTTAATATATATTATATATTAACTATTACATATCGTATATACATAAAATATCATTACGTAATTTCGCCTGAGATTGTTCTTAAAACTTAACTAATGATTTAATTTAAAATCAATGATTTTAAGTTAAAATCAATAAATTTAAATTTATGTATGAGTAGGTAATAGTTATGAAAGGAAGAAAGTGTGTGCAGAGAAAAAAATAAATTTAAATCAAGAATTATAATATGCTCACGAATTGTAATTGACTGTTAAAACATAGAAGTAAAGTAATATTCCTATTATCTGATTGTTACAATAGTATCACAGTTTTATAATACTTAGTAGCGCAGACTCGTAAATAATCACGGGATAGTCAATTTTGAAGATGACAAATACAATATTTTGTTTGTTAAAATATTATATTATCGCTGACTCTCAAATGAAATCTCAAATCAGGTCTACTTATGAAAATGTCTTTAAAATATTATATAGGTAGATTAAGATTTGAGTTCATTATTATTAAGATTTGAGTTCATTGAAGGAGATTTTACGCAGGATAAACGCCCACACAGACCACCGAAATCAGTATGTTTGCTATGTAGGTACTTTATCGCTTGTCTGAATTATTCACACAATCAGTTCCAATTTTGAAAATCACACTCAAATGGAAATTTGAGTTCGTTAACCAGTGTTATGCGGAAAGCACAGTAAAATCACCAAAAAAATGTTAAGATATCTGTCCAACGTACAAAAAATACCTTCCTACAATAGGTAGACCAGTATCTAATTTTCAAGTTTCTGAATATAATTCTTAAATCCTTGTTTATTAAATTTATTTGTTTTTTCCTTCTTACACGTAAACAGACGATATAATACTTTAAACCGCAATATCCTTTCATCCCAACAGACTTTCGTACTAATTTAATCTTTTTTACTTTTATTAGCTAACAACTTAAATAAAAAATAATAATTTAATCAAATTCAGAGCGGATTTGTGTAAAGAGTAATACAAGTAATACAGGCACTAACCAAAGCTTAATAATACAAGCCGAAAGACCCGAAAGTTAAGAAAGCGTAATAAAAAAATGGGAAAAGTCTTGGATCGTATTTCAGGATTACCGTCGGGTACGCAGAAACTTACAAAGTGACGTATTTTATGAGATTTTCTCGTGGAAATGCTATGCGCCGTTATTACGCGATGTTTATCGTTCCTTGAAACTCTGCCTACTAAACTGGCACAGATTTGAAATGACTACCTACGCGAATACTACCATAGACTGAGGGGAAATCATAAAAATCTAATAAT
The DNA here is from genome assembly GCA_026573805.1 of Hesperophylax magnus. Lineage (NCBI taxonomy): Eukaryota > Metazoa > Arthropoda > Insecta > Trichoptera > Limnephilidae > Hesperophylax > Hesperophylax magnus. The sequence goes on along the minus strand of JAIUSX010000977.1, from coordinate 2,473,740 downwards.
ATTCAAATTCACATTAAAACAAGTACAAATTTGAAAGGACGTTAATGATAATTTAGGTTGACAAAGACCTTTGGAGATAAAAGGTTTTGCTTGCGGGGAGGGTTTCAGGATTCTCGGTTCCTGGTTTAGGTTTGTTTGTTTGCTCTCTAGTTCCGGGTGCGGGCCTGCTTTTTGTTGCAAAGCACCCGGGCCCGGAATCCAGCGTTGCGAGTCATTACTTGGTCCTTTGGATGTTTTGCGGACTCTGTAAATAGTCTTAGCGGCAATTACTACTTTTTTACGAATGCTGTCGTGTTTCGACTTTCCGACTTGCTTTTGTATCTGTTTTATCTCTCTCGAGCTTAGGGCGCGGGTCGCTCTCCCTGAGCCCAAATTAGATCGACTTTTAAAGTCTTGTTTTAAAATCCTGCTTCTTCAATGTATATTATAATAATATGTACACTAGTAGATCTGGCTAACCATGATGATATTAACGGTGAAAGTCATACCTTCTGTCCAGGTATGCACTCTTTGCTGCGTCTTGCTGTTTTTCGAGAGCATAATGAATACATTTTTTAGAACTTAATCATTTATCAATTCAGTCATGCGTTGTTTTACCACAATAACTACACTTAGTAGGATAATTATGAATACTCTGCTACGGACTGTTAACTGCGCCTCTCGCTCCCTCTAATGATATGTTATCAGTGAAATCTGAATTCAATAATCAATTCATTGTATTTCCTGCATCCCCCCTTCTCTCAATATCCTTATCAGCCCTACCGTATTTCGCAAATGTACTATTTACAAATTACAAAAACTTATCCACATGCTCCAAGAATTTACCCCTCCCAACACATTATATTGCACGGTATGAGTATTACGGTCTAAGGACAATGTTGATTTAATTCCACAGAGAGGTAAATAAGTTTTCCTATGCAAAACTTGTTTGATTACGAAAACATTTTCATGTTTTATTTGTTAGAGATACATATTACAATTCACGTTCATCATACGGGAACTCATTCCGGTGAAACAGGCGTTGCAAAAATAAAGAAGAAATATATTACGGGATTGGTTATTAGTGTTTTAAACCAACTACCTTCATCTAAGATCTAAATCAACGTACGGCATAAAATACTATAATTTTGGAATCCCACACAAAGCAACTGGCTAAATACCTTACTTATTTTATACATGTAATAAAAACCACGCAGAATCGTCTGTTTTTGTATTATCTTTTTTGTAAGTGAATACCGCACAAGCAGCAAGCCAGTCAGTCTATGGCATCCGCAATAGGAATATGTTGTGAGGCTGAAGATAGTGGGGAGGGAAAGTAAATGGGGAAGAGGTAGATGGGGAAGTAGCTGGCTATTCGAATCTAGTCACCAATTACGAATAAAGCCGAGAGTATCTCCACCCTGGAATGTGCCGCAAATATACTATAGCACAAACTAATCACATCAAATTTACTTACGCTCGTCGGGAATCAAACCCGCGACCTACAGATTGCTAGTCGAGAGCCTCACCCTTCGACCACGGAGGCCTTCAACACCTTCAAGGCCGTGAGGAGAATTCCTTTAATACCGATTGAGAAATTGTTGGGCCAACTTTGAATTTCAATACACCTTCTACATATGAGCTTAAATTCTAATAAGTCGAACCTTAATAATAATAATAATATTTTAATAATTTGTGAAAAAATAAAAAAATCACCTACAAATAAGCTGTTTTAATAAATAGCTGACTGTGGTTCCGAAAATTCAAGTTGTAAAGCCGAAATAACCTACAAACAAGCTGTTGTAATAAATAGCTAACTGTGGTTCTAAAAATTCAAGTTGTAAAGCCGAAATAACCTACAAGCAAGCTGTTGTAATAAACAGCTAACTGTGGTTCCGAAAATTCAAGTTGTAAAGCCGAAATAACCTACAAACAAGCTGTTGTAATAAATAACTAACTGTGGTTCCGAAAATTCAAGTTGTAAAGCCGAAATAACCTACAAACAAGCTGTTGTAATAAACAGCTAACTGTGGTTCCGAAAATTCAAGTTGTAAAGCTGAAATAACCTACAAACAAGCTGTTGTAATAAATAACTAACTGTGGTTCCGAAAATTCAAGTTGTAAAGCCGAAATAACCTACAAACAAGCTGTTGTAATAAATAACTAACTGTGGTTCCGAAAATTCAAGTTGTAAAGCCGAAATAACCTACAAACAAGCTGTTGTAATAAATAGCTAACTGTGGTTCTAAAAATTCAAGTTGGAAAGCCGAAATAACCTACAAACAAGCTGTTGTAATAAATAGTTAACTGTGGTTCCGAAAATTCAAGTTGTAAAGCCGAAATAACCTACAAACAAGCTGTTGTAATAAATAACTAACTGTGGTTCCGAAAATTCAAGTTGTAAAGCCGAAATAACCTACAAACAAGCTGTTGTAATAAATAGCTAACTGTGGTTCCGAAAATTCAAGTTGTAAAGCCGAAATAACCTACAAAAAAGCTGTTTTAATAAATAACTAACTGTGGTTCCGAAAATTCAAGTTGTAAAGCCGAAACCGTTATGCTTTACGTCTGATTAAACGGGCAGAGAAACAGCATTTCACGGAGATGGTTTGAATGGAGAAAAAACATAAATGGCATTAATCGTCGAATTACTGTGATGGGGGTGAAACAATCCAACCTTAATATGCACATTCTGATCGAATTAGTTACTTCAAGTGTGCAATGGCTTCTCTCAACATTCCCGTTGTAATCCTCGCGGTGTATCTAATCCCCCGTCGCTGTCTATATGCTATCTGCCTCCCGATCCTCATTAGGAGGTGTTGCAAGTTGCAAGGTGTCTGGGCTGGTATTATAATTCTAATCGACAACCTCCCCCCCCAAGGAGGAGGCCCGCCCCGCCTTATCATCCCCCGTCTAGGCTTATCGCCTTACGCGCACACTGGACACAAGATAGGCTTAATCCGCTGATGTGTCAATATATAACCATTAATATTTTCAAAATAATAATTTCGGTTGTCTGTGCATTCTGCATTATTCTGATTCAGTGAACTCTGGAAGTCGGATTTGCTTTGAATTTACGTGTAGTTATCAAAATAGGAATTGATTCAATGTTAAGAAATCAGAAAGCGTTAATAATGCATAACTGTTATCCATTGACTAATTATATTAACTTATAAATTGATACATTTTCTTGAATATTTTTCTTGTTCATTCTCCAACAATTATTATCTTCGTTTTGATGATGTGTTTGTTACGTAATCTTTCAACTTCATAAATCCTAAAATAAACATTATAAATTCGATCGTGGTGTGATGCGAATACGTAACATTCTAAAATTCAATTAAAAATACGTGATGAATCCTATTATCTTCAAAAAATATAATTCATTTATATCGCTGTTCTTACATAGTTGGTGGTGTAATACTCAGCATAGTCGCCTCCCGAGCAGTTGATACGGGTTCGATTCTCGGCCGTGGCAATTTAAAAAAAAAATTATATATTATAATTTATATGTAAATATGTTTTTTTTTTACTTTTTTACCTCTTTCTATTTGTCCTCCTTCTGATTTTTTAAAACTTATTTCTTTACAGGATCTGTCAAAAGATCTGCCTTTGTGTTTTCTTCATCCTATAACGCGAGTCTCCTCAAGACCAGTTCACTTCTTTCTTATACCACTCCAAATAAAATGTACAGAATCAGAAGAATACCTCTCCACTCACACTAATACAATTATGTCGATAACCCGACAGTTGCTGTGCCACATTCCTGGGTAAATAAACCAAACAATAATAATTGTGGCCAATGATTCAAAACACCATTCTGTGCATTTCCATCGGAACGTGATCGACCGGTCTATAAACGGTTTACAAATAAGCCGAGACGAGCCAAAAACACAAACAACAGTGCGCGAGTTAGGAAAACCCATATGGATTATTCCCCGCCTGGTGGAGCTGGTTGTTGGTATAAAGTATGGAGTATGAATACCTCCAGGCAGTACTTCGCGCTGTAGTTTATATAGTTGATCTATTTTTAACTGGCTTATTTGTCTGGATCCATACTGTACACATCAGCCGCCCGACTTCCGTGATGGAAAATACCCTTGCGTACACTAAAAACGGGCACTCCAAATTTTATTAATCATTGACGATAAAGATAATATTAATAAATCTAAAAGAAACACGAAACAAAAATGACATGGAAAATAAAAAGGTAACGATCGCAAATAGAAATCGAACCCATAAAATCTGTCTTACCGAGACAACCCTCAACCACTGAGCTAATGTGGTCATTTTTGTTTTTAAATAAAGTCAAACCTTCCCGGGTTACGAAAACCTGTCCACATCTGAGCAGCTTTGTAGGGTTCCATGGCCGCTATAGTATGGGAACCGCTGACTTAGACATCATCGAATGCAGTCATCATTTTTTACTATGAAATTATAATACCCCTATCGCTTTAAAGGGTGGGGGGATCATGAAGAATTTTGAAGTGTCAAATTGGGGCATTGTACAAAAACGGTTGATAAACACTGTTCTATTGGTTCTCACGTCAAGACTATTTTTTTAACTTGAATCATTCTAAACGCCCCTGATTCTCCCTGCACAGCACAACATGAATATATACAGATGTGACCACTTAACTCGGCTGAAGCCATTTAAAGCTTTGTTATATTATCATGGTTCTTGTTTTATCTATTTTCCAAAAAAAAATTCTTCATTTGTCCTTAACCTCTGATCTAAAGCTTCTAGCAGCAAAATAATCCCCAAACTGTTGGGTAATAATATGTATATTCCATGGCTTTTGTTCTATCGACTCGGTCATATGCTTTTTCCAGATCTACAAAGGCTCAGAAAAGTTTCAGGTTTTTTTGCCAGAAACTTTTCAATGTGCAATATGTGCATACTCAATAAGAAAATCTGGTCCATACACCCCCTTCCTATCATTAAAGTACCTTACACATTCCTAATTTTATCAAGTGTTTTCATTCTAACCATTTCAATCCAAATCCTACCATACAACTTGCCAAATGAACTTAGCAAGCTAATAGCCCTATTATTCGCACATTCGTATAACGGCATGATCACAGCCCTTCTCCAATCTAATGTCGTGAAACCCTCCTCTAAACATTGATTAAAACACACATCTTCGGATCTACCGGATCTGCCCTGATGATGGACACTGCAACGATGTCCGAAACGTCGGCTAAAGAAGGAGTTAGCGCAACACGGCATAACACCCCAAAAACAAACAACAAAAATGCTTTTGGCCGTGAAAATCTAAAAACTTAATTGATTAAAAAGTTTGTACAATCATGTGAGAATTATATTCCTTTACCAGCATTATATTAAGTTACCAGCAGCAATATTATCGAACATGTAACATAACAACAGACATGGCACGATCAAGTGAACCAAATACTTGAGTAAAGCTATGTAAAGAGTCGTTATAACGGAAAAGTATGTATGAGACGATATGTGAATGTTAATGAGGCGAGTAGTATGTGCCCCGACCGATTTTTTTGGCGGTCTGTCTTCTCTGCCTACTCCTGCGGGGAAAAGACGTGATGGTTAGTTAGTTTTGCTAAGAATTTTACCTTCTTTTGAGTCCTTACAGTACAACCAAATTAAGGTAATTATTATACTATAGTTCTCAGTTGAAATTACACCTATATTTATGGTAATTACAACAGTTTATGTTATACACTTTCTGTATAATGCTCCCTTGAAGTAATTTCATAAAATAGCGCTATAGAAATTATCATAGTACGATCAACTTACAAATATTATTTTTCCGCTTTTTTGAGCAAAATTTATAAATAAATAAACGTCGTAGCGAGGATGAAACTTTTTTGTATTTTTTAAAATGTTTTTTGATATTTTAAAGCAGCCCGTTTTCCCTAGTCCCCCGTGTGTGAAGAATGTTTACGAATTCAATTTGTTATGAAGTTCATCGGACGATTTAGAGTCGTGGCAGTAGACTGTATTGGGCGAACAGGCACGGAAGAATTTATCAGATAAATTTGTGTTTGCTATCTCAATCGGAAAATTAAACTGCTGTTGAACTCAACAAGAATTATTGATTATTGACAGAGTAAAAGTTTAATGAATTAACTTCTTATTTTTCTTTTTATTTTATTATAATTATCATTAGGGAATTCAATATAAAAATACGATAGTTACCACCATAATAAGAAAAAATCTAATTCTTTAATGGCCTATATTTTATAATTTAAAACAGAAATAAATAAAATAGCCCACATCCGTACTATACCTTTTTTAGTGACAAACCGCACAAGAGTCCCAACTGCTCCCAACCGTTTAGAACCAGTGAGACTATGGCATCCCCAGTTGGGGTACGTTGTAAGGCTGAAGGTAGTGGTGGAAGAATATGGGGAAGGGGAAGATGAGGAAATTCGTGGCTATTCAGATCTGGTCACCAAACACATCCAAAGCTATTTCAAGCAACGTTTCGATTCTAAATGGTGTTCTTACACCAGGGCGATACTGAGAGTATCTTCCACTCTGGAACGTGTCGCAAATGTACTATATATTATTTTAAATAAATAATTTGAGAAATAACACAATTGATCAAATAAAATTTCCTTGCGCTACCACGGAGGCCGTAAAATTTTTAATTATAAATAATAATCAGTTTATATATAGTCTTATATGAAAAGGGTCGCAGAGCAGTTTCCTTTAACTCCTAATGGACATTACTAGCCACAGACATCATATATATTCCATTAGAGCCTCTGAAGGACAGATCTGACCGGAGCGTCCAATCACCTAATTGTCAAAGTTACGAATTGCATTTCTTCAATCACCAATCTGAGCCAATCAAAGCCTACTTTTTATTCAACCGTTGCTGTATTTTGTATGGAAGTTGAGACGTTTTTTATTCTTAAGATTACCCGATTTTAACATTGAAGAACACTATGCAAAATGTTAACATGTCGTCACTTGCGTTATTGTATTAACCAAAGTGCAAAAATACATCCATGACCGCACTTGATAAACAATTTACCGGTGTTGAAAAACCTGAATTACTACGAAAGAAAGTCATTGTAGACCACGGATATATTTCTCACGAAGACCGGTTGTGATGTCAGAATCAGCAGATTCAGTCGCACCAGCCAAATGGTGTGTTTTAATTTGTTTTATTCGTTTTTAAATGACGTTTTATAAATTTTACCTATATTAATATATGACATAACTTATATATTCAGAATCATCGTTTGAATGATCTATACGAATATGAGCCATTATATTTTTCACTGAAGTTTCTCATTGGGGCAAATAAACTGATTTTCTGCTTATAAGTTTAAACTAAGACCTGCATTAAGCATGTGTTTACATAAATTTAATACATAATTTGTATGTCAAAAGCATATCTGTACGTACTTCGTTCCAACTCATGAATAACCTTCCCGCTTCCACGTTTACCCTCACATAATATGAGTATAGCATTTCATTAGACATAATGAGTGTAATTCATCGATAATGAACTCTGGGAACATACTCGTATCATGCTTTAAGCTGTAACACGAGAATCGCCTGTTTTCGGCGCGGAAACGATTAATTCAAGTCTTGTATGGGGTTGCAATGAACACATAGAACATTAATTATTAAAATCGACACACGATCCCTAACAAATAATTATTTTCCACATATTTCAAAATCGTTCCTCGTTTTAATAACGTAAAATTATCCATAGTTTGTTATTCCATCCGGAATGGCTTTAATGAGCAGAGTTCGTTCGTTAGCTTCGCGTTACAAATTCACCCGCAATTAGTTCTGAAGATTTGATTTCACGGCTACAGTAATAATCGCCATTGTCGAATGTGCCATTGTCCTGGCAAAGTGAGCCGTATCAATGGCTCGCATTTCGCATTTCTCCGTTTCTGACGGCCGTATTCCTAGAACTGTCATTAGGGGGGCGGCCATGTTGTTTTTTTTTCGCGCCATAACTTTTCAGTGTGGCGACACTGCTTAGCGGCAATTTCCTCTGTGGGAATTTGCATAATTGTTTACAGAGCGTACCTACTGCGCAATGAAAGTTTGTTTTGAATTGATATGCAAAAGTATAATTAATTTGTGTCTGCTTGTACAAGTTAAATGTAAACTCGTTAAAATAAAAATGACTTTGCATTTTTCATTTAACATTCACAGAATACGTTTGCATTAATCTGGAGGTATGTGTTGTAGTCTAGAAATATCTCTGCCTCTATTTTTCTATCGAGCATTTGGAATTACTGTTAAATTGTAGTAATTCTTTCTATTACTGCAATATTTGTTGGTTTATGAACTTGCTTTTTCGCTAGTGAATTGTTTGGTGTAAAATTAAATAACCTTTCGGTCTCCATTTTCTTTTATTTCATTTATAAAAATCATTTGGTATTTGACAGTTAGGATTTGGTTTGGACGGTTACTCGGATAACTGTTACACGTGTCACTGGTCACTCGGTTAGAGTGACCAGTGACACGTGAAATATTTTTTTATTTCTAAAAAAAAACGAAAAATTTCACTGGAGATCAAAATTCTCTAACCACTGATTAAAGTATGTCAGTTACGCCTATTAACACCCTGTATAACTACATTTACACGAAATGGAGAAAAAATACATAGAAAAGGGATCATAGATACACATTGATGAAAATGACAAACAATAGGGCTAAAATACATTAGGAAGAAAATATCAAAATCAATTGTAAATGTACCTATACGTAAGTATGGTAGATTGTATTTTATTTAACTTGATATCTCACGTGTAAATATTCTTCACCCTGTTATAAAACAATGTATGGTATTTTTACATTAACCCTACACAGGAAGCTTTGGGATGCTGTGTGGAGGGTTTTTTTTTAATGAAAGAAAGAAGAGGAAGTTATGGGAAGGTAAAAGAAATGAGTGTTGTGTAGGAATCTAGGAATCAGTGTGTCCAGGAGTGATGGACACATGAATATATCCCTCTATAGGATAGGTCCTAAGACCAGTTGAATAGGTCAAAGGGTCTCCCCAAACCAGCCTCTCCCGATCTGTCACGCCACGCAGGTGGTGTGGAGGCGTGTCCTGAACACACCCCACTCGAAATTGAAATGTATCAGTTGTGTTAAATTTAAAAAACGTTTATTGGTAAGGCCCATGGTATCTTATCTTATCCGTGGCGATAAAGCCTGAGTATCTACCACTCTCTCAACTCCGGTTTTGTGTTTGTATTGACTACATTTTTACTGACTGCATTCGCTCTAGAACCTTGCGCCCTTTGGCTCGTACATACATCGTGTAGAGCATTCAAACAATATTAGGGACTATTTCTATCTTTATCAGTCAGGAATTAATTTTAATTATTTTGTTTCAGTCTGCAGCGCAAGCCCCAAAATCTGGACACGGGCGGAGTGAGGTCCGTGTTGTCCCGCGCGCTGTCCGTGTGGTCCGACCATTCCAAGCTCACCTTCACGGAGATCAACTCGGACAAGGCTGACATCGTCATATCGTTTGCCAAGTAAGTACCTGCAGGAACTACTACAGGTATCCAGCGCAAGGCGCAGATCCTGGTCATTATTGTCACCACTACCGCTAATTAATTACTTCTATTCACAAATGTTGGTAGGCACCGGGGGCAGCTCTGTGTGTCCAAAAGTGATAAAATGTATGTGACGTATCTTTATTTGATTTGTATAATATTTTTCATGAAAGTAATTTCATGATTTTTTAGGGGTCACTGTCACATTGCCTTAAGAAACAGCCGCCCCCAGTAGCCATACCAAAATACCTAAACAATATATACAATCTTCAGATAAAATAAGTCCATTTTTTTTATTTAAGCAACTGTTACAACATTTTCAAAGCTTTAACAAAATGTTTCCAATCTTGAGGTATGTTCAAATCAAATCTCCGATAGAAGTTATTGCAACATATTCTTAAGTTTAGATTCAATAATGTTTGTCTAGTTATATTAAATCTTTCTAATTTTGACTACAAGTTGTTACAACATCTTATTATTATGTTTTGTTTTCCACTATCGTCATTGGTTTTTTTTTGTCTTTGTTTCATTCTTAACCGTTTATATTTCAAATCGAAACCTATTCACAGCCCGTGACATATATGATTATTTAGATTGTATAATCCAATCGAAAGAGCACAATATTTTTAAGATAATTTAAATATGGTTTAAAGGTATTTTCTAGTTTTTTAAAACTCTCTTGATGTAACATTTACTTACTAATATATCCCGCAATTAATTTTTTGCCAAAGTGTGACACTTTACCCGTGGTGCATTTATTGCACGTAGCAGCATTGTCTATCCGCCGCCCGCCGGAGAAACTATAAGCCCTCCAATATTGGCCCGCAGTTCGCAGCAGAACTATCCGGCGGCAATAACAGTTGTTGTTATACCGATATCGGCCAAAGTTAGACCAAACTAACCCCACTATACTCGCCACCCAATGCCGCTTTTACCGCATCCTTCGCGGAAACAAATTTAGAAACCATATTAGCTTAAAACTTCTATCTATATACATGGTGTCTGGAAACTAGTAGTATACGGAGAACAAAAGAGTATTGCTAGTTTATTAAAAATATTATAAAATGATTGGTAATCCGGTTAAAAACGGCTCTGCAGGCCTTAACGAATGAATTAACAGGTTTCCTTATAAACTTTTTTTAAATTACGAATATATTATCACAATGTCGGAACACGTGTTCATGAAAATCCTAATATTTTCGCATTTCGTCATTATATCTTATCAAAGCAAAAATGCACTTACGTGAACACATTTTTTTCAATATATTAGGAATTTACTAAAAAAATATCAGGAAACAGCCTGCAATCCCGTTTTTAACCGGATTACAAAAAAAATAAGAGATTGATAATATTTTTCCCGTGTATGAGCGGGAAACTAGTGAATCTACATTAACCCAAAAAAACTACTTTATCCGATCATGTCGATTTGATAAAAACGTTTTTTCCTTTTTTTTCAACTAAAGGGTCTTCAATTTTTTTGGTGCCAGGTCTGCGTTTCGACGCATTCTAAAAGAAATTATACGTCTGATTTTAACCACCTATCATCTGCCGACCGATTTTTTCCGAAAGGTTTTAACTCGATCTAATGGAAAACAAAATTTCAAATCAAAAAAATGACTCCAAAAGTGATGTAGATTCATCAGTTTCCCGCTTGTACTACGAGTTTCCGGACACCTTGGTGTATACATAAATATTTGAAATCGTCGTTATTTGAACTTATTCGATTCGTCTTACTCGATTTTGTCTTCAATATTTTGGTACCTACCTGACTGAAAAAGTTTGAAAAAAGAATTGCTATTAAGGTGATGTTTTTTTGGAAAAATTATATAATTCCATATTTGAAATATATTTTTTTTAATTTCATAGAATACGTGGTTTATAATTAAGTGGGTAACTACATACACATCTTATTATTTCAGGCAAAATCTCAGTGTTGATTTATAAAATAATAGAAAGTTAGAAGTTACTTTTTGTACGCGAAATCTACTGTTACTGCTGTTGTACTAGTAATATTAGATTAATTAAACAGATAACACCGATACTATTTGCCAATTGCCTATTTGCCAATTCCACACTGACAGTGGTAATAGGGGGAAGAGGTCTGCAGACAGGAGGCCAACTCCGGCCCATGTTGTGATGTTGTTCGGGTCAGCCAACCTCCGATATTGCCCCAACAGTTTTTCCGCCAAACTTTACTTTTCCGTGCAATTCGGTCCGCGCTGTCGGAAATTTCACGTTGAAAAATATTTATGCGGTTCATTTAATAAAATAAAAACTTTGGAAATACCAATTTAGCCCCGTACACCGGCTAAAGCAAAATGGATCCACCCCAAAATACGTCATGCATCAAACACTAAAATTGATTGAAATTTTTATCGGACATATCTTTAGTTCTTCGGTAAAATATATTTCAGTCATCTGTAATTTTTTGAATCGAAAATATATTTTATTATTTTTTAATATCTTTTTTTTATTCTCCTTCACTCACAGACTCGACCTAACAACATATTTTATGGGGGATGCCATAGTTCCACTGGCTCCCAGCAGCTAGGATCAGTAGGAACTCTTGTGCGATATTCACACACGTAGAAAACTGACTATTGCTAATTTATTTGGATTCCATTCAAATTATTGTTATACCGGTTAAAAACGGGATTGCAGGCATTATGAAAAAATTAACAGGTTTCCTGATAATGTTTTAATAAATTACGAATAGATTATCGTGATGTCGGAACACTTGTTCATGAAAGTTAGAATATTTTTGCATTTCGTCCTTATATATTATTAAGGCAATGAACGAATGCAAAAATATTCGGATTAACGTGAACACGTGTTTCTACATAATATAATAGTAATCAGGAAACTTTTTAATTCATTCGTTATTCCTAAAATCCCGTTTTTAACCGGATTATCAATATTTTGAAGAGATTCTTAACAAACCAGCAATACTCATCTTTCTCCGTGCAGAATTGAAAAATATTCTAACGTATTTCTTGTGCGTCTGTACGTAACTTACCGATTTGTTTTACAATCTTCGCTTTATAATTAGTAAATTCGAATTTTTAATTTATAGCCTTACTTTGAATTATTTTATCTATGAATAAGAAAATAATATACTTCACCAATAGAGCAGGTGTTCTCCGTAGCACGCGAAACGGGGACTCTGGTTGTGCTTGTAAATCAATTGATTGGAAGTCGATTGCTGTTATTAAATCAGTGGCAATTTAATAGGGGGTGACTCCGAGTGAAATACATTGGAAGTGGCTACCAATTATTTAGATTGGACCTGTTTTATCAATTCTGCTACAAGTTATTACGCAGTGAGACACAATTTAAATAACAGAGACAACCGGTTTCTAAAAGCAAAAATTTAAATTAAACGTTTTTCATGCATATTAATTAGAACAAAATTTGTAGATTATTATGAAATAACCAAAAACCAAATAGATTAGATTATAATCAAATAAGTGAAGTACATAATACATACATACTTGTAGATGGATTATATCGAATATGGGGTTTCTAAGGTGATTTATGATAAAATCTACGATATGAGTAATCTCAGCTAGTTTGGAATTTTTGACCATTTTCTTGAATAGATTTAATAAACCTCTAGTTTTTTTTATATTTTCACTGCGTATATTATAAAGCAAGGAAGTTTTATAAGAAAAACTCCTTTGTCCAAAGGATGGTCTGGTATTCACCGGCTGATACATTAAAGAAGAACTCAATCTAGTGTTGCGCACTTGTTGTGTTCTTTGGCAGTATCAATAAAAATTTAGAGAAAGCCTGAATCATGTACAACTGCCTTACTGACATAATTTTACTTTCACTACATAGTAACTGTGACGAATACAAAAAACGTTTGTGCAACATTTAAAGGCTCTAGGGTAGTATTGTGACAAGAGCCCCAACAGACAACATTATATGAAAGCATGATACAGTTAAATATTACCGAAATTATTTCCCATTTGTCTATGGTTGGGCCATATAAATGGCTGTTGCGCACTTTATGACTGGGGGGTGATAAATTATCAAGTTTTAGCGGAAATGGGTGCCTTCAAAACCTAGTTTCACTCAAAAATACCCTCCACACAGCATCCCCAAATATGACATAGTCCCTAATTATTCACGATCCAGATCCCATTGAGAGGATTGACTGCGTGGTATTTTTCATACAAATTTAATTTTGGATTTGCAGCCAAAAATGCGTAACTAATCTATTTTTTTAATTAATCATTGAATTAGTAAGTAATTTCTCTTTGAGAAACATCGACTTAATTTCGCTATGCGAAACGTCTATAAATGAAAATAATATAAATCTTTATAAATTACCGGGATTTAATTCGTACCATTTTTGTCGAACAAAAGGATCGGGTGGCGGTATTGTTGTGTATGTGAAAGATCACCTTACATTTGAAAAAATAAATATTATGACTAATAATTTTGAATGCATTTACGGAACTATTTCAGTAAACAAACATATTCGCTTACATCTTTTAGCAATATATAGACCGCCTATTACTAAAAAAAAATTATTTCTTGATGAGCTGGAGACAATATTGGGAAATATTGATATAAAAGAATCCGTATTGGTTCTAGGTGATACGAATATTAACTTATTAAATGTACACGAACCCATAACTATGCAATATGAAAACCTCATGTCTCATTTTGGAATGACCAGATGTATAAATGATGTGACTAGAGAAGCGATATTGACTAACTATGTAACGGCTTCATGTTTAGACCATATCTACGTAAGAGTGAAGGAGACGACCGAAATCAGTTCATGCGTATGCGATTCAATAATAGCTGACCACTACCTAACTGCAGCTAGTATTAACTTCTGTTACTATGATAAATGTACCGTCGACAAATCGCACCAAGAGTATTACACTGCACTATCGGACAAAAGGATTGATTTATTGATCGAAATCACCGATTGGAATGCAATGTTAAAATTGTCTGAACCAAACATTATTTATGCAGAATTAAAATCGATTTTTAAAAATATTTATGAAAAAAGTACCTTTACAAAATTAAAAACAAAAAAATTTCGAAATAACCAAAAAACTTGGATGAATGACAGTCTCGCTGAAAGTATTCTAATACGAGATGCCATGTGGAAAAAGTGGAAAAACACGCCTAATAATAAAATATATGAAATCGCTTTCAAAAAATATAGAAATAAACTTAATAAACAAATATTAAACACAAAAAAGGCATACTATAATAACAAATTTAATCACTGTTTCAAGGACATTAAAAAAACATGGAATGAAATTAATACAATTTTGGGTAGGAAAAATAAATCTGGTTGCGATGAAGTCTTATCTAAATATTTCCTAAAGTCACAATCTTCTGATGCAGTGGCAGAAAATTTTGCTAACTTTTTTGATGAAGGAGTTAATAAGTTGTTACATGAATGTGATTTCCGAGCGTCTAAACACTTGCAAGAATCCCTACCGCATTCAATGTACTTACCTAGAGCTAATGCTAAGCAAATTGAATATATTATCGGAGGTATGAAAAATTCAAAGTCACCGGGCATAGATCTAATTCGTATGTTTGATTTAAAAAAACATGTCAAATTACTTAGCCCTGTTATTGCTCACTTTATCAACAGAATAATCGATACGAGCCTCATCCCCGATGAATTAAAAAATAGCATTGTAAGGCCTATTTTCAAAAATGGAGATCACTCCGAAATTAACAATTACAGGCCAATTTCTATTCTCCCGGCACTAGAAAAAATTTTAGAAAAATATATTTCGATAAATTTAGATAAATATTTGAATAATTTGAATATTATAGATGAATGCCAGTACGGGTTCCAGAAAAAAAAAAGTTGTGATAAATTGCTGGAAAAATTTTCTGATTTTATAAATTCTCAACTTAATTCTAAAAAACATGTACTGGTGCTTTTTATTGACTACTCAAAAGCTTTTGACACTCTCAGCCATATCCAATTAATTAAGGTTCTTGAAAACATTGGAATCCGGGGTAAACTCCTCTCTTTTTTTAAAAACTACTTAACTAATAGAAAAATGAACGTAAAGATTTTAAATAATATGAGTAAAGGAAGACATATTAAATCAGGAGTACCGCAAGGATCAATTTTAGGTCCAAAATTGTACATTATATATGTTATTGTTATGTCAAAACTCTTTAAAAGGGCCTTTAGATTCATTTTTGCTGACGATACTGCACTTGTAGTATCCAATGAAAATCCTATTATAGCTATTCAACAATTGCAAAGTGACTTTAACGAGCTACTTAAATGGGCTCATGATGTTGGTTTAATTATTAATGTTAAAAAAACAAAATGTATGTATGTAAAATCACCAAGCCTGGGAATATGGAATATACCTAAAATAATTGCTCATAATTCTGAATGTATTCATAGAAAAATTGAAAATATTTGCCACTGTGAAACAATTGACTTTACTAACGACTATACCTATCTGGGACTAATAGTAGACAATAAATTTAAATGGGATAAACAAGTGGCTAAAATCTGTAACCAGCTCCGATCTTTTGCAAGTAATTTTTATAAACTGAAATTTGTTTTGCCTCATTGTACTCTTAAAATAATTTATTTTTCTATGGTCGAATCCATACTCAGATATGGCATACGAACTTGGGGGCACTCAAGCAATATTTATATTAAATATATACAAAACTTACAAATTGCTATAATAAAAAAAATTGTACCACCGAATATTTACAGACAAAGAAGTAATCTAAAACTACTGTATGGTTCTGAGGGCCTACTTCCAATAAAGGGTCTTCTTTGGTACATTATTATAATGGATAATGAGGGAGATAGCAAATATAAAAAGCAACCGGTGCATAATCATACAACAAGATTCACTGAAAATAACGGCCTCATTATTCCAAGAGTAACAAATAAGTATGGAAGCCGAACGCTTAAATACTTAATACCAGAGATTTTCAATAAATTTAATAATTATTTTAAACCTCAGAATAATGAGAGACCCTGCCCCAAAAACACTAAGCGTTGGCTAATAAGCGATGAATCAATGTATCTCTGAACTTTATTATTGATGTATTCCTGAACATCTCAACGTACCTGCCTAAATAATTTGTATATAGGTAGGTACTTTGAGATATATTATTTTGTGATATTGTTTATTGTATAATTTTGTGTCATACATGTATTAAAAATTAAAAATGTTTATATATATTATTTGTAGAACCTACAGACAAGCCGTCATGTGTGACAGCTTTGTGGGACTGCATAAAACTTGTATCTTTAAATATTTATAATAAATAAAAAAAATAAAAAAATAAAAAAAATAGTAACCAGTGGCAGTTCTACAGAACATTATCTTCATTTTTTAATGCATATTATGTATGATAGTCGCATGTTTTAAATTATTTTTTAGCAATTGGATTTTTCATGATTTTAGGGGCAACTTTAGGCAACTTTTTGGCAATTTTAGGATTTTTTGTTTGCGATTTAATTACAAATATTTAAAATAATAACGTTACCCTCTTTTCTATGTAATATTATGGAGAGTTAATTCCTCACACGCTTAAACATTAAGCTTGCTTCTTTCCCAAAAATATGTCATTTCTTTGCATAAATATTATTTGTAAAGCCAAAAAGAAAGCTGGCAAAAAGAAGCTCATTTATTAATCTACCGCCAATTTTTTTTTTAAATGAAACTGCACATGAGCCCCAACTGCTCCCAACCATCTGGAGCCAGTGAGACATGGCATCCCCAATCGGGGTATGCTGTAAGACTGGATTTGAAATGAATGTGGCTGAAGGTGGGGAAGGGAAGGATATGGGTGTATAAGAGGAAGGTGGAAAAGTACCTGGCTATTCAGATCTGGTCACCAAACACGGCCAAAGCCATTTCTGAATGGTGGTCTTACACCAGGGCAATGCTGAGAGTATCTTCCACTCTGGAACGTGCCGCAAATATACAAATTTTTTTTTTTAAATCAATAGTTCGTGAAATAACACGTCAAATAATGTTCTTTTATTATTTATCAGGAAAGGGACACTTGCATGAACACGTGTTCCGATATATTCTGAATGGACTGATATGTTATTAGAAAGTAAGTTGCAATCGCGATTTCAATAAATCAGCTATACTCATTTTTCTCCGTGCGGGATTCGAACCAATCATGTTTA
The DNA here is from genome assembly GCA_026573805.1 of Hesperophylax magnus. Lineage (NCBI taxonomy): Eukaryota > Metazoa > Arthropoda > Insecta > Trichoptera > Limnephilidae > Hesperophylax > Hesperophylax magnus. The sequence continues at coordinate 2,456,069 of JAIUSX010000977.1, read as the reverse complement.
TGTTCAATTTTTTTTATAATATGCATATTAAAATACATATCGAAATATTGATTCTTATTTTTGTTGTAAGTACGTAATATTAAGTATTATTGAGTATTTGTTTGGGGTAGTTACTTATATTTTAGAGTAGGTACTTACTTCTGCGGCCAGCGTGAGAAATGCGAATGAAAAAGCCTCGTTGATTTCGAGAAAGCCCCTCCTTAGGAGAAGCCTCGGAGTTTTAGTTTGGAAACAACCCTTCCCTCCCCCCTCCTAACTTCTCTTTATCGCCCCTCTCCCACCGAGGGTTGGCTAACCTTCCTTTATTTATTATTTATCCCCGCAATCCATCCACGTTTCCTTTACTTGCGTAATTGTTTCATTTGATATTACATGACCTTTGTTTATAAAAAGTATTTCCGAAAGTTATATCAAGAAGTTGTCTCATCTTTTCATGTAATGTGATCGAATGTAATAGGTTATGGGATATATTATGGCAAATTGAGATTGAAGATCTCAGAAGTTATGAGGCAACGTGATCCAACATCTTTCAATTCTCCTTTTGAAGATTGGAAAAGGATGTATTGCTGTTTTAAATGGTAAAGAGTTACTTCCTATGCGAATGTTTGTAATTTTATTGTGCGAAGACTGCTTTGTCATGTTGTATTTTGATAAATTAATATTCGGACCAAAATACGATAAACATCAAAGTTAACAGATTCGCAAATTTTGATAGTGCAAATCGGAACCGATGGATGGTGGCGAACGGGTTTACCGGTATGATAAGAAACGTTGTAAAAAAATAAAACATCATCAATTCACATCAATTCAGAAATTTAAGAATTGTTTTAAATTATTATATATAACTGGAAAGAAAGTAAGTATGAAAAACCAAACAGCCACAGTACACTTTTTACGGAGAATTTTTTTTCTGAAAACCCTACCAATAAGTATAAGTATGGTAGCCGAATGCTGGAATATTGTGTACCAGGGATTTTTTAAAAAACTAAAAAGTTCTTTGCACTTGAGGAAAATGAGAAACCCAACACAGAAATCGTAAAAAGATGGACAATAAACAAAAAATCCATATATATATAAAATTATTTTTATAATTACACAGTCTAAGGACGGGTTGTTTCGGAGAATTTTAACAATTCATCAACTTTCAACGTTCATTTTCGGGTTCTGTGAAAGACTTATTCAAGTTCTGTTTTTATATCATTGTAGGCTAGTTGCTTGACAAAACTGAAATAAAACAGAACTTGAAAAAATCTTTCACAGAACTTGAAAATGAACGTTGAAATTTGATGAATTGTTCAGATTCTCCGAAACAACCCGTCCTTAAACATTAGTCCATAACTTTTACTCTGCAGACCACTGATTCTTATTGTTTTTTTTTTTTTTTTTTTTTTCATAAGAAGCAATTACTTTGTGGTTAGACATTATATTTTTTAAAATAAAACAAACACTTTGTATTTAACCACGAATATTTATTATTTTACACATCGACCGGTTTCGCTTAGACCAAGCTTCATCAGGATATAATAATAACTAAATACTAAGACAGAGTTGTTGGTTGGTCTGTCTGTCAACCTATATATATAGGTTGACAGACAGAGGGAGAAAGAAGATAATTAGACAAAGATAACATTATTTGATCCTTTGTATCGCTTTCAAATAATGTTATCTTTGTCTAATTATATTCTTTCTCCCTCTGTCTGTCAACCTATATATAACCAACAACTCTGTCTTAGTATTTACTTATATTATAAATAAATAAATAAAAACTAAAAAACCAAATTTCAACTATTGTCAAAACGGTCAACGCCCGTCTTTACTACAAAGCAGAGAAAGGAACAAGCATCATTTCTGTAACCAAATGATCAGACACGGAAAAGGGATAATTTCCCGATTTTTTAAGCAAATAAAACTCTCGTAAATAATAAAATCGTAAGTCTATTATTTATGTTTTTCAACAGTTACTACGCGGCTTTGCCCGATTTCTGCTAATATTTTTTTAATGAACAATTTTCTGAACTCCCTGTTGTCCGGGCTTTTCGCAGAGTTTTTCGAAATCTAATGTAGACTTTCCTCTAGTTTTGAATGTCAGGTGTGCGAAATTTCATTACTCTCGGATAAAACTGTAAATTTGTATTAATATCAAATCCACGCCACCCGCCACATACACTCTCCTTTACACGAATAGATATTGTAAAATATCTATCAAAATATAATTTAAGTATATCATCTGCTCTTATTCTATGATTAAAATAAATTTTCGTTTCAGAGCTGCATAGCTTACGATTAAAATGACGTCGCGAAGTAAAAGTTGTTACGATTAAATAGAAATATCAGACAAAAAAGGCTGTGCCAAATTGTATGACATCATACAATCAAATTTCTGCTATGACGTTCGGAAAATATTATTTTTTTTATTTTTTTACAATATCTATTGTAAAAAAACATTTGTGGATTATTTCATGTTGCTCTTTCACGCTCGATTAATGTTCAAAGTAAAGTTAACCTTCGAGACCGTTATTCATTTATGTCTAAAAGTGCCTTTAAATATACTCTCGCTTTCTTTAGTAACTAAATCTTAAGTGCCCAGTACTCTGCTTTCCTCAATCCTTCTCCATCTCTTTCTCACCCCATCCCCATCCCACTCTACCCACCGCACAATTAACCTCATCTTTGGGGTGCAATAGATCGCAACCCTGCTGCATATCCAAATAACTTTTTTTTTTTAATATATCGATATAAAAAAAAATCTCTGTGACAAAAGCTCTTTTGCTCCTACCCAGAGGTCGCGTATTTAATACATCTTCATATAATATGGGATAATTTCATATATAAAGTGTTAAGACGAGACAAAATCCTAAAATTAACCCAGAATCTTATCGACGTAAGTGAAACAGCGGTGCACAAAAATATGCGATGCGTGGCCCTGTACATTGGACAGACTTGCAGATGAATTTTGCCCTTCAAATCTCTAAAATTAAGTAGGAATCTTAAGTAATAAGTGATGAACTCGTGTAAAAACAATATTAGAAGCGCGGCCCGTCGTAATGGATGGATCTACGGTCGACTTTGCCCTAGCCGGCCAAGAAAATCGATATTTCCGTGGGGTTTATTTTAATTATTTGTGATGAACGTGTTACTAAAAACTCAAATGTTTCTTGAGAGATTCCTCTGGAAGTTACTAATTCATCGTATAGAAAAATAAAATCTGGTGCTAACCAATAATTTTATAGTTGAAAAACGTTTCATAAAATTTTCAAACCGTTTTACAGAATATATTTAAATTGTAAGGTCCTGTTTTTATTAAAATTAAATATAAATAACTTGCATGCTTAGAGATCTCTCTAGAAACATTCGAGAATTTAGTAATACGTTCATCATAAATATTAAAAATGTGAGCGTCGAGCAAACCCCCGTTATTATAGTCTTATGTCGCCTTAAGACACGTACCTAACTTACTTTGACCAGTGATTCCTTAACACCCTGTACAATTAATTAAATTAATTCCTAAATGTTAGCACAACGTTTCAGAGTGGTAGTTATTCACAATGCCGCATTGTGAGAGATCCCATTACGAATCGAAACTTTGCTCAAAATGACTTTAGCCGTGTTTGGCGACGAGATCTGAATAGGCAGGTACATTCTGATACTTTTCTAGTCTATCTCTTTCCTCTCCTCGCTTCATTCATCATTTGCAAAAGATTTCGAAAAATCATCATTTTTTCCCACCCCACAGAGATTTGGTTCTTCTTCAAAATAAGAGAAAAATTTCTGCCCGAGCAACGCCGGTGATTTCAGCTAGTCGTTTTGTAAAGTCTAAAAAAATAAATAAAATCAGTCGCACAGCACTCATTACATTGAGGATGACATAGTCCGACTGGCACCGGCCTTTGATTCACTTGATAATGCAATGTCTTCCTGGAGCACACCGATGTAATCATCAATTCCACTTGCACATCACACATTCTCCTGACACTCCTTCGGCGGTACATCCACCCTACAAGTCCAAACCATCACGTAACGCTATGATATATAAAATACTTGATTAAATTTCTTCAACCCACCCATCAATAAGGCTTCAACGACCTTCTGAATTGAATTTGTTGGATTTTAAAGGTTCTTGGCAATTCCTCTTTTAAAGTTCATTTCTCTCGAAATACGAAAAGAATATCTCCGTTATATTTTCCGATTTCTTTTGATATTGAAATTTTATTCAGATGCTCGTCGATACAATGATGATATTATTATTATTTGTCAATCTTCCAAGTGACCTTTATTGAGTTGTTAAAAAATACATAAGCTTGTTTCTCCCGTCCTCCATCGCGCGTTCCTCGTCCTTGACTCGGCATTTGGTAGGTTTGCCTACGGAAATATTTTCCTCTTTTATTTAAAACTAGCTGACTATACCCGGCGTTGCTCGGGGACTTATGAATGTTTTGGGGTAATGTTTTGGTTGTGAATTCTAGTGTACCTATCAACTAGCTGAATTTTTAAATTCGCAATAATATTATTGTAATAATTTTAAAAACTCACTTTTTTAAATATTTGTTTCTCTTAATCGTGCCATTTCTTGTACTTCTTCTACCTTTCACTTTCATGACATATATTCTTCTACAGCCCTTTCTTTGTTCATCACATACGCCACATTTTACCACACTTAAGTATTTGATTAATTTGATCGTGCCATGATTTTATCGGGTGTCCCCAACTTTGTCTACAATTCACTAATTCTATTCGACTCTAGTACCGAGATAATGCGTTAAAAGTCTCTCTCGGGCGTCCCCGACTTCTTCTACCATTCTAACAACTCGCTAAACACTCACGGCACTAATAAGAGCAAAATTCGAAATTTTCACTTAAATCGATCTACTAGTTTTGAGTCTATAAGGCACAAACAAATAAACATTAATGTATATATATTATAGATTATAAAGCCGCTTTTATACGGTCGTAGACAAATTCAAACTGGATTTACAAGGGTTATCGTTAATTGAAAATAGTTCAGAAGACCTCGTTGGTGAAGTTATTTGTTCAATTTTATTTTGTATACCTTTGTGAAATCATTTATGTGATCAGAACTTCATTCTGAAACATATTCATTTAAAAAAACTAAAGTGTTTTAAACGCCGATTCTCGGCTCACTTCAACTTTTGCTTAAATTTTGATCAGCCTAAAATGAATATACAACTTTTCAAGGAATCAACACAGCAGTGCCTGTTTCATGTAATAACTAAAAAAATCTTACCATTCATAAATCGTAACTGCTTTTCAATATTTTATAATAAGCCATTTTATAAAACTTTCGGTATTTTTTTGGTTACGGTTGCCTCCTTGTACATTTTAAAATGTCTGCTCAGAAGATTCTCATTTCTGAGCACAAATTGCATCCTGTTATATATTATGTTTTATGTTTAAATATATTCTTGTTTTATCCAGTCCTGCTGTTATTGTTATTCTAGGTTTTGTCATCACTTTATATAAACAGTTTCTTTATTGTTGTAATATTAGATCTGTATTGGTAAGGCACACTTTAGGAATAATTTTAAGAACATGACCACTAATAGTTATTAATGTGCAGCTATTCAGACACAAGCAAATAAATTGTTTCACGAATAGACGAAACTGAATATATATCAAGATATCAACACGGAGCCTATTTTACGTAATAACTAAATTGAATTTATAAACAACAAGAATACCAACATAGAGCTTGTTTTGCGAAAAACTAAATTGAATTTATAAACAAAAAGAATACCGACATAGAGCTTGTTTTGCGTAATAACTAAATTGAATTTATAAACAACCAGAATACCGACATAGAGCTTGTTTTGCGTAATAACTAAATTGAATTTATAAACAACAAAATACTGACATATAGCTTGTTTTGCGTAATAACAAAATTGAATTCATAAACAAAAAGAATACCGACATAGAGCTTGTTTTGCGTAATAACTAAATTGAATTTATAAACAACCAGAATACCGACACAGAGCTTGTTTTGCGTAATAACTAAATTGAATTTATAAACAACCAGAATACCGCCATAGAGCTTGTTTTGCGTAATAACTAAATTGAATTTATAAACAACAAGAATACTGACATATAGCTTGTTTTGCGAAAAACTAAATTGAATTTATAAACAAAAAGAATACCGACATAGAGCTTGTTTTGCGTAATAACTAAATTGAATTTATAAACAACCAGAATACCGACATAGAGCTTGTTTGCGTAATAACTAAATTGAATTTATAAACAACAAGAATACTGACATATAGCTTGTTTTGCGTAATAACAAAATTGAATTCATAAACAAAAAGAATACCGACATAGAGCTTGTTTTGCGTAATAACTAAATTAAATTTATAAACAACCAAAATACCGACATAGAGCTTGTTTTGCGTAATAACTAAATTGAATTTATAAACAACAAGAATACTGACATATAGCTTGTTTTGCGAAAAACTAAATTGAATTTATAAACAAAAAGAATACCGACATAGAGCTTGTTTTGCGTAATAACTAAATTGAATTTATAAACAACCAGAATACCGACATAGAGCTTGTTTTGCGTAATAACTAAATTGAATTCATAAACAAAAAGAATACCGACATAGAGCTTGTTTTGCGTAATAACTAAATTAAATTTATAAACAACCAGAATACCGACATAGAGCTTGTTTTGCGTAATAACTAAATTGAATTTATAAACAACAAGAATACTGACATAGAGCTTGTTTTGCGTAATAACAAAATTGAATTCATAAACAACAAGAATACCGACATAGAGCTTGTTTTGCGTAATAACAAAATTGAATTCATAAACAACAAGAATACCGACATAGAGCTTGTTTTGCGTAATATCTAAATTGAATTTATAACCAACAAGAATACCGACATAGGACTTGTTTTGATTAGTAACTATATTGAATTTATAACCAGGAAGAATACCAACATTAGCAATTGTTTAGCAAATTATAATCAACAAAAATACAGAGATATTGCTTGTTTTTCGTAATAACTAAAATATATTTGAATCTAACGAGAATACCGATGTACTACTTATGTTGCACAATAACTAAATTGTGTTTATATATGCACCAACACACTGTGTATTTGTTTTACGTGAGAATTAAAAAAAATAAAATAAAAATTGTTAGTACAAAAAAGGATATTCAAAGAGTAATTAAACATATCTACCGTTTTAGAAATTTCATTCAAAAGCACCATTCTTCTTGCCGAGCTATTCTGTGCTAGTACATCTGTTCTGCTGTGTGGTATCTTGAACAAGTGGTGGTGTCGACTTTGGCCGAAGTTTGCCAGCACGAAGCCATAGCATTCCAAGAGAAATGGGCTAACGTGAGATTTATGCTCTATCAAGTCTTACTAATTATCAAGATGCACACGGCATATTTTACTTGAACATTGAATTGATCTAAATACCAATGCCCGTTTTATTTAATAATTTTAAATAATAATATGCAGTTTAGCAGGATAACAGTACGGTGCTTGTTTCATGCAATAACTAGCAATTAACTGCCCAAAATGCACTGTTAAAATCCATTACACATTGTAAGTCTTGCTCGCCCGGAGCAAACTTCGTCCTACCTAAACTTATAAAGCATCCTTAAATTATGCTTGAAGTGCCATTTAGCAGACTACGAGTAAACGGGTTTAAGACTCTTAACTTTTACACTATTACACTCAATTTAAACTATTACAGTACAACTTTATATTTTTTTTGTTATTTTTATCCTGTGATGCCGTACGATTCTCGACCAGTTGGTCAATCAGTTGTTAGATGATTCTCGAACGAGTTGCTGCACTTTTTTAGCTTTTCCTAGAGAATAGCGACCCTGAATAATAATAATAATCAGTGTTTTATTATATTCCTTTTTTGTAACAAATAGAGAAAATTATATCCTCACTGTGATCTCCCATGCTGAGGATTTCATTTACATGTTATTAAAATATTGTAGTATGTTATTTAAAAATTTTGTTTTTGTAGTTGCTTTTTGTATATGTTTTTGATCCTGAGATCTAGTGTTTATTAGTGTTAAAAAAAATACTACTACATGATAGATCAAAGATTTTAAGACTCACTTCTAGGAGAATATTTGTGGAGAGTCAGCTCAAACGAAAAAAGAGTATTCAGAGGTAAAAATATCCTAAATGGGAAATTAACGCTAGGTCTTTTTGGTGACCGGATAAATCATCAAAATGATAATTCATCACATCTTTAAAAAGTTATATAAAGTCATGGAAAGTGATGAAACAAAAACTTTATTAACTGGGTTATGTAGGTTAAGTTAGGTTAGGTTACGTTGAAAAAAAAAATCTCATCGTTTCTAATGACTTTATATCACTTTTTAAAGGTGTGTTGAATTTTCGATGTGTTGATTTATCATGGAACCGCTTTTTTATATCGATCCCCATGTGGAAAAAATAACGGGAACCACTTGAAAATTTGCTTTACAAGACCATTATTTTCATATTTACCATTTTACAGGTTGCCATTAGAGACAAAATAATATTTTGGGTCGGTACTAAATCTTAAAATAGTGGCAACATCTTGAACATAATCATAGGTCCCATGTGAGCATCTGTCATTCGCCTTTGCCGTTACCGTCAACAGATCATCAAAAATACTCGCTCAATTCGCATTACCGCAATCCACAATACTGAACGGTGGTACAAGTTTACATCCAATAATAAACACATATCATATATAGGTCTTTCATCAATCTTTTAAACATAAAACCAAATAAACATGCTACATTTTCACATGATTGTCACATAAATATTTTGTGACAAGTGTAGTTCTTGCTTAATTGGGTTTATTTTGTCTATGGTGTTTTTTTTTTAACTTTGGCATTATTTTTAAGGAAGGAAGGACAGCTTTTGTTTTTGTGCACTTCCTCCCCGGTCTGCTTGGGCAGCTGCTCGCAGATCTTGTCACTCGCCATTTAAGGTGTTTTAATCTGAGTTAATCATGTGAATAGAAGTCATGCTTTTCTTTTAAAAAGGGCGCGGGGTGTTTTACCTTTCACGAATAGTTCGTGTTGATTATTATTTTAGTGGTGATTATGGAATCCCGCTTTTTATCCAGTGTTGGCCGGTGGTCATATTTGTAGTACTCGTGTTTCGGTTGTGAAACCGCAAATGGATTGGTCCTAGCTGTGGCTAGAAGTTGATGGCTGAGTGTCCCCGCGTCGCGAAGGAACGGATTGCTGTTCCCGAAGTCCGTAAGACGAGTCTGGTTGGTTGCCACGTGCTGCAGACTTGATGATCCTGCAGGCGCACGTTGAAGGAGTTGCGTCCTCCCGTTTCCACTAAGAGAAGGATGTCCTGGCTCCTTAAGACGAGTCTGGTTGCTTGCCACGTGCTGCGAACTTGATGCTCCTACAGGCGCGCGTTGACAAGTGACAAGAGACAAGTTTTCGTTCGCCACCCGTTGTTATTCCTTCGTTTCTCGACCACGTAAAGTTAGTTTAGTTTGGTTCAGGAGTCCATCTGGTATGTGCCTACTTTTATTCCTATTGTTACATGGTTATTATTTGTACTCCTTTGTTGTAACTTTTGATGGTTTCAATATAATTTCTATTAAGTATTTACTCTTATTATTTCTGATTTTCCTCCTTACTTGACAGAGAATTAACCCCACAATCATGAGATTGAGATCTTTGCTCTACCGTATTTGTACCCTATAATTGATCCTGTAGATCTCAATATTATATGTAAACATTGGAATGTTCCTACTTTACATTTACACCGTTACATGATGTAGAGGGTTTTCCAATAATTTTGATATTCAATTGTAAAAGATCAATGGTTTCGTTGCTTGCGTAGCACGTAGCGCCGTCTTGTTGAAAGTAAACGCTGTCCAGATCAATACCATCCAATTCCGGCCATAAAAAATCATTAATCATCTCTCGATAGCGCAATCCATTCACCGTAACTGTTGCTCCAGCCTCATTTTTGAAAAAGTAAGGTCCAATGACTCCGCCGGACCATAAACCGCACCAAACAGTCACATGTTGAGGATAGAGAGGCTTTTCAACAATAACACTTGGGTTTTCCGAGCCCCAGATGCGACAATTTTGCTTGTTGACAAAACCACCGAGGTGGAAATGGGCCTCATCACTCAAGATGATTTGCATTTGATTCACTCAAGTGAATTTTAATAATTTCAATGCGTTGTTGAAGCGTGTATCGTTCCATTTTTATTAATTGCGTAGTTTCTACCTGTCAAATGTCAAAAAATGACAGCTTCAAAAGTAACATCAAATAATGTCGGTCATTTTAATCTGTACGAAAATAGATACCAAAAAAGAACACGTCCTTGTTTTTTTAATCCCTAATTCACAAAAAAAGACGCCCCATGTGGAAACTGGACAAAAAAAAGCATAGTGTAAATCGACCGTAATTATCATATCTTATCTTGAGGTTTAAGATGTGATTTATGGCGATTGAAAGGAAACTGATTCAATAGTTTACATTAAATCATTCGACTACTAGGCCCCAAACAAGTCAGGCATGATTTTAATCTCTAACAAAGGAGAATTTCGATATTTGTATATATTTTATCAACATAATGTTAAAAAATAAGGAAAAAACTAGCTTACCTTTGGAACATGGACAAACCCACATTCTATCGGAGTATTTCTTCATATAGAAACAGACAAATTGTCTACATTTTTTGGTCTTAATGGTTTCTATCTTTTATCAGGAGATTTTTCAATGTGGATGAGTGTTTCAGGATAATAATCATTGCTTATAAAAATAATTGTTACCCTTTGTGCTATGCATAAAAAAATCTTGTCTTAAACATTAGTTTACCAAAAAATAATAATTAATACTTGACAAGTTCAAGTATCTTCACCAAAAAATGTAGACAATTTGTCTCGACGCCATCTAGTGAGAGAGTTAGCACTTACAATGCCTTTCTCATATAAAATAAAGTTGGTTGTTTTCAGGGGAAAAAATATAGTAAGCAGTAATTGTTGAATGAAACACTAGTATATATTGAATTATTTCGCGGATAAGAGATAAGCCGCCATAGCTCAGTGGTCAGAGCTGTCGACCGGAAATCGAAAGGACACGGGTTCAAGTCCCGTTGGCGTCATGTATCTTTTATCAGGAGATTTTTCAATGTGGATGAGTGTTTCAGGATAATAATTATTGCTTATAAAAATAATTGTTACTTAACTTTCTGTCTAGGGAAATTCATATAATTGCCGTTTCGGCTTTTCAAATGTGTAGATTTTATCTTCCAAAATAATATATATTTTTTAGGAAAGAGAAATATGGTATAAATGGGGCTTAAATCAAATTTTACAAAAATTTCCATATAGGATTCAATACATAAACCATTTCTTCTGTCTTCCGGTAGGTTTAGACAAAATCTCTAACATTTTATTCTTTCCTCACGGTGTGACTAAAAGGCTTTGTTTGCTTTACAGTTTATTGATATAAAAATAAACAACACAATGGCGTCGGTGAATCGAACCTTTTATAATTTATTTATTTCGCACCACGTTGACTTTTAAATCTGTACACACGAGTGTATACAGTGATATTTCTCAGCATATTTCATCGTCGAAAATGATAGACTAGCCCAGTTGGCTTAAAACAGAAAAGCAAAAAAAATCCCATCTTAAAAAGTTGCAATGTCAAATATAAAAGCATATTTCCTCAGTAATTTTGCGACTGGGACTTTTTGCTCTTTTTCTAATTTTCGCGGCGGGTTTTTTTTTTCTTTGTGAATCTCAGCTATATTTATAGTTTTTCTTCGGCAGTGTTTTCTCGTGGGAGGGACCCTCTATAAGTCCTGAGACATAAGCCGGTCTCGCCCTAACGGATGTCCAAAACGTCGACGGCATACTGATTGACCCTCATAGCTCGCCCCGACGAACCCCACATCAAAATACAGCACCGTAGGAAAACTCACCATCGAGTAAAAAAGCTTAAAAAATTTACAAAAAAGTGTTTAACATTATTTGTTTTATTTTTACCTTTTTAGCGGGTTCTTTATATTGCTTCTTTAGTTTTGGAACGCGTGTCTGGTTTGGCGGAATGGAGAAATCTCGCGTAATCCGCACCCAACACGGGATAGGAATCGAGGGTCCCGCGCCCATTGGCCGCGCGGTGATGTCCCCGCTTTACGATGGCGGTCGTTATCGGTTTAGAATTGAACTTACGAGCAATTTACAAGCGATCGTTTGGCAAAGTATTTCCTAAACTATTTGTGACGGAAGCGGCGCGCACGCCTCGCGAATTGCAATAAAAACCGCGGAGGAAATGTCGAAAGCTCCGCACGTAAACTCCACGAAATCAAGTAATGATTACATGTAATTTTTTTAAAATATTAACCATATTAAAATCGAAAAATGATAACACGTCATATTTTAAATATCAATCTTGCAATGAAGAATTTTTACACCCTGTAATTAATAGTATCTATCCGTAACAAGGAATTCTAGTGAAAAAATGTCAAGTCTTTAAAATAATATATCATCAACAAACTCTGATTCTGAATATATAAGTTTTATTCATATAATAAAATACGCATAGTATAAGTAGAATTTATAAACTGTGGTTAGAAAATGAATAAAACACCATCACATTAAAACTCTCCGTTCGTGGCACCAGTAAATCTGTTGATTCTGACGTCACGAGTCAATAATCACATTTCATTCTGTTTTGGTATTTTGAGTACGTATTTATTTTTAAAAAATCTTACCAATTTTCATTGTTGTTTCACAGTGTTGACATAATTGAAACTTAATTTAGGCGCCTATAATAATTTATATTTTAGAAAAGTAATAATGGTTATAAGTGTTTTATAATAGCAATTTTGATGTGAGTTTGGAAATTAGTTAAGCGGAATTAAAACACAATATTAATCTGTTTACGTAATTTGTATCATTGTTGATTATAATAATTCTATGGGAAAATTCTAGAAATTAACATAAATTTTAATAAGAAAATATGCAGTTGGAACACATGTGTAATCAAACATAAAAGTACCATATAGGTTAAATTTGTGGCAAACATTTATAATATCTAATAAAATAAAATACTTTTGTTTTAAAACCACGAGTTTTTAATAATTTTTAGAACCGACCGGTTTCGCTTTACTAAAGCATCTTCAGGGTACAAATTATTACTACAGTACAGTAATTAATACAGTAATAATTTGTACTCTGAAGATGCTTGAGTAAAGCGAAACCGGTCGGTTCTAAAAATTATTAAAAACTCGTGGTTTTAAAACAAAAAGTATTTTATTTTAATAAATATGTCAAACCACAAAGTGATTGCTTTCTACAATAATAATTATAATATCGCCTAAATGAAACTATTTTGCTTGCACTAAAATGATCCCAACAATAAAATGCAGTTGACCTAAGAGATAAAAGAGCATTGTTCGTATTGGTTACATTTTCTTCGTAGTAATGCAGATTTTGGAACACTGATACATTGTTTATCAGGTGCGGTCGCGGATATATTTTTGCACTTTGGTAGAGTACAATAACAGTAGTGAATAACTATTCAATAATCTTAACTAAGAGAACCCGGTGTTCTTCAATATTAAAAGCGGTTAAACTTGACAATAAAAAAACGTTGCTACTCTCGACGCTGCCATTCAAAATACAGTGCATGTTAACATAAAACATAAGCTTTCTGTGACTGGTGAAGTCACACAGATTTGGTGGGCTTTGTGGCGACCCGAAGATTGAAACTTTGTAAATTATTTCTACTATAAAAACTTACATTTCGTCGATTCTCTTGTCGAGTTTTTCTTTTTTTTTCCTAATTATTACAGGTATAAATGCAATAATACAAATCATATACGATTAATATTTAAAAAAATAGTTAAAACAATCTTCAACAGAGAAGTGCGTAATTAACTAAAATATAACAACCCGTCAACTAATTTAAATTTAATTAAAAAAAAAACAAAACAAAACAAAACAAGTTGTTATTAAAGTTAATGGGTGGTTACAGTAGTTTCAGAAGCGAGTAACAAAATACAGAATTTGATAGTTTCTCCTTCCCAGCGCATTATTTCTCCGGCCATCCGTACTGAATCCTGGGTCTTGTATCCTGACTCCTTGCATTATGGATGCGATTGCGGCCATTGCCTATCAGACATCAGATATGTTTATGGCTTTGCGGGGAACTCGAAACCGAGCCTTTTAACTGCACTGGATGTTGCCTATAAATAGCCTCTGGCCTTCAGAATATAGATAGTATAGTGACTGTATCACGTCCGACGATCAGAAATCTATAAAAACGGTATAGAAATCGAGCAAACTAATCATTTGTAATTTTTATCATTTGTCTATCAATCTTCGCATCAGGTTACATTTTCTGGGATCTATCTATCGTGCATGAAAAATAATTACTAATTAAAAATATTGCGAATTTTTTAAGAATTTCTTCAAATTATTCGTAATCCGATTAAAAACGCGATTGCAGGCCCTTATGAATTGATAGGTTTCCTGATAAACTGTTAGTAATATACCTACCAATGTTTTGTCACGATGTCGGAACACGTTTACATAAAAATCCTAACATTTTCGCATTTCGTCATTAAATATTATCAAGGTGCATGAACATGTGTTCCGATATTATTACGAATTTCTTAAAAGTTGTTTTTAACCAGATTACCAATAATTCTAATAAATTCTTAATAAATTATCAATACTCATATTCTCTATGTTGTCAATGTCACGTAATATTCATATTAATCGCCAAAAAAATACTGCACCGTTCATGAAAAGGATAGCCATTCAAATAATACGTGCGTATCAATTAAATGGCTATATGAGCAGCCCGTTAAAGTATGTCCACTGGACTCAGTTCAGTGAAACCACGCGCGTTGTCTCAGTAGCGTATATTCCGCTATTAATTCATCTGAGATCGTGCACACAATTTTAGAAACAGTGCCTTTCGAATGATTTAGCATTGGGAAAAGTAAGGTGGGTACATATCTATGGTATTTGCAGTTAGGTTATTAGTAAATATCACATTCTAAAGATCTGGAGTTGCTGCAGGGGCCTGGTACTTTCGAAAGATTTTTTTAGTTTTTCTGTCCCCCATGTATTACTGGGACTTTTCATTTCAGAGACCATAATTTTTTTTAGTTTTACGCCCAGTTGGATTTTTACATGGATTATAAGTACAGAATGTACCACGTACGCTATCGAATATTATTCACAAAGTTTTTATAGCATGAAATAACGTTAAACTGATAAATTTAAGATTGAAAAAATATTAGTAAAACATGTAACAATAACATAAAAAAATAGAAGCTATAACAATACTACATATAATACACACCAATAAAACTACATTACAACGCTACTATAATTTGTAGGATTTATCAAAGTACCGGTATAGATTACGCGTAGTTCTACAAACTGAGTCAGTAAATATATCAATAGTATCCCCAGACTTTTTGCCCAGATTATGCATCCTATTGGTTGGTGAGTGTGTCTGATAGTTGGTTGTGTATGAATTGCAGAAGAATGTTACATTTTGTATTGTGTTCCTGTGATGTCTGTAGGAATGTGTGTGAAAGTGCAAGCGAGATAGCATGCTTGCAAGATGCTATAAAAGGCGATGCATACTAGGATTGTCCATCTTTTGTTACAAGCAGCTCCACAATAAATACCAGTACATAGATCACCTAAGAGTATTATTGTGTACGACCTTCACCCGCTACAATACTCCATACAATAATCGGTTGATAGTAATAATAATTCGGATAATGGAGCCATGTTGAGCTCCAATAAGAATCTACTTTTCTTGCTAGATTCCTATGGGAGGTTACAGATCAGTGAAATGAATCGGCATCTACGGAGTCCTACGTCGCGTCGGTCGTGGGAGTAACATGATACCGGGTGCGACCGATGGGCATTTCAAGGGTGACATGATGAAATTACACTGCAATAATTACACAGGGGTGAAATTTCATTTAGAAAAAAATACACTAAATGAAAAAAACACGATGAATAGTGAAACGATCGAGACAGTTTTAAAATCACCACACACAAATTAGAAACAAATTCCTCTAGCTGAGAATGTTCCATTTATCAAGCTTTATTTTGCCTCTTTTTTGTAAATTGTTTATTAACCATATACGTAGGATAGAGACAAACACTTTTTGGTATAAATTATAATTTCCGAGTTGGCAGAAATTTAATCTAAGGAAACAAGAAGCAAAAATGAGATTTTAAGAAATTAAAAATAAAGAAATGAAAAGATCTATCTAAATAAATGGCGTGGGTTTGTTTTTTTATCAAATCTACAGTTTTATTCCGAGCTTGATGAAATTTTTCTCACTTGACTTTCAAAACAGGAAGATCGTCACTATCTTTTTTTATTTTATTTTTTACTATAGCGACTATTTAAACATTATATATGCAAAATATGATGTTAAATATATGTATAGTAAGTTCTATTTCTGTCTGGGGCGAGACTAAAGTTATTCATTTCTGTTTTATTAGTTTTCTGTGCCGTTTTTAATGCTTTGTTCAGAGGTTTTTCTTTAATCTCTTTCAGCCAGATTTTTATTCTTGATTTGTAATAATTCAAATTTTATATTAGCTTCATATCAGGGGAAGGATATTGTGAAGTTTCGTCGCAAAATTAATATATAATTTCTTTGCCCGAATGTGGTTTTATGACCTGGAATATTTTTTTATGTCATTGTGATTTGACCTTGTTTGGTGAATACGCGGTATTGTAGAGGATTCAGTATTTTTGAATAGTTTCAATAATATATTTGTTTTACATTTGGTACATCAAAACTATTGAAAATTTCTATCGACGGCGTTTTGGTGGGTACTTTCAGTATGGTCTTTATCTGTATATATACTATATGATATTTCGAAAAACCACCCCCATCCCCTTTTCCAAGCCCTTAAAGCAGCATGTTGATACTTGTTGATGAAATTTTGCACACTTGACATTCAAAATAAGAGGAAAACATCTAATTTCGAAAAATCAGGAACTTAGTTGTTAATAATTTCAAATATGCGTCAACACTCAATAAGGTGTTCAGAGTACAACGCTCAAACCTAGCTTTTTTACCCAATGTATTTGAAACTGATTTTACCCACAATTTAAACATTCTAAAAATATATTGCCACCTTTTAAAATGGCGCAAGTTTCCGCATACCTACTTCTTACAAATTTGTGAAACTGTTTCCTTTTTTAAATTATTGCAATTTGATGTAAAAGCTTACAAGACGTCAATAAAACAAATTATTTAAACATGCTAAATTTGTTCCGCGTGTAATTTTAGCAGCGTAATTTTATCACGTGAAATTTTCGTCTGTGTAATTTCAACCTGACACCCGATGTTGGGCGCTGGGCGCTACGAGCCAGGCAATAACAAGCGCAAGCGGTGTCACGTGACGCTGGAAGTGGTATTACATTAAATCTCAGTGAGCATTCCTGTGACAAATATCGCAGATATCTCACTGATATATGTCATTTTTCTTGGTTTATTTTAGATCACAACCCTACCTTGTTATAGATTTTAAGGGTTTCGCGTCGATGGTGAGTATTTCCATTCACAAAAAATGTTCACACCTTTTCGGATTTCATCGCTGTTTTATTTTATATTGAGAAAAATCATGTAATATTATAATTCAAATTTTGAAATTGAAAGTTAAAATAATTTTCTATTCAAATATTATATTACAGGTAGACCTACTTTATCGCCCGTCTGAACTCTTCACACAAGCGGTTCCAATTTTGAAAAAAACATTTAAATTCAAAACAATTCCAATAATTTTAATTATTATTTTTTTTGGTAAACTAACGGGTTCAAGTCCCGTTGGCGTCATGTATCTTTTATCAGGAGATTTTTCAATGTGGATGAGTGTTTCAGGCTAATAATTATTGCTTATAAAATAATTGTTACCAATAATTTTAATTCATCGCACCAAATTTCACGCAGGAATAATTTCTCGAAAGAATAATTAGCGCGCATCATAGACAACCAAAATTTGACTTTAATTTTTTTTTAAGGGTGGTCCATTATCGTTAGGTACATAATATCATCGGCCCATACAAAAGGGGCTCTTGTAGAATTTATAAATATTTGTTTTAAGTGTGAAAACGTTTAAAAGGCCCATACTACGTTCCCGCCAGTCACCGATGAAACGCTTTTGTTGTCGCCGAAATTAAAATATGGCTTGTGGTCCAAGGGTTGTGGCGCCAAGTGGCGTGTATATATATTATCCGTACTTCGTCATGTAGATCTTGAGGTGCTCTAAACAGTAGGCTGAGCAGAAATACATTATTTTTGCTCAGTAACGAACGAAAGAAGTTTTCACTTAAAAAAAAGCAACGGGGGTGCAGAGATACTACCCACGTCGCGTTGTGTATTTTTTCGTGTTACTTATTCAACCACTCATCTGAAAAGCGAAAAGCATCTTTATCTCTAAAATAAACAATTTACCCTACATGATGTAAACATTCTGCTGGCACTGCAAGACCTCGGTAGCCGAAACAATGGTTTTGTAAGCGTTGTTGTTGTATTGAACCCTTATGGCATTCCATTGTGCTAATGGTGTGTGGTGTGTGTATTTGTTATTGCAGGAGATATCACGATGACAACTACCCGTTTGACGGGCGCGGGCAGATCCTGGCGCACGCCTTCTTCCCGGGCAGCGGCCGCGGGGGGGACGCGCACTTCGACGATGAGGAGATCTGGCTTCTGCACGACCCCAAGGAAGAGGAAGACGGTATGAACATTGCATTATACCCTCATCCTCACAAGACTTATTAGGACGATCATTACATTACACCTCAATCTTTATTTAGCTTAGTTGGATGAACATTACATCATACATCAATCTTTATTTACCTTATTAGGACGAGCATCACATTATACCTCAATCATTATCTATCCTTATAAAAACGAACATTACATTATACCTTCATAATTACAGAACTTATTAGAACGAACATACCTCACAATATACCTCAATCTTTACTAACCTTATTTGGACGAACATTACATTATAGCACCATACAGGGCTTATTAGGACTAACATTACGTTATTTACCTTATTATGAAGTCCGTCACATTTTTTTAAATTTCAATATTTTAATATTATATTTAAATTACAGTAATTACGTATTGCCCATCTCGCTAGATGTGAAACAGAGTGGTTTTTAGCTAGCTTCATGTTTCCATAATATTATGCAAATGACAGAAAAAATTAAATCAGTATTTTTTTAAACTAATACCTCAATATTTAACTTACTTTATGTGGATGAATATTACATTGTGCTTTCATCATCACAGGGCTTATTAAAACGAATATTACATTATACCTCAATGTTTACTAACCTTATTTGGACGAACATTATATCTTAATCCTTACAGGCCACTTGAGTTTTTTTTTAATTTTAAAGTAAGTAGTTATATCAAATTCAATAACGTTAAAGTCTGAAGTATTTAATTTTTTTTATTGTGACAGCTGTTTCGGCGTTCAATGCCATTTTCAAAATGTGGTTATGCCACATTGAGGCGACTATTTATATGTTTTTTCTCCTACCCTATTTTTATTTGTATTTTTGGTAAACTATTTACTTAGAAAATTAATAACGTGTGGCTCTTATTGTTAAAATGTTGGTATTCCTCTTTTTATTGATGACTGGTTTGACTTAATTGTTTTATGGTGACTTGAATACTATAGTAAGTCGAAGAGTAAGTCTTAGGTCATGGTGTTTGTAAGAGAGAATACGAAAATAGTGTGGAATATAACTATATATATGAGAAATGAATACTTAAAGCAGGTGGATGAGTAAATGCAGGAAACTCTTTTAATACAGGACGGAACGCGATTGGCGCTATCAAAAAACTGTCCAAAGAAGCGAAGCTAGCAGTCCACTATGGAGTGCTGGTACCTAAACTAATGTATGGGGGTAAGGCATGGAACTGACAGAGGAAGGATGAAAGTAGACTGAATGCTGTAGAAATGAAATCCCTGAAGCATATATGTGGTAAAACCACGTATGATCGCAAGAGAAATATGGAGATCCGCAAAGAATGCAAGCGTAATGATTAAGATTAAGAAATGGACGCTCAGATGGTTTAGGCATGTAGAGCGAATGAATGAAAGAAGGAGTGTAAGGAGACTATAATACGAAAATATGAATGGTAGTGGAAGCCTTAGGAAGTCATGGCTCGATCAAGTGAATCAGATATTTAAATTCGGCCAAAGATTCAGAATAATAGAAGAGTATGTATGAGACGATGTACGAATTTTAATGAGGTAAGGAGTTTGTGCCAAGACCGAGTTTTTTGCGGGAAAACGGCGTGATGGTTAGTTAGTTAGTTGACTATTTAAGTCATTAGATATTCGTTATTAGCCGGTTATGAAAATGATTTTGAAGTGTTTGGTAAACCCCTGAATTATTTTACGGAATTATATTGTTTCGGCTTCTTGAAGATAGGTACCGAAGAGTGTAGAATATACATAATTTTTATTTATCACGTTGTGTACCCCTTGAGTTGATATTTAGTCTGGTGATATATATTATTAGTTAGGTACCTATCCAGCCCTCCATTGTCAGTTCGGAAAGTTACCAGTACCGGGTCAGTCAATGTATATAATACATATTAGGTATGTATATTTTTAGGATTGTTTGAATGTTTCCATTCGGGATAATATTTTCCCGCCTTATCTGCTTATCACCTTCCTGTGGCGTTTATCTGTCATGGCGGCCGGCCAACCGGAAGCAGCGGCCGTTCGCGCCGTTTGCCAGCCGACCTTAAGCCTTATCGGCCCGTTTCGGTAATTTCGCCGCTTTTTGTTGGGAAAGTGATCAATGGGTTAACTCAAATGCGATGTGGGCATGTTTCGTGATACAAAAGTCTGGCCAATCGGGCCTTAATTTTTCAAAGCCTTAATTATAAAAAGCATTACTTAAGTCAGTGGCGTCAGTAATGCATTTCTAGCAATAGGTTTTCAAAAGTAACTAAAATGTTACTAAACAGTGAAACAGATGCTGACGTTGAACGCGATGATATTTATACATAAAATAATAAACAACCTATTACTAAAATTCACAGACATGATAATAAAATTAAGCTACCAAAAAAAGGACTAAGCCAATAAACAAAATAGTTTTCTATACAAAGGTATACAATATTATAATGCCTTACCGGAAAACATAAAGTCTGCACCAGTTGATTGTGTCTAGGTTTTTTTTATCTTGATAGATTGTAGGAACTATATTAATCGAATAAAAATAATGAACATGCCATAATGAATGTATGTAATTAATAAACAATTAAATATTTGTAAACTTGGATCTACAAATGGCTAAATTAAAATAAAAACGTGTTCAGTGACATAAATAAATGGTAATGTTTCGCTAAACAAACCGAATAGCACATTGAATAGATAGACGATGTAACTATACTCATTTACATTCATAAGTACAAAACCCAAGAAATAACAACAAACACGTACCTACAATAGAAACACTAGATCTCATGGTCAAAAACTTATCCAACAAATAACTACTAATACAACTTTTGGGCAAAAAAGTTTCTTATATCATAGTATTAAACTCTACAATAAAATACCACTCTCACTCAAAAACCTCAACATTTTAACATTTAAATCTCAAATATAAAGCTGGATACTTAATATAGGGAGATCTGAAATAGAAAATATACTGATATCAAACACAGACTAAAACCGAATCTACTAAACTGAACTATACAAAAAAACGCTATCTTACTTATTCTAAAATTTAAAAAATTATACTACATGATATATTTTTGTTGTTTGTTTTTGGGGTGTTATGCCGTGTTGCGCTAACTCCTTCTTTAGCCGACGTTTCGGACAGCGTTGCAGTGTCCATCATCAGGGCAGATCCGGTAGATCCGAAGATGTGTAAATTATTATTGCTTTTGGCCGTGAGAATCTAAAAACTTACATGATATATGTTTATAATTAAATTCATATGTTACTTTGTTGTAATATTAATTTCTTATAATTAAATTATAATATGTAAATGAAATCCTCAGCACGGGAGATCCCAGTGAGGATATCATTATCTCTATATGTTACTAAGAAAAGAAGACAATAAATCATTATTGTTTTTTTGGGCGTGTCCTTGTGCCAGAATTACACAACATAATGAATATTTCCTTTTTAAGTCCAAATTAGCTTTTTTAAGTCTGTCTGATACGTCCTGTTACATCTTATAATAATAGTCATTCTCCAACTCCCTCTTCATTTTCAATAGAAAAATCAATGTAAAAAATCGCCTTTATTCCACTGACACTCGTAATAAGTAAAGGTAATAATTGAATTCTAATCCGAGTATAATTCCCACTTAGAACGAGCTTCTATTCAAAGCGCTTACATTTTCCGATATTTCCATTAAACTTCGACTGCAGTTATAGATTTTGGATTACGTGATACTATGAGGATCTACAATCTGTGGGTCGCAAGTTTTGGAAAAGCGGCCAAAGTTTTTTTAATAGAATTCATAGAACTCCATTTGATTTATTTAAAGTAATCAATTTTTGATGCTTCCGATTTTTTTATCCGGGTTAAATCTTCCCCATAGGAAAAACTAAACCCTTCCACTCACTTTTCCACAAATGATCATCTAGTCAATCAACACTATGCAAGTGCATTATATAAGCAAAATAAATACAAAACAATACAAGAACAACACGTCAACTCACCAGAGATCAAATGGGAAAATAATTCACCGACTCCAGATATTTTCATATCAGAGGGTTCGGCTCGGCAGAACTTCTAACAGGGCCTATAAATCCTACTGATCCCTCAACATAAATATTTAAAAAATCTTTCGTTATCCTACATGTATTCAAAATGACCGACTTTTGCATCTTTATATATAATTTTTTTGATAGATCTAATACGTCTAAATGTTTAATGAGAGAGCTAGGTATAATGCCAGTAGCCGAAATGGTATAATGCCAGTAGCCGAAATGTATAATGCCAGTAGCCGAAATATATATTATTATTAATAATGTTATTATTAATTTCGATCGTAATTATTTTATTGGTTAATGTTTTACAACTGTTACCAGCTGTTTCAGCCTTCAAGACTTTATCTAACTGTAGTTATGCCACATTGAGACGACTTATTTATATGATTTCATTTACGCCTAAACTATCTTATTTGATATTTAAAATGATTAGTTTATAAATAAATAAAACAATGATATGAATACGCTCTACTTTCCTTGCTTTTCAAGGGGTTAAAATCTCAGTATATATATGATGCTAGAGCACCATTGATTATCCCTTGAAATGGAATTTATATTAATTTAATAACCAAATCTGAAAGACACTGTTCCTCGTCGTCTCGCCAACCCCTACTACCTTAACTCTCTCTAGCTCTCTCTCTCCCTCTTAACTGCCTCTAGCAAATTGACCATTTTATTTCTTAAAGTCACTGTCAGAAGGTCGGAGAACCTGAGTGCATTTAACGAATCCGAAATATTTCTTAAAGTCACTGTCAGAAGGTCGGAGAACCTGAGTGCATTTAACGAATCCGAAATATCTTAAAGTCACTGTCAGAAGGTCGGAGAATCTGAGTGCATTTAACGAATCCGAAATATCTTAAAGTCACTGTCAGAAGGTCGGAGAACCTGAGTGCATTTAACGAATCCGAAATATTTCTTAAAGTCACTGTCAGAAGGTCGGAGAACCTGAGTGCATTTAACGAATCCGAAATATCTTAAAGTCACTGTCAGAAGGTCGGAGAACCTGAGTGCATTTAACGAATCCGAAATATCTTAAAGTCACTGTCAGAAGGTCGGAGAACCTGAGTGCATTTAACGAATCCGAAATATTTCTTAAAGTCACTGTCAGAAGGTCGGAGAACCTGAGTGCATTTAACGAATCCGAAATATCTTAAAGTCACTGTCAGAAGGTCGGAGAACCTGAGTGCATTTAACGAATCCGAAATATCTTAAAGTCACTGTCAGAAGGTCGGAGAACCTGAGTGCATTTAACGAATCCGAAATATTTCTTAAAGTCACTGTCAGAAGGTCGGAGAACCTGAGTGCATTTAACGAATCCGAAATATCTTAAAGTCACTGTCAGAAGGTCGGAGAACCTGAGTGCATTTAACGAATCCGAAATATTTCTTAAAGTCACTGTCAGAAGGTCGGAGAACCTGAGTGCATTTAACGAATCCGAAATATCTTAAAGTCACTGTCAGAAGGTCGGAGAACCTGAGTGCATTTAACGAATCCGAAATATCTTAAAGTCACTGTCAGAAGGTCGGAGAACCTGAGTGCATTTAACGAATCCGAAATATTTCTTAAAGTCACTGTCAGAAGGTCGGAGAACCTGAGTGCATTTAACGAATCCGAAATATCTTAAAGTCACTGTCAGAAGGTCGGAGAACCTGAGTGCATTTAACGAATCCGAAATATTTCTTAAAGTCACTGTCAGAAGGTCGGAGAACCTGAGTGCATTTAACGAATCCGAAATATCTTAAAGTCACTGTCAGAAGGTCGGAGAACCTGAGTGCATTTAACGAATCCGAAATATCTTAAAGTCACTGTCAGAAGGTCGGAGAACCTGAGTGCATTTAACGAATCCGAAATATCTTAAAGTCACTGTCAGAAGGTCGGAGAACCTGAGTGCATTTAACGAATCCGAAATATTTCTCAACGTATCTGAAAACCAATTTTTGTTAAAAGATTATGAAATTAGCTGACAAATTTAATTTTTTTAAATTTAATAAATGGCTCATTTATTTTTTCGTCGAAACGCTGAAATAAAATTACGGATAACCTAAAAAACACACATTTTATTAGACAAATGCATTATAAATATTTTTGTCACCTCAATTTTTGTCGTTTAATATAAAAATATTTTATAAATAAATCACAAAGTTTCATATTTTTTCTCTGAGTGCAATCGGAACCTTCGGTTTCATACAGGTGCACATTTTAATTATTCTTTGGATAACTTCTAGATTTTAACATAAATTGTATTTTTTCTCTTGTAACAGCTGTTTGTTCGCAAAACCGAACAAATTAGCCTGATGAGTTAAGTTTCAGAAATTTCCCAGTTTTGGAATGCCACATTCCGCTGTCCTTTGTATCGGGGCAGTCGGTTGCTTTTTCCGGAATCGCTATTAAAATAGTTAATCCTTTTTTCTTCTTCTTTAATATGCAATTTTCTATATCATAATTAACACGAACACTCCAACGAACACACGCAACCTTTATTTAATTAAATATAACAAGAGCAGTAGATTTAAGACGGATTACTACTTTGCCAGGGGTGGACTTAAACAAGAATTGTTTCCCGAAAAATAATACAAAACGTTTTTTTGCACATCCCTATTTATGTATTTAAGAGAAAATTAGATTAACACATTTTTTTTCATCTATTTACAATAATTGCAACAATTATGCGTAATGTAGGATACATCCAGTATCGCCCTGGTGAGAGACCACCAATTAACATCGAAACGTTGCCTGAAATGGCTTTAGCTTTGTTTAGTGACTAAATCTGATTTACCAACCTTCCTAGCCTCACAAAATATTCTTATTGAGATACCATAGTCCCACTGGCTTCGGACAATAATCGAGAGCCTAATGTCAGACAACGCTATCTACTAGGATTATAAAATAAGAACTATAATTATTTGTATGTTTTTTGTAGATAGCGTTTTTTGACATTAGGCTCTCGAGTTGGGACTCTTTTTCCGTGGTCACATATTTTTTTAACGTAATGCTTGAAACCGAGATAAGTGGAAGCAGTTGTTTAGCTAAGTTTTCATCCAGTTTCCTATAGAAAGTGGTTAATAATGTTGATACCTAAACATTTCGGTCTATAACACTAAGTTCACCCCTGCCCTCCGCGTGGCAAAGGAATTAATTTCTTTCTTGGGATCAAATTTTAAAAGAAAATCCCTTTTACGATCGCGCCGGAAAATAATAATGAAATTAGGCGCCTTCCATCGGAAAATCGAATAATTCCAAAGATTGAAGGGATATTCAAAAAAAAATCATTTTATTCTCTGAGATTTCAACGTATTTTTATGTAAAGTCATTTGGGAACTGTACCTAAGAGAATTCGAAAATTATCCTTACCAACAGACGTATTTTGCATTAAATATTAATTTAACTATTTTTATTGTAACGAATACGTTGTATGGGGGGCACTAAGAGTTACTGTGTTGTAACGAATAATTTGCCTGGGGGCACTAAGGGTTAGTGTGGTGTAACGAATATAGTGACTGGGGGCACCTAGAATTATTGTACTGCAAGGAATATGTTGTCTGGGGGCACTAAGAGTTGGTGTATTGTATCGAATAATTTGCCTGGGGCACTAAGAGTTATTGTGTTGTAACGAATGCGATGTCTGGGGGCACTAAGAGTTATTATGATGTAACGAATATGTTATCTGGGAGCACTAAGGGTTAATGTGGTGTAACGAATATAGTGATTGGGGGCACTTAGAATTATTAACTGCAAGGAATATGTTGTCTGGGGGCACTAAGAGTTGGTGTATTGTATCGAATAATTTGCCTGGGGCACTAAGAGTTATTGTGTTGTAACAAATGCGATGTCTGGGGGCACTAAGAGTTATTATGATGTAACGAATATGTTATCTGGGAGCACTAAGGGTTAATGTGGTGTAACGAATATAGTGACTGGGGGCACTTAGAATTATTATACTGCAAGGAATATGTTGTCTGGGGGCACTAAGAGTTGGTGTATTGTATCGAATAATTTGCCTGGGGCACTAAGAGTTATTGTGTTGTAACGAATGCGATGTCTGGGGGCACTAAGAGTTATTATGATGTAACGAATATGTTATCTGGGAGCACTAAGGGTTAATGTGGTGTAACGAATATAGTGACTGGGGGCACTTAGAATTATTATACTGCAAGGAATATGTTGTCTGGGGGCACTAAGAGTTGGTGTATTGTATCGAATAATTTGCTTGGGGCACTAAGAGTTATTGTGTTGTAACGAATGCGATGTCTGGGGGCACTAAGAGTTATTATGATGTAACGAATATGTTGTCTAGGGGCACTAAGAGTTATTGTGTTTTAATGAATTTGTTGTCTGGGGACACTAAGGGTTATTGTGTTGTAACGAATATAGTGACTGGGGTCACTAAGAATTATACTGCAAGGAATATGTTGTCTGGGAGCACTAATAGTTATTATGTTGCAACTAATGTGTTGCCTGGGGGCACTAAGAGTTAGTGTATTGTATCGAATACGTTGTCTGGGGCACTAAAAGTTATTATGTTGTATCGAATATGTTGTCTGGGGGCACTAAGATAGAGTGTGTTGTGGGCGTGCCCGTTTGCCAGAAATGAACCTGATTTTTCCTCACTTTTAATGAAATTAATCAACATTTTCAAATATCTAAATTCTTCTAATTGATTATCACTTCATGAAGAGATAATTAATTAGATTGACTTTTCTGAGGTGAAAGAGCCAAATGGTCTTATGTAAATTCGCAACTATCGTGTTTAGATTGGTGTAGAGCACATCTCTAGGGATTTTCGGTTTCTATGGAGTGGCTGTACTAGTCCCTACTTTTTCAGAAAAAGCGTTTATTAAGTACTTCTTTTTTTTTCAATAAAATCGTAAAATTCTTTGTAAGCATTTTTTGCGGCCCAGAACCGCTCAACTATATATTATGTTTATAATAATATTTTAACACTGATGAAATTCTATCTACCTTACTTTATTTGTCGTCAAATATGAAAAATAAAAAGTTTGATGCATCACTATCGATGTCATCATTAGTGTCAATAATTTCATCGGTATGAGAATAAAATCTAATATTTTTAACTTTGGATTTGTTAACACTTTACGACGGGACCGTTTTACTTTATTGTGCTGTTTTGAGAATAATGTAATTAAACATTAAGTTCGTTCTATGAATACTCCGAGTTTTCCTGGCCACGTGACCTTTTTCCCATTCCAAATACGAAAATAAACCAGCGCGGAAAATCTGCTCGCAGTCAAAACGTGCGCGAAAATTGTCAAAATATCATCGTGAATTTATTCTTCTATTAGATTTTAATTGACGTTCTTAACTAATCTAAAATAATTACTACATTACTTGTTGTGATTTTTTTGCGAATGCCAAACACGTGAAGTGAAAATCAACATTTTTTAATCGTGTAATTTCGACGGAAGGAGGAATTTTTTGTGTTTTTCAGAGATTTTTCTCGATATTTTATGCCATGTTTCAAAAGCATTTTGTGCATTTTCTCCATGTTTTTCCGTATAAATTACTTTTAAAAAGTGAAATACGTAATATAAAGTACAAAGTTTAAGAAGAAAAAGTTTGGAACAACAAAGTCGCGGATGTAACATCTTCATTGATATTAATATTCTCGTTGTGCGGTTGGAAAATGTTATTATTATAATAAATTACGTGCTGCTCAGTTTTAAAGATGTTTTCTTCCATCTTTGGAGGGAATCTCGAGGCGGGTGTTATACTCCTGCTGGGTTTATCAACAACAGGTTACACTTTTAATAATTTTAGACTGTGTGTCATTTTCAACATGTATTTGTGTTGTGTTGATCAACAACAGTTTACACTTTTAATACAGTTTTAATAATTACGTGTTTGGTGTACATTCAACGTGGAATGTTTTTGATTATGTTCGTGATACTAGTGTATCAACAACAGTTTACACTTTTAATACAGTTTTAATAATTACGTGTTTGGTGTACATTCAACGTGGAATGTTTGTGATTATGTTCGTGATACTAGTGTATCAACAACAGTTTACACTTTTAATACAGTTTTAATAGTTTCGTGTTGGCTGTACGTTCAACGTGGGGCATTATGTTAATGATACAAACGTTTTATGGAATGTATTACTTTTGTTGTGTTTATCATCAATAGATTACAATTTTAATAATTACATATTGGCTGTACGTTCAACGTGAAATTCTTGGTATTATGTTATTGATACTTTAACAAATGTTTTATGAAAAGTATAACTGTTTATCGACAACTGGTTAAAATTTCAATACACTTTTAGTTACGTGTTATTTGCTGGCTGTGAGAATTATGTCAAATTATCAATATTATTTGCATACTGTAATATTCAAAATTATTCTCATGATATGATTATCAACAACAGGTTACACATTTAATACAGTTTTAATAATTAGGTGCTACTTGGTGGCTTTGAGTTCAACATGGAATTATTCTTACTTAATAAATGTTGTATGGAATGTATTACTTGTTACGTATATGAATGTACCCGATATTTAAATAAACATTTTATTTACTTACGCGAAGGGAGCTGGACTTAATGAAAGTATATAAAGACCGAATCAATATTCTCCTCCAGTTTTTGTATTGTTATATTATTTAGTATCCATTTTTATGCGGCTCTATTTTCTTTATATCGGGTTTAACGATTTCAAGGGTGGGCCGTACAACACACATCGCCCAGTCACGTCCACTCTCAGGTGGCTACTGCTTGACACGCTTAACTTCGCAGTCGGTGGCGTTGCTAGGGCAGATTTTAATCAAAAATAAATTTAAGATCAAACTAAATGTATGGATTTAAAAAATAGTTTTTTATTATATGGTTTTATTTTTATAGTATTTAATTTTATAGTTTATTTATAGTGTTTATTTTTATTGTTTTTATTTTAAAAGTTTATTTTTAAGTGTTTACTTTTAATTCGTACACCTCATGCAGGGTTTTCCAATAAGAGGTTTTATTTTGATATTCAATCGTAAAAGATCAATGGTTTCGTTGCTTGTGTGGCGCGTAGCGACGTCTTGTTCAAAGTAAACGTTGTCCAGATCAATACCATCCAATTCCGGCCATAAAAATCATTAATCATCTCTCGATAGCGCAATCCATTTACCGTAACTGTTGCTCCAGCCTCATTCTCGAAAAAGTAAGGTCCAATGACTCCGCCGGACCATAAACCGCACCAAACAGTCACACGTTGAGGATAAAAAGGCTTTTCAACAATAACTCTTGGGTTTTCCGAGCCCCAGATGCGACAATTTTGCTTGTTGACGAAGCCACCGAGGTGGAAATCGGCCTCATCACTCAAGATGATTTGCATTTGATTCACTCAAGTGAATTTTAATAATTTCAATGCGTTGTTGAAGCGTGTATCGTTCCATTTTTATTAATGGCGTAGTTTCTACTTGTCAAATGTCAAAAAATGACAGCTTCAAAAGTAACATCTACCGAAATAGCGGGCTATTCAAAATAACACCTCTTATTGAAAAAACTTGTGTGTATATTTTATTTTTTTTAATTTTTAAGATTGTCTTAAAAATTTATTATATCAAAAAATTATATGTTTATTTCTTGTAATGAAATTTGGTAGCGCATTCCATCACCTTTCAAAAAAAGTGTTTAGTTTTCGGATACGTAGAGAATTATTCCATTTATTTTGATTTTATTTCACAGCTGAAATACTCCTACCTTCTTACAGAATATGTCAGAGGCCTGAGGGGTATATCAAATTTATTAATGTTATATACGTACATAACTTATTGACAGTAAGTTATTTCGTTAGTTCCTCCTTTAGCCGCCAGCAAAGTTGAGTTTATCAAACTACAACATAATATTTTTGTATGCATTCCTTCCAAGGTTGGGGTCCAAAAATGGCGCTAACGTGGTTTATAAGATAACAAAACCTGCACAAAATTTGTTTGTTTGTCTGAACCAGAAAAACTCTCTAAAAATGTGAGCTCTAGCGTTATAAAATTTGCACGGATTTTTATGTACGAAATTTCTGAGGCTAAAGCGACGTTTTCAGATCGCAATGTCATTTTCGCCATGAGCTATGGAGCTTTGAAATATACATTAAACTATTTAAAAATGAGACAAGTTTTCAAGTGTCTGGAAACTTCAGACCGGAGGATCCTAACAAACTGGACAATAGAGCTCATTCGCAATTTTATCAATGTGAATACCGCACAAGGGTTTCAATTGCCCGGAGCCAGTGTTACTATGGCACGACATGCCCAATCGGAAGAAGGGAATGAGATAAGGAAAACAAAGTTTGGGAATTGCCTGGCAATTCAGATTTAGATCTGGTCACCAAAGAAATTTCAAGAAACACAACGTTTCTATTCTGAATGGTGTCTTTCTCCAGGATGACACTGACAGTATATACTTACCTTTGGTTTAGGTAAAGGTACCTAATATTATTATTGAGACCGAGTCCTCCGGTCCCAGGAGACATAATAATAATATTAAAAACATATTTTTCATGCTAGTTTTTATTTATTTTTTAATTAATCCCCAACCGAGAACCTAACCTATTTCAGGTTGTATTCATCTGTATATTTACCCTAAAAACTCAGAGCTTCTTTGTCCAAAGATGGTATTATACAAGCACTTCTTTATAATATAATATTAATTAGGTATTCTGTTATTTGCAGGAACGTCCCTATTCGCAGTGGCGGCTCATGAATTCGGGCACTCACTCGGCCTCAGCCACAGCTCCGTGCAGGGGGCGCTCATGTACCCCTGGTATCAGGGCAACAAGCCCAACTTCGAGCTGCCTGAGGACGACAGGCTGGGCATCCAGAACATGTATGGTAAGTTACACCCTTACCTCATTCTGTTTCTCACTGTAGGAATTATTAATCATTAATCAAAACTATACTCTGGAGGTTGTCTATCGTCGGAGAAATGTTCACCCTGCAGCTTGCCTAAATTATTTTGTTTATTTCTAATCATTATTATTCATGATTAGAAAAAATAATTAATGGAAATCTAAAAATTTCGCGGTATGAGCGTGTAACACTATGTTTACATACCTATTCACAATTCATCAACTCTTCATTTTTGTCATTAGGGCTTGTTTATTTGTTTTTCTGTTTTTATAATATGTACCCAATTCAAGGATTACAAAATGTTCAGAACTTCGGGACTGGGATAATATTAAAAATATTTTATTTCAGGTGTCAAGGAAGATAGAATGTGGGGCAAAATACCGCACAACCTCCCCACGGATCCCCCGCGGGTACACACGACCGAGAGACCAGTGGCCCGGCCCGACAGGCCCCGGTATCCCGTACACTACCCTCAAGACGGGAATCCAGATCCCAGGTACCCCAAGTACAGGACCACCCCTCCGCCGAGGCGCACATACACCGAGAGGACGCCTGAAAGAAGGCCGGTATACCCATACCCTAGGCCCGAACATCCTGGTTCGAGGCCCGAACAACCCGAAGGGCATCCCGAAAATCCCAGACCAGGATACCCTGGAAATAGACCAGACAGCCCTGAAAGACGGCCAGAATACCCTGGCAGAAGACCTGAATACCCAGAACGCTGGCCAGAGACTCCTGAGCAAAGACCCACCGACAGAAAACCAGACTACATCAATCCTCCCAGATATTACCCTGAAAAAAGACCTGTATACACAACAACAACAGCCAGGCCCCAAATACCCGAGAGAAGGCCTCAAGAACATCCTGACAGAAGAACCCACAAATATCCAGAGAACAAACCTCATCACCCTTACCCCCATCATCCTCATTCTACTGTCAGGCCCCACCATCCTCACACCACAGAAAGCCCCTATCATCCTGTCAAGCCCGAATCTCCTAGAAAACCCTATTCACCCAAGAAGCCTTATAACCCTGACAAGCCTTGGCGGCCTGACAGGAACCCGGAGAAGAGACCTCCGACTGAAGTGATCCCGTTTGGAGGAACCAAGGCCCCCAAGCCGGACTCTTGCAACACCAACTATGACGCTGTGGCATTGATAAGAGGAGAAGTCTTCATATTCAAATCACAAGTGAGATTTCATCATTTTTTTATGATTGCCAATGCTAATTTATTGCTTGCGCAACAAAAACCTAACCTATCCCCAAATTTGCACAATTGAGAAAAATGCTATTGAAATTTTATCGTTTTTTTTCATCAACAATAAGACATGCTTTATTTTATGGTTGTTTTTGTGATCAACCCTATTTGTTTTATGAATGTCTTTAGAATAGCATTTTGTTATCAACCCTGTTTTTTTTATGAATGTCTATAGAATAGTATTTTGTGATAAACCCTGTTTGTTTTACGAATGTCTTTAGAATAGTTTTATGTGATCAACCCTGTTTGTTTTATGAATGTCTATAGAATAGCATTTTGTGATAAACCCTGTTTGTTTTACGAATGTCTTTAGAATAGTTTTATGTGATCAACCCTATTTGTTTTATGAATGTCTTTAGAATAGCATTTTGTTATCA
The DNA here is from genome assembly GCA_026573805.1 of Hesperophylax magnus. Taxonomy (NCBI): domain Eukaryota; kingdom Metazoa; phylum Arthropoda; class Insecta; order Trichoptera; family Limnephilidae; genus Hesperophylax; species Hesperophylax magnus. The sequence goes on along the minus strand of JAIUSX010000977.1, from coordinate 2,422,810 downwards.
ACCCTGTTTTTTTTTTATGAATGTCTATAGAATAGTATTTTGTGATAAACCCTGTTTGTTTTACGAATGTCTTTAGAATAGTTTTATGTGATCAACCCTGTTTGTTTTATGAATGTCTATAGAATAGCATTTTGTGATAAACCCTGTTTGTTTTACGAATGTCTTTAGAATAGTTTTATGTGATCAACCCTATTGTTTTATGAATGTCTTTAGAATATTATTTCGAAAGATTTTAAAATATCAAGTTGAAGCATGTTTTTGATTATTAGACCACTATTAATTGCAAAAGCAGCGTTTATTACGCCACCATTTTTATTCCATTCAGAAATCAGGATTATCAATGATTTTTATATCATTAACTAGAAATCTTTATACATGAGGTTTAGATGACTATTAAGCTGATTACCCCATTTATAATAAGCTAGCGTAGATCTGTAGAAAATCACAGGATATTATAATTGTAGGCTGTGTTAACGCAAAAGTATTTTTAAAATAATATATTTGCCTCAGTTTCATTTAAGTCTATTATTTTTGGAATGTTTAACTAACTAATTTACCTACTTCTATTTTTACCCCATGTTTGACATATATAATTGAATAAATAGGTAGATTGAATACATTAGAATAATATGATTTTTTGTCAAAAAGTCTTAATTCGTATTCTTTTTTCCTCAGATTGGTTAAAAGAAACAGATGAGAAAATGTGGCCTAAATATCTTTTTTGATGTTTGTCCGTCGAGAATAAAATTATTGAATTTCTTTCCAGTATTTATGGCGAATCACAGACAGTGGAGTTATGGAAGGATACCCAACCGTCATCAACCGCATGTGGCACGGTCTCCCGGAAGACCTCACTCACGTGGATGCCGCGTACGAAAGACCCGATCGGAAGATTGTGTTCTTCGTTGGTGTGTATTATATACTTCATAATCTTTACTTTAGTTGTTATAATTCCTCACACATTTCACAAGGTACCTGTACTGCTAATAGCTCCGTGTTACATATTTCAAGTTAAATTTTAAACAGATTTTTCTCTTAAATTTCTTAACCCAGTGGCTTCCAACACGCCGGCCCGGCTGGGGTGTATCGCTATATCTTAACCTCCAACAATGCTGACGCGGCGGGTCTGACATACAGATGACATCTGGGTTTCAAATTTTTAATGCCAATACAGAAAGTGAAACATTAATTTCAGGGTGTTAGCAATAATATGTGGGTAGAGTTTTCTCTGATTTCGAATGAAGTTTTGTTAGCGAACAGCGTCATGGTGATGTTCAAAATGACGAGTAGTTCTGTAATCGTTAACCTTGCTTGAAAAAAGCGTAGTGGATGCTTTGAGAACTATAATACCGAATTTATTCTTTCGTTATACGTTTATTAAATATGGGAAAAAAAATTATGATTAAAATTAAAGATTGACCAATGTTTAACTTTATTGTATTTAAATAATAATAAAAATTAAGAAAAATACTTATTAATTTTTATATCCACATTTACTTATATTGTTATACTTTTTTTAAACTCAAAATATATTTAATAAAATAAAATACTTTTTGTTTTAAAACCACGAGTTTTTAATAATTTTTAGAACCGACCGTTTTCGCTTTACTCAAGCATCTTCAGGGTACAAATTATTACTAGACAAGAAGTACAAAGTGTGAGCTTATATATAAAAACATTTTGAGGGAGACAACATGATATAAATCAGTGTTTCCCAGCCTTCTTTAAGCCATGCCCCACCGTAGTCTTTTCAAAAGTTAGATGCCCCACCGGCATCTTTTTTAATTAAACAGCAGGTAAATTTTCAAATCATATTGTAATATGTTTGTAAACATATGAATCCCTAATGAAATTAAATAAAACCTTTTCTAATACATATACTATAACTGAAATTAAATTTCTGCAATTATCCATGTTAGCAGAAGTCAAGCTTAATGGCAAAAATTCGCATTCATACTAAGGAAAAACTATTCTCATGTTCTTACTGTAACTATTCATGTTCACAAAAGACAAATTTAATGACTCACATTTGCATTCACACTAAGGATAAACCATTTTCATGTTCTTACTGTGATAATTCATGTTCACAGAAGTCACGTTTAATGAGACACAATAGCACTCATACTTAAGAAAAACCATTCTTACTGTAATTATTACACACATTATCACTCATATTTAGGATAAACCATTCTCATTTTCTTAGTCTAACTATTCATGTTCACAAAAGTCAAGCTTAAGAAGACACATTCGCACTCATACTAAGCAAAACCCATTCTCACATTCTTACTGCGATCATTCATGTTCACGGATATCCAGCTTATTGTTACAAATTCGCATTCATGCTTAGGAAAAATCATTTATCATGTTCTTTTTGTAATTATATATTTTATTTTAGGAAAATTAACAGTTACTTGGTTGTTTAATACAGGTGCAATTTACTTTTCTGAGAAACCAATTATAGATTTCCCCATTATACTTATGCATTGTGTATTAAACAATTAATTAGTCTACATCCTGCACAGTTTCTGTCTTTTTAGATACTTATTGAAATTGTAACGGGTTTCCTTATATTATAAGTAAAATTTGGCGTATATTTCAATTTTGCACATCTCAGACATTTTTTGTATGACCGATGAATATTCCCCTTTATATGTGGAATGCCTACCTGTCTCATCTCTGAACCGTGGCGCCCCACCTCTGAGGCGTTATGCCCCACCGGTGGGACGTACGCCCCACCGTGAGAAACACTGATATAAATATAACAAACACAGAGAAATCATACAATACATTTACACTAGTACAAAAGACATGGGAAAAACCGAAAGATAATTATGTAGACTAATGGATTATAATAATATATATGGAGAAACAAAGCATCAACTGACATGGTGATAAGGAGAACTTGGACATTTTTTAAGGGTTTATTGGAAACAAACTTAATATTGGACTACTTGATATATCTAATCGATTATTAAGAATAGGACTTTTGGTTTTTACAGCTTTTTTTATTTCTAGTGCTTCTAGATTATTGAGTCTGTTACCATGCCCGTTTGTATGTAAAATATTAGCGCCTGTGTTATGACAGAAAGTATGATCTTTACTAATCAGATGATTGGCAAATTCAGAGAAACCGTTATTATTGAGACAACGAAGATGCTCTTTAATCCTAATTTTAACATTACGTGTTGTCTTACCGATATAAAATGCCGCATAATTATTACAATTTAATTTATAAATGCCTAAATGGCTTACTTTGTCGTCTTTATCTTTTGAATTGATTAGAAATTTACCTAGATTATTATTGGTATAAAAGGCCGGTCTGACTTCAGAAGGAAGGTTTTTACACTTAAGTTAGAAAAGCTATTAATGAATAAAATACGGCGCCATTGATAAGTAATATTATCATTGATTTTTGTACAAGGACTAGCGAATAAGAAACGATTACTGGCGATTTGCTTTAGTTTTTTGTTTATAATTATATCTACAAAAGATGATTCGTAGCCATTATTTACCGCAATTTTTTTAATTATTTTTAGTTCATTAACAAAATTAATATCTGACATTGGAATTGTGACCAAACGATGGACCATTGAATGGAATGCGGAGCGCTTATGTGCAAATGGATGATTCGATGTATTTGTGGATTACAATATCAGTATAGGAGGGTTTACGAAATATGTTAAAATCAATTTTGTTATTAAACTGATTATGATAAGAGTTAATAAGATTGAGGAAGAAATTCAGTTGACGCTCTGTCCCTGTCCATATACATAAAACATCATCAACATATCTTTTCCAAAATAAGACATTTTTAACAAGAGGTGAACTAGATAAAATTTTATTCTCTAGGCTATCCATGAATATATCAGCAATCAAGGGGCTGGTGGGACTGCCCATAGCTAGGCCATCCCGTTGTTGATATATAATATTATTAAATTGAAAATAATTTTGATTCAAGCATATATATTAAATAACAAAGTCAAATCTTTTATAAAGTCTTGAGAGAGATCTGCACTATTTAACAAATCGGAAAATAAACATTTACTCTCTTCTATGGGAACGTTAGGAAACAAATTTATCACGTCAAAAGAAATTAGTTTAGAATTACTAGGGAGAATCATATCTTTCAATGCTTCCACTAACAAAAAAGAGTTTTTAATATGTATTATGCTTAGGTGAAAAAACATTTGTATTTTGGAACACATTAGTAATAGCAGACGATATTTTAAAATTAGGGGCATTACAATACGAAACCACCGGTCTGATGGGCCTATTATCCTTGTGTATTTTAAGGAACCCATATAATTTGGGGGTTTTGGGATTTTTAGTTAAAAATTTAACTTTGTGATACGAATCATCTTGGAATATTTTAGTTTAACAGGTTTGAAGTGTTTGTTTCACATTGTCTTGGAACTTATTAGTTGGGTCTTTCCCAAGTATTACAAGTATTAAGAAATTCTTGGCCGCTTCCACTTTTGTCACTCTCCGCTGTTTTCTAATACTGCGGTGTTGGGCTATATATAATCTAACCACATAATCTTAGGCCTCCCAACATTCCTTCATCCACACAGGTTTATTAAATAGAAGAAATGAATATTAGAAAGCCATAATTTTAAATTCAGATCTTTAGCAAAGCCACATGATAAAACTTGGTATATTTATGTTCCAGGAAAGCTATACTACGTGTTCAATGCCACCACGCTGGCACCAGGCTACCCGCGGCCGCTCACCGAGCTGGGGCTTCCTTCCAGTCTGGAGCATCTCAACGCCGCCATGGTCTGGGGGCACAACGGGAAGACTTACTTCTATAACGAAACTATGTACTGGAAGTAAGTAACTTAACCTATCTAACTTATTTTTATTTTTTCTTCAGTCGTTGCTGAGGTTCATACCCTTACTCCTATTTCCCTGGTGAACTAGGCTCCTCGCGGTCCTAGATCCAGACCTAGTTGCGATATTTGATCACTCCGATGCATCAGTGATCTCCTTCTGCTCTCTCTCTCGGAAGGCTTTGACTATACTAAACATCATCCAGTGCTGTCACAGGTGCTGTGCATTTATAAATGAGGACTTAAGGTCTTGGTTGAATGTGCTGTGGTTCGAACCACAAAGCACATTGTAAAAGAATGTTCTCTCTGCCAGTTCGCCGGGTGTACAGATATGCTGAACACAGTGCATTAGCATACATCTTACCCTTGGTGTTAACTGGGACATTGTAATAACGGCACGGCTGATTTACTGTATTATTTCTATTTTCTAATGCTTGCTAATGAGGTAAATAATTGTTGTTTTTCTAGGTTTGACGAGGAAGCAGGCAAAGTAGAGCTAGACTACCCTCGAGACATGGGCATGTGGAAAGGTGTTCCAAACAACATCGATTCAGTTTTTCAATGGAAAGATGGTAAATATTTATTTGCGTTAAACACATTTCAAGTATTATTCTAGTAACTGCAACAACAGATTAGCCCAACCACTGAACAGAAAATCTAAATAAATGTTATCTATATCAATCAGTGGGACTTTAGTATCCTGACTGACTGACTGTGGGAATGGGGTATATTGTGAAACTGAAGGGAGTGGGGAAGGAAAGGTGATTGGGAAGAGAAAGGTAATAAGGAGATTAGGAAAGGAAAGTGTTTGAGAAGAGAATGAGATTGGGAAGAGAAAGGTGATTGGGAAGAAAAGGGAGATTTGGAAGAGAATGGAGATTGGGAAGGGAAAGTGTTTGAGAAGAGAATGAGATTGGCAAGAGAAAGGTGATTGGGAAGAGAAGGGAGATTGGGAAGGGAAAGTAATTGAGAAGAGAAATAATATTGGTAAAGTAAAGGTGATTGGGAAGAGAAGGGAGATTTGGAAGGGAAATGTGATTGAGAAGAGAAACGAGATTGGGAAGAGAAAGAATATTGGGATGAAAAAGGTGATTGAGAACAGAGAGGAGATTAGAAAGAAAAAAGTTATTGAAAAGAGAAAGTTGGGTCTCACCGGTTCCGGACAGTCGAGACTCTCATTTTAAAATATTTAATGTTTTTATCATTTCAGGCAAGACTTACTTCTTCAAAGGCAAAGGATTTTGGAAGTTCAATGACTTGCACATGAGGGTAGAGCACGAAAAGCAAAGGCCCTCCGGCCCCTTCTGGATGGGATGCCCGTATCGGGAAGACGAGGACTATTCCTTCGGCAACCGCCAGCCCTACCAAGGACTTCCACCATCGCCCACCAGCACCTTTGATACTTCAAAGGGTCATTCGTTGACTTACAGTCCTTTAATCCTATTAACAATATCAATATTCTTCATACTCAATATAGATTTAACGTGAAAAAGTTTGTGTTTTTTATGATAAGATTTCTCTTATTAATTCCTATGGCACATAATTCAACCCATTGGTAAACGTAAACGCGCGAGATTTTACAAAAATCGATTTATTTCCATCACTAGTATACGGATTGCCATGATTTAAAAAACAGAGTATCGATAATGAATAACGCTACGCGTCTGTATTCAAGAATATCTATGGAACGTAGAGGTGCATTATCTAAGCCGATTGGATCTGTCATCTTGTTCGTTCATAATTTATTGCGTTTCTAAATAATTTATTAAAAATATTTTAGTTTGGACGGTTAATATTTTGAGGTGACTAATAGTTTTTAATTATATTTCTTCAATATATAAAGTGTTATTTCTTTATGATACTCAGAAAAAAGTACATTTTTCACAGCTTTGAAATAATGGTAAGCGATTTTTACATATTTTTGACGTTTTCAGAAAATGTATATTTAGAAACGCAAATATTTACGTATAACAACACAAATGCGATAGTGGATTTCATAATCTTTCCAAAACATTTTTTAGAATGAGGCTACGTTTCCCAAAACGTGAGTTATGAAGCTTTTAGCAAAACTCGTAAATAACACAAAAATTATCACGTTTTGACAGTTCGCAAAGGAACACATAGTAAATAAAAGTCTTTGTCTGAGAGGTTAATTTAAGTAAATCTTTCCAATTCTTTCAAATTTGTAAGCCAGCATGTGCTTTGTAATATTGGGTTGTTTATTGATGAAAATAACTAAAACAGAACAAAAACAACTCTAGCATCTCAGTTAAGAGATACTTTTCAAACGGTGAAGGAATTCAAAATACAATAATCATTGTCATTATTATTCCCTTTAAAATCAATGTAGGTATTATATTTCCTAAAATAAAATTATTTTATTCTTATATTCTACGTGCTTCTGCATTACACCTGTTGATATAAATATTTTAAAAAAATAAATAAACAATGTATTTGTGCTATACAGTTTCAAACTATAAAATATGTTTATGTAAATTTGGCTGTACACTGATAGCATTTTGCACAGAAGATAAACGCAATGCTTTTATCTCGCATAAAGCTATTTGTATAGCTAATTGTATTTGATATACATTTCAATCTAATTGTTACATTAGTTATTTTAAGCGGATGAAAAATAAAGACTGCACTACATATGCCCTATAAGTCAACATAATATATGATTTTCTCAACAATGTTATTGTAAGCGGACAAAGTGAACTTTGAACATAGCACCCATTCGCAACATTTGAGAATGTGCAAATTATTTCTATTGATAATTTGTACTTTATTTTCGTTATCATTATCATTTATAAATATATTTGTTTAGAGTTACTTTTATACATTTTAGTAAATAATTAACTACTACGAGAATATATAATATTTATTATTAATACATCACTGCAATACAATTTTGTCTTTGTGGATCCAGCCGTTAAGTCAGTCTGAAATGCAATATTCATATATACATCAATATGCGTTCACAGCGACAATCAACAATGCATTATTTTCTAAGAAATATCAATATCGTCTCATCCCAATATCACTACAATCTAATATCTTATATTATGTGTAAATAAATTATATAATATTGTGTATTTTTGTGCTAATAATTTATGTTTATATAATCTTTACCCAATAATAATTAACAAAAGTGCAATGGAGAGTGAAGGATAAAGTTGTCAAATTTCCTAAATTAATAAAATGAATTTTTCAATATTATTACGTATATCTTTTTCTGTATATTGTATAAAATATGTACTAGTGGGAAACCAAGGGAAAATATTCATCATCTAAGAATGCACCTCGTATTATTTTAAAATAGCCTGTAATATTATTCACTAAATGAGCTGCTTGGGTGTAGACTATGTTAACTAACAAAAACAAGTTTTGAGATATAGCATTTTGAATGTCTGGATGCTTAAAAATAACATAATTCGTAAAAAATTAAGAGTCATACTTATTTTTTGTTATATGACAATACAAAGTTATATTCATTGCAGTTATATGATTAAAAAATAAATAAACTTGAAAAATAGGAAAAAAATGTTGGTTACCATCCTTTACATGAAGACACAAACCAATTTATGGTATATTACATATTTATATGTTCCAAATCTAATAAGTTCAAAAAATTAACAATGCAAAATATACGGTAAGTATATTAAAAGTGAAATTAATGTTAGTTCAAAAACGGCATAATGTTTCTCCACGATTAATCACATGTATCCTTGTGATTAATTATGCCAAGAAATAACAACATTTTCAGGTAAACAATGGCATGTGCATATAGATAAAGTTGTAGCTTGTAAAATGTGTTAATTGAAAACACTTAACATGCTTTACGTGAAACAGGATAGAAATGCAGCAAAATCTTATTGTGGTCATGAAGATTTCAGGTTATTGTTTTCGGCAGAAAACGTGGGGTCTGCTACACTGTCATCACTGTCAAAAGAATCCACAGAATTTACAATGTTTGAAATCACTTCATTCATTAATTGTGATGATACAGAACACGGTATGTGTCGGCCATCCGCCATCTTGCATCACTTACCATTCTTTACTTGAAACAGTATCTGAGATACCATTGATTACATATCTCAAAACGTCCGTTAAAATAGTGCTACCACTATGAAAGTGATCTCTAGCGAAAGTGGACATCAAAAAACACTGTTTACACAAAAAAAAATTTTTTTTGAAAAATGTCAGTTAACATATTCTACCCAGCAGTTCAAATTTCCTTTAGACGATATTACAGTGTCCTGGATTGGGGCATACGATGGACACTGTAATGCTGTCCGAAAAGTTGGCTAAACAAGCCGGAAGCGCAACTCGGCATAATAACCCAAAAATGAATCAAGGAAATACTGCCGTGAAAATCTTATATCATTTCTATCTGCGCAGTCCATCATCTGTCAGTTGGTTCACAGAATTTGAACAAAGCATAAAATTTCAAATATAATTTTTAAGTTCCATTCTAGGTATGTTATTTTATCATTATGCTTCACAGAACTGAAATAATAGCAGACTTCAAAAATAAACTTTGAAATTCAATGAATTGTTTAAATTCTGTGAAACAACTGGCCCTAAGTTAACTATTTTTCAAACAGCTTTATGAATTGAGTGGAATTGAAAATCAAATTTTTTATCACTTTATAATATTGAATCAGTAATTGGAAAAACTATTTTTGTATATATTAGCAATCCACTTGATAATGTTGGTGGTTCTTATTTGAAGTATGATACAGTTAAATGTGACCGAAGGAAATAGGGTCCCATTAGCTCAGTTGGTAGAGCGGCTCTCCGGCAATGGAGGGTCCTGGGTTCAAGTCCTAGATGCGGCCGTATCTTTTTCTGATTTTTCTGTTTCAAATTTTTGTTTAATGATCGCTAATATTGTCTTCAATAATCAAATATTACAATTTGAGGTTTTACTCATTAACTTATTCCAAAAATAAAATTAATGTATTTTTGTCTGTTTTTTTTAAATTTTATTTGGGCATTTTTGTTGACATTGTTTAGTTGCCTACTTATTTTTTAATGTGGGTTTATTATGTTTTATAAAAGGATTTGTTTATACCTACCAGTGTGTTGGGGTAACTGTAAAGTTTTGTGTAGAACAGTGGCAATACTATAAACATAAGCGTAATTTTGTGGAAAACGCAAGTCAGTAGAAACTGTGTTGGTTCCCTGTGATTTATTGTTTGGTAATTTTTTTTTTAAATTAACACTATCGTTTCATCGCTTCATTTTTTTAAATTAAAACTATTTTAAAATAGATAAGGTTAAGGGGGTTAATCATATTTTTTGCATAATAGAGAAATTTTTAGACAATATCCATCACTGTTTGCTTAGTGTCATAACGTAAGCTGTGATATTTTTGTATTTTTTTCATGTTTGATTTTTAAGAGAACAAAAAGTATTTTTGCAAATAAACATTTTATGTACGATTGAAGAAGTAAAAAGACACAGACGACTTTATTCATTGACAAGAGCGAAATGGTGTAGATTTTGAGGTGGTCGACAGCACGCTCGGCTGGTGGTCGGATGGAACAAGTTCAAATCCCACAGCGGGTAATGACTTACTCCCTTTTCAACACAAGCTATGTTTGGCGAAAAGGCCTTTTACTGAACCTTCAGTAAATCTTAGGTTTTATAGCATTTTATATCCATGACTTTATTTATCATTGTCAGTTTACTGATAAGGCATGTTTAATAAACGCACATTCACTAGTGTTTTCTAGCTTGTATAATTATTATAATAACACTGTACATCATGTATGATGATACATGTAACAGTATATAAAACTTTTTATGCAAACTTAAAATGCATTTTTTTGCAAAAGCTATTTTGTAACTACTGTCTTTGTTGTTTTTACTTTATAATATATTATACATAAAAGAAAAAACTATTTACGAGATTTGCAATAGTATATATTACAATGTATTTGGCTTTCACTATCCAAGGGGAAACTTAGCCATCAATTCAAAGTGAAGGCGTTGAAGAAACAGCCAATAATTTATATTTTAAGGATGTTTGAATATATTCATTTTTAGAAAAGTGAAAAATTTATTCGAAATTGAGGCTATCAGTAAATTAATCAAATAAAACAAATTGATTGGCCATTTGGGGGTTACAATTTCACAGCGTATATTATTGACAGTTTGATATGGAAAATAACTCCTCTTCAGAATATCTCCCGAATAAACTGTTGGGATAGTATGATGTAGTTACATTTTAACTTACCTATGTACAGGAGGGTCGTTTTGGATAAACCAAAACTCTGAGAGTTGTTGGTAATCTTTGTAGTTTTACAGCAAAATGTGTAAGTTTGATCAACTGGAACTAAAAAATATTATTACTGTGGCAACACTGATTTTGAAACAAATTATGGGAAGTTCAGATTTGAGGTTATGTTTTATTTTGATCAACTATGAATAAATGATTTTTTTGTTAATAAGGAAGTTGAGTGAAAAATATTTTGACTTATAAAAAATATGTTCATGTAGATCAAAAAATATCGATTCTAAATATATAAATATATTTCTATATTATTATTCTTAGAATTAGTTAAACGTTCTTGAAAAAACATTCAATAGCAATAGACTGTATACGCTCCACGATTGGTCGAAAGAATTCTGACGTCACATGTGTCGTGACTTGTACGTACAACGGATCACCTATGGTGCATTTCTTTCTATTACATGAGAGATGGTCGGTTTAGATGAGAGAGGTGTATAGGCCAAACGTTTATTTGGGCTTGTCAAATATATGTACGTATTTGTTGTTATTATTATATGAAATGGATTTCTAAAGATACATATTCGTATAGTGCTTTATAATAATATGTTGTTTATTGCATAACTTAGAAGTTTTTATTATTATACATGTCACATAACATGTGATACACTTCAGGCCGCCGGCCGCCCAGAAAAGTCTCACAGTGAACTGGGCTGTAAACCGGTATTTTACTTTTGGTCTTTACTTTTCTGCGCGGTGGTCCTGAATTCGCGCGGGGCACGTCAACAAATAGCGACGGCAATACCGTACAAGTACCGTACCGGGCGGGAAAAGCAAATATTCTAACTTAAAATATTTATTTAACTATGAAATCTTAATCAATTTTCTTTTTTTTTAATAACATCAATTCTAATAGAGGGTTAACATTGGTAAAAAAATTACTGGAATTCCTTGTTGAAGAATTAAAATTTTTTCCATACAAAATGCATAAGCGACGTGGTTTTCACAGTTCGAATGACGTCACACCCACACCCCGCCTCTTACCGCTCGGATTCCGCTCGTTTTGGCGGGCTTAGTAAAATTTAAACTTTGAGAATTAATTTAATTATGAAAACAAACTTAAAAAAAAAAAAAAAATACCAGTATTTAAGTTTGAATGCGAACATTGATAAAAAAAAATTAAAAAAATGGACTCAACTTCCTTATTATGTACATTTTGTAAAACATAATATTATTATAAATATTCATGTTTAAAGTAAATATTTTTTTTATTATCTTTATTATGACTATGCTGTAAGATTATTTGTGAAAACAAATCTATTTTAAGATGCATAGATTTTAAAATGCCTATTTTTAATTTATTGAATTTAAGATTATTTTGTAATTTGTGTATGTAACTCCATAGCATTTAAATTATTATATTATATTATATAATAAACATTTTCAATACGACTTCTGTTAATTTATCTTCCTCCATCCTAATTTGGAAAATACGTACCTCAAGAGTTTTTATAACTGGATTGTTCTCAAATAAGTGAGATTGTCTGTAAAAACCCAGTATAAATAAATAAAGAGTCAAGAGCAGGATGATTCATGGAGGAAAAATAATCCGTAAGTAAGTAATCAATATCTACCAACTGTCTGCTGCGAGACCTTATTTCAAATAAAACTAAAAATTTAGGATTTTGAGTTCAAAATTTTAATATTTCAAAAATAATATGTTTATTTCCAATAATAAAATTTGGAAGCGTATTAAATCACTTTTTAAAAATAGTTTTTAGTTTACAAATACATTTAGAAATATCCCATTTGCTTGGATTTTATTGCAAAGCGGAAATACACTTAAATTCTCCGACCTTCTGTTCTGACAGCATTTTTAAGAAATAATTATAATTGTCAATATGCCAAAGGCCTGAAGAGTTGAAGAAAAAATTCATAAAGAATTTGACAGTTTTTACCTTGGAGGAGTTAGAGGTTATTTCATATTGAAGACGAAAATAATAATTCATATGAAGATTGAGTGGGTATTGTCTTTAGAGAATGGAAAAAAGTCATATTATTTTTATTTTTTCTAAAGAAAGACAAACATTCCTGGGTTACGAATAACCTGACAATATTTTAAAATCTCCTGTGGAAAATGTTGCTTGTGTTGTGATGGAGGACTTAAACACACAACGCCTGGGTGGGACCCAATTGCGATGTCAAACCAGCCACCGACCAGTCATGTGTATATACATAAAATCAATTTAAATTTATTAATCATAGAAAATATAAGTCAAGTACCTTTTGTATACACATTCAGAATATATCAGTAAATGTTAAAAGAAGTCCAGATCCTAAAGTAGGAGGTACTCTTAATATTGCCCTGGTGAAATACCACCATTCAGAATCAAAATGTTCTTTGAAATGGCTTTAGCCATGTTTCGTAACCAGTTCTAAATAGCCTGGAACTTCGCAACCTTGCTCTTCATCCGTTTCCGACCCCTACTCCCTTCAGACACACTACGTACACACTACGCCGTAGGTAATTTTAGTTTATCAAAAAGGAACGTGGCTTATAAGTGTACCTCCAAATAACTGTTCAAATTAGATATTTTTGCGATCAAGTTTTATCCACTTGGCAGTACTCTTGTTGTCCGACTCGGGCAGTTGAGACTCATAATAACAATTTATTCATATTCATATTCTAAACTAAAAACTTACCTTTTTAAACTGTCGTACCCTTAGATTAAATATACCATTCCTAAGAGAAAGTCCAGTTATATTCAATTAAGTCCTAAATCCTGTATCTAAATTTCGCCAATAAACAATTAGATAATGTTAATTAAGTGTTAATCTCAAGTGACCTACCAGGTAAGTATTGTACTGTATATTTTCTCCATAAATAGTTAAGTCATAACATAGATCACTGTAGAAATGTATTATAAGTTTGTACAGTGCCCTTGAGGGGATTTTGCACAAAAACGGCGCTATACAAGTCATCCAATTATTATTATTATTATTGCATATGTATGGGCGCAAACAAATAATTTCTCCCAATATTTTAAAGCAAAAGTTTATTTTCATAAAATAACTAAATTAACGCCATCTATAAACGCGTACATTGTTACATTTACCCTTAAACTTCCATTTTTTATCAATCAAAGTTCAATATGTCAGGTGTTTTAACAGTTTCGGCCACGTTTTTTAACTCCCGAGATGAAAATAGTATTCCTATTAGTATTAGTTAAAAGTATGTGTAATATCAATTATCTGTGCCCGAAAAATACTGCAGTTGAGTAAATATTGATTGATGACATGATAGGTGGAAGAGTATAAAAAAACATGTGATAGATATTTTTTATTTATTGGGATTACCTAATCTAATGCTCAGCTGAGCAAAAAGTTACAAAATATTTACAATGGTTTCTACGCAACAAAAAAAAACAATGGTCAATCCTGCCATGTTATGATTTCTTTTCCTCTTTGTTATTAACCTTAACAGTTTCTTCTGTGAAGCCAAGATTTGACCACTCTTCTCTAGCCATTAATTGGTTATCCATTCGACAGCCTAGATAGTCCTTTGCTTCCTCTCTGCAGGTGCCATTATCATTGTTGTTATTGGATAAACACAGCATATACTTCAACATAAACCTTTTGCACTGCCCTTCGTGGTCCAAGGGAAAACTGCCCTTATCAGGTGGACTCGGTGTGAATAATTTTTGACCAAATGTCATAGACGACATTGCGAAATGATTTTGGATTTGTTATTTGGACGTGTACGTGTAATAACTTATTATTTTAGAATCCAAGAAGCGAAATATCCATGAGACAATTTGAACATAAATAAACCACTCTCCTTTGACAGATAGATTGCAGTAGTAATGCCATATACCAAAAATAAAAAAACCATGTTTCAGTGGTAAAAAAAAGTTTTTCGTAAGCATTTTATTCAGAAATTAAATAAGAAAACAGAGGAACCTACGTAAATTACTTATAAAGCTTTAGTAAAAAAACAATACTTTTATAATTTTCTTTAGAATAATAGAAAAAATTATGTTCTTGAAAAAAAAAAACACCTTGCAAATAAAATTTTAAAAAGGTTTTTTTTCACTGTTATCAAGTTTAGTTTTAGATCTCCATTTTAAATTAAATAATGATAATAACTTTAGATCCGTGAGAAGAAATTGTTCAGCAACTAAAAAAAAAAAATTCTACATTTTACAGTAGTTAGCTGCATACTGAAGGTATCTAATTCAAGTCTCATGGCATATTAATTTAATTTTATGAATCAAATCATACCTTATGAATGTACTCGCATTATGTATCTATAGAGAAAATGATTAGATCAAGCGGCATTGTGAACCCGTATTGAATTTCAAAAACTACATTCCTGAATTAAGAATTTCCCCCACGCAACCCATGGTAAAAAATCGTATCTAATTCAAAGTATATTTTTATATTTTGGTAAAATGTAAAACTGGTAAAAACGGGGAGGTTTATACGACCCAAAAATAACAAGAAAACATGGTAAAAACAAAGCAGTTGGCAACACTGGATTAGAGTGTTGTCACCTTTCAAATATTTTATTAAAATATTATACAGAACAGTTCATAATATTTTGAATGTAGCTTTTACTCCTACTAAGTAGCTTTTTGAAGATTTTACAAGGAATATATATTTATTTTTTTATCAATGAAATGTTTAATAAAAATTAACATAAACAATAAATAGCCAATTTCAAAGTCTTGTCCATTTTTATCACGCAGCAACACTGGCACACTGTGTCAACTTTTCACGTGTGTTTTGTATTGTGTATATTTGTCAAATGTGTCCAATGTGAATGTGGTACGTACTTAGATAATACATAACAATGTCCCGTTTAATAGTGAAAAATCTACCAAACAATGTAAGTTATATTTATAATACACTTTAAAATATTTTCTGCATATCCGAATCTCTTACATTTCTTTTTTATATTCCGTGTTATTATTTTTTTGAGGTTAGACCAAATATTGTTTCCATGTATATGTATTAATTATTATTTTTTAAATTTTCAGGTCACGACGGACAAACTGCGTGACATTTTCAGTGAAAAGGGAGAGATCACGGACGTCCAACTGAAATACACGAAGGAGGGAAAGTTCAGAAACTTCGGTTTCATCGGTTTTAAGACAGAGGATCAGGCAACCCTGGCC
The DNA here is from genome assembly GCA_026573805.1 of Hesperophylax magnus. Lineage (NCBI taxonomy): Eukaryota > Metazoa > Arthropoda > Insecta > Trichoptera > Limnephilidae > Hesperophylax > Hesperophylax magnus. The sequence goes on along the minus strand of JAIUSX010000977.1, from coordinate 2,406,566 downwards.
AAGGAGTTCTTCAATGGCTCCTGCATCAAGACGACCCGCATCGTGGTGGAGACCTGCGTATCCCTGGGTCACTCGGACAAACCCCAGGCCTGGAGTAAATACGCGCCCGACAGCTCGGCTTACAGAAAAAGCCACACTGTTGTGGACCCCAATGAAAGTTCTTCTAAAGAAGGCACTGAAAAAGTACTAACCAAGGAACAAAGAAAGAAATTAAAGAATAAAGAAAAGAATAATAAAATTAGAGAGATATTAGAAAAGGTACTATTGTATAAATATTTTTATAATTTTATCAAACACTTCCAAATTTGGGTAATTTTGCTTCTATTGAAAGCCAAAAGATGTCAATAATGTTCCTCTAATGGAATATTCTAGATTATGTTTTTTACTGTGTAGTTTTAGAGGATTTTTTGTTTGTTTTAGTACAATGTCGCTTGAATGATTAGTGGATAATGCATATAAGATTATAGTGATATCATTTTTTTTAAATTTTAGCACAAAGATGACCCCATGTTTTCTGAATATATGGAAGTGCACGCCTCTAAATTGGACAAGGCAGTGTGGGGTAACGATGCCATCATTAACAAGAGGAGGCCCAAGGAAGACCAACTCAGCAATGGCAAGGAGGACACGGGCGGTGATAGTGGTATGGAAGAAGATGAAGACAGAACTTCTGAACCAGAGGAACTCAATGAGAAGGAAAAGAAAAAGATTGCGGATGAAGCTATCAGCGATTTAGAGGTATAATTTATTTGTACTATGTACTTTCTGATCCACTATGTATACACTGTTTATTTCTGTGTAATGAACAATATTAAGAAACTAAAGTCTACTAAGAAACCCCGAAACTTTCCAAAGAACCAAGTTAACCTTCTTCATCCTCTTATGCGAATGTGTCAACTACATATATAAAACCCACTTTTGTGGCAAGATTCCGTAAATATTTTGCGATAGCCCCCAGAATTTACCAATTTTCTCGAATCTCTTGTTTTCGCTTGAATCACTTGACCCAAACTTTATTACATATCCCTTTTTTTTGTTACTTTTTTTTTTCATTCTTATAGTTTTATTTTTACATATTGTTGGTGTACCATTAGTGTACAGTTGGCATTCATTATTTTATGTTAATCCTCTAAGTCTGTTATGTGCAGTATAAATAAAATAAAATTTTCCCTGTCAGTTTGCAGTTTAATCTCCTCACCAATTCCTTCTGCCACAAAGCGTTTTCCAAATATAGGGAGCCCTAGATATGCTGGCTCTGGATAGTAGGTGTCTTATGAGGTGATGATTCGATAAATAATGATTGGTAAATGTACTCCTCTTTTTGAAACAACAAAAAAATGTCGTAGATTGAAAAAGCTAACTAGCTAAATCACTCTGTTTCAGCAGGTTTAGACTTATTACTCTGTTGTTCTTATTTATTAAATTAAAGAAGTAATGTGAAAACACGTAATAATTTTTTTAATCACAATGTTCTTCACATTTTTTCACAGTACATGAAGAAACTAATGAAAAAGAAGTCTAAAAAGACAGAGGAAGAAGAATCGACTAATGAAAATGGGGAGAAAGCTGAAAAGAAACCCAAGAAAAAGAAAGAACCACGAAACAGACTTCTATTCTATGTTAAGGTTAGTATAATGTATTAGGTACTATTTCTTGTAAAAAAAAACTGTTGTACCAAGAATACTCCATAAATCTTAACTCTAATTGAAGCACACTGGTTACCACACACTGCGGATTTCCTGCATGTCATCGGACCTCCCGTAATATTTAAACCGTGATATAAGAGCAGATTTATTCCTGGCTTCAATCTGCAGGGTGAGGATTGCCTGATGATAGCCAACCTCCAATAGCAGAGGTTACCAGAAGAATAGATCTACAAATATTATTAATTAATTAGAAATCAAAAAAAAAAGTATAAATTTTTAAGCTTTATTAATTTCAAAATTATGTAAATTTTCGAAGTCAACTAAATTTATCTGAAAGGCAAAGAATATTTGATCTCCTTTTATTGCATAAAATTTTTAATTCAAGATTTGACTGCCCTGACGCTATAAATTTGATGTGTAACATGTAAAACATGTACCTCCAAAGCATCCTACATAGATGGAATATATTATTTCACAACAATAAATCTCTTATGGAGAGAATACATAGACTGGGCAATGAACTAATAGGTGTCGCCGATATTTTTGAATTTTAATTTTGACACATTCAAAACCAAAGTATAATCGTTACGTAAAAGCCCAACAGGGCTAATAAATAAAAAAAATAATTAACCCAGATCTACAGAATTATCATTCCTTGTGGTTATTATGTACAAAGTGATAATTTTTTTCACTTTTCAGATTCAAGGAATGCCTTTTTCTTGCAAGAAAAAGGATGTGAAGGAGTTCTTTAGGCCTCTGGTGCCCTTCACTATCAGGATACCCAGATGTATTGGAAAGGTCACCAGAGGCTTTTGTTACGTTGGCTTCCGGTCTGAAGAAGAAAAGAAAAAGGCCTTATTCAAGAACAAGAGCTTTTTGGGTAAGCACTCATTTCTAATACACGCATAATACTCCTTATCAACACGATTCTACGCCAGGGCGTGAGGCCTCATTCAGGGTATTCAGGGCCTCCTTCAAAGATGCTCTCCACTGGCTGCAGACCTCAGTCCTTCTCTTCCACAAAGTCTCTCACTTCATCAGTCTGCCTCTGAGTCATCGGTCAAACTTCAGACTTCAGCTCTAATTTTACCCCCCTCAATCAGCCTTTTGAACACATACTCTCTACACACGGTATCTGGAAACTTGTAGTTCAAGCGGGAAACTGGTGAATCTACATCACATAGAGAACCCAAAAGACTTTTTTCATTCTGAGCATTAATTTTTTTTCTTTTCTGGTAACTAAAGTGTTAATATATCTTTTGGAGCCGGGTGGATCTTCGAGAATGCGACGTTTACATATTGCTCAATAAAATTTAGCCTTCAGGCGCATTCCCACAGTTCGTATTTTCAAAGTAAATGCAGTTTTCCACATTTGCAGATTCGACCCTACAATAAAACAATTCATTGGCCTGGTATTTTTATAAACATATTGTCTTGTTTGTGTATCATTTATGATTTAAGAATTAGTGACATTTTACTTCAAGCGACGGCGGCTTTCAAATAGGGCTGTTCGCTTTATATTTTATGATCACCCTAGTTAAACCATTATGCCTAAAAATATTTGCCAATACCTTTCCCACCCCTGTCCCATAGTAATAAAAGCCCCAAATAAAGTTTCATCTCCCTTAAAATAATTCCTTTAAAATATTTGTATTGTTTAAGTCACGTTTGTATCATTAAGAATAGTAAGTGCATTTTATTTTATTTTAAGAATGTTGTTTGCCAACGAGCGGGTGGAACATCATTATTTTGGTAAAATGTCCTTCAGAATTTAGTTTAAATACAGATACCTCCCAGAAAAAGGGCAGTATTCATATAACTGGTAGGTACAGACGTACCTACGCAGGACCTAGTATTGATATAACTGGTAGGTACATGCGTACCTAGGCAGTCAGTCGTGAGATAATTACTAGGTTTATGTAAACCTAGGGAAAACTGAAGAATAAAGGAAACTAGACCTTTATTTCTTTCAGTTTAAGTTTGAGCAGAGGAAAATAAGATCCACTGCAATTATATTGTGATTTAATAAATTTATATGTCAAGAAGAAAAAGTGTTTTCCTGCATTCCATCTGACGGCGTGTTCTCGTACCACGATAGCAGAAACATATGGTCCTTCGAGCCGCATCGGGAACAGCAGCATCATGGAAGCGGGACAGCACTCAAAGACGTCATCTGTCTGCGGCAGCAAGGCGGGAACCAGCAGCAGCTGGATGGAGGCTCAAATAATAGCTTCAGCAACCAAGGTGCACATCACGAGACAAAAGGCCCGCCTACTTACGGAGATGGCTGAAGTAAAGATAGCTGCTTCAGAAGCAAAGATGGCTGCAGCAATGTCAGTCTTGGAAGCAGACGAGCAACATGCGGCGCTCGTTTTAGAAGCTGCATCAAGGACTTCGCAAGGGACTCTCGAGGATAGAGTCAATGACTGGGTGGACCAGTCACATCACAGTTCATCATCAAAACTTGGAGATCACGATGAACAGCCTCTTCGAGTTCAAATGGAGCAGCAACAGGAACTGCTCCATGGTGGGCGGTTATCACTACAACCGCCCACAAGAACTGCAGGGCAACAGCCCTTGGCAGGGCAGAGTCTCCCGTCGCAAATGGAGCCTCGGGTAGAGCAGGCTCATCCGCTGCAATTGGAACAGCGGTTGGAGCAGCACAAGGGTGGGCGGTACGCATTACTCCCACCAAAAGGATCATCAGAGCAGCAGCCCTTGGCAGGGCAGACTCTCCCGTCGCAAATGGAGCCTCGGGTAGAGCAGGCTCATCCGCTGCAATTGGAACAGCGGTTGGAGCAGCACAAGGGTGGGCGGTACGCATTACTCCCACCAAACGGATCATCAGAGCAGCAGCCCTTGGCAGGGCAGACTCTCCCATCGCAATTGGAGCCTCGGGCAGAGCAGACTCTTCCGCTACACTTGGGACAGCGGTTGGAGCAGCAGCAGCAGGGCGGGCGGTACGAGCTACTCCCACCCAGAGGAACATCGCATCAGCAGCCCTCGGTAGGGCAATCTCTTCAGCTGCAGTCGACGCAGCATCAGCAGCCAAGCAGTAGCTACTGGGAGCTGCCTACATCAGAGCAGCCATTCAACTTAGCAGAGCAACGCGACGGGCAACAGTGGCCAGAGTCGCAGGGCCGATTCCAGGGACCAACACCTGCTATAACTGAAGACCGTCTCGCGGAATCAATTGGTAAGGCAATGTCTTTATATAATACCAGGCCCAAAGTTAATGATCTTCCCACATTTAACGGCAATCCAATTGAATGGATTGCGTTCAAATCAATATTCCATCATACCACAGACTTCTTAAAAGTATCTGACAGCGAAAATTTATATAGATTACAAAAAGCGTTAAAAGGAGAGGCGCGTGACGCGGTTTCTTCCCTTCTATTATCTCCTTGCAATGTCAAGGAAATAATAAATACGTTAGAAAATATTTTTGGCAACACGGATCACATTATACAAAAAACTATTGGTGAGATCCGAAATTTAAGTAAATTAGATGAGAATACCAGTTCAGACGCCATAATTCGATTTTCTTGTAAAGTAAAAAATTTAATTTCTATGTTAAAATCGTTTAAAAATATCGGACATTTGCACAATCCAGATTTGTTATCGACATTAATCGGTAAACTACCTAGTACACTACGAACGTTGTGGCTTACAGACAAAGATAGGCGGAACACAACACAGCCAATACTTTGCTATTTATCACTTTGGCTGGAAGAAATCGTAATTAATTCACTTGACTCAGGAATAAGTTTTAATTCTAAAATCAGTAATGAAACTAAATTCAATTCCAATAACCATTTCAAGCAGTATAGTAATAATTATCATCCACGGCAAGCTAATCAACATCAAAATAAACAAAATTTTAATAGGCCTTATGCATCCAAAAATAATCATTTTGAACGTCCGTACGATACGTCAAAAAAATTCCTTTATCACACCACTAATAATGGAAAACCACCGTGCTGTGTTTGCAAAGGAGAACACCAGATTTGGCAATGTGAGAAATTTAAAAATGTCCCAATAACGCAAAGATGGGAAATTGCTAAATATAATAATGTTTGTTATAAGTGCTTAGGGTACGGACATTCCCGTTTTAATTGTAAAGTAAATTTAAAATCACCAAACAAAAAATTTCATGATTTATTGGTTAATCACAATCGGGTGGAAACCGATGAAGTTGTCACAAACACGTGGGAAAGTAATCAAGTACTTTTAAAAATTATTCCGATTACGGTATACGGGCCACTCGGAAGCCGAGATATTCATGCGCTATTAGACGATGGGTCAACCGTCACATTGTTAGACCAAGAAGTAGCCAAACAAATCGGTTTGTCTGGACCAGTTAGTGACCTCTCATTGCATGGAGTCAATGAAATGAGCTCCAACAACGCGGATTCTATGTCAATAAATGTAAAAATAAAAGGTAAAAACGAAGTAGAATCGTACATAGCTAGTGCTCGAACCGTTCGGGATTTAAAGATACCAGCTCAAATGGCGCTATCTAATTCTTACATTTCGAGTAATAAACACTTAAAGAACGCTCCTCGCTTTGAAAGGAATGTAAAACCCCAAATGTTAATTGGGCAAAACAACTGGGAATTAATTATTTCCAGAAAAATAGTTCAGGGAGATAAAAATAAAGTATCATTATCTTATACAAAGCTTGGTTGGGTCGCGCTCGGCCATATTTCAAATAAAACGGGAAATAGTGTGGAATTCAATTTTCATGTTCAGGAAAACGAAAATAGCGAATTGCATGAAATTATCAAAGAGAGTTTTAAGATAGACGAGATGGGAGTAGTGAGCCCGAAAATATGCAAAGATGATAAACGTGCATATTCCCTGTTAGAAAGTACCACAAAACGCGCTAGTCAGGGGTGTCATTGGGAGACGGGTTTGCTGTGGAAGGATGAAGAGAGATATTTTCCTGATAGTCTTCAGGTTGCGGAAAATAGATTAAAAACTTTGGATAAAGACCCTGAATTTGCGGAAGCCTACTGCAACAAAATACAAGATTATTTAGAGAAAGGATATGCAAAAAAATTCAATTTCAGTGGTAGGTATCCGGATAGCTCGGATAAATTTTATTTACCACATTTTGCTGTTTACAACCCAAATAAGCCAGGAAAGCTTCGGGTTGTATTTGATGCGGCGGCAAAATCAAAGGGAATTTCTTTGAATGAAAGGCTTTTAACCGGGCCCGATCTATATAATTCTCTGCTAGGAATGCTTTTTAAATTTAGGCAAAATAAAATTGCATTCACCGCCGATATCCAAGAAATGTTTTTACAAATTAAAATTATTGATGAAGATACACCGTTTCAGTTGTTTTTATGGAGAGGAAAAGATCGTAAGGTAGCCCCGTCTATATACGCTATGAATTCAATGATTTTTGGCGCAAAATCATCACCTTGTTCGGCGCAATTCGTAAAAAATAAAAACGCGGATCAATTTTTATCTCAGTATCCCCAGGCCTTCGAAGCAATAAAAACAAAACATTACATGAACGACTATTTAGATAGTGTAAATTCAGTAGAAAGTGCGAAAAAATTAATACTAGATATTACATACATACATGCTCAAGGCGGGTTTAAGGGTGGAGGTGAATGCGAAATTACCTACTACAACCATTTAGTCAGTCAGTAAGATATACATTTTTACGGAATTTCTAGTTTTAAGACATTACCTACTACACAATTTTTAGTCATAAGATTTACACTTTTTACGGAATTTCTAGTTTTAAGACATTACCTACTACACAAATTTTAGTCATAAGATTTACATATTTCACGAAATTTCTAGTTTTAAGAGTAGCATAAATATTTGTATGTTAGAAATTTTAATAAATTTAACTGGTAATTTCGTAGACAAGCAGTAGGTACCTAATAAAGATAACAGTCGCATTCTTTGCCTATTTTGTGAAGTATCTTCACGGGAGGAGGTATGGATCTTCGAGAATGCGACGTTTACATATTGCTCAATAAAATTTAGCCTTCAGGCGCATTCCCACAGTTCGTATTTTCAAAGTAAATGCAGTTTTCCACATTTGCAGATTCGACCCTACAATAAAACAATTCATTGGCCTGGTATTTTTATAAACATATTGTCTTGTTTGTGTATCATTTATGATTTAAGAATTAGTGACATTTTACTTCAAGCGACGGCGGCTTTCAAATAGGGCTGTTCGCTTTATATTTTATGATCACCCTAGTTAAACCATTATGCCTAAAAATATTTGCCAATACCTTTCCCACCCCTGTCCCATAGTAATAAAAGCCCCAAATAAAGTTTCATCTCCCTTAAAATAATTCCTTTAAAATATTTGTATTGTTTAAGTCACGTTTGTATCATTAAGAATAGTAAGTGCATTTTATTTTATTTTAAGAATGTTGTTTGCCAACGAGCGGGTGGAACATCATTATTTTGGTAAAATGTCCTTCAGAATTTAGTTTAAATACAGATACCTCCCAGAAAAAGGGCAGTATTCATATAACTGGTAGGTACAGACGTACCTACGCAGGACCTAGTATTGATATAACTGGTAGGTACATGCGTACCTAGGCAGTCAGTCGTGAGATAATTACTAGGTTTATGTAAACCTAGGGAAAACTGAAGAATAAAGGAAACTAGACCTTTATTTCTTTCAGTTTAAGTTTGAGCAGAGGAAAATAAGATCCACTGCAATTATATTGTGATTTAATAAATTTATATGTCAAGAAGAAAAAGTGTTTTCCTGCATTCCATCTGACGGCGTGTTCTCGTACCACGATAGCAGAAACACCGGGTGTCGCTTCAACGCATTTTAAAATACAATAAACAGCTGATTTTAACCCTCTAGTGACTAATTATTATCTGTTAACTCAAAAATGAAGAAACAAGTTCAAATAAAAAAAAATTATTTCACAAAATTGACTCCAAATGTGTTGTAGTTCAATTAGTTACTTGCTTGGTCTACGAGTTTCCGAAAACCATGTATACACTGCAAACATATGTAGGTTATATGGCTCTCTGGTGCATTAATTATCCTGTTAGCTTGACAACTTCGCTCTTCTCACTTAAAAGTCTGCTGACCCCTGCACTACGTCATAATTTTTGATGTCCCGTCATCTGGCACTTTCAACGGGTCCAGTCCATGCAGTCTTTGGAGGCCTATATATTCTTACGTTGGCTCCATGCTTATCAGATTTATAATTCATTTTAATTCTATATGATTAGTTTTCTGGAGTAGGTCCAAAGATTTTTTGCACCATAATATCACATTATAATGTAAATTTGGAGTGTGGTTCATCTAGAATGGCATAAATACAACACGCTGTTGTTGCATTATGTGGTTTTAGTAGTGCACTACTCTAATTAATTCAGGAAACAAAGATACATATGGTATGGAGGTCCACGGCCTGACATATTATAATTATCTTTTTAAAACTATACTTACATTATATCTATAATCTTGAGTTGGGCAGTTTCGTTAAAAAAAAAAAAAAAATTTCGCAATCAGCCTCGAAATATCTACATTTGTAAATTATTGTAATGTGTTTGTATATTCAATAAAAAAAATCTAAATATATAATAACCAAACTGAATTGTCTTCACAAACGTCTTGAATAATTGTTTGTAATGGTTTCCTTAAAAATAGGAAAACTTATAATTGGTTGCACATGTATCGTTATGTATACTTTAAAATATATTTTATGAAAGTATCTTAATGTGGTTCTTGTGTTCACAGCTGGCCATAGAGTAATTGTTAATTCATATGAAAATAAATCCCTACCTGATGATGACCAACCTGAAGCTACAACTTTCAAAAGAAAAAATCAAGAGGTATGAAATCTAATCTTAAATTATTGAAGACTCTGTCCCCACATGAGTAACAAATTGTATTTCACATGCCACCTACAGAAAAATAATTCACCTTTGTATTTTAGGAATCTTTAAAAAATGAGGAGAGCATAGCTGAGAGTGGTCGCATTTACGTCCGAAATCTTCCTTACATCACCACAGAGAATGAATTACAAGAACTTTTTGAGAAATTTGGTAATTAAACTATATAATAGTAATCATTAATGAAGCTTACTGCTTTAGACACTCTCCATCATTATGATATATGTATTTTGATTGACAGGGCCAGTAACGGAGGCCAATCTCCCGGTGGACAGATTGACGCACACTCCCAAGGGGTTCGGCCATGTTACCTTCATGATGCCAGAGCATGCAGTCAAAGCCTTTATCGAACTGGACGGTTCGGTGTTCTGTGGACGAATGTTACATTTATTACCTGGAAAGCAGAAGGAAGAACTTGACCCCAACGAAGGTATACATAATAATATGTAATATGAGGAGACTTTGATCATCCTGGATATCTGCACAATTCTCTCTACCGCTATAATGATTTTTTGGGCAACAAGGATACAATGATGCTTCGAAAATAAGTATGAAATTAGTCGGTTTCTAGTTATATTCAATCATATTGTCGGCTGAATTGTGCAGCAGATTTTTTTTTAAATAATTTCAGACAAAAATCAGGGGGTTTGGAAGTCTCATATGCCCAACTGTATCTCTTAAACGGCTGTATGTACATGATAGAACTTTGTGGCACTAATAAATGTGATTATGGCATTACCGAAACCAAGCTTAACTCAAAACACTAGATTTTGTAGTTAGGCCCCTGTGATCCTAAGACCCCGAAATGTAAATACATTTTATAAATTCCTCAACGATTATAATTGTTATTATTTATATTATCGTGTTATTTATAGTTTAAAGTATATCAGTGTCTCTCGATATGTACTATAAATATGTACTTGAATATTGGCTTATCATTGTAGACATTGTTGATGGCCTCCATGGTCGAGGGGTAGGTCGCGGATTCAAATCCCGGCATGCGCAAGTAATTTTTATTTAATTAATTTGTGAATTTCACTATTTACTCACTTGAAATAATATGTAATATATTTGCAACACGTTCCAGAGTGGAAGATACTCTCAGTATCGCCCTGGGGTAAGACCAGCATTCAGAATTGAAATATTGCTTGAAATGACTTTGGCCATGTTTGATAACCAGATCTGAATAGCCAGATACTTCCCCACTTTCCTCTTCCCCATCTCCTTCCTCTCCTCACTACCTTCAGTCTCACAAAATACCCCAATTGGGGATGCCATAGTCTCACTGACTCCGGACAGATTGGAGCCGTTGGGACTCTTGTGCGGTTTCACATAAAAAAAATTAAAAGAAAAGCTCTTGTGAGGTGTTACTTAAATAAACTTATAAAAATGTACTTATATCAATGTCGTCCACTCCGAAAAGTGATTCTGATCACCATGTTTTATGTTTAATTTTTTACTCACCAAACACGTGTATAAACAAACAATTATTTAAAAATAATTCAATAGTTTAAACATGTGCACTAAATTGAGGAAAAATCGACACAAATGTTTTTATAAAAAAGTTTCTATTATATGTTTTTTTAAATGTTGTTTTTGTGTATATCTGATACAAATATTTTTATAAAAAAAGCTATTTTTCAAATTTGCAAATTGATCTAAGTGACACCATTTAACGGTAATGTAAATGGTCCAGTTCATTTTTAAAATTTAATTACGATAATAATTCACTTCAAAGCGTTATTTTTCCAACATTTTTATTTTCTTAATCTCCATTTTCCATTGTTCTTATTTAACTAATTCATGTATGTGTTTCAGAGGGTCTGACGTTCAAACAGAAGAAAGAGAGGAAGCAGAAGCAGCAGGCGGGATCGGCCCACAACTGGAACACCCTGTTCCTGGGAGCCAACGCCATTGCTGATGTAGTGGCCAGCACCTACAACACTACTAAAGAAAAATTCCTGGAGGGAAATGCCAGTATGTTATACAATATAATAAATATATATGTTTTTCTTTTAAATCAGTGTTAACCATAGACATTCAAATTGATAGACCAGCCAATCAAGGAAAAGGGAACAAACCAAGTTGCCCGCAGCGCGAGAGGCGGTAGACCGTCTTCGTTTCTGTGATTTCTCAATTAATGTATTTAACAGTTTATAGACAATTTGCATTGTAATATATCTATTCATTCCTCGAAAATAAAGTCTGTTTACGAATTACTAATCCTTTTTACAATGGCGCGCAAATTTCTGGCTGCGTAAAAAACTTAACTACACATTATCCAAATCTAATTTGTAAACAAAAGTTTGTGCTTATTTCCAAAATTGAATATTTTGTTACTCTATTTAATTGGACGCTTTTACAAATGTGTTACAATTTACCCACCTCACTCATTTTTATCGTCGCTACGCCAGGTGGTTTGTTTAAAAATGAACATTCAGATCCTGCGCAGAAAAGTCCCACAATGGACTGTGCTGCAAACCTTTGCTTTACTTTACTGGCTTTGGGGTCTGGTTATTTCAATGTGAGGTCTTCGGCAGTCAATGTACGACAGATGTCTCGTCTAGTTTATTCAAAGCATTCTCGAACCCTCCTGGTTCCAAAAATATGGCCATGTGGTTTGCCTCCAGCTTGTCACAATGATACCCAGATTTCATGTGAGGGCAAGTCTATTAATTTGGATGTATATGTGTTAAACCTTCTATCTACGGCTATCAATCAGCTAAATATCATTATGCTTTGACATAGTTTAGAGGGTGCTTTTAACCTTTTCTATGCGTCATTAATTTGTATCACTTCGTTCACACGCGGGGCTATTTATCATCAATCTAATTTATGACTTTAAACAATAATCACGCATGGATTTTAAAATTTGTTTTTAAAAATACGTCGCTTATGTCTTGAATTATCTTTTCAAGTATAAATAAACAATCTGAACATCAATGGGGCTTGATAAAAATTCGAAGTATATATTCATAATGTAACTGATATGGTATGCCCGGGCGGCCATGTTAATATTTCAAGGATAACGATACACATGATTATAAACAAACCGGAGTAGAGCTCTTCAACTGTGGTGCGATGTAAGTGGTTGATTTATGGGTGCGATGTCGCGTTTGACTGGATACATGAAATATTGACACACTTAAAAAGGTTCATATAATAAAAAATAACTACACTTAAATTTACAAAAATAATGAAATAATTTTTCTGTTATTATGTCACCGTAAATATGTATCACTTAATATATTTTTTTATCGTGATTTTGAAACAGTTCTCAACGCATAACGGCAGAATCATGGCTTTCACGTATTTCAGCAGCTTCGCAATTATTATCGACGTCACTGTCACTAATTTCAAAATCTGAATCTATTTCTAAAGTAGCACCAAATATTTCTTCGTCATTAAGACCACGACCCGACATTTTGTATTTTTGCAATAAAAATACTTTCAAAAATTGATAAAAAGTCAAACTTGTACAACTTAACACTTGATTTTTCACTATAAAAAAGTTTTAACCACGTATCTTTATTTGAAAATAATCTAACACTGACGAAATTTTATATTTCTTCAATAGTTTGAATGAATGTATATAACTGAACTTATTTTAAAATATGATAAATCAGAATAATGTACACTGTAATTAAAATAGTTCATATCCACGAAAAAGCAAACAATAATTCGATAAAACAATGTAATCTACACGGCGAGCGTCTCTGTTTGAGAATCTTATAAAATGCGCCTGCGCAATAACGTGTGTAAAGACGCGGGAAGAATTCAAACTGATTCATTTTTCGCTCTGAGTTGGAAGATCCCTTCAAATCTTTGTATCGATGATTAGGATACGTATTATGGATAAATATCGTAAGATGTCAGTAGTGTAAAGATGTGAGATTTTTTAGGAGTATAAGTTTTACCGTGCTCAAGCATGTTTCATACCCATAACGCCGAAGAAACTTTGCGTCGCACAGATGTGCCACCCGCGTACAGGGCATGTACAGTGCGTCGCAGGCGTGCGTCTCCCGCAGGGAAAGGGTTAATGAAGAATAATAATATTTTTAATTTAGAAACTTTGTAATTCATGGTGGAGTTCCATTTTAAGGTTAAACACGACGTTCGTTATAATCTGCATTTTCAGAGATGGCGTTAATTTAATATTTTATTAAAATAACTTTTTGCAAGTAATACTTTACAATATTAAGACGAATTATTTGTCTGCGCCCGTATGAACACTCAATTCTTTCAAGAAAAGGATACAAATACAATATCTTATTTGTATACCTCTCTTGAAAGAATTGCATAACATTTTGCTAGCGTTAGCAATGTAAGCACCACAAAATATTTTTTATGCCTTGATTACAAAACATCGAGTCGCGGGTTCAAAGTAAAGTAGTGGCGTGCGCAAGTAAATTTAATTTGATTAATTTGTGTTATTTCACAATTTATTCATTTAATTAAATATATTGCGGCACTTTCCAGAGTGAAGATACTCTCAGTATCGCCCCGGTGTAAGACCACCATTCAGAATTGAAACGTTGCTCGAAATGGCTTTAGCCGTGTTTGGTGACCAGGTCAGAATAGCCAGGTATTACCCCACCTTCCTCTCCCATCTCCTTCCCCTCCCCACTCTCTCAAAATCATCAGCCTCAAAACATACCCCAATAGGGGATGCCATAGTCTCACCGGCTTCAAACGGTTGGGAGCAGTGGGGGCTCTTGTGCGGCATTCACATAAAAAAAATGAATGAATTTATGATTAAATTGTAAAAAAAACTTGAATGTTTAATAAAAAATGAATGAATTTATGATTAAATTATAAAAAAACATTTGAATGTTTTTTTTTTTTTTTTTTTTATTATTATCAATATAAAATTTCTTTTACAGGTTTTTTTTTCGATGTCTGTCTCACTAGAATAAACCTGTGTCGAGACAGACGTATTTGATACATTAAAAATGTTTACATATTTTTTGATACATTAAATATTTCACTACATTAATGACATTGTGAAAAAGATAGAAAATAATAAATAATAATAATAAATGATACATTTGTTAATCAGCATCTAGTTGGAGTACATACTTATGTAGGGATTTTTATAAAAAAATTTATCATGGATCTGTCTTGGCTGATGATCCAAGATTTGATGTCTGTTTTATATTTCAGAAAAAATTCGTTCAGTCTAATGGCTAGTGGGAGAGCATTATATAGCCTTGTTGCAAAATATCTAAAATTTCTCTGGCCAAAAGTTGTTTTAGCGAAAGGGATTTGTAAGAAATTATGTCCTTTTGTTCTAGTATCACGAGCAGTTTGGATATTGTCAAAAGTAGTTTTGTGTTTGAAGAGGTATGTTAGTATGTTTTTGGCATAAAGTTGCCTAATGTCCATAACACAGATTTTCCTAAAGATTTCATCCGAACTGCTTGTGATTGGTAGTTTGAGGATAATCTTTATTATAAGTTTCTGAGCTTTAGATATTGGATCAATGGCGGCAGCATTTGCTCCTCCCCATGCTATGATACCATACTCTATTAAAGATTGACAAAGTGCATAGTAGATTGTTTTGAGCTGGCTTAGGTTGAGAAAGTTGCGAGTTTGTCTAAAAAAATAAACGAATTTTCTAAGTTTGTTTGCTGTATAGGTTATATGTTCTTTCCACTTTAAATTGCTATCAAAAATAATACCTAAGTATTTAATTTTAGTTACCTGTTCTAAATAAGGGCAATCACATATTATCGGATTTGTCAGGTTGCAAGCACAAATTTTAATTTGATTTTCTGGGTTTCTTAAGGATGGATTAATACTAAATTCAATGTATTTAGTTTTGGTCACATTCATTGTTAGTGTATTATTGTTTAACCATCTTTTAACCACAGTTATGCCCCTGTTAGCTTTTATGTATACATCATTCCAATTGCTTGATTTGAAGAGGAGAATCGTATCATCAGCGAAACTTACAATTTTGGCATCTATTTGAAGATTACATAATTCATTTATGTATATTAAGAACAGGGTAGGACCTAAAACACTTCCTTGAGGCACGCCGTAGCTAATTGGTAATTGATTGCTATTGCAGTTGTTGATTTTCACACTTTGCTTTCGGTTTGACAGGTAATCGCTAATAATAG
The DNA here is from genome assembly GCA_026573805.1 of Hesperophylax magnus. Classification (NCBI taxonomy): domain Eukaryota; kingdom Metazoa; phylum Arthropoda; class Insecta; order Trichoptera; family Limnephilidae; genus Hesperophylax; species Hesperophylax magnus. The sequence goes on along the minus strand of JAIUSX010000977.1, from coordinate 2,390,896 downwards.
TAAGTTCATCACCATTTATACCAATATTAGATAGTTTTTGTAAAAGTTTAGAGTGAGAGATAGTATCGAATGCTTTGCACAGGTCTAAGAATATTGATATGCATTTTGATCCCTTGTCTAAGTTTTCATTTAGAAAATCGGTAACTGTTGCCAGGGCTTCGGAGGTGCCTTTATTTTTCCTGAATCCAAACTGGTTGTGTGATAGTATGTTATTTTGTTCAAGGTATTCAATTAGTTGATTATTAATAGTTTTTTCAAAGACTTTAGATAGTGAATTTAGTAATGTAATTGGACGATAGTTCGTTATGTCCGCTCTAGAGCCTCCTTTATGTATTGGGATTATGATTCCGTGTTTTAGGTTGTCGGGGAATCGGCCTTTTAGGATGCTTAGGTTAATAAGATTTGTTAAGGGAGTGGTTATTTCTGATACAAGTTTTTTTAAGGCAATATTTGATATATCGTCCAAGCCAGTTGAAGACGAGTTTTTTAATGAGTTTATGATCAATCTAGTATCTTCATTTGAAATTTGTTTTAGACTAAAATGCAAGTTGTTGGGCAAATTTGTATTACAGCTTAGTGAACTGGAGTTGGTATGGTTTACATCGATATTTTTTGCGAGTTGTTCACCTATTTTTGAGAAGTATTTATTTGCATGATTAACAATAATATCGGGATTACTAGAAAAACTAAATATTTTATCATTTATTTTTAGTTGTTTTAAGTCATTCGTAGGATTAGGTTGAGAGTGGGTGGCTTCTTTAAGTGTTTTCCAAAGTTTTTTAGGATCATTATTACAGTTTTCTATTTTCTGTTTGTAATATATCTCTTTAGCCTTTCTTATTATTTGGGTACAAATGTTTCTATAACTTTTATAAAAGTTTCGAAGTTGTATATCATAAGGATTGTTAATAACGTTTTTGTGGAGTTTGTTACGTTTACGGATAGATTTAATAATAGTGTGGTTAATCCATGGCTTAATTGGTAAAATATTATTTGGTATATGTTTTATAATTATGTTTGTATGTTCGTTAATGGTAGTCTGTAAGTAATTGATAAAGTACGTCCAGGCGTCTTCTGGATTTATAATGTTAAGTAATTCTGACCATGATTTACTCATCAGAGATTGACGAACACAATCATAATTGATTTGAATGATTTTTTTCTTATTTGTTGTGTTTTTATGTTTGTCTTTTCTGTTGCATGTTTGTATGGAAAGAATAGTGGTGTAGTGGTCGGTAAGTGTAGATTCATATACAATAGATATTACTGGGCAGTTGGATTTGACCATGATGTGGTCGATGCATGAAATGGAGTCTAATGTAGCACGTGTGGGAGTGTTTATGGTGCTTTGGAATCCATGGTAAGTGAGCGTATTTAAGTATTCTTGGCACTGAGAATGTTCGTTTGTGGGCAGAATATTTATGTTGAGGTCACCAGCAATAATACAATTTTTAATATTACATAATTCAGTTAAACAGTTATTAATTGATTTTAGGAATGGTGAAATATTATAAGAGGATGGAGAACGGTATATTGCTAAGATACATGTGTCATTTTTGAGAGTTATTTGCAAACAGTTTGCACCGCTGACTTGGATTTCCTTGACAGATAAACCAATCAGGTCAGTTCTGGTATAGACAACAACTCCATCATTTTGTTTAGTATGTATTGAAGTGCTGTAGTGATCATACCCTTTCAAAATTTTAGGAGCATAATTTTTTGGTATCCAGCATTCAGTAAGAATAATTATATGAAAAGAGGTTCCAATATTATCAAGTTGTAGCAAGAATTCGTCAAAATTCTTGGAAATTGATCTAATATTTTGCTGTAAGATTTGAAGAGAGGATGAGTGTGTTTGTAGCACATTTTTACAGAATTTAGGATTTGACGTCCTATAATTGGTAATACATTCCATTTTTAATAATATCCATTACAGTAAGGGTTTTCTCTAGAATTAAAAATCTACAATACCATTTTTTTAATGTCACTTTCATGTTTGACTTGAATGATTTTTTCCCCGTGTGAATTATGATGTATTCATTTCAGAAACTAGTGCTGCTGTAAGATTGGCGCTGGGAGAAACACAACTCGTTGCAGGGACTAAGAAATTCCTCGAAGACAATGGAGTATGCTTAGATGCTTTCAATCAAGTAAGAAATTTTCCAAAACCATTAAATTATGGTACCCAATTATTGTAATGATTATGAATCGTTGTCTCATCTCATTATATAGGCACCTATTGCTTCGACAAGTCCCTGTCCCGGGTTACTTTAATGGCCTCCGTTGCAAGTCCAATCTCTTCTCGCATAGCCTCTGACGTTACTCACCTCAACTTTACCTGGGGTGGTCAATTTAACGTCTTCCCACTGGAATTACTGCCAGTATTTTATGAATCGTTTTTTTCTTTTATTCACCTTTGTATCTATCCTGCTAGGCATACCTCATAAAGATTTTTTCAACCTCTGGGACAATATCTTCACGCGGTATCAAAATAAAAATAAAAACTCGAAATATATTTCAATTAAAAATAGACATTTGTTACTCAGTCACACAATAGACGTACTCACTTAAATTGCTCTTCTGAAAATTTGTTATTTTTGACTTGCACTGTTATTGTTATTACTGTTATTGTTATACTGTTACTGTTATTATTATACTGTTATTTTTGACTTGCTTAGCAGTACATGAGTGATGTACTTTGCCAATCTCACTGGCAAATCCTTTGTTTAGAGCAGGCAAAGTTTATATAACATAATCTAACAAGATATCACATCACTGTTTACAACACAATATTACAGAGTGTATTTCACCATCCCTGGACCAGATAACTCATCAAAATGAAAATTCAACACACCTGTAAAAAGTGCTATAATGTTATGAAAAGTGATGAAACAAAAACAAGGTTACATGTGTAACTTATTTAACCTAGTTTTTGTTTCATTACTTTTCATGACTTTATAGCACTTTTTATAGGTTTGTTGACTTGTAATTTTTAGGAGTTATCACGGAACCTTTATTTACATATCTTATATAGATGTCACATGTGACAGTTAAAAACATGGTTTTTAAAATAAAAAAACAGCGCAATCTGTTGGACGTAAAAGCAACACGCTCTATTGTTTCTCTATCTGCCCAGAGATACAGCATGGCGTGACAGGGTACAGCCAGTATTACAATAAAATTACAATCAACATTGTAACATTGGTAATACTTATAAGGAGGTTTAAAAAAAATGTTTATCGGTCTTTGCCGGTTATCCAATGTATATTTAGCATAATTTATGTTCTGTCTGATAGCCAGTGGAAATGTGTTGTTTAGCTTTTTTCCAAAGAATCAAAAATAGTTTTAGCGAATGGGATAAAGAAGAGTTTGTGCCCTTTGGACCTTGTACTAGTATTACAAGCAGTTTGGACTTGGTGTTTTATTATGCTATGCTATTATTTATGCTAATACGTATTTGGCGTAAAGTTGCCTAATATACTAAACACAGATTCTCCTAAGGATTTCGTCCCAACTGCTTTTGATCGGTAGTTTTGGAAAAATCTTTGATAAATTTCTCCAATTCCACCTCATGCTTAATACGCAAAAAAAAAATATAAATAACACTTGGTTTCGACTTAATTACTACAAGAAACAACTAAAATAACCATGTTTACATCTCCCTCGACATAGACATTTCTGACAATAGTTATTTCCATTACTTTTTTTTTTTTTTTTTTTTTTTGTATTTCTTTGGCATTCACTATGTAACAATTTCAATGACACGGACGTTTCGAAACCCGTCGCTAATTTTATAAAAAAATTATACGTAACAAATGTACATTGTGAATAATAAAAACTCATTAAAAACAAAAAATGTTGTTTTTTTTTTATTTTAACTGCGAAAGGCGGAATTAAGACAACTTTACCAAATCTCTATATGCAATTATGTAGTTTCTGAACTTTAAATATGGGATCGTTGCATAATAAGTATTCTCTACTCGTTTCAGGTTGCCAAAAAGAGATCCAAAACTGTTATATTGGTTAAAAACATGCCTGCCCAATCAACTTATGATGAAGTCCTGAAATTGTTTGAGCCTTTTGGCTTAATAGCGCGCATGGTCATGCCTCCTCATGGAATCACAGCACTTGTTGAATTCGTAGAGCCAACGGAAGCACGAAAAGCTTTTTCCAAACTAGCATATTCCAAGTTCAAATATCTTCCCCTTTACCTGGAATGGGCTCCTGACAACGTCTTCATGAAACCAGCCGATCCTTCAGAAAAGATTGAACCAAGTGTCATCAAAGAAGATTCCCAACAAACTGTAGTCAAAGATTTAGACAAGGATAAGAAGAAAAAGAGAAATGCTAAGGAAGAGGAGAAAATAAAAGTAGAACCTGTTAAACCTAAAGAAGAAGAAAGAAAGGAAGAACCAGAAATAGAAGACGATGAAGAGCCGGAACCCGACACTATTCTCTTTGTTAAAGGACTGGACTTTGAAACGCGAGATGATGCACTCAGAGAGGTAACTACAATTATGATGATACTATAATAATGAAGGGTAGCTTATTCAATATTTTGGATAATTTAAGTATGTAATCGATAAAGTACCAGAAAATTATTACGATAAATGCAACAAATGCGTAAAAAGCGTAGATCAAGCCTAAAAACAATTCTTTGGGAAATTGATAACTTCTTTAATTTGTTTTAAATCGCTATATCTTCGAAAATAATTTAAATATTTTAATAAAAATTTCTACATAGCATACCCAAGCTATAAAAGTACTAAATGAAAATCGAATATTATTTGAAATGCAACTCAATTAACCTTTTTATATGTTTATTACGGTCTGCCTATTGGTATTTGCCCATACCTGCTTTCTTTAAATACGCCCGATATCTCTCGCTCGCTTGCACATAGGAGTTGAGTGGGGCGGAACAGAGAAAGAGATTCGAATCGGGTTTCACGGTCATAAAAGCCCTCATTCCAGGAATTGAGTTATTACAATAACAAAATATGTTATCTAAATAATATACTATCCTTTTGTTGAAATACCGATGTAAACAAAAGGCACGAAGATTAATATAAAAAGAAGACTTGTATTACGATTCGATAATTATGTACATATAGTAGGGACCTTTACAAAGAGATTGGTACATATATAATATTCATCTAAAAATATTGAATAATTCCGTCTTTTCTTCCATTGAAATAAGGCCGGCGCAAAAGGTAGAACTACCTTTCCCGGCCGAAGTGTGTTAAGTGATTACTGCTTTCATTTGAAAGAATATTAGGTCTCAGAGGGCGTTTCAATGTTTAAAATGACAAATCGTACACTGTATACCAAAAATATAACATTTTATCAAATTTTTAATAAACTTATGCCAAATAAATTGGGATAAAAAATTCTGTCGAAATTAAACACAAAAATCACTTTTCGAAATGTAAAAATGGTTACCGCCTGAACCTAGTAGCTCAAATCAAAAATTTGAACAAAGTGATTGGAAAACAAAAACTGACAATTTTTATTCGCTCTAGATAGTGAAGAAAAAAATTCTTAGATCTATGTGTTTTCAAATATACACACGATCTGAAAGGGTTAAATGGTTGCACAATTTTTGCTCTAGAATATTATTTCTGGTGGTAAATATTTGGGCATCAAGTCACTATTAATTTGGTACTCTGTGAAGTAAATACATAATCATTGAAAGTGGAATTGTAACCGTCAATGCTAATGCTTGTCATCGCCTTATCCTATGCGACAAGACTTGTCTGTGATGCTTCAGCAGCCTCCGTCCATTGCAGGCCCAGCCTCTGGAGTTGCTTTCCCCAGCCTTTGTTCGTTTGTCATATAAAATAAACTATTCATTGTTCTTTTCTTTTTACAGCACTTTGCAGGCTGCGGGCGGCTATATTCCGCGACAGTGGCTTTGAAGAAAGACCCTCACCACCCCGGGCAACAACTTTCTATGGGCTATGGTTTTGTACACTTCTACACAAAGGTCGCTATAGAGAAGGCACTTAAAAATCTTCAATTGTCCTCATTAGATGGAAGACAGATTGAATTAAAAAGATCAGAAAGAACGGGAAGGTTAGTCATAGTCGTTTTTAATGTCTTTCATATCATTATATAATTCCCGGTGAAGTAGGCTCCTCAGCTCTGAACCCAGAGGTTGCATGCTCCCCTTCCCTCAAATAGGATGCCATAGTTTCCCTGGCTGCGAGCAGCTAATAGTCACGTGTGATATAAAATTTAAAATTAAATTACTTTCAGGGGAGATGTGAAGACTGCTAAAAAACAAACGCAAAACAAGAAACAGACCGGCACCAAAATCCTTGTGAGAAATGTACCATTCCAGGCCAACCAGAGAGAAATACAAGAAATATTCAGGTGAGTTTTTAAGACCATTATTTGTGTTAGTTAGTACATAATAATATTCATCTCTATGTCTCACTGCTGTGAGCGAAAATCTTCCCTCTACTCTGCTACAATGACTTCCTGTCACAACAGCCCTGGGACAGTAGCCTACAGGGAATATGAAAAGGATGTGAATAGTAATACATATTCCACTTCAAGATAACCTTGAAAACTTCCCGGCCAACCACCTCACATCAAGGAAACCCTTTTGGATTGAGGGAGAAAGTCTTCTTTAGTCACAAAATTCTCCTGAAGAGTCATGGCGAATGCAGCGACAGACCTTGGACTTCTTTCAGGGTTCTCTGTCCTTCAGAATACATGTAATCACTAATAACTACTGCATCTGCTGCAGTTACTATCGCTGTATATATGATGCACAAATAGATCCTAAAGAATTCTGAAGTGTGTGAATGTGAACACGTACAAACTACCAAACATACCGTAGAAGAGTATTCATTCAACCAGTATTCCAGAAGCATATCTGAAGCTTCCTCCTTGAACCAGTTTAGTCGACAGTCTTGCAGTATTCATCGTCAGGGCTGATAGTAAATGGTAAATTTGAAAAGAAACTGATGCGTAACATTGGCGTGTCAATTTTATTTGAAATAATATACAAGTAAAATTAATATTATTTTTGCTAATTCAATTATGTGTACCTATAATTTGTTAAAGTTAGTTATACATATTAATTTATATTGTATTTCAGTACATTTGGAGAAATCAAATCTTTGAGAATGCCTAAAAAGATGCAGCCCGGAGAAAGTCAGCACAGAGGTTTCTGTTTTGTGGAATATTACAACAACGGAGATGCTAAGGTGAGTTATTTTTAAACTAGCTGACATGTACCCGGCGTTGCTGGAGGTTATCCTTAGGGGATAGACATATATCTTTGCGGACTTTTCTATAGGCCTTTTTAAGATACACAATTCCATAGTACATTATTTTGATATATCTCATGAGGTTTAGCCAGCTTTAGCAATGTAGTGCCTGAAAATATATTTTTACACCTTGATTATAAAACATCGACTTTTCTCTACTTTCTATAAATATAATATGCGTGTTTCATATATGTAAACCTTCTGGAAGAAATTCTCTAAATGATACTGAAAACCCTATCAAAGTCCGTTGCATAGTTTAGAAGAACTAAGCGCACAAACAGGCAGACGCGGATAGCGACTTTACTTTATACTATTTAGAAATAATATTATTTATTTAGAGATGGACTCCGTGACTGATCTGTAAGCTCCTTGGATCTGGACCTAGAGGATGAAGGTTCAATGAATTAGCTTGACAATATAATATTTCGGAATTGAAAAGTTACTTTAATTGGCTTTATATCTAAATAGTCAAACCCAAACTTTCTCTTTCCTTTCACATTCCACTCCCTCGACCTACTCGCTTCAACCCCACAACATTCCTCCCATGGGAGTGATTTCCCTCCAGGTGAGGACCTCCAGTGTGGAAGTAAGGCCCCTTTTCCACAGGTATATGCAACTATCCGATACTTGTGTGTGTACTCACGTCGCAATCTACTAGTCGCGCACAGTCCGAACACTTCGCTACTGAAATCACGAAACCAATTTTGCCACCAATCATTGTTGTATTCTCAACACTAGAATGTTTTCTTAACTTCAATCGCAACCAAACATTTTCTGTAGTTGCCATTTTTATATCCCATTTATTCTTCATCCACTCATTCTTTTTGACTGTTTTGTTCCTTCATTGATCTAAACACACGCATCGTTACAAAATGTCTGATATAAGTCTTTAAAGCCTCGGCCGGTCGCGGGAGACTGACATCGCTACGTACGAACATAAGATCAGATGGAGATGGTATGGTGGTAGTTACCAAGATACCTGAATCGTTGAATATCAGATACCAGCTCTTGGAAATTAAATGTGTGTTTTGTCTGATTGCAGAGTGCTTTTGACGCCCTCTGCCAGAGCACCCATTTGTACGGTAGAAGGCTGGTGTTGGAATGGGCGCAGTTGGAGGACGACAATGAATTCCTGGAAACATTGCGGAAGAGAACCGCCCAGTCTTACAACCAGGCCAAGCCCGGCGGCAAAAAGACCCGGAAGGCGCTCCTGGAACCCGAAGGCGTAGAGGAAGAAGAAGATGATTGAGAAATTATACTTTAAAGATGTAGTCATATGTTATGTTAATAAATAAAGCAGATATTTGTTCCAATGAACTACCTAATTGGAAACTTCTTTTATGTCTTTATCAAATTTTAATTATCGAGTTATTTCAAACTTTGACATACCATTAAATTTATGATCGGTGCCATTTTTAATTTTTGACATTTGAACGGCCCTTTTCTGCTTTTGATCAAATTAGTTATGCGAGTTTGAAATGACCCAAGCTTAATTTTACTGTACAATGGAAATTCTGTTGGTGCATCCCACTAAAAACTCTAATAGTGAGCTCTGGCATTGTGGAATATGTACAACCTTTTCTATTTGGAATATATAGATCAATGCAGCTAATAATTTAATTTCCATCATGCGCTATAGAGCTTTAAAATATCTGTCAATAAGACAAAGTTCTTCGGCTACCTTTACCCTTGTAAGTTTTTTTCCTGTAAGTTGCCCACGTAAGCGACTTATGACAAATTTACCAATGTAAACGACACCATAAGTCACTTACCGTAATTTATACCAAGTAACAGAAGTTTTTTTTTACGTAAGTTTTTGACAGGTCTAATCGCTCACGCGGGAATTTACGGCTCTCTCACAGCTTATCAAAACAGATTGATAAGTTGAGACGTTTACAGTAAGTTTTGACGTCACTGTCGGGATGGTAAAACAGAAATCTGCAACACTGACAGTAAGATTCGGTCTTTCCGCCGTTGCTCCTCGGGACTTGTTTACTTGTCGCCATGAACAGCTTTATGAAATAATACACTGCAACAATCTATGGAGACTAACATAACATTATTTATCATTAACCCAATGTCATGTTTAAAAAATGCTTGTAAATGTGTGATAATGATTCTAGTATTCGACTTCACGAACTGATGGATCAGCTATCAAACTTCACAACAAATTAATATCTCCAATGAATGCATACAAAATTGCAATATAAGAATACATAGAAAACATTACCTGACGCCAAAAATCGAAGAGTCACCATTATTTTTTCTAACTAACTAGCTAACCACCACGCCGTTTTCCCGCAGGGGTAGGCTGAGAGGACGGACCGCCAAACAACTCGGTCTTGGCACACGCTTCATGCCTCATTCACATTCGTACATCGTCTAATACATACTCTTCTATTATTCCGACTCTTGACATGGCCCGACTCAAGTATCTGACTCACTTGGTCGTGCCATGTCTTCCTCGGGCGTCCTCGACTTCTGCTACCATTCACATTTGCATTGTATATTCTCCTTTCTTCGCTCATTCGCTCTACATACCCAAACCATCTAAGCGTCCCTTTCTTGATCTTACTCATTACGCTTACATCAGCCTTGTACTCTTTGCAGATCTCCGCATTTCTCACACGATCGTACATGGTATTACACACATACGCCTCAGGAATCTCATTAATTTTTCAGCTGGTGAAATAGCATTCCGAAAACGAGTATAATTCTTTAGAAATCAGTTGCTATAATTTGGATAAACTAAGAATCTTTGTTGATCCTCAATTCTTAATTCTGCCGTTAAACGAACGAAAGGCCCCATCAGTACTTCTTCTTTGAAGCCAACTCCTAATCCAACACTCTGCGGGCCCTTACGTTTTTGTTTGACAAAATTGTGCATATTATCGCAGCGGCAATCCGTTGTGTGCGGAAATGGGTATTATATGGGGATCCATGATCTAACCGTAAATAAACAAATCCCTGTTATCAAATATTACCAACTGACAGCTGTCGAATGTCAAAGTCGGCAGCAACGCGTTGTTGTAAGGAAGCCATCTTACCAAAAATAGAATTACTGGTGTAGCGGTCTCTGTGAGAAGTTCGTAAATTAAACTTCCTAACAACTTCCGTGAGCATTATTTACGATAAGTTGGATGCATATGTAAGCGCTCCAGTGAGTAACTTATCAAAAATTTACGAAAGTCGTAAATTTTACTTACAAGTGTAAACCCAGCCTTCTGTAACTTTATCTTTATATAACGCACAACTACATATAATAATTACGTTGTGACATAATAAATGTATAAATAATAATTGCAACAGAGTACTGGTTTAACTGCCCATTAGTCAATTAGATTGTAGACACGACCAACTGGTGCTAACCTACTTTCCGTTTACAGAAGACTTCCATTTAGTATGCACTTTACTTCTCGTGACATCATTTCCCAGTTTTAACATGTTTTTTACCAATAAAATATTTCATTGCTAATTTAGCGAAACGCACGAACAATTGCGGCAGTAAAAGCTTGCTCTCATAAAATAATCAGCATAAAAAATTAAAGTAAAAACATTTATTTTGAAAAATATTTACATTCTAAGGAATACTAACAAGTTTGACAAGTTTGTCATTGGATCATGACTGGTGATTTTAATAGGAAGTTCATTCATCCTTGACGGGTAAATAATAATTAGCAATTTGGCAAATGAAACTCGGTTTCATTATAATAACTGAGACAATAATTACATCATTATTATATGGTTGATTCTATACAATTTAGGTATTGTAGAAAGGCATTATTGCAAATGACTAGTCTAGAAAAATAGAAAGAAATTTTTTTTTAAAAATGAATGATAAAATAAAAGGTTAAAATTACGCATTTTATTAGGTAAAATAAGGGAAAATGGTTTAAAAATTAAAAAATTTATAACTTAACTGTAGGATAGCGTTGTTTGTGTAGACCACACCATCAATTCAAATTCATCAGACAGTTTTTTTTTTTTTCACTTCACATTGAGTACAAACCAGAGCAATTTTTATCACTAGCACACCGTTAAACAATAATATAATTTTCATATCTCATCTCATAAAATGTTGTGAAAATATTATTTTATTTAAATAGTGCTGTTATTGTACTATAAAGTGTAAACTCCACAGGGGTTTTCCTGGTATCAATGTTTAATAAATGATTATAATTACAGAAAAAATATTAATGCCCGCAAAATAATTTTTTTCATCATAAGATTAGAATCAAATGCTAAGAAAAGAGGTGTTATTATTACATTTACCCAGACCATTTAGAAAAGTATGGATTTATACATACCTATTGATATTTGATATAAAATACTAGCTAATGACAACCATTTCTCATGCCAGGCTACGATTAGCATAATATTATCCAAACAATTATGTCAATAACAGACACTGAATCTTCCACTAGTGTAAATAGCTGCGGGCCAAATTAATGGGAAATAAGGTGGGCCTGTATTTCACTACAATAATCAAACTATGGCAATAAACGAATGTATCAAACTAAATTATGTTCACATTACAAATGGTACTATTAGCATCACCTTAAATAGGTTAAATAATTTAAACAAAAGGTATTTTATAAAAATTACAGATAAATATTTTTGTAAATAAAGAAAATTATGTTCTACATAGAAAATATATGTACACAAAGCTCCTAGGTGCGTTTTCAACATCAAAGTATTGGACAATTGAGAATCTGTAATATACCGATACTTTGAAAATTGCATGAAATAACACATTGCACTCATCATTTTAAGAGCTAATTTACATTTAAGTAGAGTCCACATTTATTTAAAGAAAATGCGACAACTTCATTCACATTGTCTTCTTACAGCAATAATCACATACTTTTGTTAAATAAACATTAATCAATTTTGACAGTGGAATATATCTTCCTGACGAAGAGGCTGGTGCCAACGTAGCCGACAGTGCCGCACATGACACCGAGCCCCGCACTGAACAGCGCCATGTAGCCGAAGTAGAAGGCGGTCTGGAACAGCCCGTACATCTTGGTCTTGAATAGGAAGTAATAGAAGGAGTACAAGTAGACGTACGAGGCCGTGCTGCCGGCCGCAAGGAAACTGGTCCACTGCCAGCGGTAGTCCTCCGCATTTAGAAGAAAGTATGTGCACACGATTGTCACACAGATGGTCACGATCATCAGGATGATGAACACCAGCAGCATGAACCCGTACACGTAGTAGATCTTGTACGCCCAGAACGACGTGAAGATGAAGTACATCTCTATGAAGATGGACCCAAAAGGCAGAATACCTCCCAGCATTATAATAACAATGGGCTCCATAAACCACTTCTTCTCGGGGATGGGGCGAGGAACTGCATTGATTCGACACGGGAAGTCGGGCTGTCCGGCCAAGTTCCTTCCCAGCACCGTGCCCACCAGTGTTAGGGGGAGAATCACGAAGATGCAGATACAAGTAACGGCAATCATAGTTCCAATGGGGATGGCTCGCGATGCGTGATAGTACATTGCGATGAAGTTGATGCAGAAAGCTGTGCCACAAACCATCACGGGCAGCATGAAGGCCGAGAGGAGCATCTGCTTTATCCATACCTTGCCGCCCATCCGAGCATATAGCGACCCCCCGAAATAACCATTCACGGCCGAAGTTGCGGCGTAGATGAAGATAGATGTTGATAGCAACGAACCTCTCTCAGTGTACAGCTCTCCGAAGATAGTGAAGATGATAACACTGATTGTGACTGTAGTGAGCTGGTATCCGGAACCTATGAGGGCGGAGAATACGGCCAGATTAGGTACAGGACGGAACACGTCTCCGTGCACTTGCTTCCAGCCGTATTCATCTCCCAGATCCCTCTCCAAGTCGTCGAGATCTTCATCCTTGGAATACCTGGCGTAATCCTTGCGCAACGTCCTCATCAATATCATGGAAACCAGCCCGACGAGGAAGATGACCATCATGAAGCTGTTGAATATGCTGAACCAGTGGATTCGATGTTGGAAGAAATTCGGATCCAGGTATTTGTCAAATCTGTCTTCGAAGCGAATGTCGCTCTTCTTCCAGTTGACTTCGTACGTGAAGGCGATCTTCGCGTCGGGAGTAAGTCTGATCTTATTCTCAGCTGTCAAGTTAACCTCCACAATCCTGTCCGCGTTATAGCCGATGTCAAACTTCTTGTGCGACCAAATATAATGGTTATTTCCGTCGGCTTCCCCTACGATGCCCCATATCGGCAAATCATCTATGTACATTTGATACCAGTAGTGATTCTTGACGGCGTAAACGAAAGCTTTATACTTCTGTTCGTTGAGTTCGATAGCGCAGTAATTTTGGGTGGAAACATCGTCTTTATACGTGATATCGATGCCGCTGAACTCTAATTCGACACCCTGGAGCGCTTCGGACAAAGTTTCATGGTAATGACCGATGCTCTCCTTGCTCCCTACACAGAAAGGTAAAGAATAATACGCGTAGGTCTCTTGCCGATTGTGATAAGGGCCGACTGTGTTCATCCACAGCACGACTTGCTCCTCGTCTTTGTACGAATGATTATGCTCATCGCAATGCGCCAGTGCCAAAAATATGGCGAACACCGTTGTTAACACTTTATTCATCTTTAAATTACATATATAATCACATTAAGTTTACTGTCAAGCTTTGAAAAACAAACGAACACGTAGAACATTCACTTTGGTTCACTCACCATAGTTTTCTAGTGGTGTTGCTAACATCTGCATAAACGTCAATAAAACTTTCACTTGGTAATGTCGGGCAGGTACCAGGTTAGGTAAGGCAAAATTGACTGCTTTTTTCCATTAATTTTGTAGCCTTTTTTTTTTTTTTTTTTTTTTAAATGGCTTTTCACCCCAGTGGAGTGTTCTGGCCAGTGTCAAGTAGAGAGTGTGCGGAGTATTTGTATTTGTGTATGTGTAGGTTAATATTTATTTACCAAAGAACTACAAATACACAACATAAATATATAATATACAGTTCACTAAACACACTAAATACGAATAAATAATAATAATAAAAAGATATATATATATATATATATATTATCTATACACACATACATACATATATACGCACATACATACATATATACATACACGTATGAATAATTCGGTAAGTAAATTTACAAGTTGATGCCATTAACTTTAATAAAATAAGAAATGATTTTATATACTCGTTTGTCAATGGAAGATAACAAAAATGCAATGTCGTAGGGGGGCAATATACCTGTATTGATCAGATCAGGTATGAAATTTTTATAATTATTATTTAAAGGGCAATTGAAAAAAATATGGTTGAGGTCCTCCTCTTCAAGACGACACTCACACATGGCAGAATTCTTAACCTGAATTCTTGACAGGTGAACATTGTGGCAGCAATGTCCTATTCGCATACGGCAAATGGAAGAAGTTGAAAATTTGTTTAAAGAGAGCCCAGAAAACCGCGGTTTTGAAGGAATCGTGGGCTGTAATTTGTAAAAATGATTACCCTTTGTTTTACTCGACTCATTCCAATGATTTTGCCATGTGGAGATCATGTTTTCTTTCAGTTTTACTAGAAGGTCGTCAGGGTTTAAGAAATTGTACAAAAACTCTCCGGTGTCGATGGCATCTTTCGCCAATAAATCTGCCTTTTCATTACCAGGGATACCGCAGTGGCTAGGAATCCAAGCCAACGCGATCTCTCTGCCAGAGATAGCTAACGTATGTAATAAGGAGCGGATTCCAATACACAAATCATCTTCCGGGTAGTGGAAAGGGGAGGAGTTTAGTTTTTGAAGAGCACTCAGGGAATCGGAGAGAATTAAAAATTTTTCAATTTGAATACTTTCAATGTATTTTAAGGATTCTAAAATTGCTATGCATTCAGCTGTGAAAATTGAGGCTTCTTTATGAAGTTTTATTTTTTTACTAATTTGGTCTCTTGGGCAGTGGAACGCCGCTCCCACATGGTTAGATAAGGAAGATTTAGAACCATCTGTATAAATAGTTTTCCAGCCGGTCCATTTCAAGTTTAAAATATGGATAAATTTACTTGGGGCTTCGTGGTTGCCAGGAAAGCCAAGTGAAAAAATAATATTAGGTTTGCGCGAATGAATTTGAAAGGAATTTATATATAATGGAAGTCTGTCATGGGGATTTAAAATAGGTTTATAAGCATTGTAAGTATGGAGGCTTTTGACGAGAAGTGGGATTGTTTTGTTCCTCCAATATGAAAGTGATCTAACTTGAGCAGAGAGAGCAGAAATTTTGTCCATCAGTGGGTGATTAGACAGTCTGAAACATTTGAATAAGAACTTGTCTGCCAAGAACTGTCTTCTGAAATGGAGAGGAGGGTCAACAGCCTCCACCTGCAAAGCGTTAATTGGGGAAGATCGCATGGCTCCGATAATTAATCTTAGGCTTTGAGATTGGATACGGTCTAACCTTGTAAGGTTTTTTTTCGAAGTGGGCTCAATAAGGAATGACGCGTAATCCAAATGGCTTCTAACATAAGCATTATAAAACAATTTTTGCGAGCATGGATGGCTTCCCCACCAGACCCTTGACACGGCGCGCAGGGCGTTAAGGCCAGCTTGACTTTTGTTAATAATGAGATTTACGTAAGAGTTCCACGTTAGCTTAGAGTCTAGTATGACCCCCAGAAATTTTATCTGAACCTGGACGGGGAGGATTATGTTATCGATTCGGATTGAAATGCATGGGGCAACACGTTTCCTAGAGAAAACGATGACATTGCTTATTTTGTAGCCTTAAAAACACGACAGCTTAATAATTTCCATAGACAGGTCAACCTGTCATCAATGACTCCATTTCAATAGCCTAAATTTAAAATTAAAAACATCATCATGAATAAATTGTCTTTGATAAAACGTCAAAAGTCAAAAACAATTGTTTGACATTTCGCACATGTGACAGCACACTGGCGGTTTGTATATTTAGGTTATAAATACCGCTATCCTTTTTAATTTAAACAATTTATAGTACATGTTTTCAAAATGGACGTAGAAGATGATACCCCACAAACTATCCAAGCTCGGTTTAAGTCAGATACCGGTGAAGAAATTGGAAGTCCTCTGGATTTGCCTCTAAAAATCACGAGGGATCAATTACAGTTGATATGCAATGCTTTATTAGTACAGGTAAAACAGTAATAATTCGCTTGAATTTACTTAAGCTTTGTTAATTTTGAAAAAGCTATGTTCATGTGAAACTCTGTTTTTATGTTTTGCCTTGTATTTCAGGAAGAAAACAATCCGTTCTTATTTTACGTCAATGACAATGAAATAACGTCCACTTTGGAGAGCAGTTTAGACATCAGTAAATTGAACTCTGAAGAAGTAGTGGATATTATCTATCAACAACAAGCGGTATTCAGGGTTCGGCCAGTTACAAGATGCACAAGGTATAGTTACTAAACGTAATTCTATTTGTACAATGAAAAGGATATATGCAACCTAAATGTCAATAATAATTTAATTGTTTAATACGTTATGTATAATCAAATTTCAACACATGGCCACCCTACATGTTTACTACATTTTAACTAACTAACCATCACGCCGTTTCACTCAGGGGTAGGCAGAGAGGACGGACCACCAAACAACTCGGTCTTGGCACACGCTCCTTGCCTCATTCACATTCATACGTACTCTTCTATTATTCTGAGTGCCATGTCTTCCTCGGGGGTCCCCGACTTCTGCTACCATTCACATGCCCAAACCATCTAAGCGTCCTTTTCTTGATCTTACTCATTACGCTCACATCAGCCTTGCACTCTTTGCGGATCTCCACATTTCTCACACAATCATACATGGTTTTAGTACACATACGCCTCAGGGATCTCATTTCTACAGCATTCAGTCTGCTTTCATCCTTTCTCTGCCAGTTTCATGCCTCACTTCGGTACATCAGGGTAGGTACCAGCACTCCATTGTGGACTGCTAGATTCACTTATTTGGACAAATTTTTGTTAGTGCCAACTGCGCTCAGTCCTCCATTAATGGAGTTACTGCATTTACCCTTCTTTCAATATCTCTGTCAGCCTTCCCATCTCTCGTAAACATACTCCCTGAATACACAAACTCATCCACCTGCTCCCTCATTAAGTATTCCTCATTCACAACTATATTGCACACTGTTTTCATACTCTTTCTTTCAAACACCATTACTTTAGACTCACTTACATTCATCATTAACTCATTCTTCACACATACCTCGTTCATCCTAGACACGAGAGAGACTGTAAATCTTCCATTGTGTTAACAATCAGCATTACATTATAATTAATTGGTTAGAATTGACTTCCTTCAGCTTAGTAGGTACCCATTATTTCTATAAACTTTTTTATGCTATTATTTGTGTTATTTTTATTATTTTGTCAAATTTTAACCCCAACACAGGCTTGTCCTAGTGGGGTTAAAATTCAAATGTAAAGAAACAATAAACACACAAACAAACTCAGAGACGTAAACGGCATCTGACAGTGTATCTACACCTACTAACTACCTAGCGTCTTATCATCTTTTCCGATACTAAGAGTTGTACGACCATTCATACTTTGGGAGCCGTACCGGGGGAGCCACAGCGGGGGACCCGTATCAGGCGAGTGTAGTATTCTCATACACTCTAAGCTCACAACGCCAATTTAGGTCAATACAATTTATTATCTGTTCAAGAAAGAATTTTGATATTTGAAATGTTTAATTAATTTTGACCCGAAGATAAAATTGACACTTGAGACACACAGACACGCCCACACACACTTCTCTCGATGAATTTTACACTGTATTCACCTGGGTGACGCTTGATCTATATACAGTCAAACTTGGTTATAACGAGCACAAGGGGACCAACTAAATTTGCTCCTTATAGCCGTTAATCATTATATCCAAATCGGTCGTATGTACCTACTTAAATGCCTCTACTAACAATATATTCACAAATGTAATGTATATTTTCAAAATACGAGTAGGTATTACCTATTAACAAAATAAATTTGAAAAATACACTTATAGTACTCAAATGTTTAAATTCGTGGGCCCCATTTTTGCGGCCCGCATGTCAATTTCATACGGCCCACTTGGCTATAGAGAAAAATCTAAATATTTGGGGTAATACTTTAAAACCCTAACTGAGAACATTTTTTTACAGAGTTTTGGTTAATTTATGTTGCATTTCCTAAATGGAACCAAATGGAAACTCTTAAATTTCGCTGTCAACCCCCTCCCCCTCAACGAAAACAAAAAAAAAATCTGCTTGTAGGTCGCAACCTGTTTGAAAAATAGGCAAAGCGACCCCTGTCCCGAAAAAGTTGTGCATTGCTTAGTTTATATCTGTTACAACTGGCATAAATTTACCCTGTGCAGGGATGTAGGTACTCGTAACTAGGTACCTTCATAAACATATTTATTTTTTTTAAAAACAAAATTGAGTTGTAATACAAAAGAAGATGTGAAAAGGGAACAATTTCGCAGATTTTATGACAATTTTACACTGTGTCCGATGGATAGCAAATGGTTCACATAGCCGACAATCTTACACAGGTAGTGCCATAAAAAATATGAATCCGTCCCTAACGGGATAGGAAATTCCCGCCCCTTTGTTTGTTACTACCTACTTCATGAATAATTTTCTACTACTTTTCAGATCCAGCAACCCATTCATGTATTCAGAATTTTTTTATTTTTTTTTTATTTAACAATTTTTTTATATAAGATAATGTGTGCTTACTGGGGTACCCCGTTCTAAGGACACATTGTACATGGTTATGTGTTTGAAATAGTATAAGTACATTATGTTAAAATACTATATAGAAAATTAAAAAACAATATTTAGAGAAAAATAAAACATAATACAAGCTTTAGTCTTTGTTGGGTTGCAAAATTATATCTATATTCATCCTTCCCTTATCCATAATCCATTTCTTAATGTTTCTTTTGAAGTCAGTTATTTTTTTAATGTTTTTTATTTCAAAAGGGAGGACATTAAATAATTTTATAGAATAATACTGCATATTTCTTTGTCCTAAAGTTGTTTTAGTTGTAGGTTGGTGTAACATATGTTGTAATGTGGATCTTGTGAGTCTGTCTGAGTTTGTCTGTGTAAAGTTGTCCTGGTTTTTGAATGCGTAAATTAGTATATATTTTGCGTATAATTGTTTTAGTGTCATTACATTCAGGGTTTTAAAAACATAGTCGGTAGGAGTTCTGATGGGGATCCTAAGTATAATTTTTAGAATTGCCTTTTGTGTTATGAGGACTGGTTTTATAGTGGAATCGCATGAGCTTCCCCATCCGATAAGACCATATTGTAGTTGAGATTGGGCTAGTGCGTAGTAAATTTGAATTAGTTGTTCTTTATTTAAAATGTTTCTAAAAACAATATTTTTTGTTTAAAACCACGAGTTTTTATTAATTTTAAGACCGACCGGTTTCGCTACACTCGAGCATCGTCAGGGTACAAAATTAAACTAATCAATAATACAAAATGTGTCATTATATATACATACAGAGGGAGATAGAAAGTAAAACCAAAATGAAACAACAATATATTAAAAGAAAACAATTAGTGTATATAAATATTATAATAATAGAGAATAGACATTAATAATTGTAAGGTGATTAAGGGATACTGGGAATTTTACAGTTTACAGGGAATATTCCCAGTATTGGGCTTTTTGACAAATCTAATTGATTATTCAGAATTAAACTTTTGGTTTTAATGGCTTTCTTAATTTCTAGTGCTTCTAGGTTATTCAATTTGTTACTATGGTCTTTATAATATTTATATACACTAATTGTTTTCTTTTAATATATTGTTGTTTCATTTTGGTTTTACTTTCTATCTCCCTCTGTATGTATATATAATGACACATTTTGTATTATTGATTAGTTTAATTTTGTACCCTGACGATGCTCGAGTGTAGCGAAACCGGTCGGTCTTAAAATTAATAAAAATTCGTGGTTTTAAACAAAAAATATTGTTTTTATTTCATTAAAATGTTAAACCACAAAGTGATTGCTTTCTACGAAAATATAAAATGTTTCTTATTGTTTTGAAGAAATAGGTTAGTTTTTTTAATTTGTTGCTCACATTTTCTATTTGGGAGTTCCAATTTAAGTTTTGATCAATAATTATCCCAAGGTATTTTATTGTTTGAATTTCAATCAATTTTGGGCAGTTGCAAGGAATTTCATGGTTCGCGGTTAAACAGTTTTTATGAATTTTTATGTTTAGGTTTGAATTGACATTATCTGTCTGTTGGTTGTAAATTTTGAATTTAATATATTTAGTTTTTGTATCATTTAATGTTAGTGAATTTGTATCAAGCCATTGTTTTACCTGATTTTACCTGTGTTGACAAAATTATTTGCTCAGTATATCAGGGAATCGACCTCGTTATAACAGTCATATCAATTATATGAAGATAAGCCTGAACTAAAACACTGTTTTGTAATTGCTCATTATAGCTGTGAACTCGCTATTGCCGTGATCGTTGTAACCAAGTTTGACTGTATTATTATTGTTTATTTATTGAGGTTTTGTTACTTTATTTTTACAGTTCCCTACCGGGACACGCAGAGGCAGTTATATCAGTGAACTTCAGTCCGTGTGGGAAGTATTTGGCCAGTGGCTCAGGAGACACCACCGTCCGATTTTGGGACCTCAATACTCAAACACCGCACCACACGTGTGAAGGTATTTATTCCCTCTTTCATTTCGGCAAATATCCCAACTCGCCGGACTTCGTTAGTACCACAGACATTTAAATTGATAGACCTGCCAACAGGGAAAGGGGAACAAACCAAGTTGAGCAGAACAAATTAATTTGCCAGTATACAGGCAACTTGCATTGTAATATCACTATTCAGTCCTCGAAAATAAAATCTGCTTACGAATCACTAGTGCTTTTTACAATGGCGCGCAAATTGCTGGCTGCATAAAAACTTTACTGCAAAAGTCCGGGATGTTTCAAAATTAAATATTTTGTTACACTATTTAGTTTTAGATAGACACTTTTACAAATGTGCTATAATTTACCCACCTCACTCGTTTAAAAACAAACATTCAGATCCCGAGTACAAAAGTCCCACAATGTACTGCGCTGCAAACCTTTATCTTACTTTGGCGAACTTCAACTATTTGCACAGGGCCTGGTTATTTCAATGTGCACTCTTTGGCGGTCAATTTACAACTGATGTCAAAACATTCTCGAACCCTCCTGGTGCCAAAAATGTGATCACGTCGTCTGCCTCTATCTCGTTGAAATGAAACCAGATTTCATGTTATGGAAAGTCTGTCAATTTGGATGTCTATGGTAAATACACACAAATTATTTTTACAAACACTTCATATCGATCCAACTACAATGAGGAGCATCTATTTCAGTCGCCGAAGAAGCAAAATACATGTTTAAACTATAGAAATGTGGTCATCAAAGTGACCTTTCATAGTGGGACGACTTTTATATACCATTTTTTATGAGCTATTATATATGCCAATCACAAAAAAAATGCAATTTTGAATATTGAAGAACTTAGTTATATAATATATTGATAGACACTGTTAATACTTGTACATGACATGAAACTATTATAATGGTTTCTTTTCATGTTGGGCAAAATAATAATCATTAAAAAGAAGCGAGATCAATGATCAAGAACCAATGATCAAAGTCGCCCCCTGATTCAAAAATGGCCCCATATCTAACCTAACCTAACTTAATAAAATAAACTGAACAGTTGGGCGAACTTGCATTTGTACAGGATCAGTAGTAATTATCTATGGGCCCCATACTGTACGACCTGTACATTGCCATAGCAATGAAAAAAAATTGTTCCGCTTTATCAAATTGATTTTTTTTTTTACTATTTGTCTATGCTCTCCGCAGGCCACAAGAACTGGGTCCTGTGCATCAGCTGGTCCCCTGATGGGGCGAAGCTGGCCTCGGCGTGCAAGCAGGGCCACCTCATCCTGTGGGACCCCAACACCGGCAAGCAGATGGGCCGGACCATGGTGGGGCACAAACAGTGGATATCTTCCCTGGCCTGGGAGCCCTATCACTTGTTAGTTGTATCTTCTATTCGCAATACTTATATTGTTTATTTCAGCAGAACAGAGCGGAGGCATGCTTTACTCTGTCTGCCATATAAAAGACTTCCCAGATTGGTAGATATACTCAATACCGCCCTGGTGAAAGACTACCATTCAGAATCGAAACGCTGTTTGAAATCAGATTTGAATAGACAGATACTTTATATCTATCCTCTTCCTTGTCTCCTTCCTTCTCTTACTATCTTCAGCCTCACAATGTGCCCCAATTAGTCCAACTGGCTTCGGACAGTTGAGAGCAGTAGGGACATGCATTAAACATTTGTACACGGCTGACATTCGCCACATGATAACGAGGCTCTTGTTCGACTCAATCTTGTTTTGCTTGGCTTTGGAATGATTTACCGGTCTCTGAGTTTCCTCTCTCCTTTTTTCTCAAAAGACCCGCCACAAAGGGTCCCCGAAGATGGGAAAATTATTGCTCTCGGGGCCTCCTTTGTGTAGTTAATATATATTTTTAATTCTACCATTGCATCCTGTTTTCTTAACCTATTGTTAAAAAATGTATCTATTTACTTGGTTGCAGAAACCCCGAGTGCAGAAAGCTAGCAAGCGCTTCAAAAGACGGAGACATAAGGATATGGGATACTGTCCTCTGCCAGTCCATCCTGACCTTGGGCGGCCACACCAAGTCTGTGACGCAGATCAAGTGGGGTGGCACCGGCCTCATTTACTCAGCATCGCAGGACCGGACCATCCGAGTGTGGCGGGCCGAGGACGGAGTGCTGTGCCGCCTGTTGGAGGGCCACGCTCACTGGGTTAATACCCTGGCGCTCAGTACAGACTTTGTGCTCAGGATAGGACCTTTCCACCCCATCATGGATGCACACAGCCAAATTAAAGACAGTGAGTTAACAGTTGTGGATTCAATTATCTATCTAGTTGGAGCCAAGGAGTATTAGAATAGGTTTACGTGGCTCATGGTGTGATGACAAATGCGGCAGTGTTGGGCACAGGCTGCAGAAAACTGGTAGGTGTGGAAGCTTTTTCTATAGGCAGTTAAGACTCCAAAGTTTGTAGCGCCGATGATGTAACGTTATTCGGTTAGTTGGTCGAGTGGTTGAAGAATTCAAATATTACTACTCTATTTTACACAGAATCACCATTGTGAAAGCAGAGCCAAGCTCTAAAGAATAAGCTCTAACACAATATTATATTTAAAACCTGGCTCACACATGTGTTAACACATTCGCTGCCAGGAGCTTTTGTTACCATTAAAATTACATATGGACCAGTTAAGCGCAATCTAAAAATTCTTGTTAAAAGAATACTCCAGATTTATTATAAGATTTAAACAACAAAATTAATGTGATTATGTATCCGTTTTTTATTCATTCTAGATGAAATAAGTAATGTAAATTTCTCACAAAAGCTCGATAAGTACTCTACAAAACACTTTTTAAAAAAACCTTTTTTGGCCATTAGTATAATACTAGTTTAAAATCAGAGTTTTATTATGTATGTATTTTTTTAAATATACACTTATTTTTTTTTTTTATTTAAGCGCTTGTTATATGATAGCGAATTTTCGCAAACTGTCAAAATGTCTTCATTTTTTTGTCACTAGAGGGCGGTAGTTGTACATTAATGAACTTGTTGAAATATAACGTCACATGTGCGTTTGTCGCAAAGCAATGAACGTATTATATGAATGTGAAATATTAAGTAAAACAAACAATTTAGTAAAAAGGTATGACTTATTTGCAGAACCTACTATTTTGGTAAAGCATTTAATTTGACATTTTTTATAAATGTTTCATCATTCACTTGCTGTTGTCATTAGTGTTGAGAAACATTTCCGATACATATAGTTTGTTTTACACGGTGTTCGGAAACTCGTGGTATAAACGGTAAAACCCTTTATAGGTCATAACCTAAAAACGGATAGTTTTGAGACCTGCAACATTAAGGTTTATATGTCTTTATGTTTACAAGTTATAAGCCCTTGGGTTGTAATCATTCTGAGGTAACGCACAGAGGTCTTGAATCCAACCAACCGCCCGAAGTTCGCACATGTTGAGTAAATTTACGAAAATCGCGTCCTGGTCAGTTTCTCTATAAAATTATCAAAGCAGTTATTCCCCTGTAACGCAAATAAATAAAAGTACATTTAAGTAAGTCGTTTTGTAATGAAAACAATAATTTTATATCATTTTTTTTTTAAATGGACACCGGTCAGAAAAAAACCCGCTGGAAAATCGAAAATTTCAAAAAAGCTAAGCAAAAATAAGTTTTTTTCTGTGCATCAAAATGAATATAGAATACACAAATAAAACCATTAAGGGCGTATCGTTTAAAAAAAAGTTGTCCTATAAAGGGATAACTTGTGAATAACCTTTCATTTATTGTCAATTTTGCCGAGCTGTTGAACTTAAGAACGAATCGTAGAAGCGACCCGTTCTCATGTGACAAGTGTGAACTCTGTACAAATGTTGGGCACGCGTTTGGCGTGTATCCCGACTACGCACCGGTACCGAAGGGATCAATGACGCTAGTTCCTCAGAGCATCTTCCATTGTAATACCGATAGAACAAGGACAGCATACCTACCTGACGCCTGTGCTCTAAAGATTGCAGTCCGTTTGTTAAGATTGGGGAATCTATCAAACGGACCGCCCGTTTTTGCACAGAGTCTAGGGTTTTTTTCAGGTATTTAGGGGCTCCAGACCAGAGATGGCTGCCAAATTCGATAGTAGGGCGCACTTGCGATTTGTACAGGGTCAGCAGTTGTGTATTATTAAAGTATCTGCGGGCCCTGTACCGTACGCCCAGCTTCTGAGAGGCCAACTTTACTCTGGCTTCGATGGAGCCCCCGTATCTGAGCTGGTCACTTATAGTTATACCAAGCATATCAATGGAAGGCCTGTTCGGAAGATTGCTTCCGTTGAAGGAGACTAGATTATCATTTGGATCCCTTTTAGACGTAATCAGACAGGATTGGGTCTTTGAATCATTAAATTCGACGAGATTATTTTTACCCCAGGAGGAAATACTCTCGAGATAACCGTTCATTCTCTGCTTCAAAGCCCTCCGAGCCGTTGGAGTTTGTGTGCCCTTTGGGGGCTTGTCAAACAAAAAGCAATCATGAACTGTACTGTCATCCGCGTAACAATGAATCGGTGCACATGTCAAAAGGTCATTGTGATGTGCAACAAAAACAAAGTCGGAGACAGAACCGATCCCTGTGGGACGCCAGCATTTATGGAGTGCGAGGAAGAGGTGAAACCGTCAGCAACCGCCTGAATCGACCTATCCCTTAAAAAGTCAGCAATCCACGTACACAGGGATGCGGGAAGTCCGTAAGAAGGCAATTTGTTGACAAGTCCTCGGTGCCAGACCCGGTCAAAGGCCTTGGATATGTCTAGTGCGACCGTTTGGGTCTCACCGTGACGTTCCAGGCACCGCCCCCAAACATGCGTCACATACGCGAGAAGATCACCGCACGAGCGGTTCCGCCGGAATCCGTATTGACGGTCGTTCTTTCTCGAATTTTGTTCTTCTCGAGGTATGTGAGCAGTTTGTCGTTGATCACACGTTCCATCACTTTGGACAGAACTGATGTGATCGCTATGGGGCGGTAGTTGGCCGGGTTGGAGCGGTCACCTTTCTTGGGAATAGGGTGAATGACCGCTTTTTTCCAACCAGAGGGCACAGTGCCACACTTCAGGGACATTTTGAAGAGCTTTGTCAAAACTGGAACTATTTCCGCAGCACACCTCTGCAATACCAGGGCAGGTATTCCATCAGGTCCACTAGCTTTGTTAACATCGAGCCCCCGTATGACGTGGAGTACATCCCGATGCCGGATCCTCAGCTTTTTCATATAGAAGCCGCAGTGAGGAACCGACGGCGGAACAGCACCTCCGTCGTCGAGGGTCGAGTTTTCCGCAAACATTTTCCCTAATAGGTTAGCCTTTTCGGTGGCGGTGTTTGCTAGTGAGCCATCAGGTCTGGTAAGAGGTGGCAAACTGGGTTTGCAAAAATTCTGACCTATTGAGCCCGCAAGCGACCAGAATGCTCTGCTGCCATGCGGGCAGGCAGCCAGCTTTTTGCTGATCTGCAGGTCGTGTTCGAATTTTGACCTATTAATGATTCTCTTGCATTCCTTTGCCGATTTGTTGTATGCTGATCTGCTTTCGGGCATTCGAGATGTGTTGTAGGCTCGGTAAGCCGCGTTTTTTCGTCGAACTGCTTCGGAGCATTGTCGACTGAACCACGGCTTTGAGCCCACACCAGTTTCTTTAGTAGTCGATTGTATGAAGCCATCCATCACCGATTTGATGACTTCACCAATCTCCTGGGCACATCTCCGAAGTCCGAAAACAAACATTTGATAGAATATCTATACATATTAATAACATCATTAATAAATTGACCTCGAGAAGTAAAAGAAATTTTAGTTTTTTATTTATATATTTGTTAAATTATTCTGTGTTATTTAGTACAACTAAACAATAATCTTTTTTCATTTATTTGTTACTTGAAGCATACCTTGTTTGGAGTATTTTTTTCCGGCTGCCATGGATAAATCATATATTGATCTACAAAGAGAAAAATAATATTATTGTTTGGAACTTTACAACACAACACATAGATAGAATATCTTTGATTTGACAACGTGTGAATGGTTACGTGTTTATACGCAGAAAGGCGATGGTATTGTTAATTTCCTTAAAAAGATTTTTTTATCTGTTTAATCTAAGGATAAAAATAAAAAACGGTAATAAACTTGTTTACTCCTCATAACGAAAATCGTCATTTTTCTCCCATAGTGCCATGACGGTCACCGGTGACCGCAGTTAATTTTCTTGATTTTCATGGAAAATTTTGGTCAAAAAAAAAGGAATACGTTTTGATGGTCGCCGATGCCATCTGAGTATTTTTTTTTCAAATTTAAAATGGTAATGTTTCGTCATTTCCACTATGGTGTTCAACGTGTTAATACCCCTTACCATGTAAGGTAGGAACAGTGAAAAACTTGACTTGTTTTCACTTAAAACGTCCGATTTTACCAAACCAACAAATGATCTGGCGTGAGATGGTAATTTTTGGTTTAATTACCAAACGTGCCATATGAAAAAACGTTCACTCTCCCACTTAGTCAGAGCGCGTAAAGAGACAATGAATTTTCTCACACACACTTGCATAAAGATGCCGCCAGTAAACATCATGACGTTCGTGCTAACCGTTAGGAAAAGGAACGCATATTAAATGTTGTATTTTACGCCTTTTAAAAAATTTGACACTTGAAAAAATACAATACGTCAAATTTACATGAAAAAAGAGAATTTGTGAGTACTTACTGTTTTTGTAGCTTCCTTAGATTATTGCAATTCTTTAAGTGAGTCGGTATTCTACTTTTAGACCCATTAATGAAACATTTTGATGGCATTTTCGAAATATATACGTCGTCAAACAGGGAGCGTGTAGTTTCACCGTCATCACCGGGGGCTTCCATCCCGGAATAAGTAAAAAACTGAAATGTGTTGAAAATTTGGTGCAAGATGAAGTATTTATTTAATTGTTAATATCCACAGATAGCATAACGATAATAAGAGGCCGTACTTCTACAGATGTGTGTATTATATACATATTTTAAATTAAAAATATTGTGTAAAGCCATTATTAACGCGATAATCATAGATCCAAGTTTTAAAAGTGTGTTGTATGGTGTATCAATGTTTTTATTTTTTATGGTCGAATGCCTACAACAACTACAAAAAAAAATAGGCAGACTGAAAAATAATAGTCCACTAGCTTTTTGCCCGTTGCAGGCAACTAATGGGTAAAAATTAATTGCGTGGGGTAGTATTTGAATGTAGATGAGGCAAGGGTGTGGGACTACAAAATTTTATAAAAAGAAATGAATATTTTGAGAAAAAAAAGAGCCAAGGAGCTTACTGATCATTTTTTCACCGAGCCGTTCGGGTTGTGTAGGTCGAGACGCGTAATTTGATACCCATATCGTATGTACGGTTTTTGTCATCGACACTCTTGAAAAGTCCCAGGGAATTTTATTTTGGAAAAAACATTGCTCAATAAGCACGCAAAATAAGAAAACTTAAAAAAAAAAATGTTTATATATGTAATATGTATGTTTGCATGTGAATGAAGCAATGAATGTGTGACCACAAATGAATTAAAATATATGTATGTTTAGAAAGAAATGGATATTTTGAGAAAAAAAAGTGCCAAGGAGCTTTCTGATCACTTTTTCACCGAGCCATTCGGATTCTGTAAGTCGAGACGCGTAATTTGATACCCATATCGTATGTACGGTTTTTGTCACCGACATTCTTCAAAAGTCCCAGCGGGTTTTATTTTGGAAAAAACATTGCTCTATAAACAAACGCAAAATGTAAAAACTCTTATTGGAAATTTTTTATTTTTAAATTTAAAATCTACCACTACCACTACCCCTACACCTTCCCCTACCCCTACCCCTATCCCTACCACTACCCCTACCACTACCACTACCCCTACCCCTACCCCTACCCCTACCACTACCACTACCCCAAACCCCTACCCCTACCCCTACCCCTACCACTACCCCTACCCCTACCCCTACCCCTACCCCTACCCCTACCCCTACCCCTACCACTACCACTACCCCTACCCCTACCCTTACCCCTACCCCTACCCCTACCCATACCACTACCACTACCCCTACCCCTACCCCTACCCCTACCCCTAACCCTACCCCTACCCCTACCCCTACCACTACCACTACCCCTACCCCTACCACTACCACTACCCCTACCACTACCCCTACCACTACCCCTACCCCTACCACTACCACTACTACTACTGCTTGGTACAATTTATCAATATGCTTGACGCTATTGATGTTGTTTTTCACCACGGGGCGACGGTACCCGTGCCAAATTATTGATCGGTTTTTTTTAAATTTTAAATCCATACGTTATAAAACAACACTACGGACCTAACCTAGAAAACGGGCTAAAACACGCTGTCAGTACCTGCCTACCTAGGACGTCTACCCGGTACCATCTGTGTAGGTACCTGCACCTACTATTAAAAATTTACCGAAAAAATATTTACATAACGCATTTAGGTACCTGCTCGTTAAAAAATAAAAACTTAAAATATGAATGGCTCCCGGGGCGACGGTACCCACGCCCGCCTCTCAAATTTATTACAAACACTCAAACTGGAAAATTTTTTGATTAAAAATGTTTATTTTACAAAACAATTAACACCGCTTCACCCTATATAATTTCTGCGCTCCTGGTAGAAATTATAAAATTGGGAGACGCTATTCATGTAGTTTTTCACTACGGGGCGACGGTACCTGTGCTAAATTATTTTCCCCAACTTTATTTCGTTAATAAAAGTTTAAATTTTTGATTAAAAAATGTTTATTTTACATAACAATTAACACCGCTTCACCCTATATAATTTCTGCGCTCCTGGTAGAAATTATAAAATTGCGGGACGCTATTGATGTATTTTTTCACTACGGGGCGACGGTACCCGTGCTAAATTATTTTCCCCAACTTTATTTCCTTAATAATTAATACATTTTATTTCGTTCAAAAGCATTATCGATTTTCAAAAGATAAGCCACCAAAGTAAGTACCTACACAGATTTTATCGTTTCTTTGAAGTAACATCACTATATAATAAAACATCTCTTCGGTGCTTGTCTATGATTGCTATTATTTCTAATTGGCCAAAGGCCAGACTGATTAAAAATGTCATTTTTCGGTTCAAATTGCAAATGTCAAAACTTTAGCCGCTTATTGTGACACATTTTGAACCGAGCGCCATTTGTAGGACGGCCGAAAAACGTTCCTTAACCTTCGGAGGATGAATTTTTTCGAAAACTTTAACCGTAGCCTCCATATTTTCGACGAAATTCTATCATAAGGTTGACCGTGTAAATTTTATAAAAAATCGTACCACGTGTTTTCGTGGCGACCACGTGATTAATTTTTTTCCAATGATACCATTATGCAAAGAAAAACATTTACACTTAAATTAAAAATCTTTCCCGATAAATGAGGAAATTCGTAATATTTATCGTGAAATTAAAATTTATTTTTCGTGAAATTTAAAATAAAAATCAACGATACCTGATTAAATAAGATCCGACGCTCGATCAAAATCATTCGTCTTTTTAATTTGCGTTAGAGTAATGCGAAAAACGCAAAATTTTCGAGCAAAAATGCGCACGAAATTTTTTTTTAATCATTTCGCGTTCGGGGTGCGTTCGATATTGAATAAAAATATAAACTGTAAAGGAAAAACAGTTTTACAGATCGATGGTGATCGATGAAAACGAAACATTGAGAAAATGCACCAAAATTTGAAAACACTCGTGATTTCTGGCAGGGAAACGTCGATTACCAATCGAGAAGCTCCTACAATTATGCGGCCGCAATTGACTTTTTGAGAGAGCTGGGCAGTCCTGGCGGCGGAAGTGTGAACCTCGGTACTTTAGTATGGAGCGCCTCGAGCGCTTCCAGTTTCCGCCGCCAGGTTTCCGCTAATTTTTCCCGACATCTCCCTCCGTACGAATCCGGTAGAGTTTACCGGAAATATACACTGACTCGAATTTTCAGTTTTTCCACGCAAAATTGAACTCGAACTCTCTGCCGCTAGAGAGGCGTCTCGGTCGACTTTCGCCTGAAGACCGAAACAAATGAAAGGCGACTTTTTTGCTACTTTCACGCCAAAACGAACCTTGAGTGTAAACGACTTGAGGGGTCAAGTGGTCGATTTTCGCCTAATTTTCGGCGAGCAAAAAAAAACAAAGAAACTGAGTATTAATATTAATATTAATTGGTAACAAAGAATATGAAGTCTGAGAATGACATACGAAAGGTAGTATTAAGCCGTTTTAGAGAGCCGTTTTCCAGCAAATCACCATTCTGCCCTATAACCCACTCTTAAGAGTTCAGCCCTGATTTAACCATTACACATACATACTATTGAGTCAACCTTGAATTATTTCCAATAATGTTGTAATGTTTTTATTTTACAGAAAAAGAGCTACAAAAACTTGCCAAGGAGAAATATGACGTAGTCTGTCCCAACGGGGTGGAGAGACTAGTTTCAGGGTCAGACGACTTCACACTCTTTCTTTGGCTTCCGGAAACTGATAAGAAACCTTTAGCAAGAATGACTGGACATCAGCAGCTCATAAATGATGTAAAATTCTCTCCTGACACCAGGTAAAAAAATACTTCTTTAAACATAATTTTTTTTTTCTTGATTTGACCAAAATAATGTCAACATGAGTTTTATTACCTGCATTTTTAATTATGTTAGTTGGATTATTACTTTATGTTGGTATATATATATACATGGTGTCCGGAAACTCGTAGTACAAGCCGGAAACTGGAGAATGTATACCACACGGGGAACCCAAATAAACATAAAGTTTTTTGATTTGAGCATTTTTATAAAAAAAAAAAAAAACCAAAAAAATATATTTTTCGACTATTTCAGGGTTCAAATTTTTTCGTCATTATTTGTTTTACTTTTAAATTTTTAAATAGTTTTAATTAGTTGGGTACTTTGATCTTCAGTAATAATTTATAAGAATTTGATAAAAAAAAAAATCAACTTCTGACTCGATTTACTCGAAAACGAAAGCTCAAATCAAAAAAAATTATACTACAAAATAGACTCCAAATGTGATGTAGATTCACCAGTTTCCCGCTTTTACTACGAGTTTCCGGACACCATGTATATACTCTGGCCACGAAATTGTTAAAAATATTGTTATCATTAAACTTACCATTCAGATATTATCGTTAAATACTTAATTATTTTTTACTATTTCTAGGCTATTATTTATTTATTTATTATTTGGGTGTAAATAAATAAATAAGTGAGTTTAGTGTAGTGGCATTATTCATATGTACTATGACAGTGCTGAACCAAAGTTATTATTTTCAATAAATGCTACCATTTCAATCGTCCAGTTCATTAGTCAGACAAATCCTAAAACACGAAATTTACATGATAAAATACAGGTACATACATAGATAGACATGAGAAACAGTAGACAGGAATATAAGGGTGAGGGGACACATAGGTAGACATGAGAAACAGTAGACAGGAATATAAGGGTGAGGAACACATAGATAGACATGAGAAACAGTAGACAGGAATATAAGGGTGAGGGGACCAAACCATGTTGCGAGGAGCTGAGCGTCACCCTTTCAATGACTGGTCAATAAATGAATCCCACAGTTTTGAGACAACTTGCATTGTGTCATCATTATTAAGACTTCGAAAATAAAATCTGCTTACAAATTACTAGTTCTTTTTACAACTGCAGAATTGGTAGCAGCAGTAATAAACTTCCAAATTCCGCAAATAAGTTCTGCTTGTTTCCAAAATGGAATATTTTGTTATAGTATTTAGTTACACTTTTACACATGAGTTATAATTTACTTACCGTAATAACAAACACGTGCACGTTGAGTGGACGCCCATAATACATTTAATACTTAACATATATTTAGCGTTGTCACACAAACTAGAACCGCTATGTCACGTAAGCTAGAAACTTGCATTCAGACCCTGCGCAGAAAAGTTCCACAATGCAAACTGCGCTGCAAACTGTTACCTTACTTTTCGGTGGAAAGTCTCGTTACTTTAATGTTCGTTTGCCGGCGGTCAATGTACGAATGATGTCGTAATTTATTCAAGACATGCTGGAACTCTCCTGGTTCCAAAACGATTGTCACGTGGTTTGTCGTCTAAATGCTACCCGTATTTCATGTTAGGGCAATCTCTTCTGACATCAATGGGCACATAGTAATAATATTTGATTTAGAATATTGCTTGAAGTTGACTATCGATATGAGGGGCTGAAGACAATATGTAATAATATGGATATGGTTTCAGAATAATAGCCTCAGCTTCGTTTGACAAGTCAGTGAAGTTATGGGACGCCATCACAGGGAAGTTCATCACGTCCCTCCGAGGGCATGTGCAGGCTGTCT
Source organism: Hesperophylax magnus (assembly GCA_026573805.1). NCBI lineage: Eukaryota > Metazoa > Arthropoda > Insecta > Trichoptera > Limnephilidae > Hesperophylax > Hesperophylax magnus. The sequence continues at coordinate 2,357,513 of JAIUSX010000977.1, read as the reverse complement.
ACATGATCGCCTGGTCGGCGGATTCTCGACTTCTCGTCAGTGGAAGTGCTGATTCCACATTAAAAGGTATTTATTTCACCAATAAGTTGCATTCTTCTTCTTAAGTCGGTTCCTCATCGCTGAGGATCGTGATCCCCAATCCATTTTGTGCTAATCCCCTGTGTTTATTAAAACCATGTACGAATGTAGAAATTTGAAAAGAATGCAAGCATAATGAACACAAACATCACATTCTGATATACTATCATATATATATAACTTCCTTTCTTTTTTTAAATTTATTATATTAATATATTATCCTTCACTACTATCAAAAAAAAATACTACAGCAAACATTTATGTACACTCCCCTTCCATACACAAGCAAATGCTTTCAATGGAAGAGTAGTAAAAAGACCCAAGATGTAAAATGAATTATGTACCATGTAAACATATTATTAAAAATAAAAAATAATTACAAAAAAATAAAAATATATATATATATATATATAAGGGGAATGCGCACCAAACTACAGAACTTCAGATTATCCAGACCTACCATTCATCATAGCATTATAATATTGACAGAAACCTGGCTTGACCCCGACATAAATACTGCAGAATTAGGCATGTCTAACTATAATGTATATCGCCTTGACAGAAACTCGTCCACAAGTAGAAAGAGCCGAGGAGGTGGAGTTCTCATTGCCATTAATAAAAAAAATTGTTCCAAAATTATTAACCATCAAGATGTTGAACAACTTTTTGTGTTAATTATTTTTTTTTTTTTATTTATCTATATAAAGTTTTTTACAAGTGGTTTTTCGATGCCTGTCTCACTAGGGTAAACCTGTGTCGAGACAGACATAGATTATAATAGGATGCGCGTATTTCCCGCCCTCTGCTTCACAGCAATATATGAATCATGTTGATGATGTGGAAACTTTAAGATTTAAGTATCCTAGTGCCGAACTTATTGTAATAGGTGACTACAACTTACCAAATGTATCTTGGAACCATGATGACCCTGAATTATCTGGTATTAATATATCTACTGCTAATCCTAGTGAGAGGGAGATACCAGGTATGTCTAATTACTTATCAATCCCACAATTAAATACTGTCGCTAACGTAAATAACCGTGTTCTCGATTTAGTTTTCTGCAGTACTTCTGCTACGGTATGTAAATCTTTAGAAGAACTATTACCTGTAGACGCCTATCATCCTCCTCTGGATATAATTATCTCCAATGTTAACAACAATGTTTATAAAAGTGTCAAGCCATGTTATAACTTCTTTGAAGCAAATTTTTCAAAAATTTCTGTTTACTTAAATTCAAATGATTGGTCCTTTTTGGAAAACACAGATCTCAATAACAATGTAAATAAATTTTACGATATTCTAAAGGATGCTATTGCTAATTTTGTGCCCCTCCGACAAAATAAAAATTTTAATTTTCCAAACTGGTTTAGTCCTGAATTGATCACTTTAACATACAATAAAAAAATTGCTCATAAAAATTACAAGCGATCCAGATTGTCAAGTGATTATAATGAATTTCAATTGTTAAGAAAGGAGTGTTGTAAAATATTGAAAATTACATTGATAAAATTGAAAATGATATTTATGTAAATGTAAAACAATTCTGGAACTACACTAATTCTCAAAAAAATAATAATTCCGGTATTCCAACTTCTATGAATTTCAATGGAAAAGTTGGATGTAATGTTGAAAATATTGTAAATTTATTCGCTGATTATTTTAAGTCTGTCTATGAAAAGGATATACCTAATAATGAAATTCCCAAATTCTCGTCGAATCTCAGTCTAAACATATCTGAAATACACATTGAAATTAATGATATTAAAAAACATGTAGATTTGTTAAGCAGGGTACTCACCAAGAGTGTAGCATGTAACGTATCTGATACTGTATCAATCTGCAAGTGGGTACGGCTCGTCCACGGTAACCGCGTATCCAGCTACGACCTCCCGGATCCGCCTTTAGTGCTCGCTATGGTGCTCGCAGTGAAACCGCCGTCGGCGGGTCACTGCGAGCATACTGCGCTCCACCCGCGAGCGGCTCTTGCCTACGTACTCACTTGATACAGTATCAGATACGTTACATGTTACACGGTTAGGTGAGTACCCTGCTTTAGATGCTAGAAAAAGTGCTGGACCTGACAACATTCCACCTGTGTTAATTAAAGAATGTCTGAACAGCCTATCTGTTCCTCTATTTGTAATTTTTAACCAATCATTAAAGACAGGATGTTTTCCTAATATATGGAAACATAGTTTTCTTACTCCCATTTTTAAACAGGGTGACAAAACGGATGTTACAAATTACAGACCAATATGTATCCAGTCATCAATACTTAAACTTTTTGAAAAAATAGTACTTGATAAAATATCTACAAGCATAAAAAAAATCCTCCCTATCAACATGGCTTTTGTTCAAATAAATCTACATTAATCAATTTACTAATATACGAAAAAAATTTATATCTACATCCTTAGCAAACAGGTGCCAGGTACTCAATATACACTTAGTTCAGCAAGGCATTTGACAACGTGTGTCACAAAAGATTAATCAATAAATTAGCTAAACTTGGAATTTACTGTAATTTACTAAATTGGTTTACTAGTTATTTGTTCCAAAGAAGTCTTTGTGTGAGAATAAATGGCACAAATTCATACGAATTTATGGCGACAAGTGGAGTGCCGCAAGGCTCTCATCTAGGGCCCATTTTGTTTATAATATTCATAAACGACATTGTTGATGTATTTACTGATATAAACGTTCTACTGTTTGCCGATGACATGAAACTTTATAAAGAGATTAACCACATTAATGATTGTATTACACTTCAAACTAACTTGAGATATCTTTTTGAATGGTGCTCAATCAACAAATTAGCATTAAACAGAAATAAATGCCAGTTCATTCATTTTTCCAAAATAAGTAATCCTATTTTTTTTTCAATATTCATTAAATGATGAAAATTTAATTTGTGTTAATAAAATTACTGATCTAGGCATTATGTTCGACAGTAAGCTCACCTTTGTATGTCATATTAATAATATTATCAACAAGGCCCTAAAGACTCTTGGCTTTGTTTTGAGAGCTGCAAAAGATTTCAATAATTTAGGAACATTTATTATGTTATATAAAACCCTTGTCAGATGCCAACTTGAGTATAACTCTACATTATGGTCTCCATTTTTCAATATTCATTCAGATAACATTGAAAAGATTCAACGGAAGTTTCTAAGGTTTATAAATTATAAATTGCATATTCCTATACAAAACATAAATTACAATTACCTCTTGGATAAAATGTCTCTATTGAAACTTTCAGAAAGAAGAATAAGCACAGATTTAATACTGTTACAAAGAATACTACATTTTAAAATTGACTGTCCCGAATTACTTCAATGTATCAATATCCATATTCCCAAAAAATCATGCCGACATTTCTTACCTTTTTACTTCAATAACACCAGGACAATTGACTGTCCCGAATTACTTCAATGTATCAATATCCATGTTCCCAAAAAATCATGCCAACATTTCTTACCTTTTTACTTCAATAACACCAGGACAATTGACTGTCCCGAATTACTTCAATGTATCAATATCCATGTTCCCAAAAAATCATGCCGACATTTCTTACCTTTTTACTTCAATAACACCAGGACACTAGCTTACCAAAATTCTCCGATTCCGAGACTTCACAATCTCGGAAACAAATATTCTGATCTGGGTGATATATTTCATTTGAAAACTAATCAGTATAAATGTTGTATATTCTCTCACTTTTATTCTTCTAGACACAAATAGACCTATGTACCCATATAACTTCTCCGCTTCTACTATTTTGTTTTGTTGAATCTTTTAAATTCAATTATATGCGTGAGGATTCATTTTTGCCATTATGTTTACATTCTTCTTTATTGTATTAATTTTTTACTCTAATACTCTGGTATTTTTTTTTTTTTTAAGAAAAGCCCACTAGGGCGTGTAATAAATAAATAAATAAATTACCTAATTGGATGGTTTGAGTATAACTCGCTTAACTCCTCTGGCTAATTTGTTCAGTTTTGGGAACACACAGCTATTACCCGTTGAGTCAATTTGTTTGCTTTTCGGAACAGCTGTTAGAAAGAAAAAACACCACGCTTTATATTCAAATCTAGAAATTAATCTACCTTCTATATCTACATAAATACCTTAAAATCAACGGTTACATACCACTACAAATTTAACAAAGGTGACTATACTAGCATGAACAGATATCTCGCCCAAACTGACTGGACATTTCTTGAATCGAACATCAATATTAACGATGCTACATTTAAATTCAACGAATGTATAACTAATGCCATAGACTTATTTGTACCTAAGGGAACTTATTCCCAGCCTAAGTTTCCCATTTGGTTCAGCATGAAACTAAAGAAGTTGATAATCGAGAAAAAGAAAATACACAAATTATTCAAATGTACGAACAACTTGGCGCATTACCATAAATTTTCTCAGCTAAGAGAACTATCCAAAATCGAATCTGTTAGGTGCTATAAATCCTACATCGAACTCACTGAGACACAATTAAATCTTAACCCTAAACAATTCTGGAAATTTGTTAAACAAAAAAGTACTAATGATAATGATCTCCCTCCAAGTATGTTCTTTCATGAAAATCATGCTACCAACGGTCTCGATATTGCTAACCTTTTCGCTGAACACTTCTCCTCCGTCTATTCTGATACCTCGTGCACTATCCCTCCACTCAACTATACTAATACTATTGATTTAAATAATTGCCAAATCACACTTATAGATGTCTTTAACTCCTTAAAAAATCTCCCCAGCAAAACAAGCACTGGTCCTGATGATATTCCAGAAATATTACTGAAGGAATGTAAATTTACTATATCTAAGCCAATTTGTTTGTTATATAACTTGTCAATATCATCTGCCACTTTTCCAGACTCCTGGAAAGTTTCTTATATCAGACCTATTTTCAAATCAGGTAATAAGTCGAACGTAGAAAACTATAGACCCATATCGATATTATCCCATATTCCTAAAATATTTGAATCAATAATCACGAAGAAAATCACACCTATCTTTAAAAATGTACTGATCGAGGAACAGCATGGATTTAGATCTGCTAAATCTACTACTACTAACTTACTATCCTTTACCAATTCCATCGTCAATGGTCTAGAAGATAACTCACAAATAGATGTTCTATATACCGACTTCTCAAAAGCTTTCGACAAAGTAAACCACTCAATCCTTATGGCCAAACTATATGCTATCGGTATTAGAAACCCCTTGCTATCATTCTTTAATTCTTATTTAAGCAATAGAAAACAAAGAGTTAAATTAAACAACTTTGTGTCTACTATTATTGAAGTAACGTCCGGCGTACCTCAAGGAGCACATCTAGCACCGCTTCTTTTTAACTTGTTTATAAACGACATTATTAGTATTTTTTCTCATACACGCTTTTGGCTTTTTGCTGATGACAATAAGATTCTAAAGATAATAAAAAATCACGATGACTGCCTTCTTTTCCAATCGAATATCGACTCTTTCAATGATTGGTGTAAAATTAATTGCTTGAAACTAAATGTCGATAAATGCAAAATTATGTCCTTCTATAGATCAAAAATACCGATTGTCTTCGAATACAAACTTAATAATATTTGCTTAGCAACTGTTACATCTATTAAAGACCTTGGTGTCTCTCTTGATAGCAAGCTTTCTTTTCGGGATCACATAACTGCAATCGTTAATAAATCGCTCAAACTACTTGGTTTCATCACTAGAATCACTTCGGACTTCAAAAACGTAAATACCCTTAGAATTCTTTACTGCTCCTTGGTTCGCCCCCATCTTGAATATGCTTGTGTTATTTGGTCTCCTTTTTATGCTGTCCACATTCGACGCATTGAATCTGTTCAACATCGGTTCTTAAGAGGGATTGCTAGGAGGCTAGGTTTAGAAAAAGGCAAATACTCATATGATGAAATTGAACTAACTCTAAACCTCTCTACTTTGGAAGTCCGTCGGGAAAGAAATGACCTCATTTGCTTCTTCAAAATTATAAATGGTATTATTGATTCACCTACTCTACTGCAACTCATTCCCTTCAATATCCCCTCGCAAAGACTCAGAAATAATGAACTGCTCTTCCTCAACCATCATTCGACAAATTATGGATATTATTCACCATTGTCCAGAATGTGTAGACTGGTCAACTCAAGTCAAAGCCTTAACTTTTTTGGCATAAGTCTAAATGATTTTTGCCAGTCGCTAAAAAAGTGACGGAATATTATAAGTGTCCTGTGGTCCTGACCCACGGCGTATTTTTGACTTGATTCGACATGTCACTTTATTTTTTTTATATTATATCTACCTTATGTCTTTGCTTTCATGTACCTTTGTCTACTCCTATATTTTTCATTTTAATTTATTTGTGTTATTATTTTGTAATTTGGACGATGTCCGTTAATAAATAAATAAATAAATAAATAAATAAAAATGTTAATATATGTTTGTTCAAAATATATCCAAATTTAAGTTTTGTATGAAAAAGGCCGTGCAACCGAGAAGTTTTCCAAGGGACCAAACAAAAAAACTTAAGTGGGATCCAAATTTGGCAACTTTTTTAAATAAGGTTCATTTCAGTACGTATGTATCAGAATCAGCAGAAATCTCCAAACGCGGGTTTTGCAAGTCGATGACTCATATGTGATGTATTATTTAATTTCAGTATTTAACATGAAGACTAAAAAGCTTGAGCAGGACCTCCCGGGCCACGCTGACGCAGTGTTTGCAGTAGACTGGTCACCGGATGGCTCGTGCGTTGCTTCGGGAGGGAAAGACAAAGTCCTCAAACTGTATGTTTAATTCTTTAATACCTGTTCACGTTCTACAATTTATTCCTTCACGAGAATATGTTACGTATAGTGATTCAATCTATGCCTGGGTAGATCGTGATCAACCTGATCATGAACCACCAGCAATCGATTGAATCAGTTTTCCAAAAAAGATTCAATCAACTGAGTCACCTCAGTCAACACCGGTGATGGACGTGGCGACCGACCAGAACTTAGACCATAAATGTATAAATTCTTTAAACCGGGAGTCACAAATCTCGTTGTCGCGACAGAGAAATGGAGATGGTTGATACCTGAATTAGACTGTCTTTGCAGTTCCAGTTACCAGAGACCAATATGAAACTGCTTCTTTTTCAAGTTACTTATAGAACCAGTTCCCGATGGCGGAAGGTTGATCGCTGTGAATATGTTTGAATTGTTGATTTCAAAGTACATAGGTATTTAATTTTGTGGGAGAAGTCGGGGAAGGATGACATGGCACGACCAAGTGAATCAAATATTTGAGTCAGATCATGTCGTCAGAATTACGGAAGAGTATGCATGAATATGAATGAACGAAGTCTGTCTTCTCTGCGTAACCCTTTAAGAAACAGCATGATAGTAGTATTTGATACTACTTGTAGTTTGTACCTAGTATCCAAATTGGACCATATGTAAGCAATTAGCATACCGATAAACCTCACACAAAAGTAACTGTATAAAGAATGAGTTCCACGTAATTCATTTATCAGTCTCCAGTTACTGGAACCGTAGTCAGTTTCATTTCAGATTAACTATCTCTAATTGTCTGTGGCGAGAACGAGACGTCCAGTCTACACAGCTTGTACATCTATGGTATACGTCAACACGGTACTAACAGATGGCATTTTTCTTATGTTCTATATATTCGTCATCAATCCATCAAAGATCGAATCCTTTCGACCCGATCACTTTACCAGTGTCGTGTAAAATGATTGATCGACCCAGGACTATGTAAATCAATTACTTTTACAATACATTGGTTATCGTATAATAAAGTGTTTTAATTGACTCTGTTTTCAAAGCCTGTTTCTGTCTTCAGACTAAATAGCTTGATAAGAATGTGGACCCAGCACATCGGACGCTCTGTCCCGCATCATTCATTAGAAAGGGTTAACAGTACTTTACTTTTGTATCTGTATATTATAAATATAAATTACTTTACATTTTTTAATAATTTTTTTCAGTTGGCAAAAGTGATGAGCTCCGAAAAGACATAACTACAACTATTCTGAAGAATGAACCAAAAGGATTTATAAAAAAAATACATATTTTGTTTTTTTTTGTCTTGTTATTTTAATAAAACATTTTGAAAACAAAAATAATTTTATTGTAACAGTATTTTACCTGATTTTGACACTTTTTTTAACATTGGACTTAATACCGGTGATTTCTCCCGCATAGCGAGAAGTTTCCGTTCGCACTTCCCGAACAGATGTTTTCCTGGTGATCTTAGCTTTCCTGTACTTATTCCTGTGCTTCACTCTGGGATTCCTCTGCTCCTTCTTGCGGTGAGGAGTAAGCCCCTTGTTCTTGGCCATCTGGTACGTGATAGCTCTCTTTTCTCCCCCATCCCCATTTATAACATTCTCTTCTTTCTCATCCGTTACGTTCAAGCCATTCTCCGGTGTATTCTGCGATTTCTCTATTTCAGCTTGTTCCTTATTATCAGAGTCCGAGCCATCCTCACTGTTCACGTCACCAGGATCGTTTGATTCTTCAAGTTTCTTACGTTCTTTCTTATCAAGTTTACTGATCAAATTCAACTTCTTGGCCGACTTACCCTTCTTGACCTTTTGTTTGGATTCAATCTCGATGCATTCATCATTCTCAATGGCAGCAAGTATTGTTTCAATTTGAGGCTGGATGGCGCTTTCGTAGATGGGCTCGATTTGATTCAGCATTTGCCTGTACTGGTACAAGCGCTTTATGGCGGGATGATTTTGTACATTTGATTTCTTAACTTTTAATAAAAGGTAAAAGCTGATATTTGTGCAGTAGTTTAAAATGAGGTCGTACATAGTTTTGACGAAGTGGACGGCTTCGCAGTCGGGTATTTTTCCTTCTTTTGCCAAGTTAAGGAAGGGTAGTAAAGTTCCTTTAGCGGTGGATAATTTAGTTTTAAAGTCGTTGACAAGTCCGTTGAATTCTGGGGATTCTTTTTCTAACAATTGAATTTTTTGCCTTTTTGACATTTGTGAGAGATCGGTTTTGATGAGAATTTCCCCATCCTTTTCCTTTTTCCCTCCATCTTCCGCTTTCTTCGAAGTGAAGAAATCCAGAGAGAAGTCATCGTCGTCGAGTTGTTCCACGAGTTTGGTTTGAATAATCCTCGCCTCTTCTTCCTCGAAGTTGGCGGCTACTTCGTCCTTCCCATAGCCGCCGTAGTCCTGGTCCACAAAGCCGGTGCCGTGGAACAACTTCTTGTTTTGCCCCCAAGCCCTGAGGTCGGGTATGTCATCTCCCGACTCCTCCTGTCCTTCCACATCGCTGTCCGCTCTCTCCTCCTCCTTATCGGACTCTGAGAATCCGTACACTTCCTCTTCACTGCCGGAATCACCGCCATACCCCTTCCGAGCTTTGGTGAGCAAACGCTTTTCGTTTTCGTCATATTCATCCTCCGAGTCAGACGGGTCATAGTCTCCTTCCAAGTCAAACTTTGTGTCAAGCCTGCAAATAGACAAAATAATCATTAGCGGCTTTTATTCAAAGAGTTAATAACATGAAAATTTGAGGAAGAGTTGCTTAGGTCAGAGTGAATTGTGTTGTTTCAGGTTAGGTAGAGTAGTGAATATCTCTTTAATCTTTACTATAAATTAAAGTACCAGGCTCTGTAATTAATTACTCTAAATAATACATTTATGTAATGGGTTCATATACATTTAATGGTTTGATAAACCTTTATAGATTATCACAGAACATAATTATTTTAAATGGCATAAACTTGATGTTGAATCCTGAGCAACATATAAATAAAAATAGGTATTCTAATTAAATTCAAGAAGATAGCACTTACTTAATTTTTTCGGCCATTTTCACATACAATTAAATAAGTGGTAAAATTTTATCAACAGTATTTATGCATAGTATTAACGAACAATTTATAATGAACTTCGCGACGAGGTAAGAAATCAACAAAATGAAACCAAACCATGCTTCAAATTTGACATCTAGAACCATAGATGTTGCGTCGGATTGTAGTTAGTAATATACAATCCGGTCGTATATAAATATATGACCGGAACTAGAGGTGTGCCTAATATAACGTTAACAGGTATGGATAACATAGTATCTTCAAATAATGGCATACCTGTTACTCTAGTACAGCATAACATAGTATTGAATAACTTCCCGTTATTTTATAAGTCGACCGTTCTGACATGGAACGGTTGACTTGTAAAATAACTGAATAACTAAATAATTCGAATAACGAATAACGAACGGAACGGAATAACAAAATTATGAAATAATGTTAACTTCTTGGAACTTGGAAGTTCCAAGTTCTAAGAAGGTAAGAACGTAATTTGGGTAATTCCCGATCACCGAAGATATACGAAGTATTGTTTGATAATTATATGGTATATTTGCGGCAAGTTCAAGAATGGTAGATAGGTAATTTCAGTATCGCCATGTTACTCGAATAATGCAATATTTTAAATAACTACAAAATAGTTGTTCATTGTTTCGCCGTTGAGATTGAGATTACGATCCTTGGCTACGAATTCGGAGGTCGCGGGTTCAAATTACTGCGTGCGCAAGTAAATTTTATTTGATAAATTTGTATAATTTCAAAATATTTATTAGTTTTAAATAATTCGTTAGTACCTATATGGTATATTTGCAGCACGTTCAAGAATGGTAGATAGGTACTTTCAGTATCGCCATGTTACGTGAAAAATGCAATATTTTAAATAACTACAAAAAAGTTGTTAATTTTTTAATAGCTAAATCCTAAAAATATGTGATAAAAATATATGATTAAATATCGTTGGATTCATTGCTTAGATATCAATTTAATCAGTTTTGTGTGTCTCCATATTCAAATTCGGCGATAAGATATTTTTAATGTGGAATGAATTTTTTTCGCGCAGGAATGTCAAGCAATCAAAGAGAATATTTTTTATTTCTGTAATCGCTCCAGTGGTAAAAATATATATTTTTTATTTGAGGTATTTATTCAAAATTAATTCAACAATTTTATGTACTTCATAATGTATATGCAACCTAACTGTCACTAGAAAAGTGCAAAGCAATAAAAATCATCAAATTATAAACATTATTTATTTTATGCTCCTCTCCTGCCCTAATATGAATATAACATTTCATTATCGACTCAGCCGCTCGGCCCCAGCAACGAATAACGATGCCGTTCGTTATTACGTATCTACGAGCTTATCCAAATTCTTGGAATACTATGTTATTAAATAACAGGTATGATACTATGTTATTGGGTTGGGGTGTTATTTGTTATATTAGGTATCGGAAAAGAACCGTTATTCACACCTCTAATTGTAGTCATTGGTACTATTGGTAGTCATAAACAAACCACTCTCATTGTAGTAGTGATGGGAAGAATATTTACATGATCGAAACATCAAAAGAGCAGTAGCTGCGGACAGAGCCAGTTTTTTGTCGGGGAGGGGGAAGGGGGATTTTGGGACACATAGACAAGGCATTGTACATTGGTATGGCAACATTTTGGTAGGTAAGTACTGCATTTGAAAAAAATGGGTTAAACCAGGGTTCTCATACTTGCAATGATGTTAACCTGCAGATAGCAACGTAATCAAACGTAATATTATTACATGTTTATGTTAGGTTTATTTATGTTACGCTGTGTTATGTTTATGATGTATAATCAATTATATTCTGTAATTTGTTGAATTTGTTAATAAGAAAAAAATGTTAATTGTGTATGGCCAAGATCACCCCTAATGGGTGAAAGAAAAAAAATAATTAAAAAGTAATTATGTGTATGACTACGGATTTAAATTAGAGGTGGGTCATGTGATTACTCTTCGTTACTGGGTACAGTAAGTACAGGTACAAAAAAATACCGGTTACAAAATACTCACAAGTATTTTATACCTACTTTGCTGAGCACTGAGCAGGGTTCAAGGGTAGGGATGAGGGTTACAAGCAAGAATACATCAGTTAGAGCAGTGCTCCCAAGTGCTCCGCAACCGGTGTGCCGTGGCACACTGGTGTGCCGTGAGCCGGACACAGGTGTGCCGCGGTCAAAGTCAATGTATTTGACATTTTACAATATTTCATTATGTATTTAATACACAATGACAAACTATTTTTCATAATATTGTCTATTTTTCATTTTTTCACTGTTAAAAGACGTATTCACAATATATTAGAAACACTGATTAGAAAACTGTTATTGGCTGAAAAATTTGCGCTTCAGATCAACGAAACAACCGATATTAAAAATAAAGCATAGTTGATAGCTATTGTACTTTTCGTTGACGAGGACTTTATTAAAGAACATTATTTATTTTGTAAGGAGGTTCCAGAGCGACCTACCCGTGAAGAATTTTTTCAAGTAACCGATGATTCTTCAAAATATACAATATTAAATGGAGTAATTGCATTGCTGTTTGCACGGATGGCACTGCGGCAATGACGGGTAGTAAAAAGTGTTTTGTCTCTTGTGTAAAACAAAAAAATCCAACGTTACAATTTACACACTGCTACATACATCGAGAAGCATCGATGGTCAAAAATTTACCGGAGGAACTTTTGAACACATGAATGAATGCATTAAAATCGTAAACATAATTAAATCAAGAGCCTTAAACTCGCAAATCTTTGGAATACTCTGTCCAGAAACGGGAGCCGAATATCAATCCTTATTGTTTTATACTGAAATTCGTTGGCTATCCCGATGCAAAGTTTTGGCTAGATTGTTTGAGCTTCGTCAAGAGGTGTGTGAGTTTATTTTAAATCAAAATATGCCCAAACTATATCAGCACCTCGATGATAATTACTGGATAGCCAAACTTGCATACATGGCTGATATATTCAAGCATTTGAATGAACTTTGGCAGAAAGAGTTGCAAAAAGGATGTTTAGAAATGTACCATAGGATCAACCATAGTACTATTGAAAACAAACAATTAACTGTGGATCTGGCCCAACAACATTTAAATATTCTTCGTCAGACATTTGGTCGGTATTTTTATTCCATTAATACGGAACAATACGATTGGATTCGAAATCTTTTTGCAACCAATGCAATAAATTCTACGGAAGGACTGCCTCTGCAAATTCGGGTGGAATTTACAGATTTAAATAATGACATGACATTAAAACTTCACTTCTCCGAAGATCCATTAGATGTTTTCTGGATTTACGTTAAAAAAGAATATCCTCACATTTCCGTCAAAGCATTCTTAACACTACTTCCATTTTCAACGACATATAAGTTTTTCAACACTTGTATTAATTTAAAATGATAAGCCATGCTTAAAAGGTCTTGACCAAGAACTTCGGGTTGCGCTGTCAAAAATAGAGCCGAATATAAAACTTTTGTGTTCATTGAAACAAACGCAGATTAATTACACAATTAACGGCTCATTAATTAATTATTATATTATAATAATTATTAAGATTGCGTAAAAATAAATATGTTATAGATGTATGTATGTATACTTTTCAAATAAAAAACAAGAAATTATTGTAAAATTTGTGTATCAATTTAATATCTATATATTTTAGCTTTTGGTGTGCCGCGGAATTCTAGGAAGAAATTTGGTGTGTCGTAGGTGAGAAAAGGTTGCGGAGCACTGAGTTAGAGGTTAATGTTGGCATAATTTTTTTTTAAACTTTATTATTGTAAGGTAGGTTACATAATCTAATATTTTTGTAATCCCCTTAAACGTATTCAACAGATAATGCGATTGAACTGAAACTTCGTCGTAAATTATACGCACTACCGTAGACTGAATACTCATAACTGTCCTTTTTCTTTGTACACCTTTCTAATAGGACCAGTGCCAGCAACCGACCAAATATACCTATCTCTTTCCCTCTTCCGTGGAGTGAAGAGTAAATCCGGAGTGTCAGAATACATCAATTCCACTCCACTAAAGAAATACCGTAGGCAAAAATACTGCCATGTCCCTTTTACCCATACAACTTTCTAACAGACCAGAGAAAGAAGTCAGTAGTATTTTAAAGTACGAAGTACTTCAAGACCTGTGATATTTACAAATACCTAGGAACCAAGTATTTTGGAGATTTGTCATAAGTATAAAGTACATCATGAAAATACTCGGTACTTTAACTGGGCACGATAAATACGCCTAATTTAAATGCGTTTCATATGACGTTATTCCCGTGGTACATTGTGTCATAAATCAACTATTATGTTACGTACTACCTAATATGATTTGATGTCCACTAGATACTGTGATTACACTATTATTCTTTGCCAATTGTCAAATGTTTAGTTAGGATATTATCTACTAACCGAAGAAGCTACGATTATATGGCAGAAGAACAATTAATTTATATTTTAGGTTGGGATTTATGACGCCCGTGCATTTAGTGTGTGAAAAATAGCATTCTGACTTATAATAAGTTAGGAAGGTTATTATTAAACATAAATTGATCATTTTTATAGTACTGTTTTTTGTGAAAAATCTTCTCGAATAATTCTCTTCTCGATTCTTCAAAAGAATCTGAAGGTTGAATGCATTGTAAACTTCTTTTTATTATTTTTATTTCTTGCTAAAGCAATCCCGATGAGTTACAAAACTCATTGTAGGACGAGAGGAACTTACAATACATAGATGGGAGTTAATAGGTACAATTTTACATTGGAATTTTGATATCAAAATTATAAGTTTCACATACGAAACAGTACAAAAATATCATAATTATCAGTTTCACATACAAGGCAGTAGACAGATAGAAAAAGGTAGGTTATGTATAACAAACAGGAAGAAACAGAAAAGGAAACAGATAGAGATATACACATAAGCACAGATCCAATGTAGGTGTTAAAAAATAGAGTTTAGTGTAGCTTTGCATAGATGTCGCTATATGTAGATACTTGAGCTGATGTTTATGTTAGGATAGTTTTTCATAGATGTCGCCATAGATTCTTCCCTGTTAAAAGTTAATAAATAGGTTGATTTATCATTTTTATGTCTCTTCTGCAATAAACATTTCTGGCGAAATAAGTGGGTTTATATTTCTACCTTGACCACCAAAATTATACATTGGTCCTTCGAGCCGGATCCGTATTATCGATTGAATCGCGGATGATAAAAGAACCAGCAAACATCTTCAACATCCAACATCAGAGGGGATCTTCAGAAAAACGGGCAAGTGACCATATCCCATATACCTACCTTATTTTCCCAGGCAGGAGAGCATGATTTATTACACAGCCGTATTTCTTTGTTTGTTTTAAAATTGAATCGGGCTGATTGTTACCAAGTGTTGTTTGAATTGATTTCATACCCATCATCGAAATTGTAGTAAGCAATAATAATTGTTACAACAATATAAAAAGAAGTTAGAATACAAAGCAAGTATTTTAAATTTCTTAAAAGATTTATTACGAGCGGTTATATTTGAAAATCCGTTAGTTTAAATTTCGAAAGTTACCGCGAGTCGGTAAAAACACCAACCCAGCCGCGAAGCAAGCTGACGCATGCGCGGTGGAGATTGTGGAGAGAATAACAATAGTGTCAAATTGTTTTCTTTTTGACAGCCATCGAGCTGTTGCATTTATAAAATTCAGATAAAATTCATTGTTTATCGGTTAATTAGTAAAGTTCTGTGATCAAGGACAGTGCACGTGTAGTGATTGATTACAAGTGATTATCATTTGACAATACGTTCTGTGAATACCTCCATTCTTGATATTTAAAAATGGATCTCAAAACTTTGATTAACCAGCGTGGAATTTGCAAGGCGAAATTAACTAGGTTCAATGAATATATAAACGGTGATAATTTGTCGCAATCTGAAATTGAAGTCAGATTGAAGAAACTTGAACCAATTTTAGACACCTTCGACTCATTACAAGATAACATAGAAGCAATTTCGCCGGAAGAATTAACCAAAACAGAAAGGCAAGCATTTGAAAATTTATATTATAATATTGTTGCTAAGGCTAAAGATAAATTGTTAAATAAAGTTCAGAATACAACATCACATAACATACGTTTGCCTATACTTGAGTTGCCAAAATTTAATGGGAGTTACGAAAAATGGTTGAATTTTCGGGATACTTTTGTTGCTTTAGTTGAAAATAATCCATCTTTAGAAGTTATTCAAAAATTGTATTATCTGCGATCATGCCTCGAAGGTGACGCAGCTAAATTATTAACCTCACTTCCAAATAACCAGGAGAACTATCATACTGCATGGGAGATGTTAACTTCTCGCTATCAAAATATAAAAATTATTATACATAAGCACGTTGAAGCATTATTCAAATTGCCTGAAATAAAATTTGAAAATTCCGTAGCATTAAGGAATCTTATCGATGAATCCGAATTACATTTAAAATCGTTAAATAAGTTAAATATACCCACGGAAAATTGGGATATCATGTTAATATATTTATTGTCGCGAAAACTAGATAGTGAAACTCGACATCATTGGGAAGTATTTGCTACAAAAGAGAATCTACCCACATATAAAGAGTTTATAAAATATTTATCAGATCGAGTTCAGATTTTAGAATTTGCTGGGATTACTGAAGGAAAATTTAATCAAAATAAAACTTTTCCTTTCAAATACCGAAAAGAAGCTATGATTTCTTTAACGCCTCAAATGACAAAATGTATTATTTGCAAGGGCGATCATAAGGTTTATAATTGTAAAAAATTTTTAATATTAAATACTAAGGATAGAATTATAAAGATACGTCAAGTAAATGCGTGTTTGAAATGTTTGTGCTTGGGTCATAAGCTAAAAGAATGTAAAAGTAAATACAATTGTCGTATATGTGAAAATAACTCGCACAATACTTTGTTGCATTTAAAAAAGGAAACAGATAATTCGAAGTCTCAGGATAGGGATTCACCATCAACATCAAATAATGAACCTTTAGTTACAAATCACTCTACGAAAATATCTAATAGTTTTGTTTTGTTATCTACCGCCGTTATTAAAGTGTTGAATAATAACGGAAATTTGATTAAGGCTAGAGTTTTATTGGATAGTGGTTCTCAGTCCAATTTTATAACAGAAGAATTTGCAACAAGGTTGCAATTAAAACCCAAAAGGGCAAACATACCGATTACCGGAATCCAAAACAAAATATTGAATATTAAAAATAGCATAAATTTAAGAATTTTCTCGAACTATTCACCGTATGAAAGAGACATAGAATGTCTCGTTTTGAAAGAAGTAACAAGTCATCTGCCGCAAATTTCTTTTCAGAGAAAGGATGCCAACATACCTGATGGTCTTCAGTTAGCGGATCCTGCCTTCTATGAAACAAGCTCCATAGATATGCTACTAGGAGCGGAAACCTTTTGGGAAATTATGAAGCAAGATCAACTTCGAAATGGAGACTCAGGACCCATATTACAGAGCACTGAATTCGGATGGCTGGTGTCAGGACCCATCGTCACAACAAAAATAATAAGGCCAGTAAAATCTTGTCAACTATCATTAAATATAATCCATAAACAGATTGAAAACTTCTGGAAATTAGAAGAATTCCAACCGGTGAAGCACCGGAGCCATGAGGAGCGAGCGTGCGAGGAGATTTTCAAGGACACTTATAAAAGGAATGACAATGGTCGTTTCATGGTAAGCTTACCACAGCGCCCCTGTGTTAAAAAGTTGGGAGAAACGCTGCCTATGGCGGAAAAAAGACTTTGCAATTTGCAAAGGAAATTTTCTTCAAATCCTGACCTGATGAAAAAATATAAAGAATTCATGCAGGAATATATAAACTTGGGTCACATGACCCGGTGCGAAGCACCTTCTAATAAAGATTGTTATTTTTATTTGCCACATCATGCAGTATTGAAAGAATCGAGCACTACCACTAAGACTCGAGTGGTATTTGACGGTTCAGCAAAATCATCCAATGGTATATCGTTAAACGATGCTCTCATGATAGGACCTGTTTTACAGAAAGATTTAGCCGCACAATTGATATGTTTCAGAAAACACCAGTACGCGATAACAGCCGACATTGAGAAAATGTACAGGCAAATATTGGTGCGACCCGAAGACAGAGATCTACAGCGAATAGTATGGAAAAATTTCCCGGAGGAGGAAATTCAGCATTATCGACTTAACACCGTTACCTACGGTCTGGGGCCGTCATCATTTTTGGCAACTAGATGCCTCCAGCAGCTGGGAAATGAAAATATATCATCAAACCACAAGGTCAGTCAGATTATAAAGAATAATTTTTATGTGGATGACTTAATTACTGGAGATGAAACTGAAGAAAACTGTTTAATAATTAAAGAACAACTAATATCTATCATGGCATCCGCGGGAATGAACTTAAGGAAATGGCGGTCGAATTTGCCCTCATTATGTTCGAAGGAAAAAAGCATGTCAGATATGATTATTAGTACAGATTCAAATGACAACAAAATATTAGGCCTGTCTTGGAACAATCAACAGGATAATTTCTTATACACCGTGAAGTTATTAAAAAATCCAATTAATAGCAAACGACAAATGCTGTCATGCATTGCGTCCATATTTGACCCGTTAGGATTAATAGGTCCTGTTACTGTTATTGCTAAATTATTGATGCAAAAATTGTGGCAGGCAAAGGTTCAATGGGATGAGCCTATTCCATATGATATGTTGAAGACATGGGAAGCATATGTGAATGAACTGCCTCAATTAAATTATTTAAGAATAGGTAGAAAGATAATATGTCAAGATCATGTAAATTTACAGCTGCATGGATTTTGTGACGCCTCAGAAAAGGCATATTCGTCCTGTGTTTATATGGTGTCTACTGACAAATTGGGTAAGAAGTACTCCAATTTGATAATGTCCAAATCACGGGTAGCGCCTTTGAAAAGTGTTTCTCTACCCAAGTTAGAATTATGTGGAGCCGTATTACTGACAAGACTAGTGAATTACATTAAAGATGCTCTATGTACTCCGGATATACCTACTACATACTGGTGTGATTCCCAAATAGTACTGTGCTGGATCAGGGATCAGCCAGTAAGATGGAACACTTTCGTTGCTAATAGAGTGGCGGAAATCCAGGAAACCAGTCAGCCGGAGCAATGGAACCATGTACGGTCGGAAGACAATGCAGCAGACGTGCTTTCCAGAGGAATCTGCGTTTCACAGTTATTAATTTCCAGCATTTGGTGGCATGGTCCAGATTGGCTGACGTTGGATTCAGCGTGCTGGCCAAATTCCAACTCATTTTGTATTGATCCACCAGAGATCAAAACAAGCTCGGCGCTGTTGTCTGCTGTGAAACAGGACTGGGACATTTTTGATAGATATTCCAATTTTTCCAAATTACAGAGAGTAACAGCATACATTAATAGATTTATTTTTAATTGTAGAAACCCTTCGCAGCGCCGCTATAGTAAATTGACAGTTAGTGAGTTGGAAAATTCAGTAAACAAATTAATATCTCGGGCGCAATCATACTGTTTCAGAGACGAAATTCGAGCTTTAAATAATGGAGGTAATATACCTAGGAATAGTGCACTAAAGTCATTAGATCCTTTTATTGAAAGGGATCTAATTCGTGTGGGGGGAAGGCTCTCCAAAGGTAAAATGGTAACCGAAGGCCAGCAGCACCCAATTTTGTTACCTTCGCATCATAAATTAACAGAGCTAATTGTAAAACACTATCATTACTTGAACTTACACTCGGGAACGCAGTCATTATTGGCGTTGATTAGAATGAAATTTTGGCCGATTAAGGGAAGGAATGTTGTAAAAAAGATAATAAAAAAATGTATAATTTGTTATAGATGTAATCCCAAATCCGAACAGCAGTTGATGGCCGACCTACCAGCTGAAAGAATAACTGAATGTAGGCCATTTCAGATAACAGGAGTGGACTACTGTGGACCAATATTAATAAAGTCGGGTATTCACAGAAAATCACATAGCGTTAAATCATATATTTGCTTGTTCGTATGCATGGTCACTAAAGCCGTGCACTTAGAAGCTGTGCTGTCCTTGAGCGCAGAGAGTTTTTTAAACTCTTTGAAAAGGTTTATCTCGCGTCGTGGTAGACCAAGCAAAATGTTCTCGGACAATGCAACCAATTTTAAAGCGGCTAATAATGAACTAAGAGAAATTTATAATTTTTTAAATATGTCTAATGATAAAATTGATAATTATTTATCCACATTAGGAATACAATGGCAATTTATACCAGCTCGTGCGCCGAACTTTGGGGGGCTCTGGGAGGCTGGGATAAAGTCAGTTAAGCATCACTTAAAAAGAATAACCAGTATCGCTTCATTAACTTATGAAGAGATTAATACGGTGTTGTGTCAAATTGAATCTTGCTTAAACTCCAGGCCACTGTCTCCCTTATCAAATGATCCTTATGACCTTAATCCCTTGACTCCTGGTCACTTTCTAATAGGAACTAGTTTGGCGGCGATTCCAGAACAAAATTTGGAACATATCACATTCAATCGATTAAACAATTACCAAAAACTAATCCAGATTGTACAATTTTTTTGGTCGAGGTGGCGGAAGGAGTACTTAGCAGAACTTCAAACCAGAAGCAAATGGACCAATAGGAATCAAAGGCAGATGCGGTCTGGCGACATGGTCGTAATAAAGGAGGACAACGTCCCTTCTTGCTACTGGAGACTGGGACGTGTGAGCGCCGTTCATCCTGGCGCTGATGGAAGAGTTCGCGTGGCGACCATCATCACGTCGAAAGGCATCATCCAGAGGGCCATTTCCAAGATCTGTCTGTTGCCAATAGATGACAACGAGGAGCTGAAAATGTCGACACCCCCACCCAACGGACCAGACGCTGAGTAAGCGCAAAATAAAAAAAAAAGGTTTTGTGCAAAACAATATAAAAAGTTTCGTGATAAGAACATTATAAAATTTTTGTGTATTATCATAAATAGAAAATAATAATAATAAATTAAAAGAAGAAAAGGAAGAAATAATAATAAATAAAAGGTAAAAACAATGCATAAAAAAGTGGATAACAATAAAACTTGCGAGTTTGATAAAAAATGTACAAAATAAAAAAAGGATTGTAGATCCGTATATACCAAGAAAAAAAATGAACGCTTATAAACCGAGATAGCCTGCTGGCTATATGTAATTTCAAACTACACAAATACATCTGAAGAAACTAATTATAAATGTGGTAATGAACTATAGAAAAACACAAACCCTTAAGAAGGATGACCAGGAAACCAGCGCTCCATGTTGTGTTGTCTATATTATTTGTCTTATGTTTGATTATTGTTATGATTTCTGTTAGAACAAGGTTATTGGAATTATCTTAGTTGTTAAATTATAGTATAGAATAGCTTAGTGAATTGCATGAATTTGATTTGAACGAAAGTAATAATTTTAATCTCATAATTAATTTGTATAATTTTAGTTAGTTTGAAATTGTCATTTCGTTTTTTAGAGTAGTCTTATGTTTAAACTTATGCTTAGAAATAGGTTACCTATTATTTCAAATATTCATTGTTAATCAATTTTTAGTATTAACAATTATAGTTAATAATTACTATTTTTCTTTCTTCCAAATTAATTTTGGCATATATGTAGATATTTAGCTGCTTAATTTTTATTCTTATGTTTTGGGGTTTGTTTCAGAAAAAATGACCTCCAATCCTTTTTTCGGGGGGAGTTTATGTTAAAAAATAGAGTTTAGTGTAGCTTTGCATAGATGTCGCTATATGTAGATACTTGAGCTGATGTTTATGTTAGGATAGTTTTTCATAGATGTCGCCATAGATTCTTCCCTGTTAAAAGTTAATAAATAGGTTGATTTATCATTTTTATGTCTCTTCTGCAATAAACATTTCTGGCGAAATAAGTGGGTTTATATTTCTACCTTGACCACCAAAATTATACAGTAGGAATTTAGAAGAAGTTACCTCCCCACTAATCCATTGGTAAAAATAGATTATGCTCGATTACAAATCCAGGGGATAGAAAAAATAGTACAACACGACAAGAATTACGTATTTTCGTTTTTATATGTTTAAAAAAATATTCTTTAAAGCCTTACTTTGAATTTTTAGATTATGATGGCTGTTTTTTTATATATCTGTAAGAGAGTTATAGGGTGTGTAGGCAATATATTTAAGAGATTTTATTTCATATTTCATAGTGTGTGTTAGAGGAATGTGGCTTTTATTGTTATTCCGAGTATTGTGGTGTGGATGTCTTGATTGTAAAGACGTAGCTTGATGTTAGTGTGAGTTGATTGTTGGGTAATTTGTAGGATGGTGGTCCTGATTTCATGTTTGGGAGGACTGTGATAGGAAAGATACCGGAAATTGAATAGATTTGTGATAGGTTTTGTTTGTATTTTTTGGGAAAGATGCAATCGGCCCGATATAGGTATAAATATTATATTCGGTATTGTTTTAGTGTCCAGGTTTTTATGTCCGTGGGGATGAAATATTTTTGAAGAATGATTACACGGAATAATAAGAAATGTGAGGAGATTTCAAACCTCCAGTAGGAATATTCAAGCATTTGGAATTTCCTTGTACCTGGAAGCAGATAAGAAACTTATTTGTATTATTTATTCAGTTTAAATGTATATATTATAAATTTAACGTCCGACAAAACGCATACAAATTCGTATTAATTCACATCTTTAATAATATTACGATCATTACGTTGCTATCTGCAAGTCATGGATATTTGCAAGTTGAGTGGTTTATTTATGCCCATCCCGATAATAATCTGCAGAATCTGCATTTGTCCGCAGCTATTGCTTTTGCTGAAGTCCGAGCGATTAAAAGAGATTAATTAAAAGAGAAAACCAATAATGATCGTAAAAAGATAACAATCGAATTTGTCTTAGGAAGAAATTGTCTAAGGTATAACTCAGCAAAATGAGGGTCTACAAAGTAACAGAAAAGATGATTTAAACTCATAAAAGAAATAAAAATCAAAAAATTCAACCAACAAAAGAAGTCCCAACAAGACATGTCAAACTATTTAATTCAAATGTCAGGGTCATCAGAAAAATACTAGTTAACATTGGAAAAATCAACATAAAATACCAAAGAGTCCCAATTGAAGATCTTAACCCATTGTTGAAGATCTTAACCCGTTATCATTATCTGATGTATGGACACACAGCAGATGCCTGAACAGAACGCAACCACGTACCTGTCCCCATTGTGCACAAGACCTGACAAGACCATACCCATAAATAAACCAATCAGTGAGAGACCAAACCAGGACGGCTTTTGGGTAAAATTCGGTTTAGGGGAGTCACTCAAATAACCGAAATTGAACTTGATTTAGACTAATTTAGGGCTGGGGAATCCGAATCTGTAGAATTAGGTGGGGGTCGGCACTATTAACTAAGTTATAGGGTCTTGAAATTTCGGCTTTTCATTGGATAGTCTGAAACTGACGTCATCAAAAAACCAAAAAATTATACCCCCCTGACCATACCCATAAACCATACCCTAGCAAAATGCACAGATAGATCACCAGATTCCGTAAATAAACCACTTTCCTAGATTCTTTTGATGGTTCGATCATGTAAATGTTTCGATCTTGCTATCACTACTCCATAATTGCGTATAATGTGCGCCTATTTGTGGGAGCCTTTTTTGGATTTTTTCGACGAAACGTTATCCATAAATAAACTAACGAAAAAAAATTTCAAACGAATTTACTTTATTATGAACAAGAGTCATGAAAGTATAGCGCAATTTTAAATGGAGACTTTTATAAATAAAAGATATATATATATATATATAAATAAAATCCGTGCTCAGTCTGCAGTGTATTATTTTGTGCGGGATCTGTAAATAAAAAATAATTGCGTCTCATCTCTTCTGTTGCTTTTTCTGGTCAAGACAAAGTTTGTCTATGATTTTTCTGACAAACGGCGAGTGACTATTATGAAAGCTAATCGAAATCAATCGAAATGTAAACACCCTTTCAACAGAGTTGATCAAGTTTTTAGTTGAGCGATAAAAGTTAACAGCCCGTCTACTTTTGTTATTCAAGTATGAGTCATCGTTCGATTTTCCTGCCGAATCGAAAACTGAGAAGACGTTAGACGTTCCTAGGGAGTGTTTTATTTATGCGTACCTAGTACCTACCTACCATCATGGCATCTACTTCAATAAAATAATGTATTAAGTACTCGGATGATATGATCTATACCAAAGCCATCCCTGTCTTTGGGTTCAGAAGTAAGAAGTTTACAAAAATAAGAATGCCCTAACACTACAATTAATAATATTATTTTTGAAATGGTACTGTAACTTGGTAGTTATTATTATTAAATAACACGTGTTTGAATGTTTCAAAACAATATTTTTTTACCTTCATAACAAATTTTAGGGCATCAAATATTGCAACGAACATTTCTTTTATAAGCAATGATATCGTGTTCTTGGAACTCTGTACATGTAAGCCAGACTTGAAAAAGAATCCTCCGTTGCTAGGTATCATAGCGTATTTTGTAACTTAGTTTTTGCCGGGACAGCCGCGCGAATAACTGTGTCCCACAGACATATGAATATTAATAGACGAGAAGTTAAGGACGAGGGGTTAAAACAAGAGTTGCGGGACGCAGAGAGGAAAGCTGACTGTGATTCGTCAATAAATCAATCTGACAGTAAATAGGCATCTCGCATTATAATATCACCATTTAGTTCTTAAAAGTAAAATCTGCTTTTGAATGAATAGACATTTTTACATGGGAGCGCAAATTACTCGCCACGTTATGAACAAATTTGCGAAGTCCAAATGCGGCAAAATAAATTTCTTCTATTTTCAGAGTCGAATATTTCGTTTATGTATTTAGTTAAGACACTTTTATAAATGTTCATAATTTACTTCCCAGCAACCAACCAGCTTTGTGTTTCGCGTCCAGACGTATCTCGATGTGATAGTATATGTTTCTACAACTGATTCATATTATACGATGTGAATATGCTTAAAATAAAGTAAAATAATGCTTATATACGGAATGTAATAGGTACGAAAATTGGGTTTATTCTCTTTTCACATCTATTTTTACAAGTTTTCATAGCACAAGTCACCATTTTGCCGTTTTATTTCGTAAAATGAACCGATGATGTCTCGACCATAGTTCGCACAAGAATGATGACGTCACGTTTTCTAAATTCACTTGAGGCCATACGCGAGCACAGCCGGCTCCAATGGAACCGGTATGGGGAGTGGGGAATAATACGCTTCACTTAGGGCAGGTCTACTAATATTCATATGTCTATGCTGTGTCCTGTTTTTGGATTTTTTCTTTTATTTTAGACAACAGTACATCAAATCGTTCTTCCGAAATTCGCAAATGATTGCAATAGCCTTCGGTATCTTCTAACGCCATCTCTCTCATTATAGTCTCTGGCCCACACACGACGTTTTTTTGTGCTTTTTCATATTTTAAAATTCGTTCTGTAAGAGGTCCGAAATCATGGGACGTACGCAGCGCTAACTTCATTTGACGCCTTCTTGATTAACATTGGTTCGAGGTGAGTGGTTTATTTACGGGTTCGAGACAAACTCAAACGTCTGAATAAATCTTGTACAATTTTTGTCGTTCAATAAAAGTCGTTCAACTAAAATCGCCCTGTCTGAATTGGATATTACACATGGACAGACACGAAAACCGGAAACACGTGTGCCAGTGGAAACAAAATATTATTGTTCTCAGAGTGGTTTATTTATGATTGTTCTCGTCAGTTCATGAGTTTATTCAGTTTATTTATGGTCAGTTCCATGGTCAATGATGGTCAATGCATGGTCACACAAGAGTGGTATATTTATGGTCACACAGTTCCAGTATGGTTCCAGTTAGAGGTGTGAATAACGGTTCTTTTCCGATACCTAATATAACAAATAACACCCCAACCCAATAACATAGTATCATACCTGTTATTTAATAACATAGTATTCCAAGAATTTGGATAAGCTTGTAGATACGTAATAACGAAAGGCATCGTTATTCGTTGCTGGGGCCGAGCGGCTGAGTCGATAATATGTTATATTCATATTAGGGCAGGAGAGGAGCATAAAATAAATAATGTTTATAATTTGATGATTTTTATTGCTTTGCACTTTTCTAGTGACAGTTAGGTTGCATATACATTATGAAGTACATAAAATTGTTGAATTAATTTTGAATAAATACCTCAAATAAAAAATATATATTTTTACCACTGGAGCGATTACAGAAATATTTTCCTTGATTGCTTGACATTCCTGCGCGAAAAAAGTTCATTCCACATTAAAAATATCTTACCGCCGAATATGAATATGGAGACACACAAAACTGATTAAATTGATATCTAGGCAATGAATCCAACTATATTTTATCATATATTTTTAGGATTTAGCTATTAAAAAATTATAAATATTTTAATTTTTTTACAAATGTATTCTCAAAGCCACAAATCAATCCGAGACATTTAAAATAGTATCAAAATATGGCAAAAATCGCTCCATTGGATAAGTATGTAAGGTAAATGTGTTGTAAAATTATGATAAATTGCACACTTCGTATATCTTCGGTGATTGGGAATTACCCGAATTACGTTCTTACCTTCTTAGAACTTGGAACTTCCAAGTTTCAAGAAGTTAACATTATTTCATAATTTTGTTATTCCGTTCCGTTCGTTATTCGAATTATTTAGTTATTCAGTTATTTTACAAGTCAACCGTTCCATGTCAGAACGGTTATAAAATAACGGGAAGTTATTCAATACTATGTAATGCGGTACTAGAGTAACAGGTATGCCATTATTTGAAGATATTATGTTATCCATACCTGTTAACGTTATATTAGGCACACCTCTAGTTCCGGTCATATATTTATGGTTCCAGTTTCCAGTTCTCGTATGATTAGTTTATTTATGGATGATTTATGGTTCTCGTTGTTCTCTTTCGTCTGCTACAGGGGCGTATAACTCTCGCATAACCTTGTAACCCTGATGGGAGGAGTTATCCTCAACCCAAATTCTTATAGACAAAGCTGTTGTGGGTGAAAGCTCAGATCTCATTGGCTCAGAGCAAAAATTGTATCTTGATCTCTCGGTCTCTACCGTAGCGACATAAATAAACCACTCTCTAGATCGATATCTTCGGCCTTTTTGTATGGCGCCATTTTGTCACCCCCTTAACCACAGACGACCACAGATAAAACGGTCGTTTGGTCCAGACAGGTAAATATATCGTGGACCATAAAGAAATCTCAAGGCCATTTTTAAAAAGTGCAAACATAGACAATATAACTGCACCCAGCTAACATCGTTCATTCACTAGCCCAAAAAAATTATATTTTAAAAATAAAAATATTGAAATGCAAGAAAAGGAAAATAAAAAAAAACCCACAGCTATGCACACATCAAAATATTTTTTATTTTCAAAAAGACAATGGACAGTAATACAAAACAGGATTAGTACAACCGATGTATTGAGCATTGATTTATTATTGAAGTAGAAGATAATACTAATGTATCTAAACAAAACATGAAACAGAACAAGACACAGAAAAATAAAAAAGTAACGGTCTCAACTAGGAATCGAACCCAGGATTTCTGTCTTACTGCAACAACTTAATAGGATTTAATTTGACCTTGCACAAAAATACAAGAATATATACACAAAATACATATTCAACGTGTTGAAAGATATTCATTATGTCAAGTAATAGTAACGCCTTTTGACTTTTACATGGTATAATTTAAATCATAATACATGAACCATAATATAAGAAATAAAAATCGTGTACACAATAAAAGCTTGTAAAGAAATATTGCTTGTAAAACAACAAAAGATATTGTGAAATAAAAGTTAAGAACATGTAATTAATATTTCTATTTTGGATACTGACAATCCGTGGTGGAATCTATAATCTATAAATAGTATAAAATAAAGTGACATTCGCGTCTGTCTGTTTGTGCGCTTAGTTCTTCTTAACTATGCGACTGATTTCGATAAGGTTTTCAGCATCATTTAGAGAATTTCTTCCGGAAGGTTTAGATAAATAACACATGCATTGACACATATTGATAAAAAGCAGAGAAAAGTCGATATAAAGATTATTTTTGGCCGCTTACATTGCTAACGCTGGCGAGACCTTATGAGAATATCAAAATAATGTACTACGGAATTGTATACCTTAAAAAGGCCTACAGAAAAGTCTGTTATATATATATACAAATGTTATACATATCGCAGTTGCCGTCTGGTCCCCAAAATCTCCTCTTGTGCGTCTTTTGTTTCCTGGGAGAAAGGGCTGCCGTCGGACCAACGCAGCTCAAAATGCCCTTCGTCTTACCTAGAAAAAGACAAAATTTGAGACCAATGATTTCACTATTCTAGTATTGTACACATATTTAATAAATTTCATGGATAAAATTAATTAAAAATATTTTAAGAAAAAGGGGACATTAATGGTGATGGATTAATTCACTGTTGAACTTTTGAACTTTCTTGTATGGGAAAAAATCGCGTTTTATGCAGTTTCTGCAGAATTTGTAGGGAGCGAAAACAAAACTTCTTGAGCGAGTTTCACTGCAATATAAATTAGGTGTATACCTTCAGAATATTCCTTCAAATGAGGATTCCACACTGTTGAAGCGTACTGTAGGTGACTTACATCTTATAAATATTAGTTAAAGAGTAACAAATTTAAGTGTTAATTATTATTGCCACAGCACTAGAAGTTATTCAAATTCTCCTGCAAGGGTTTCATATAATTTCCACAGCTTTGTCGTCAGCAAACATTATGGAAAATGCTGGTTAAATCTGGATAAGGTACTTACATGATGCAATTCTGGAGAGGTTTAAATAACCTTGTTTGATGTAATCGTGGCTTTGTTTAGCAGTTTTAGCATCCTAATACGTGGTATAGTATCGCGTCGGACAATGTTCATGATTCCTGAATGTACTTCATTGGCCAATAATTTGATTAATTTTCCTTTTCAGACCTATCCGTATTCCGACGCGATCTTATACCACGTATTAGGAGACTAAAATTGCTAAACAAAGCCACGATTACATCAAACAAGTTCATTTAAACCTCTCCAGAATTACATCATGTAAGTACCAGTATTTTCAATGATGTTTGCTGACGACAAAGCTGTGAAAATTATATGAAAACCTTGCAGGAGAACTTGAATAACTTCTAGTGCTATTTTGTGTATATATTCTTGTATTTTTGTGCAAGGTCAAATTAAATCCTATTAAGTTGTTGCAGTAAGACAGAAATCCTGGGTTCGATTCCTAGTTGAGACTGTTACTTTTTATTTTTTTGTGTCTTGTTCTGTTTCATGATTTGTTTAGATATATTAGTATTATCTTCTACTTCAATGATAAATCAATGCTCAATACATCGGTTGTACTGACCCTGTTTTGTATTACTGTCCATTGTCTTTTTGAAAATAAAAAATATTTTGATGTGTGCATAGCTGTTGGTTTTTTTTATTTTCCTTTTCCTGCATTCCAGTATTTTTTATTATATAGTTTTTTTGGGCTAGTGAATGAACGATGTTAACTGTGTGCAGGTATATTGTCTATGTTTGCTCTTTTTTTTAAATGACCTTGAGATTTCTTTATGGTCCACCATATATTTACCTGTCTGGACTAGAGATGGGCGAAGCGGCTCAGTTGAGGGAGCCGTTTCACCAGGTCCCGTTCACTTGAAAGATCCGCTTCAGTGAACCGGCTCGATTGAGCCGGTTCCCCCCCCCCATTTTCCATTTATCTTTTATAGAAGTTGTATTTAAAATATTTTTAGGTTTTTACGATTTTTCATCTCAGTGTAAAAGGTTGCATATGACAAAGATTCCTCCGGAAAAATGAGCTGTAAAGATAAATGCTTTAAAGCTCATTTCTCAGGACAGCGCTTTATCAGATCGGACCTTGTTATCGTGAGGAAACATTCCGACATTTTTGCTTCTTTAGGCGATTGAACGAATTAAGTAGGCTGAGTGCAATTATATTGTTTATGGTCGCATGTATTTTCACAACCTTGAGAAATCGCAAAAATTGGTATTTGGTGACTGGTATATTTCGAAGACAATATTTTTGCCTAGGAACATCGATCTTAATATCGTATATTTATGATCACATTCAAAGGGGATTCCCAATATTATTGGAATACCCTTTTGTAAGAATGAAATCGAGAAATATTTTGTATTGTTAGGTTTTTGGTATGAAACGTCAAACTTCAATCGTATGGTAATCGTTGAATCACGATTCTTATCACTTGTTATTTTTTTTACCCGGAAAACATAATTACGTACTTTAAAATTGCCTTAATTTAAAATTACCATAATTTCCACAAGAAAAGCTATTTACCCCCGGCTTTATGCAATCGTTAAAAAAGACTACGTACAACAGCAACCTCGGTGCCCTGTGAAAGGATATTTTCTTAAAACTCTTACTCAAAAAAGGTCCAGAATGACATCGTCAAATTGTCAGATGTGTTATTTTTAAATTAAAATCTATAATCTATATCAATACTATGAAAAAGTTTTCTTAAATTAAGTTTTAAAAAATCGATTAGCGAATCTTATTAAAATATAGAACAATAAAAATAAACTTAAATCTATTTAAAATTAATTGTGTCCTAAATAAGTGTAATAATAATACAAAAAATGTGTTGTAAAACAAAATACTTCGGTGTGAGAATTATAGTTAAACGTCGTTCGAAGTGCTCATTACCAACATTATTTAGATATCAATGATTAACTGAAAATAAACCATGAACATAATATAACTCGTCCTTGTTCCTGTTATAGTAAACTAAATAAGTGCCGACACAACAACTAAAAACTTATGCAAGCGGGAATACCAATATTATTATGTCGTATCGATGATTAATCCGGTCAGTACGTCAGTAGTGACCCGCGAGCCGTGAGATCCGTTGAACGATGTATGCGGATCTTCGTTCGCGAACGGGTGAGTCGGTTCTTCGGGTCTGGCGGGTCACCTGCTCACCGGCTCACCGTTCGCGAACGAGTGAAGCGGGTCACCGGCTCACCGTTCGCGAACGAGTGAACCGGCTCACCGGCTCATCGTTCGCGAACGAGTGAAGCGGGTCACCGGCTCACCGTTCCCGAACGGGTGAGTCACTACTGATCCGCGAACGAGTGAGCGGCTGATTTGGGAACCGGATCTTACGGATCCGCGTAAAGATCCGGTTCACTGAGCCGACTCGTTCGCGAACGACTCACTTCTAGTCTGGACCAAACGACCGTTTTATCTGTGGTTAAGGGGGTGACAAAATGGCGCCATACAAAAAGCCCGAAGATATCGATCTAGAGAGTGGTTTATTTATGGTCTGCTAGAAGCTCAACAGCTGGCTCATTTGAGTGGTTTATTTGTGAGCTGGTTTGTTTATGGCTCAAAATCGCTCTAATCTAAATTGGCGCGTTTATTGTTGTACTAAATATTGGAGTAACGTGAGTGGTTTATTTATGGGAGTAACTAAGTAACAATATTATTCTCCAAGAATTGTTACGTTTCGCAATCGCATCGACAATCGTCTACACTCGAGAACTCATCGTAAATAGAAAATATATTAAATTGATTTGTTAAATATTTGATAATCCTCCACCAAACGTTGCCATGGGTAAATCTTCCAAGGACAAGAGGGACGTATACTATCGACTAGCAAAAGAAGAAGGCTGGCGAGCTAGAAGCGCTTTCAAGCTGATGCACATAGACGAAGAGTATAATATTTTCGATGGTGTCACACGGGCCGTCGATCTGTGCGCCGCTCCGGGAAGCTGGAGTCAAGTCCTCTCCCAGAAACTAAAATCCAACCAAGCGCAAGATGGTGACGTAAAGATTGTTGCCGTAGACTTGCAAGCGATGGCGCCATTGCCCGGCGTGGTACAAATCCAAGGAGATATCACCAAACTCAGTACCGCTCAGGAGATCGTCGGCCATTTCGAAGGAAGAGCCGCCGACCTAGTCGTCTGTGATGGCGCGCCTGATGTGACGGGGCTCCACGATATCGACGAATACATCCAATCGCAACTTCTGTTGGCCGCCTTGAACATCACCACTCATATCCTCAAAGAAGGCGGAACGTTCGTGGCGAAGATCTTCCGCGGTAAAGATGTCACCCTGTTGTACTCGCAGTTAAAGCAGTTCTTCCCTGTGGTGACGGTGGCCAAACCGCTCAGCTCTAGGAACTCCAGCATAGAGGCATTCGTAGTTTGTCAGAACTACAACCCGCCCGAGGGATACGCGCCCACCATGGTGAACCCCTTGCTAGACCACGAGTACTGCGACTTCAACCAGTTGGTGGGCCCCAACAGGCTGGTGGTGCCCTTCAACTCGTGTGGCGATTTGAGCGCGTACGACTCGGACACCACCCTGCCCCTGCAGCTACCAGGACACGGGGAGTACCGCTACCGTGAGCCCGTGCAGGCGCCCCTGTCTCCGCCCTACCGCGAGGCCATCCAGCTCACCAGGAACCTGCAGCTCGGCCAAGCGGACATATCCCTGACCACACATTCCCAGGTTGCAGAAGAATCCTGAACATTGGCTGTGTGCAGATATTCATCAACCAAAGTTTAATGTTGTCTCTAAAAGTAAGTTGCATGATTTCTTATGATTAAAAATTATTTGTGCTGTCGAACATTTGTTAATTTATGCAAGCATATTATTGCTTTATGTCTAGTGATTTGATTGATTATAAGTTTTTTCTTTGTCTTGCCAAATCTTTCCAAAGCATTGTTAGATCAGATCTTTGGTGAAAGAATAAAAATGCTCACATCTCTATCCACTTGTGGAGGTTTTTTTAAAAAAAATACTTAGTTGCTATATTATTACATTCACAAATTATAGGTTTTTTGGGTTTAATTGTCAGCAATATGGCATGGCACTATTATATCAGCCCTGAAAACCGTTGATATCATTTTGAATATTTACCTAACCCTCGGCACTTTTAATAGGCACAGTTATGGAAATTACATTTCTGGAATATATTTAAGATACTTTTTGCATTATATTTTTGCCTCCCTCTGCAACATCATATTTTTTCTGTACTGGAGATTTAGGTTTGAAAACATGTACTATTGTAGAAATGTATTACATATTTGTACAGCGCCCTTGAGGTGATTTTGCACAAAAATAATCGAATACAAATCAATACAAATCGTCCAAATATTATTATTATTATTTTGGAGAGATGGTAAAGGTTGCAAAAGTTACATTTTTATCAATCAATTTTAAAAACATCCCTTATAAAACAGTCCCTTTGCTGTCATTTAAGATTTTTTTTTGGTATGCAGTGACATTTGCAGCGGTTAGGTAAATAATTACTTTTTTTTTTCAATATTTTGGAAATTAGGCTATGTTCATTATTAATTTATATCGTCACATCATATTTATGTAGTACTAGTCGTTTGGTTTGAATAATGAATTAATTCTATCTCAATGGTTTGTGACCAATCAGACTTAGACTGTGACCTTCTCGTTTGAAGGTCAAGTGTGTAAAATTTCTTTAATCTCGGAATAAAACTAGATTTGTAGAAATTAAATCCACACCGCTCTCCCGGTGTCCGCCACGCGGCCGCCTGCTTGCCCTCCGCAGACCACAGACACTATCCTTTATGACAATATCCCAACCAAACGATGTCAGCAGCTCCTGTGAAACTCACCATTCCCCTTCTGCAGTTCCGATAGGCTCTTTTGAGTTTTTTAGGGTATTGCAGTAATTAATAATAATACTATATGTCATATAAAATTATACAATAAAACACATGTGGGAACATTGACTAGCCAACTAGGAATGGATCCTGTTTTAGGCCAGTCAAATTGACAAATTTAGTTCATATCATAATTTCATATTATATTGTTTAATTATAGAACATATTATTTTATAGAAGGAAAAAACTGTTAAGATTGAATTAATAGTAGTCCCTTTAAGCATAAAATTCACCAAAGGGACACCTTTTGTAACATATACATTTACATTGCGTTAAGTGAATAAGCCATAACCTTTTCTTATCCCTCTCCATCCGTCGTCTTCCGCCATAAATTTTTAATTATACGATTTGCTGCACATCTTGATACAGGAATTCCCTAGTGAGATGTGCAGGGTATGTTTTTTGTGTT
This sequence comes from Hesperophylax magnus, assembly GCA_026573805.1. Taxonomy (NCBI): domain Eukaryota; kingdom Metazoa; phylum Arthropoda; class Insecta; order Trichoptera; family Limnephilidae; genus Hesperophylax; species Hesperophylax magnus. The sequence continues at coordinate 2,323,326 of JAIUSX010000977.1, read as the reverse complement.
AGAACTGTTTTTTGAATAAATAAATAAATACATTTTTACCCAACAAATAAATTGATCAAAATTGTGGTATGAAAATGAATTTCTTCAAATTACATAGTTATTCTTATACCGTTCATACACAGCAAATCTACATAGCTGACTCAACTCACCACAATCTTTGGTTCGATGACATTTGTCAACGGGACAAATATGTATTCCTTACTCGGGGTCAAACACCCCTGCCTAAAACTTGTTGAAAATATTACTCCGTCGATTGGTGATAAATGGTTAATTTTGACACAGTCCCGAATGTGTAAAAACGCTGAATTTTAGAATGATTTAATTGCCCTCAAACAAAAAATAGCACTTGACATGAGACTATATTACGCATCTGACTTTGTCACAGTACATTTGTTTACATTATACAGAGCTCTGAATATCTCATAAACTGAGAGATAAGATGCACATTTATTATTTTAGCAACGATAGAAAGTCTAGCCCAAGCCAAACAAAAAAGAAACAACCAAACAACGGTAACTTGAGGCAAAACATGACAAAGGTGAGAAAAAGTAAACAAAATTCAATATATGTAATAAGAACATGCAAATATTTACCTTGTTTTCAGGGATGGGTTTTAGAAGTGTCAATAACATTAGTGATAGATGTAGTCAAATATCTAAAACTGCTTCACATTGGGCGCCATTGTAACATATCCGTTCTCTCTCCATTAATTTGTGTCGCTTGGATGGGAACAAGGGAGGTGAATTTAATTATAAACATCTATTAATTATGTGTCTGGATTTTAATTAGGTTTGTCAAGTTTTAAAAGCTAATCTAAATTACACTTTGTTCTACTTACATCTATAACTAGTTGTCATATGGTTCGGGGTTGCTTCTCTATTGTTCACTGTAACTACCCTGTTGTCACTGAGTTAGTTCTATGCGTTGGCCTTAGTAAGGCCCAAGTCCTCGATGGCAGCTTCTGCAGTTCTGCAGCTCAGGCCCTCCTGGCCGCGTCTGGTCACCGCACTTTCTTCATTGACTGGTTTATTGGTGGATTATATTTCTTCGATACGCACGCAGTTTGGTTCCAAATACACGTTCTTGAAATTTTGGCTTGGCAGGAATTAATGTCATTTTTAATCCAACAACAAAATGTGAGGAGTGAAAGGTAAAACTAAAAGTTTGGATTACTGCTTCGTGAGGTCGCCATTGGCCATCCTGAGGGCTAAAAGTCCCAACTTATCTCAAGCAACACTCCTTCAGAAGCACAGTTCCTCCGGTACATTAGCCGACAATTGACTATAGTTAAATCTATAAAGTGATTAAACAGTCTTACGGGCCATTTGCAGGTACACATTGCTGTACGGTAATAGGCAATGAGCCTATCACAGAGATCTATTCCCCCCATTGAGGTATTGTAGTTTTTTTTTTTTTTTTTACAATGGCTGGCTGAGGAATGTCAATTTTTCTACATTCCTCTTTTGATCATCGTTTACAAGTTCTCAATGTGGGGCTCAAATATCTGATCACAAATACCATTTGGACTTTGGTGGAGCTGTCAGTTGTCTCATCCGCCTGAATTGCAATATACTCAGATTTCTGTATATCTAGTTAAATTTCTTCCTATGATAATGCTGAAATTGAATCTAAGAAATAATTTTGAATCTTCTTTGACAAACTTTTAAAACTCGAAGACCTTTCTAAATGTCCTTTCAATCAGTGGCGGCCGGTGGTCAAAATATGTGGGGGTTCACCGGATTACAACATTAAGTCAGAAAATAAATTAAATAAAGGTACATACGTATTTATAAAGAAGTTCTATTCTCCGCTCATTTTGTTTAGCGAAGATCTCTATGATTCTCGTGTTGAAATCAGGCATAGACTGAATAAACCTTTTTTCAATGCTTAACACTGATATTGCGTTCAGTCTGTCCCGGCTCAACGTGTTTAAAAAGGATTTTATTCTTTTTAACGTTGAGAAACATCTTTAGCTTTCAACTGAGGTCATCCCAAAGGTCATGAATGGTGAATACACGTTTTGGTAATTTCACAGTCTCGGAAAAGTCTTCTAATAAACAAGTACTATAAAAAAGTTGTAAAATTGATAAAGCGCCGTTAGCTTTTGAAAAATCGTCGCGGGCGTAAATTGCACAGAGTTCACCTTTTAACTGAACTTTATTTAGGAAGTCATATGTTTTAAGCTTCACATTGAAATCATGTTCTGGGAAATTTGACCTGTATCGATTTTTATTAACTAGCTCATTATGGTGTTTAACTTAGGCACGGTAGACTGAATCCAATTGCATTCGTATGTCAACTTTTCCTAAAACCTTTAAGCCCAAATTTTTTTGTAAATGTAAATGACAAGAATTATGTTTTTTGATTTTTTAGAAAGGTGAGTTACATCAGTAACACCGCTGATTGTCCAAACTGAATCAACATCGTAAATTAAATACGGAAAACAAAATAAACTATTCAATTGATCACATCCACAGAGCCACGAAGCTTTGTTATACATTGTTTTGTTAAATGATCGAGTAAACTTCTTCGATCCAGATTTGCACTCTTGTTTTATTATCAGTTCAGGTTTAGGTGAACCGGCATTTTTTATTATCACTTTGTTTTCAAATCTCGACCTATTGTTCTTAATGTATTCCACATTCAAACTCATTCCTAATTTATACGTTGAACAAACACAAACTAATCATAAATTAGTATAACCTGCAATTGATATGACTTATTAATAATTGATATACAAGATCGATATAACCTGCAATTAAACTTCAAAACTTTTGCAGAATAAGAAAAGTTTTAAATGTAACAGACAATGCCCGGCAACGGCAAGTACTGACTGAACTGATAATAAGTAATCTGACCATCACTCATCTCTTAATGACAAGTTTTATCTTGTATGCTTGTATCGAAGAAGCGGAACATTCGCTGAAAAATAGCAGATGGTAAATTGAAACCACGATTTCGACAATTATATCAAATATACGCGTTTTAGTTTAACTTTCTTCTGAATAAACCGTTCCTTCTGATGTGGTGGTAAAACCCCGAACGCCGTCCTTGATATGGTATTATTTGCAAAGAATAGTATGCGCTGGTATGTACCCACGCTTTCGACTGTTCCACAGAATATGCGACAAAGCAGTTAAATTTTGGATCGCAATCGAAAACGAACTGCTACGAACATAGGCACAAGTCAAAGTCGGTCTGCAAGTTAAGCGCGCTTAATAAGTAGGTACCTTTTGAATGAGATATTATAACCGAACCGAGTTTCGTATTGTGATTAGCCATGTCGGAAATCTTGTTGGTTGTTCGGCGCTCGGGAGCACATATTAGCTGGCCACCACTGCTTTCAATACAATATCTATTTCCTGAATAAAGTTCACACCATGGAATATACCTGGATTATCGAACTCTGTTGATTCATCGTTACCCCTTTATGCCAGTTCAAAAGATCCACAAAGCTGTATGCACTTCAAAAATTTAGTTAAAATATATCTATTTTAATCCATTTTTTCATTGTGGTCTACGAGTGCTCTACGATACCCACTATCTATTTGAATACGAATATCTATGGTTCCTAACAAAACAAATCTCAAAGAATTATTAATATGCAGTGTAGAGTTAGAATGCTTTTTAATCTTTTCTTTTAAATGTTTTAAATCACTCCAATCTCAGTCCACTGTTTATCGGTTGAATTAAAAAGTAAGCAATGAAAACAAAAAAATATGTTCCTTTTGTCGCAACCACAGAAACTATAACTTTTTGTATTAAAATATTGTTTAATCTCTTTATTTTTATGTTTTGTGACAGAAACTAATTGCATATGTGGTTGGGGCTGCCCAAGACATTTTATTTGAATTTTTCGCGATTTCTTTCAATATGAGGCGTGTTGAAACAAAGAGAGCAATCTCCACTTCTTTTCATTTTGAGTAAAATGCAATAAATGTTTTTTTTTGTATTTTTCCAATACCATAACTATAAAGTATAGTTTTTGTTAGTAAATGTTTCCTTAGTAACACTCTGTGTACATTTCGATTAATTGGTAGATTATTGAGTTATTTTCAATTAATAGATGGATATTGCTGCTTTTGTTCTGGAAGGTTGGGCACTGCCGTTTTTGTTCCAAACACATGTGGATTTTGCTAGTTTTGTTACGAACTGAAAAGGCCATTTTTTTTTAGGTTACAGTAAAACACGAAAATCAGTAATAAGTATCATTTTACATATTTATTCGGAAAGACATATTTTACAAAAAAAGACAATTTACATATTGGAAAGACAATTTTACAGAATGTATGCAGCGGTAGTGCAATACAATTGTAACGTTTCTTCGTTACCGCATGGCATTTATCTTACCGTATTCCTGGATTATAGCACTTACAAACCATTTGTGATTAAAGACTCAAGTGATCCATCATAGCTTGCAGCAATATCATAGGTATTAAAATGACAACGCGGAATATCAATTGAGATATAAATAATATGTGAATATTTAATTAAAATTTTAATACAAGAGCCAGGACTCACATTTAGTAAAAACAGGGGTGGTTGGCTACTTGTAAGCACAAACGTAATATGAAAGTTGGCAACGACCTTTACTTGTAAATGTTATTAACTAAATCATCATTAAAATAAGACATCACCAAATGAGCGCCAGTCTAGAATCTATTCTAAACAAATTTATTTCATGGTGATATCTAAGAAGGCAACCAAATTATGTGTCTATTTCATTATGGATTATTAAAAATGTCTCACGTGTGTGAATAATCTTCCGACAATCAAGCAGCTCGTTCCCACATGTTGTTTCCACCGGCCTCGAAACCCAACTCCTGACTTCTCTGGAACTCAAAGCGCAGAACCAATTTTGTATCACCGAGTGACTGCCGTAAACCACTGACAACGCGTGTCTAGAAGTCATACTATGGAAAAATATGTAAGCGGACGGTTCCTACCGCTACACAATAGATTCCATGTTTTGAAAAAATTAGGCAAAGTAACAACACACAGGTACAAAAAATAAGAACAGAACAGAAAATAAATTAATGCTAATATGTAACTCCTAAAATAATTAATCACACAAAATAGTGACGAACAAAAGACACGGTATCCTGACATCATAAGTAATATTATTATTTTCTTGAATTTCTGAAATATTTTCAAATGACTTTAATTTCAAATAAAAAAATACAAAAGTGGCTTATCAAGTAATTATTAATGTATAAAATAATATTGAAAAATGGTCATAATAAAGAGCAAAAAAAAAATTAAACCGCAAAAATTATTAAGATTATAACCAAAAAACAAGAAAAAACGACAATTCTATTTATGAAACAAAATTGTCAATCTGCTACACAACTTTCATCTTCACCTATTTCACAGTCAAGTATCAATGTGGAGGAATCCGGTATAAGATTTTTATAATAGTCAAGAAAAGTAAGTTCTCTCCAGGAATTGCCGTAATGCTTCTCTAAAAGATTGTTGACATCCCTTAATTTGAGTTGTTTTACCACAACCCACGACATTTCCAGGTTCTATTATATTTGGGTTAATCATCGACATATTTTTATTACCTCTACAGAAATTCTTGAAATTCGCCCAATCGGCAGAATAATTTATTTCCCCCTTCATTAGAACATTATTAGTTTTGCTACTTTTTTAAAAAGAAAACGTTTAGTTTCTAAAAACTTTAGAGGCCATTTAGACGTAGGTTTGAGAACGTCTTTTGAAGCAGTTTTCCAATCTCTGACTTGTACATCGGAGCCTAATTTTAGAACAGTGGCAAAATTTGCAATAACATCATAATATTCTTCAGGACGTACAATCGTTTCCTTTTTCTTCAAACACTTATCGATATTTCCAAATACCCGGTCGGTAGGCATAAACGAGTGCCCTGTAAAGGCCTATCCGCACACAACAGTGCCGGCACGTGACCGACAGTTCCGTACCGTACAGTACCGTGACGTGCTATTCGTACATGTCAGTACCGACACGGCACGACACGGCGACGCGCAGTGAATGGCGCAGTGTAGGTACTTATTAGTAGGTACTCTACGGAGCAGTGTCATGTGCTAAAATGCCTCGATATTCAAGATCACAATTAGCAGCGATTGCTTTAATATTAGATGAAGACGAAAAAATTTATGTGAGAAGAAGGCATTGGGTCCATAATGCGTGGAGGAAAAGAGAAGAAGTAGGAGAGTTCGCCACCCTATATAAACATCTTTGATTCATCATCTGATGAATCAAAGTTTTTTGAGTATTTCAGAATGTCAAAATATTGTTTCGACATACTTTTATCTAAACTTACTGAAAAGTTAAGAAAACATGATACTCATTGGAGAAAAGCTATACCACCAAGGGAACGTCTAGCAGTCTGTTTAAGTTATGTGTCAATAAAACAACAAATTATAATCAAATTATTTTATTTTACTTTTTCAAACTTCGCAAAATTCTTATTTTAAAATTATTATTTTTCAAAATTATTATTTTCATTATTTTATTTTAACTTAGATATTGTAACACAACAGTTTCATAGGTATTGGCGCTTCCATGATCTTCAACAGTTCCATAGTTAATGGCGTTGCTCGTATTGGCGCTTCCATGATCTTCAACAGTTTCATAGTTAATCGCGTTGCTCGTATTGGCGCTTCCATGATCTTCCAAGTTAGTCACGTTAGACCTATTTTGGCTTGTAATGGTGCTTGATTGATGCGCAAGCCTTGGGAATTTGCTTCTCAATAGTTTTGCTTCGTACTTTTGGACAATCGCAAACATTTCAGATTTAGCATCAAATAAATCACAAGGGTGCAATTCTTTTAATGTTGGAGCAAGAGATGCCAAAAATACGTCAACCGGATGCTCATTTTGGCGAATCAAATAATCAATCACTTCTGATGAAGCTGTTCTTGCCGAATCTTTATGATTCCCCCTGCGTCCTCTGGATCCTCAACTTCCTGATGATGATGGCCAATATTAATTCGTTAATGAAGCTTGTGAATGTTGAGAGGCTGGTGATGGAGTCGGCGTGTATGTTAGCGAATCAGTGTGATGGGATTCAGGAGCGGGCGAAACTGTATGTGTCGGCAGTGGAACTTCTGGAATACTTGATTCATCGTTTTGTGTTTCATCGTCTTCATCATTGACATTTTCAATGCTATTTCGGTCGTCAAAAAATTTTACCAAAAAACTTAATTGCTCATGGTATTTATACGGCTTTGTTGCCTTGCTACCTTGACCACGTTTTAGTTATATTCTTTTGAATATTTTTCCTAAAGTCCCTTATATTGGACCATCTTGATTTACATATTGCACCTGAAACAAAAATACCCATTTAATTAATACAAACATACCAAAATAATTTTATATAACATAATTTATCGATGAGGTTATATAAATAGAGAAGCAAGCTTCATTACCGCGCGTCAAAAAAAGCATAACCACTCTACAACCGCGACGATGTAGCTTTGAAACGAATAAACATTTTAAAGTAAACATATATTTGTCTCACTTACACAAGTCACGAGAACAATGCTGCCGCTACGATTAGACAACGACAGAAACACAAACCTGCGCTGGCGCGTCAGTGTTGCCTACCATTTGAAATTTTACCCGACATAAGCAATAAAATAGAGTGTTTTTTTAACGTTAGTTTGTAATAAGATAAACTAATTAAAATTATTTTAATATGTGTTTTTTTTTATTATATGACTAAAAGTAAGCATAATTAATTAAATAATAAAGACATTTTTTGTTCCAATATTTTGTATTATACCTAGCATACAATACTCAAACATCTGTCGAAATTATAGGTTTAATCGAAAAATACTCTTTTGAAGAGGTAGAAAGGAAAAATATATTTCTAAATGAGTTTATTTTTTAACAAAACTCACAAATAAGAGTAACATTTGTAAAAGAAACATCAAATTTAAGAAATAAAACCAGCTACACCATATATGCTGACGTTGACAGTAAAATAGTGAACAACCCTTTTTATGGAGAAGTTTGAAGAAGTGGCACTCGACACAGCTTCGGCTGTCCCTAAAGTCTGGTGGCGCTACGTCGATGATGTCTTCGCCATTTGGCCTCATGGAACGGAGAAACTAAACGAATTCCTGGACCATCTTAATTCTCTCCATAGCAAAATTAAATTCACAATGGAACTGGAAAACGAAGATAAAATCCTGCCTTTTCTAGATGTGGAGGTGATGCGAAAACACGATGGTAGCCTAGGACATACTGTATATAGGAAACCAACCCATACGAATCGGTACTTACACGCTGATTCGCACCACCACCCAGCGCAGAAGAGAGAACTTATCCATACATTGGTGACCCGAGCGACCAGAATATGTGAAGAACATAAAATCGGAGCGGAACTAACGAAGCTGACCGATGCACTGGAGCGTAACGGTTACCCAGCAAGTCAGACAAGGCAAATCATAAGAGCCAAATCTGCACCAAACGAAGACAGAATTGAACAAGAGTCGAAAGGCTGTGCCTTCCTGCCTTATGTGCACAATGTGACAGACAGAATTGCCAGGCTATTGAGAAAGGAAAGTATCAAGACTGTCTTCGGAACAACAACAAAGATACAGGACTTACTGAGGTCTGCAAAGACTAAGTTTCCTCTGGAAACAGATGGAGTGTATAAACTCAGCTGTTCCGGATGTGACAAGGTCTATGTAGGCCAGACAGAGCGGACTATCTCCAAAAGGATTTCAGAACACTTCAGAGCTTGTAAACTCGGCCACCCTGACAAATCGGCAATTGCCGAGCATTTGATTGACACCGGGCATTACTTTGGATTTGTTCCTGAAATCCTGGGGAGAACCAAAACTTATAGAGCACGGCTTATTACGGAGGCCATTGAAATTCATAAAAATCCCGTAAACATTAATAGAGACGATGGAGCTAAGCTCAATAGTTCTTGGTATCCGGTAATTGACGGCTACACCAGAGCTAAACGAAGAAAACCACTTTAAATAAAAAATGATACGTTAATGTTAGCTCAGAGGGTTGGAGCTGGCAACACGGTATCACAACCTCATACATAAGCTCACATTTTAACACAACCTCAAATAACACATCTGCCCTGATGATGGACACTGCAATGCTGTCCGAAACGTTGGCTAAAGAAGGAGTTAGCGCTACACGGCATAACACCCCAAAAACAAATAACAAAAATAGTGAACAACCTGTTTTCAAAATATTTCTCAAATAAAATTATATACAACAAGGACATTTTCGTATCTGATTTAAGACTTTTCTTAAAACCATAAGCTTTGGGGTCCCCCTTAGAATTTAGGACATCAAAAATATCATTGTGTAATTTAATAAATTCCGCAGTGGGTTCACTTTCTGAAAATTCAGAAGACAACTCCTTGGCCAAATGAAGTGACTGAGCTACACTATTGCTTAGCAGCTGTGATGCCAACTTCACCTTCATAATTTGATTACGAAAATTAATATGGCGGTTGGTTAATTTGTTACCTGTTCTAAGGCCTTCAATTTCTTGAATCTCCTGTAAACGGTTTACATACTTCCATTCTATCTTCTCATTATTTTTGTTATTATTTAGCGTATAAGGAATTTGTTATTTTTTTAGCGTATAAGGAAATTTTTTAAAAGTCCTTTTCTTTTTTAAGGAGTTTGAAATTCTTCCATCAATTGCATTGTTTCTTCATGCATTTTTTTTTCAGTTCTTCTATAACATCTTTTAATTTTTTTATTTTTTACTTCTAGTCTTTTATTTTTCTGTGATATATTTTTAATTTTTCTTAGTCTTCGTGCGGATACAATTTTCAAGCGGTGAATTATTTTTCTCATTTTGTGCTTTCGCGGCGTTTCAGTTATTTCATTTATCTCTTCATCGGTTTCCACAATATCCACATCCATATTTTCTTCCACTACAAGCTCCACCGGCTCTTCAGAATGAGATTCGTCCTGAAAAAAGTACATTATACTGTAGTCAAAAGAGCAACATCAAATCTGATTACCAAGTAAAAAAAAAACGTTCATCATGGAAACAAATTTAGTTTGAGTTGCATTAAAGGGGTCGTCCATTAATCACGTGAGGCTCGAAAGGGGGAGGGGGGGGTTCGGAAAAAATTACGAAATATCACAAGGGAGGGGAGGTACAATGAGATATCACGTTGTTAAAAAACATTCAAAATCATTAAAAAACGTTTCAAAAGTTGCTAAAAAACATCACGTGATTAATGGACGACCCCAAAGCAGGTTGTTGTTATTTGATGAGAATATATTTTAGACAAATATTAACTATGTTTTGACTATATAAATTACCTAGCCTATTAAATCTTTAATTACAAAAAGCATTGGAATCGCTTCGTTACACAAAAAAACATGACCACCATCGCTTTTTGGTCTTAGCTTGTCTTGATCCCGGAAGTGTTTCGAACAAATGACTGTAGATGCCAGTCTGTCTCTTTTCTAAGTAATCGAATAATTTCCACCCACTTCTCAAATCCCACTACCGGATGTATGTCAGCAAACTTCAAACTGTGGAGCTTATATCAATAAAACAAAAATTAGTAATAAAAAATATTTAATATTCAATAATGCCTCAGGGGTTATAATAAGTTTACTTATTACAATAATATAATAGGAAAAAAATATAATAGGATAAAATATGATAGGAAAAAATAGAACACGTTCTAAAACTAATTAAATTTAAACATATTTTTTCTTGGTGTGGTATGTTTGGAAACATTTACCAACATGAAGCGGAATTTTGCATTGTTTACACATGAACGCACTTGGCTTCCGTATTTTGAGCTTCGCACAAACTCGACAATTGCGTCTTACTAAGTTTTTAGTTTTCTCACTCGTTATTTTTACCAATTCGTGGTTTTTCAAAATGCCAGACAGTCTATCATGTGGATCAAAAAAAGGAGTTCTCGCCGTGACACAAGTAGGTGTACTTATTTGCAAATCTTGCGTGAATGATGTGGACGGTGTGGCTGCTGCGGAAGAACTATCTTCAAGCCAGGTCTCTGCAACTTGTAACAAAAAGTCGCGGAAGCAAAGTTTATTAGGTACGTTAAGTTTTTTAAAAATTTGGAAAGCATTGAAAATTCCACAATGAATAAGGTATAAGAAGGGTCCACTTTAAAGATTTTCTGCATATTGGATTGTTGGTCTGCAAGATCAACACCATTCCTCAAATTATTGTAATCTACAATGCATTTTGGTTTTTTGATGGGCAACCCTGTTGTTCTATTTTCCCGTATCCACTATATCCGCCTGGTGTATCGTAGAGATCATCCTTACATCTCTCTTCTTGTTGGTTTTCCACATTTGAAGAAGTACATCCCCTTTTCGTAGATATGTGGTTTCTTGGACTTTAAGGCGTATATTTTTTAGTGTTGGCGGTATGCCACGATTTTTTCTAATTGTGCCGCAGATTCTAGTTTTTAACCCCATTAGATGATTGGCTAAACGCATACTATTGTAATAATTATCCGCATAGATATTATACCATTTATTTAGGTATGGTGACAGCAATTGGATTATTGTGGAATCTAACGTAGCACTTATACCTGAATATAATTTAAAATTACAGATATATCCACTCTTTGATTCACAAATCATCCTATTCAGGATTCCATATTTTACAATTTTCATGGGATTGTACACGCGACATTTCTGACGACCTCTCCACGGAATCATCCCTTCGTCTAGCGATAGATTTTGATTTGGCGTATACACTTCCTGGAATTTCTTGGTAAAGTAGTCGATTACAGTTTGAATTTTGATCAGACGGTTTGTGCTAGGGGTCGGAATTTCGTCATTATTAGAAAAATGGAGATTTCGTAAAATTTGTCGAAATCTATCGCGGCTCATTTTCTTTCGGAAATATGGGCTCTCTATCCGAGGATTTGTGGACCAATAATCGCCTATGGTATTTTTTCGGACTAGCGCCATTATAAGAACTAAGCCAAACCATTTTTTTAATTCTTGAATAGTTACATCTTTCCATTTTAGGGCGTGAGCTGATGTCGCATAGTTGTGATGATTTCTTTCATGGTATATGTTAGTTTCATTGGTTATTTTGTCGAACAAATCATCTCCTATAAATAGCGATGTAACATCCCCTACACTTGATCGATTTTCAGGGAAAACTTTTAGACCCGGTACACCTTCGAAATCAGGCAAATTCCTAGGAGGATCAAATTCTGACCTCTGACTGAAATTCTGACTCCAGGGTTATATCAGGGATGTCTTCTGAAGATTCTTCAGAGGATGATATGCGCATGACACGCGGTCTTGAACTTCTACGTAAAATTGGTTCATCATCTTCTTCGTTTTCTTCAGCCTCACTATAATCTTCGAGAAGGTCATTGATTTCTTCTTCAGCGTCATTGGGTACGTCTGAAAGATAGTCTTCAAAATGTTCTTCGAAGAAAGTATCCTCTCTATCGTCCATTTTAGGTTTATAAAAAAATCGTAATCCCAAAAGGCTTAAAATCAAATCACAAAAGTAAAAAAAAAATTAAATACACATTTAATTATTCCACAATGATGCTCTCGAATGAACTCGAAAAAATACAAATTTAATTGTAAATGTCTAACGTCTCAAAATAAAATCACATAAGTCCACAAATCACAATAATAATAAAAAGTCATATACGCGTTTTATAATGTTTAAAATATATATTCCGTAATAACAACACAGTTTAACAAGCGTTGAAATCACAACAGTTGCGAATAAAAAATGATATTAGGGTTTCCTCACTTGAGTTTATTGCGTCATAAGTATCAGCTTTCGACTAAAGTAAATGTTCTACATATTTTATTTCATTTTTTGACGAGGAAGAAAAAATACCAACTATTGTCTTTGTTGGTCTAAAACCTTGTCTTTGTTTAAAATTAATTTCCAATATTTCATTGAAATTAATGATGACTTTTAGCAATGTTTTGAACCAGAGAAGAATCCATAATGCTGTGTTTATTATAGCGACACCTAACCGATACACAGCAAAGCCAATATAACAGAAGAAATTACAAGTTAAGACGTATTTTTTGTATGTGAAGTTGAAGGTCGTAGAAATGCACAAAAATGTGCGCCCCGCCGCAATGTAAGGTTTCTGAAACGCACAAATATGTGCACACCGTAAGCAACGTGTTAATAAACTAAAATAAGATTAAAGAATTCTTTTGTACGAAGATTAAAATATAATTTAATATTATTTCAAAAATATTTAAAATCAGAGGTTACCTCCATAGTAACTTATTACATAAATTATGTATTCTCCCATTAATGTGGGAAAACCAAAACGAATTTATAGTGGCAACACTGAACACACCTATATTTATAGTATTCGATATTTTATTCCAATTTTAGCGTTTTTTAACTTAATGTGAATATGTAAACATTAAACTTACGAGTGGAAAGTAATTCCACTTGATTTATTATGTTTTTGTGACCTTGAATTGCATTCTTAAACGACGCATTTACCCATTTTGGAAATAGTTTTGACGGCGTGTCGCTCGGTTTAACTCGGTCGGCGTCTCACTGAGCACTGAACTGACGTTAGCGGCAAAGTTGGCTGTGGCCTAAATTGCAGTGGCAATGCTTTGACGCCGTAATTATCGATCTAGTGTATATACATCAATGTAATTAATTCTATTAAAATAGCAATGTACCTTAAAACAAACTTTTACTCTTAAAAAAAAAAATCCTATAAATTATAATTTTATATTAACCCTGATCTATGTATTTCTTTTATTTCAGATTTTTGGCAACAGGAGACTCATAAAACAATATCATTCAGTTTCCGTTTAGGACACACTACAGTACATGAAATTGTTAATGAAACCTGCAAAACAATAATGGAGACTTTAATGGAAGAAATGTTACCAAGACCAACAACATAGATGTGGCTATCCATTGCTAATGACTTTTATACTAACTGGAATTTTCCTAATTTCTTGGGAGCATTAGATGGAAAACACGTTACTATACAGGCTCCTGCCAATAGCGGCTCCATGTTCTTTAACTACAAGAAAACCTTTTCAATCGTCTTGTTAGAACTTGTAGATGCTCGTTACAATTTTATTGCTGTCAGTGTGGGTTCATATGGTAAGAACAGTGATGGTGGCATATTTGCAAAAAGCAATTTAGGCAAGGCATTGGAAAGAGGTACTTTATCTGTACCAACAGATGCACCATTACCAGGCACAGCCATTACACCAACTCACTACGTAATTCTCGGAGATGAGGCATTTCCATTAAAACCCTATTTGATGCCACCCTATCCAGGACGAAATTTGGATGTATCTAAAAAGATATTTAATTATCGTTTATCGCGAGGCAGAAGAGTCGTAGAGAATGCCTTTGGGTTACTGGCTCAAAAATTTCAGATATATTTTAGACCAATTCAAGCTAAGCCAGAAAATGTAGACCATATGATACTATCAACATTAATCCTACATAATTTTATAAAGAAACATGTCAATGATACATATTCACATGAAATCAGAATGTACAAGGGGCAAATGAAAGTAGAGATATACTTCGCCATCTCCCTTTACAGGGTGGAAATGCCACAACCGAAGCTTTCATGACCAGAGAAGTATTTAAAAACTACTTAAACGCTGAATCAGGATGGCTAGATGGTCAAGAGACGAGAATATAATTAAATTAGTACTTCGAACCTGCCTAGTAGATGATTATTTGATTCATTTAATTTTTGTACACAGACAGACATACAGACAAAGTTACTTTTGCATTTATAATATTATTAGTATGAATAAATACATAACATATAGAATACATAATTATCTTTTATTTTTCAGTCCTATTTTTACATTTAAATAACTTCCTCAAACTACACTCAAAAACAAAACCAATGCCTAGCTTCGTAAATAAAATAGATAGATAGGCATACATACCGCTTACGCCCAATTGTAGCCCAATATTGTTCCACATGTTTGATTTAAAATTAAGGTCCATGTATTTTCTATGTGAAAGGTCATAAATTGCAGGATGTACACGGACCAATTCAATTAACTGTTCGTCGTCCATCTTGAAATACTGCGACCGTGTCAGTGAAAATATTGTCCACTAGAAATTCACGTCCCGTCACGGCGAGCGTCGGCGCAGCACTGACATCACTGAACGTCACTGTCACTGACGAGTACGGATAGTGCCGTACAAAATGTATGCCACAATATCATTTTTCACTGACACTGATGGATACGTCACGTGTCGGCACTGTGCCGGCACTGTTGTGTGGGATAGGCCTTAACAGGGAATATAAGTTCCAGTTTTTTCACGGAAGATGGTGCTTCGGAAAATCAACGAGAACACATTCCAATAACTACAGAATTTTTATTTTGACCAGGACATCCATCTACCATTAATCGTATAGTAGTTATTCCATCCAGGCAGACATTTAAAAGTCTGTGGTGGACGGCTGAAGCGATTTCATTGGAACTTTTGGAATGAATGTTTTCCAACCAACAATAGCTAAATACATTTCCGGGGGTTAATGGTTGCTTGGAAGAACCAATCACAATTATCAGGTTATAAAAATATAGCTGCCGACTATAGTATGCCTGTTGATCTGGGACTTTAGGTAAAATAAGATTTTTTTCACAGTCAAAGGATACGGTCAATAAATCATCTCTTTGTTCCTTTAAACATCTAAAAAATGCTTTGTATTTAACCGAGTGACATCTTTTCTTCAACATTACTTCAGTTTTTTTTACGAATATCACCGCTGTATTGCTTTAACTGTTCATTACACCCAAGGCAAAATGAGAAAACATCGGTACATGGTGTACCAAACCCAAGGTTAAATTTGGAATTGATTATTCCTCTAAAAATGTGTGCTTTATGCTCAAATTTTTTGTTTCCGCTTCTTTACACATACGAAACATTTTTTAATTTTCAAATCCGGTGATAAATATTTCCTTACACTTGATGCGTTGCGGCAGTAATGTGCTTCTTCGCACGTAATTTTTTTAATAAAATTTTTCACAAATTCCGCATTAGCCGTGGCTTCTGTGATCACCACCACATTTTTCGTTTGGCAGATGGCCTTTTTCATAATGTACTGAACTCGGGATCTTGTAATGTTCAATGCCCTTAAAAATGTCTTTTGGCACACTGGAATTACACACTTATTCTTAAGCCGGTAATTTTTTTTTTGTTTGAAACTGTTTTGAAAGATGTTTTCCATTTTTTGAACGCTTTCTTACAATGGTATGAGGCTTGCAATATTTTAAGTAAGGTGTCTTGATAGTTTTTTTCACTTTTTTTGTAAAAAATATCATGAATGTTTTATTATTGTGATTGCATGATGGGGCATTTGGTAATTGTTTTGCCGAATATCTGAAAAAAAAATTATGTTGTAATTTTAATATTTCACGGGTACTAGTATGGGTATTTTTTTTACATTACACAATATAATACAGTTATTAATTACATAATATAATATAAGTATTTGGTGTACCCCCATAATTAAGCAGGGCTTGTGTGTATGGGCATTTCACCAAACGGACAAAAGTTTGATATTTACAATAAATTTTTAGTTTTTTTTTTTTTTTTTTTATTATTATTTTTTTTATTTATTATTGATTTTTTTTTTTATACATACATGGTTACATAAAATATTGAAAAATGTATAAAAAATATTGAAATAAATGTACATAATTAAAAAAAAAATCCCACGAAGGCGAAGCCTGAGTGTGGGTATTATAAGTATTTTTATCTTGTGTCTATGGTTTAAGTGGAAATACAATATCAAATATAAATTTAAGTTATTTTAGAAGAGTTACTGTAGAGATGCAATACAAGAAAGTAAATCATGAAATATGTAAAAGTTTTAAAATAACACAAAGAATAAGGTAAATACTAGTTTTTAAAGAAGACATCTTAAAAAGTGAATAAGCAGACAAAGCATTACAAACAAAAAAATAATGTATCCGCTGTTTTTTATGAATGTGAAATAATAAAAAATAATCTCTACATGGATATAAATGTTACAGATAGTTTTATAAAACTTAAAAGAAAAAAATATCTACTCCAGTGTTTTTTAGCCAAGATTTGATGTACTTTTTAAAAGATTGAAGGTTTACACACGTGTCCCTTTTAAAGGTTGTACATAAAGAATTATACATTTTTGGAGCAATAAAACTAATATGCCTTTGGGCCAACCTGGTTTTGCAGTGAGGCACAGCATATTCACAAGCGCCATGTCGTTGGCTGGTACGATTTGAATTTTTAATAAAGTTGTTTGGTCGCGTATAAATAAATTTAAGACATTGAGCACTAAAGGTCTGCTTAAGGTCCAAAATTTCAGTTTCTTGGAACAATTGTTTAGAGGGATAGGAATTAGTTTTTTGGTACATTATTTTAATAATTGATTTTTGGGCAATTTCTAGTGGTTTTACATGATTGTTGAAAGTTCCGCCCCAGCCAATTATTCCATAAGAAAGATGAATGAACTAGTGAGTCATAAACTAGTTTCATGGTTTTTATATTTACTACATTACTCATTCTTTTAAAAATATATTTTAGGTATCTCAATTTGTTAACAGTTTTTTCAATATGGCTGGTCCATTTAAGTTGACAATCTATAGTTACACCTAAATATTTAATAAGTTTTCCAGATTTCATCTCCTCACAGTTACAGAATGTGTTTGGGTTACAATTTACGTTATGAAACTTCAAATTAAGATTGGTTTTAGGAGCCGACTTCTGTGTGTTATAGAAAGGAATACAAATAGTTTTATCATAATTTAGGGTAAGTAGGTTTCTATCTAGCCACTCTTTGACAATAGTAATACATTTGTTAGCTTTATTAGTAGTATCTTCCCATGATTTTCCTTGGACTGTTATTGCAGTATCGTCAGCAAATGAGAAAATTTTACCAGGTATTTTAATATTACATAAGTCATTTACATTAAATGCATTACTAACCTCTTTTTTGGCAACATTCCTCTTTGACTTTTCTGGTTTTTTCGCACGCTTCCTTGCCATTTCAGTTTACAGTAATATAAATCACTTTTTCACCACAAAAACATAAAAAAACTGAGCTTATGTATCACACGAGCTGTTCACAGTTTGTATGGGGTGGCCATTTTGAATATCATATTTCTGGGTCTCTGATTGGCTCAAACAAAAACTGCTGTTTTTGTTCCGTAACCTAAAGGAGATTGCCATGTTTGTTGTGGAACTCAATATTAAAATTCAAAAATATATGGGATATTGTCGTTTATGCTACGAAACCTTTGCAGCAGTCGATAGTATTTTTGATTCTCTATCCTTCGCCATATCTAACTCTTTTTACACCAATGGTGGAGATTGCTGTCTTTGTTTCAACACGCCTCATATGATATCAACAGAATTCAACATTTTTAATTATTCCATGCAAATCACGTCAACAATGATAAACATAATTTCATAACTAATTGAAGATAACCATTGTTTGTCACACAAAAAACTTTTGACTGACCATTTTCTGACATCTCCCTCTATTACCTGAAAATCGTAGTGTGTAGATGTGTTCTATTTCACCAGATGGGGTCATATCTGAAAAGCCCATAAAAATATATTTTGTATGATACATACTAAGCACACGTCAGACATGATAGTGTTTTCCTCCTTTGTCTGTAAAGCAAAAAGAATGAAAGAAGATCGTTTACAGTCTAAGTTTAAAGTGACCCAAACTAGGTACTTACAGTCGCTTCTCATTTGAGCGCTAGATGGCACTGGACCCGCCATTACGATTACGAATCGCTTTGTTAATAATTAGGTAGTTTGTTAAATCCAATTTTTAATTTTTAGGGTTAATTGTCCAAATGACCTCCTTACAAGAGCCGCCACTGTGGTAGAGTATGATTTTTTTTTTAAGGATGTTGTGAATGAATGGTCTGACCTTCCAAAGCTTATCTGGATCATTTAGTCTATCTCGCAAATTGTCCGCAAAATGCAAAAAATTACATAGCTCAAAATATCGATCCCTGGTCATGCAATCTTATAGTATTATTACGCTAGCATCTGGACGATCTAAGCCCTCTGATTAGTCGAATTCAAATTATATGTTTCGGGTAAATCCCGAATAGGGGGCCTGCAGGCAAAATTCGACCACTCTGCCCCTCAATTTTAACAAAACGTAAGGTTCATTTTGGTTTGCAGGCGACCGGATCTAAAAAAATAAGACTTAAAAATTAAGACCCGATTTCAAACTGAAATAAGATCGCCTCATGTAATACGAGATTTCTTAAAAAACATCGTTTCTGCTAATATAATTTTTGGATAATATCGAAGAAAATATGTTTTAGAAAGTTCATAATCCATTGGATTAATTACATTACAATGAAAATTATCCACAATTACGTGATTATGTTTGACGTTTATAAAAAATCACGCATTCCTTGAATATGGCCGATACGCACGGCGGCTATAGATGGCCGACAGAGCGACCTCTGGCAGTATAAGAACGAACCAAATGACTGGCGATAATATTTAAATATGCAGCTAACAATACACATAGTTATGCAAAATTACTTGACCATTAACAAGCGTTTAATAAGAAGATTTCTTCTGGAAGCTTATCAATTTGCGATGGCATTATTTATTTTATTAAAACACAAATAACTTTGTTTACATCACTTTATTATATATAACCTCTACATGTTTCATGAACAAAGTTCACCTCATCAGGAGTATACACTGAAGTCAAAAATTAAATAAGGACAATAAAAGACAACAAAACATTTCACATTCTCTTAATAGTCCAGTTTTCTTCCATTTTCTAAAATGTCTGAACTTTAGCTTTATATCGCTAATAATTTCATTGGAAAACCATTGAGGATATTTTTTTTCATTCTTCGGAATGCGTTTCCTTTTGAAGCACATATCGAAGTAATTATAAATAGTAGAATAGAAATAGTCTACTGCTAAATTAACCTCTAAGGGAGTGAGTTTCTGAGAGCAAAAAGTGTTCAGTAGAGTGAGTTTTTTTTACCTTCAAAATTTGATTTTTTTATAAATTATATTCATAGCATGTGTTATAAAAATCAAACTTTGCTAAAGAAATACATATAGAAATATCAAAATAACCGAATTAATCCGATAACAAAAAATATGTGATTCATGTTTTGTCAACCATCGGTTCACGTAAAATGTACAACCTAGAACATAAATTTACTTACCAATTTTTATTTCAGTTTTATTTTGTACTTCCATATTTCCTCATCCGAATGTTGTTTTCACTATAGAACTTTTTTTATTTACACTAAAAAAAAAGTTTTATTTACACAATTTTTTTTTTCAATTTTTTTTAAATTTTTATGGGATAAACTTTTTACACCTTACTTTTTTACACAAAAGAAACTAAAAAATGTCATCTAAAACTATTTTTCACATTTTCATTTTACACTGAAGAACTACAATCTAATACTGTTTTTTTGTGTGATATATCTCAAAACAGGGAAATAAGCACAAAGCCACATTACATTGAATACACATGTATCTTGTTTCTGTTCTTTTCCTTGGCTGAACGGCTGTGTGACTACAAACATGGCACTTCCTTCGTGTTTTCCTTCCCTGAGTCTCTGTTTGTGGAAGCGGGTTGATAAAATGTCGTTCAGTTAGACGAGTAGGACAATCTGTTACTCGTCTTCCTCCAGATGCTGGTGGCCTTTCGGTGTGATATTTTTCTACCAACTGACCTACAAGATTCTCACGAAATTCACTAAAACTTAGTTTTTTGTTTGTTCTCTGACGATGTAGAAAGAAGGCGTTTAGGGCATTTATGTCTAAAAGGCGAAAGAAAATTTTCTTATACCACTTGAAAGACTTGCGAGAACTGTCAACAAAACCAAGAATTCGATCAACCTTATCTACAGCCCCCATGTTTTTCGAATAATCTACCACAGCTTCTGGTTTTATTTTGTTTTCCCTGGTAGAATAGTCAATTTTATCGGTGATCGTCATTTTATTTTCATGTATGTTTGTCAACATAATAATTTCTCGTTTATCACGCCACTTTACTGCCAAGAGATCATTTGAATGAAATGCTTTTACATCTCCTCTTTGCATTTTAGCATTTCCGAACTTAGGCATTTCCTTTCGGTTTGCTCTTGCAGTTCCACAAGCGTTTGTTTTGTTTTCAAATAAAACATCAAACAATTTTGGGCTTGTATACCAATTGTCTACAAAGAGTCTGTGGCCTTTTCCAAGATAGTCCTTCATCATAGTTGTTACAACTGACCCAGACACTCCAATATTTGGATCCATGATGATGTCTGAATCTGATCCAGTGTAAACTATGATATCTAAGACGTAACCTGTTTCTACATCACAACAGACAAATAATTTTATTCCAAAACGGTGTCGTTTGGACGGTATATATATTTTGAAGGAAAGTCTTCCCTTCCACAATAAGAGGCTTTCATCTATACATATGTTCTGAAATGGGTAAAAGGTCTGTTTGTAGATTTTCTTCAAAGGATCCAAAAGATTCCTTATTTTATATAATCTATCATTTGTCCGAACATTGTTATCGGCAAAATGCAGAGCCCGCAGTAAAAGTAGAAATCTATCCTGTGAAAATAACACTCTGAAGAATGGCGTTTCTATTATTGGGTTATTTGACCAATATTTCTTCAATGAGTTTTTACCAACAAGACCCATAAGCAAAAGTGTCGCCAAGAATATCTTTATTTCGGACACAGTAGTGTCAACCCATTTATTCATTTTTGATTTTAGACTTACGTTGAGAGCCAGTGTTGAAGCGTATTTATTTGTTTCCGTTACAATTGACTGAACTATGGTATTAGTAAAGAACAATTCAAAGAAGTCGAGTTCGCTTGCGTTCTCATCCAAATTTATATCGCCTCTTATACCTGAATGCCTGCTGTCAAAATCATGCAAGGTTGGTACAAAATCAGATTGAACCCATTTTCGACTATCCAATTTTTGCTTTTTCGAAGATGGTGGTTCATCTTCTTCATCATCAGAAATATTTGAGTCATCGGAAGAGCTATCAGAATGAACTGGTAAATCTTGGATATCATTGAAAAAGTCTTCATCATCACTTTCGGCTAATACGGCCGTAATTTCGTCTTCATCCAAAGGTGTTGACATATTCAATGTGAAAAGTTTGAAAAGTATATAAACACACAAAATTATCCAACACTAAAAAAGTCTGTTATAGAATATCACACGAAAAAAAATGTGTCGTCAATGCACGAAAATAGGACCCACAAAACACACAACCTTTCAATGTGAAAAGTATAATATATAAAAACACTCAAAATTATCCAAAACTAAAACAGAATGTTAGAGAATATCTCACGGAAAAGAAACTTGTCGTCAATACACGAAAATAGGACCCACAATACACAAAACCAACTAAAAAATCCACAATTCACAGTAATGTCACAAACGCACAAAATTATTTGTTAATTTCGCGATATAATACGCATATTTAACACGTAATAACAACACAGAAACATTCAAGTGTTTGTGTCACGAAAACAATGCAAATACCTCTAACAAAATCGGTAAAAATGTCGTTTACGCTCGCGAACTGTCAATAAAATGTTTACAATCAACGCAACTGACGCGCCATTACCACGTGTATTTTCAAAACGCTGTAGATCCGTTAAAAATAGACGGAATCTACATATTTCTTCGGCATATTTATGGAATTCGTCAAGAGATGTCACTAGCATGTCCTTTTTATGAATAAATTCGATAGAATGATTTCTACAAGCACCGACACACCATGGGCGTCCATACTCCTTTGAGCAGATTTTATTTCGGGCGCCAACGGTGAGGCCATACTCTCTTAGAGGTTAACATTATTAAAATTCATCAAAAGTCCCAATCGTGTGA
Organism: Hesperophylax magnus; assembly: GCA_026573805.1. Taxonomy (NCBI): domain Eukaryota; kingdom Metazoa; phylum Arthropoda; class Insecta; order Trichoptera; family Limnephilidae; genus Hesperophylax; species Hesperophylax magnus. The sequence goes on along the minus strand of JAIUSX010000977.1, from coordinate 2,300,459 downwards.
TTCTAAGTAATTAGAAATCTGTTTAAAATTGCCATTTCCACCCGTGCATTTTACTCACAAATTTATTATTATCATTAACTGGTTCATTTTTACATATTTTTTTCATATATAGAAACTCAATGTCCAGTGATGGATGGTAAGGATCTTCGCTAACTAGCGAAGAAAAAGACTTGCATACATTCAAATCAAAGTTACTCACAATTAAATCTAATGAACGTCCTTGCGAATTTAAAACAAAGTTTTTGTTTGACATTTGAAACAAATTCAATACATACGAAAATTCAGAAGTAGTGTTTTTGAAATTTAAACACGAGTAGAAATTAAAATCATCACCTATTAGCAGTATTTTTTTGTTATTTAGTAATTTGAGATAATATTTTCAAATAGGCTAGTATACCTTTCAACAGGTGATGCCGGTGGAATTTTTATTTCTTTTTATTTAGGAAGCAAACAGTCGTACAGTAAAAAAATTATAACAATAAATATTCATATGTTCTAGACCAATTAAGTTCCATTGAGTTAAATGTTAATTTAGTATTTTTTACCTACACAACATATTAAATGGCAAAAAAATAAACATAATATAGAAATACATAAAATTAAAAACAAAAAGAAAAGATACAACTTTTCGCATAGCTATACTATTCACTACGGGTGATAATAATATAATTTTCACAACAAAAAAATCGAATAAAATAAAAGTATTTTAATTTATTAATTTATTAAGCTGAATTTTATATGATATTAAGTTATGGTTGAAAATGTCTACATCTCGTAAGGCATTGTGAGTTTCACAGATACGTACTATTACAGAGTTTTGCGCGTATTTGGATTTACAATGTGGTATTCTAAATAAATCGTTCGATCTGGTGTTTTGCTTGGGGCAACGAAATGCAATCCTTTCTAACAGATATGATGAATCAACAAGGCAGTTCACGATTTTGTGTAAGAATAATGCATCAGAGATTTTTCTGCATTTATACAAAGTGACAGGGACAAATCGATGGTCACTAAAACGATACGATAGGTGTTTCATAAATTTGTTCTGAATATTTTCAATGCGATCAATATATGTTTGATATTGAGGATTCCAAATTACTGAGGCGAATTCTAGTTGTGACCGTACATATGACATATATAACAAAATTAGGGTGTGTGCTACCGTAAAAGGCTTTGTAATGCGAATAATGAAATAATAAAATAATTAATGTAAACAATACATGTGTATATTTTCAATCCATTTAAATTAATTTTCAGCCACATATTTTCTCCGTCAGTCTCGAGATGATGAAGTCTCTCGGCACGAGGTCCATCGTTATTCCGCCACAAGGCGACCAGTACTCCTCCTCTTGTCTGTCCTGTGTGACGGTCTCTTCTGTGTACTTCATAGCGCTCATCGAACAGCTGTGCATTATATACACTACTGTTCAGCCAGGTTTCTGTAATTACAATGATGTCGGTCTCTTGCCCTAGCACGCTCATTAGAAAGTCCTGCGTTTTGGACCTGAGTCCTCGGACATTCTGGTAGTAGAGAGACGAATGGGTGACATCATAGTGATAGTGATACAACTAAAAAAGGTTGATAGGAAATAAGTAAGAGTTATAAAAGTACCTTTGCTACAATGGGTATTAAATGGTAAAAAGCGATGGTATATGTACCAGAATCGACTGTTAATTAGTAATATTTCAATAAGGCGTCGCATTGTCGCGTCTCCAATAGTCGTACTGCAAGCACAGCAACAGCTTGTTGTCCTGAAACCATAAAAAAAAACTAAATTATAAAAACTGTATTGATTGTTCAGTACCTATAACTATTTTAATCATAAAACTATACATGTTTCAGATTTTATGAGAAATTTCCGGGTATAATTGGATGCATAGACGGAACCCACATAGCAATAATAAAACCCAAAGTAAACCGAAGAGGCATATTTTAACCCAAAAGGTTTCCATTTGAAGAATGTTCTCATGGTAAATAAATATTAAATTTTTTGAAATATGTACAAACTAACTGAGATGCCTGGAGGTTTCAAAACCTCCTGAACGGCAGACTTCCAGTCAAAGACTTTCACGTCAGTTCCAAGATTATATACTTTTCCATGTTCCTTAAATATATCGTAATACTCTTCAGGATTGACAATTACTTCTTTCTTCTTTATTTTTTTCTCTATTCCAGCAAAAACTCTGTCAGATGGTAGAAAGGAATGGCCTGGGACGGGAAAAATTATTTCAATTCTTTTTACAACATCACCTCTGTTTTCCAACCACTTCATGCACATTCCTATGAGAACAGAGTTTTTATTTTGTCCTCCGCATCCATCTGCCATTAGTCGAATAGTGTTGATTCCATCAAAATTAATTTTAGAAAGAAGATGGAATAATGAACTTGCGATTTCATTTGATCCTTTTGCGTACTGATCTTCTGTCCAAGCATATATGTGCACGTTAGTGAGTTTAGAATGGGAAGTACCAATAACTGCTGTAAAATTATATGTATATAATTGGCGTGAATAGTAAGCTGCTTGATCGGCAACTTTCGGCAGTGGTTGGTTCTTTTGGCAATCAAAAGAAATTGTTGCCATGCCCTCTTTTTCTTCTTCCAACATTGTAAAGAATGCCTTTGCCCGAATTTTATGCACACGTTTTTCTATTATTAAATTATTTTTCATTGATGCATCTACTTCATACTTAATTTTTTCACCAAGTTCCAAGCATTTGGAGCACTGATCTGTCCGTGGAGTTCCAAAACCAATATTGAACTCAGAATTAAATATTTTTCGGAAATACGAAGCCTTTACGATGCAATCCGATAATGCTTGAGCATTAAACATTTGACTTAATTTGCTGATATTAAGTTCGCAAGATAAATATTGCCGTGATTTTGTTTTGCTACGACAGTAATGAATTTCAAGAGGAATAAGTTTTTTAATAAATTCTATTACAGCATTTTTGCGGTCGGCAAATTTTATGTGATTTCTATCACCTCCCCGTTTCTCAATGGGAGGAGTGCCAGAGTTAAAGTATCTTTTAGTGACGCCAATCACACGCATTTTGTTGATATGTAAAATATCCAAAAATGTGTTTCTGCGTACGGGTACCGTAGTCATAGTAGTTGTTTTACGTACATTATAGGTTATTGAAAGAGACTTCTTTTTCCTTTTGTTGCTATCTGTTTCGCTTTTTCCTCTTCTCCTAATTACCAATTTCGGTAAACAATATTTTAACAAGTAATTGTCCTGATAAATTTTGTTAGACAACAAATAAAATTTCTTGTGAAATTGTTGTATGTCTACCATTGTCAATGACATGCATTGAAATGCCTTTGAATTGTGTTGGCATTTTGGCGCAAACGGCAATGTTGATGCAGAATATCTTGAACAAAAAGAAAGTGGATATTTTAATTTTACATGAAAAATAAATTTATATTTCATAATTATTTATACCCATACATATTTACTAGAGAGGTATCTAAAATACCTACATTTCACTTATTAATCTGAGTTGCCAATGAAATAGTTGATTAAAGTGAAATTGATGTTTCTAGAGACAGGTATAAAATACATAAAAAAATTCGTGTGTGAAAAATAAAATTAACTCTCGCACGCCCTTTGCAAAACTGCATGAACCATGAGTGATCTTGATAGTTGAGAACAAAACTTACCTTTTTTTCACTTCCCTGGATCTTTTCCACTTTTCTGGCTGTTTTTTTCTATTCCTTGCTTTCTCTGGAACAACACGTTCCATTGTTTTTTATCTTAAAACTTTTTAAAACTTACTAAAATACCGAAAAACTGTCAACCAACACTCACAGCTGGACACACAAGACAGAAATGGCAGTTAAATCCCTCAATCACGTGACAAGATGGCGACTCCCTATTGGTTGAAGTGGATCTGTCATTATTTGAAACAAATAAGCGAGGGATATGTCATTTTTTGATAATAACCTCAATTTTTAACTCAAATTATGTAGAAATTTGAAAGGATATGTCAGATTCTGTGGCAAAAGCTATAATCAACAATAAAATGGCTACAAAACTGCATCATTATCTCATTTTAGCCAAAAATGGAGATGTCACACTTTGATACTATAGGTCACATGTGTCCTAAATAAACTTAAATAAAATAAATTAAAACATATAAACAACATAACATGCTCTTTTGAACGATCTAATAAACTCTCTGTATAAAAATGACCATGCAAATGGTGGGAAAAGCTATTTAAGCTGTTTTTTTTATTATATAGCTATTTAAGTTGTTGTTTATTTAGCATTCGTGAAAGAAGAGAAGGTATCATTTTACATTATCCAAAGAAAATCATACAAAAAATGATACACACCTGTTATTGGAGTTTATTGTGGTTGCCCGCTTCTTTGCTGCCTACTTTAGATTATCCCACTTCAATTTCAATTGAGATACATACATCCCTGTGAATGCCCCCGTTGTCTGCGTTAAAATTTTCGGCCACTTCGCTCCACGCTGTTTCCTTTGACGCATTTGCGACGGCGTCTGTTTTTTTGCAGGTTAATGCCGGCGTTTTTTCTATTAAATTCAGAAGTCTGTAGAGATCTTCTGTGGTGAAGTTTCGGCCCTTCGTTCTTTTGTTCATGTTTATTTCTGAAAAATTACAATAATTTCATTAAAACCACATCACGATAGTGTAAAAATATGTCAACCTTTTTAATATACGTAGGTTAGTTTACGCGCACATAAAACTACAAAATAATGTTGATCAACACTATATGCATTCGTATCCACTGTATTATAAATATAAACTTACTTATTTTTGATGTATATTGAAGATTTATAAAGTTATTTAAAATTATAGCTCAACGATTGGCAACGATCTTGACCAAGGAGGTATTGTCTTGACAGCCATTTGACAGCTGACTAAATCCAAAGATATGCCATAGATGAAAATAGTATCACAGACAATTATTTACCAAAAACATTGCCAGTAAAAAAACTTTCGGACTAAATGTAACCGATGACCGCTAGTAATGCAAATATGTTTATAGAACGCAAAATAAGATAACGAACGGATAGCGGCCCGTTAAAGAAAAACGGTTCGTTACGTAACCGAAATTTGGTACTTCGTTTATAAAACCGGCCCTAAAACAATAATTTAACTAATGTTAGGACATATAAGATATCCTAAGAAATTTTAAAAGTATATTAAAAAATAATAGAAACACGTAACTCAAAAAAAAATTATTTGATTTATAAATTTACAAAATTAGTGCATATCTTATAATCTAACAGCATGATACATTTCAAAACAATTATTTATACATAAAAACATATTACATTTAATACAAATAAATTTAGACCTAGACTTGCATCCAGAAAATAGACATTTTGAGGCATTCGCTTCATCTTGAAAACGTGGAAGATGTCCACGTGTTGACGTTATCAAGACGTATAGGTCTCGCAAGTTAAGTTGGCTTCATCACAGTACTCACACAGATGCAAAACTTACATACAGCGTGTTTCGATTTAAGATTGAAAAAAAAAACAATTGATGATTATTTCACAATTGAGAACTCTAAGCCAAAGCGTGTTGAAGTCGGTCACATAAAACTTATTTTGTTTTACGACATCGTTATTGAAATATTGAAGTTTATCATTTTTTTTTCTAAACTAATGTGATAATTTTCAGGATTGAATTCAAATGGGTAGGTATTCTTAAAAAAGACAATGGTATTGCTAACAATTCTTAGTCATTTATGTAAGAATGCTGTACATAACAAACTTCCATCGATAATGACCCTAATTCACGGAAATTACGGCAATTGGAATTTATACCTAATTGTTTTTCGGGGAACAATTATTATTCTGACCAGAAATATTTATTTTACAAAGCATGTTTAATGTTAATTTGATATATTTCCTAGAAGTATAATTAACCCACATTTCCAAAATTTTATCGTTTCCTAGAATATTTATTTATCTATTTTAACGAAGGGATGGTTTCTTTATGTCTTTGAAAGAATCGCAAAGATGTGATTTTTTTTACAGGGTCATTTCGGAAAACATCAATAATTGCATTCAGAGTGAATGAGTGGTTTCTTCAGTGAGATCATAAGTAGGAGATTCTTTCCATACCATTTTTTAGAGAACATTTATAATTGTATAATTAGAATGTACACATTTATAAACCAATATATTTATGACATATGAGTTCCCAATGTTTATATGACTAGATATTTAATTTTAAATAAAGTACTATAATTTTTAGAATTTCTTAAGTAGTAGATTTTACACATTTATAAACCAAGTATATGACAAATGATTTTTTTTTAAGCTCGTTTTGGAGAACATTAATTTGTTAGTTGTTTCTTTATTTATTTTGTTTTGCGCCCAGAGGGCTTTTACATAAATAATAAAGGCAGTACATATTAACATGATAAAATACTTTAACATGAGAAAAAAATAGTATAAATAAAGTTATGATGGAGATAAAAAGTATATAAATGAAATGAAAATATAAGCAACAAAATTTTTAAGAACAGTGAGATAATATCAATAATTTACGATAAAAACTATCCCACTGGACCTTTAGCACATTAGTCAGAATCATCTAAAAGTTCACCTATACCACTTATTTCCCCACTGATTGAAGATCCCAAAGATGATCCAACGGAGGTATCTTCATCTGATTCCCCAAGATGTATTGTGAATTCATCAGTGTAAGTATCGATCTTGGGTTCTAATTTTTCGTATTTATCCTCTTGTTCCTTGACCTTTCTAAAAATGTCTGGGCATTAATTGCGACAACTTCTTCTCCAAGTAAAGTCTGGACGGAATCCATCGTAAAAGTAACATTCCTGACAGCTACGCGTCCTTTTATTATTCCCCAACAGAGTTCGATTGGGTTCAGCTCCGGGTGGTATGGTGGCAGACGCAATACTGAGTGACCATGCTTTTCCAGCAATTGGTCCAGAATGTATTTCTTGACTCGTATCTTGTGGAGCTTAATAATATCATACAATATTGGTATTGTGTTTTTAATCGGATACGGTATTCCATGCTTTTCCAACCAGGTCAGCATAACTCCTTTTCTTGAACTTGATGTCGGGATCCTTTCGCATTCTTCATTGTGGTATGACGCATTGTCTATAACAAGCACAGATTTTGGTTCCAGATTTGGCAAAACCTTTTCCGTGATCCATTTTCTGTAATTGGCAGAATTCATAGCACCATGGTAGTCGCCAGTCCTCTGATCAGATTTAAATGTTAACAGTGCGTTGGGTACAAAACCATTTTCACTGCATGCATGAAGTATTATTAGACGTTTGCCTTTAGACACAGGAACTTTAGCTCCTTTATTGGAGTTGTTAGTCCACGCACGCGGTGTTGTATGTGTACTATGAATGTATGTTTCATCAGAATACACAATTGGACGTCCGTCATTCCTATATTCTTCTAATTTAGTGAGATATGTGGTACGTTTAAGTCGGATATCATTTTTTTCAATAAGCAACTTTCGGTTTGTTTCTGTTTTTCTCCATCGAAAACCCAAATTGTGAACAACTTTCCTTAACACCTCGACTCCGGTGATGGGTCTGGTTTGACCCAGTGTTTAAAAAAAAAAAGATTTTGCCGCAAATATCTCGTTTAGGCTAATTTCCTTTTGTCTATTCTTTCATCAAATATTTACCCACATTTCGACTCAAAAATGATTAAAATCGGACACGTTTTAAAAAAGTTATAAGAATAATTGTGTATAAAAACACGCAAAAACTCCATTTCTTCTCAGTTGAATTCGAGCAGCCGACGAAACAGCATATCTCTCGCTCTGTCCTTCCGTCTTTGTCTCTCACAGTCCCCTCGCAGATGTTGTCAACCATTCGGGCACATTTCTAGTATTGTGATTTTTGTTTGTGACTTTGTTTTAATTTTTTTTTTCGTAGCGTACGAACGCAATGGCAAAGCAAAATTATTTATCTGATAATGAGATCGAAAAGCTACTTAACAGTTCGAACAATGAGATCAGTGATGATGGCGACTTGGAATTCGAAACATTAGATCCAGAATTTGAAAGTAATCCGGAAGAAATATTACTAGAGGAAATATTTGAAAGTGGAAATGGAAGTGATAATGAAGTTAGTGTAGGAAATTCGAATGAATCCGTTGCAGATCAACATTTATACGTGTCGAATTCCGGATTCCGATGGAATTCTGCGCCACCAGCCAGCTCACGTACCAGAAGCCATAACATTATTTCTTCTACCCCTGGATTGAAAAACGGTAGCCAGAACATAGTATCCATCAGAGATGCTTTTGATTTGTTTATTTCAAATGAAATGGTGGAGGAAATTATTGAAAATACGAATAAATTCTGTCAGCTCAATCCGAAAAATTCCAGCTTTCCTAACATTAAGAAGACAGAAATGTATGCATTTTTGGGAGTTCTTTTGGCTTCAGGAAGAAATCGCGGCCGAAAGTTAGAACTAAGCGAACTTTGGACTACCGAGGATTTATTCCGGCAGCATTTTTTCCCCTCCGCTTTATCTAGAGATCGCTTCCGCTATATTTTTAGCAATATACGTTTCTATGACATTTTTTGAATGATATAATATATCGATGAATTATTTTTGTGAATTTTAGCATTTTTAATATCTTTTAACTAATAAAAAACTTTTAAACTTTTTATAATTGGTAGTGCTATATCATTATTTTGCTGCTGAATTTGTAATAATAAATCCATTTGGTGTTTTGTGTATGTATATAAATTTGATTAATCGTCGAATCATTTTTGTATTTTCGTATTTAGAATATTGCTTTTATTCCGTTTTTTTAAATGAAAATTGTTAATTTAAATTTGTTTTGTTGAAAAATAAAAGTTTTAGTATTTTTTTATGTGAATGTGTGTCATTCAATGGTTTTAATTGTGACAAATAAATGTGTGAGGAAAGTAAATACTCAACTTGAATTTGAATGCCATTATATAATATTTTCTAATATTTGTATAAGCAATCATCGTTTAATATGGCTACAAATTGAATTTATTTTCTCTTTACACATCTTTCTATTAGAGGTACAGCCACAAGGAAGTTATCAAATAAGTGATTTATTTCTGGTATTTTAAATAATACACGATATTCATGTAAATGCACACCATCGAAAATTTTAATAATTATAGAAATAAAAATGTTTGTTTCCGCTGACGAACGCTTCCTGTCCCCCCCCCCCTCCCGCACTGCCCTCCTCATTGCCCTGACCATCACCTAGCACCCGCATTGGCCGTGCGTCGGGGCCGTCGTCGATTCAGTCGTTGATTAGCTGTTGCGCGGAATGTCCGCGCCGCTGTATATCGACGAACCGCAAAGTTTACGGAATACTAATTTCTAAAACTTCCATCTTCATACAAGAAACACAAGGGATATGTTATGAGTTAATGAGGAACTACATAATATCATATAAAAGTAAGGATATGAACGAAAAATGCATAAAAAGCCTTTTAATTTCATCATTTCAGCCGGGTCAATCTGGACCCACCACCGCCGCATGTGTTTGATTTTCAACCTCCGGGTATTACGTGTTAACGTAGTTATACACCCTGCGTAGTCGATGTCCCCTTTCAGAACTCTATGAATCTTTTTCATCGTTGGCAAAGACTTATGAACTAAATGAAAATCATACACACATCTTCTAATAACTTCCTTATCGAAATCATCTACATCTGATTTGGTTGATAGTCTGCGTCGTTTCTTCCCTGGTGTGCTGAAGGTTGGTCGTTGAGTTGACGATGATGACGGTTGTGTTTCTGCTTCCTTTGCCACTCCAGTTACGATACGTCGAATACTAGTCTGCGATACTCCAGTTGCCTTAGACGTCAAATCATATAAGTCAGTCATGCTTAAAAATTGACCACCGTTTTTTTTATATTATGCATAAAATAATTAAACACGCGGAATAAAATTTCACGACTTTGTCCATTCAGTGATTTGCCACGTCCCGTTTTGTAACAGGACTCCATGATGTCGTAATAAATATTCACTTGCACACTTTAAAAACACTCTGTAAATCTACTAATTCGAATTAAAAATGATGAAAACTATTTATTATTTCAAATTCAAAAATTGGTAATTATTTCACTTGCGATATGTAGGTGCACGTATGTTTAAATCAAATTACGAACTGAATGAATAGGACACCCCGTAAGTATACCCCGTAACGGTATTGTTAAAACTTGCCTCTCTTCTAACTAGTTACAATAAGTGAGCGTAAGCAAGACAGAGAGCCTTATCGCGTTAGTGGGCGGCGCTTGACGTTCACACAGATAGACCAATACATCAATTCTAAGCATTTTTATTGCTTCCTTCTTTCGTTGCGTTACCTATACCTCGGGAATAGGTTGAGGAATAACCTTTCTGTGCTTCTTGGGAGGTGATGGGGAGGCATTTCTAAGTCTGCCTCTGCCCGATCGTGGTGTGGCTACCCGCATCCTAAAGGCCAAAAGTCACATCTTATCTCATGCAAGAACTCCCTCAGAAGCACAATTCCTCCGGTACATTAGCCAACAATTGCCTATAATTAAATCTATAAAGTGATTAAACAGTTTTACGGGCCATTTGCAGGTACACATTGCCATACGGTAATAGGCAATGAGCCTATCGCAGAGATCTATTCTCCCCATTGAGGTATTGTAATTTTTTACGATGGCTGGCTGAGTAACATCAATTTTTCTACATTCCTTCTTTGAGCATCGTTTACAAGTCCCCAAATAGAAGCTCCCTGCAGAAGTACAGACTTGTTGTCTTTCGATTTGACGACACACACTTTGTCATTTTGGCGTACCTTCTCATCCCAACTTCCCCGCGCCAGATCTTTGTCAGGTTTCAGCTTCTTCACAACATCTCCAATCCTGTTTGTTCGTACTGTACCTGTTATGAATATTTTTTCAACTAACAACATTTCTGCAAGCTTTAAGCTTGTAAAATATCTATCTGTATATATGAAGCAGGAATTATTAGGTACAGTACGACACAACACTTTTATCACACTGGTACCTAGGCCTAAAGCTTTTTTGTCCTCTTGACCCTCCCAGCTCCTACATACATATGAAAATCCAACACAAGCCCATCCCTTGCAGCAAGAACAGGCCGAGAGGGTTGGGCTTGGATGGAACATATTGTCGGTGTTGGCAGCGTCCAGAAAAGGGAATCGTTTGCTCATCTATTGACAAATGAGAAGCTCTAGGCAAAGTGTGAATTTTTTTTATGATGTTGTGAATGAAGGGTCTGACATTCCAAAGATTATCTGGATCGTTTGTTCTGTCCTGCAAATTGTCCGCAAAATGTAAAAAATTGCGTAGCTCACAATATCAATCCCTGGACATACAATTAGTGATAATTGGTATACTTAAATCTAAGGACCAGTACATCAGAGTTTGCGGAAACTTCAAACTACCCATCAGCAACTGGACCCTAGTGAAGTTAATCAACTCCCTGGAATTCGTATTAACGGACCTGTGCTGCTGTTCCTGAATTGAATACAAGTTGGTCTGCTCCGCCACTAGTTCCCAAAACTGAAGGTCCAGGTAATCGAACAGCAGTTTCATGACATTTTTGGAAGAATCTCCTTCGGTTTTTAGAACTTCTTCCGAGGCTGGTCCTACAGTTGGCATTCTGTAACAGTAAAACAAAAATTATAAGGACATCAATTGAATAAAATATCAGGGAACAACACAAATAGCAACTCGTACGACGTGAACTCTTGTGGTTTACATACAATTGATAGAAGGTGTCGCATAGGTCAATGAATAAAATATCAGGGAACAACACAAATAGCAACTCGTACGACGTGAACTCTTGTGGTTTACATACAATTGAAAGAAGGTGTCACATAGGTCAATGAATAAAATATCAGGGAACAACACAAATAGCAACTCGTACGACGTGAACTCTTGTGGTTTACATACAATTGATAGAAGGTGTCACATAGGTCAATGAATAAAAAATATATATTCAGAAGCTAATTAACTAAAATTAAAGGATATTAACATACTTAAACTAAAACTAAAGTTACTCTTTCAGAAATAATCAACTAAATAATTGCCTGTTTTTCCCTTCATTGATATTTATTATCAGTCTATACTCATCTCCACTGTATTTAGATTTTGTCTCTTTATATATTGTTCCTATCATATATATATACTTATAGCATAATGATTCTATTTTTCTTATAATTAGTGTAACTCTCTCACCAAACACAAGAACCAGTTTCTTCATTGGTGAGATTGCGAACATAAATATATTTTGTAATGTAAAAGTAAACAATAAATAAATGAAAAAAAAAAAAAAAAAAAAAAAACTCCACTCTTCAATATTACTAAAATACTCACACTTTTGAAAGCCATGGCAAAAGTCTGGACTGCCTATCCATTATTTCTTCCTCTTCGAAGAGATCCTCTGGTGGTTCATTCAGAGGCAGTGGAGAGGTGGCTTCCGGAATTTCAAAGAGATACAAAACTGTCATCATCTGACTCTTCACCGTCGGACACTTCAACATCGCTCCCATTGAGGATGTTCGAAATATCATCGTCATTCCGAAACCGAACTGAAAGAACAAAACAGACATGAAACGTCACAATACTGACCCGAGGTACACTATTAAGTACCTACTATTGTTTTGACAAATTGGATTACTTTACAATCAATATATACGTAATGAATAATCTTACAAGTAAATATGTTACTTTCATAACTATATTAAATCTAAATATCATTAAACTATTCCACATTTCAAAAGAAATTAAATAACTTACCCGGGCGAGACGAGGAACCGGACGCCATTTTGAAATAATGCACTTGAATGCACAACAAGACTTTGAAACACGTTAATAATAATTGTGTGATAAATGCCACAGTTGATAAATCCTGGCGGAAGAAATATATATTATTTGTCTATGAAAAGTGTTGTCAGCGTAAAAATATTGGTAACATTTCCAGGAAAAAAAACAATAAGGACGGGTTGTTTCGGAGAATTTGAACAATTTTTCAAATTTCAAAGTTAATTTTCAGGTTCTGTGAAAGATTTTTTCAAGTTCTGTTTTTATTTCAGTTCTCTCAAGCAACTACCCTATGCTGATATAATAACAGAACTTGAATAGGACTTTCACAGAACCCGGAAATCAACATTGAAATTTGATGAATTGTTCAAATCCTCCGAAACAACCCGTCCTAAGTGTACTTCAGGCTTTGATTATATAAATGTCTAGATAGAGTGTCGCACTGTTATTCCGACAGAAAGAACAGGCCAGATTTGAAATACTTGTGTGCGTGTCACACACACAACTATACGCAACTTATATCGTTGACGTAAGCGCTTAACGTCACTGTAGGCGTATTGAGTGATACCAGCTCCCTAGTAAAAAGTTGGGAAAAAATATGTTTCGATTTTGCGGGACCTATAATTCGTTTAATTTTGAATTCATTTAAGTAAGATAGTTTTCTACATAAATATAATGATATAAATGAAAAGAAAATCATTGTTAAAAGAGATTTATTTTTATTTGATTATTTTTAACAAATAAACAAGAAATACGGAAAATAAGAAAGATACATTCCTAGACGCTGCCAAATGGCCGGCAGGTATCGCTGTGTCTAAATTTAAATTTTTATCATAATCAATTAAAGAAGGTGGCCCACAACCAGGTAAATCTATACCTACCTAAAAAGTAGTGTCTGGATACCTTATCAACTTAAATACATAAATATGATTGACCAAATTAAAAAAAAATTCCTAAGGTACGTTTACATGTGATCATACGGAATATATCCGAAATTCATGCATCACGTGGAAATGCTAAAGGAGACAAATTATCAAAGCCTGGAGACCATGCGTAATGCCGGACTCATGGTATTTGAATTAAAGTTATTAAAACATCTTATCGATTGTCCATATCTCCTGTCATGCTGTGGCTTATTCGCTCCTGATAAACACTGTCGAACTCGTAGCCACGCCCTATTCTGCATACCGCACAGATGTCATGGCTCAACATAGCATGACAAGAGGTATGACATTGCTTAATGCCTTACCAGCAAATATAGATGTGTTTAATATCACTATACCATGTTTAAAATAAATTATGTATATGTATTGTTAGTTGTAAGAAAATTGTACCAATATTGGACTTACCTGTCTGTTGTACAAAATAATAATAAAACATGTCACACTAAAAAAGACAATGCAACTTTTTAAAACTAAAGCTATCGATAGTTATTATTTATTCTTAATGACCTTCCCTTTGAATTTGTTTTTTAAACAGATTTTGTTTAGATTTTACATTCCGGTTAATATTTTCCAATTTTGTCTTATAGTGATATCTTAAGGTCAAATATTTTTCCACGACCAATCTTATCAAATTAACTTGATGCAGAAGACCGCAAATATGTTCAGTTTTTACTTCGAAATAATTATCACCTCCAACAAATTGTTTCATAACAGCGGATACTATTTTTGCATAAGTTATAGGCGTCATTATAAAATCTTGTTTCATGAACTTCTGAATGACATTTTCAGCAGTCTTACAGACAGAATATACATCATGAGAGGCGTAAATAAGTCCACCTTCATCTCGCATATTAACCAATTTATGGTATTGGAACTTTTCAGTTGATATGAGACATTCAACACAAGTGACACATTTTACCTGTTTTCGTAAACTTCTAACAACAAAACCTGCTATGTATCCTACAATTTGTTGTGAGTATTCAGAATATTGTGAAACATTTAATAGTCGACATATTGTACTTTCTTCGTTTTCATTAAAACTTTCGGCGATATTTTCACTTTTGTCCTCTTCGTTATCATTTCTCAACGATGGGACAGTTGCATTGATGCAGTTAAGGGATGAAGAGCACGTTAAAATACTTATGTTTTCCAATGGCACACAGTTTCCTGTCGAAGCAGATTTAAGTTCCATATGGCAAAGCAATTTTCTGTAAATACCCTTTAATTGTCTAGCATTAGGGTTATCATTATAGCCTCCATGCATCCGTATAGCACCAAAAAATAATTCTACGTGATCTTGGCTGGTGCGATATGTGGTTAAATATTTCAATTTGTTCGATTCTATTAAAGAATCATACAAAAATTTCAAACTATTTATGCAAATTAGAATGCCAAGAAATCCTCTAAATGGTTGTGATTTAAGAACTGGTACAAAGCTTTTTAATACCAGTGTTTTTGATGTTTGATGTTCTTGATATGTTCTTTTTCTAGATACTTTTAGGCTTAGATTAAAAATTAAATCTTTTGCTTCTTCTAACATTACAAACACCTCATTTTTGTTTCCGGGGAATAATGGATGCTTGTAACCATGTGCATGTAAGTTTCTAGAATTGAATGTATCAAAAACATTATTCATAATCATTATGAATTTTTCTGTTGCTTCGCTTTCCCAAAGAGTCTGGCAGCTTTAGCTCTTGTCGACAAAATTCAATAGCAATAGAAACACTCCTGCTAAGAAGCTGGGTTGCTAGCTTAACATTCATTACGGAGTTTCTAAATTGGATATGTTTTCTTGTAAGGCGGTTAGCAAGATGTAAACCAGTTTCTTCTTGTACTTGGGCTAACTTTTTTATATATTCCCATTTTATTTCTTTATTTTTATATAGAAACACTTCCTTCGACTCAAAATGATTTCGTATTAGTTTTAGCATATGGCAGAAGTCTAAAAATACTGCCACCTCATAATCAGCACATGGATGTTTAAATGTAGTCTTCAGCTCTTTTGGATTTTTGTATTTGCAACCCAACACTTCCATGGCTGAGAAATTTGTGCTGTGGCCATCAAACGTCAGCGACACGATGTCAACGCCTACTTCGCTGCATTTATATAATATTGTTTTGATGATATTGGCTTTTTGTTCTCCCGTCATGCCATGGACTAAAAAATAGGCAACAGGTAATTTCAAGACTCATTCAACGAGACAAGCAAAAATACATATGCCTCTGATGCATTGATATTCATACTGTCAGAAGGTCCACTCCCTACATCAACATAACCCTCATCTCGAAAAGTCTTTTTGTTGAAACACACTTGCTGTCTTATAGCCATTTCATCGGCGATTAATGCGCAAATCATATTTTTGTCTAAGTCATTTCTTTTAATTTTCAACATCTTGAAAGCTTCTTCCGTCAGACCCGGGGAGCCATCAATATTTGAGTACCATTTGGATAGAGTTTTTGAGTGTGGAAGACAAGTCTCGAATTTACTTCTGACGTAACTATACGCCTTAGGCTAAGGACTCACGGAGCGATTTTTACCCGCGCCCGCCGCGGTTGAGGGCCCGCAGCCTTTGTAGAATGCAGATATTTATGTAAAAAATTAAAGCACATTTCACGACGCGTTTTACGCCCGCGGCGTGTGCGATTGACTTTTGACTTTTGAATAAATGGCATATAGAGCTCCGGGCCAAAAAGGCCCCTTTCTCTTTCATCATGATTTTAAGTTTTGGTTCTAGGAAAAATAGATTTAGGTTTTAGGTTTTTTTGGAAAAATTTTTTTTGCAATATACGTGGCTGCAATATGGGGGGGGGTAATTTGCGTAAAATTTAAAGTGGTTGTTGAGGGGAGGATGGGTGTTGTTTGGGGATATTATTGGTTGTGGATGGAGTTGAGGAGTGTTTCGACGTTGGTGAGGAGTCGGCTGTTCATTTCTAGCGCGGATCTTAGTTGAGCGGCGGCGTTTGTCAGGGCCTTGATGATATGGGGGGTTAAAGTTGGGAGGTTGGGTGAAGGGGGAGAGGTGAGAGAGTCTTGGGAGAGTGGGGGAGGGGTGGAGAGGATCGGGGTATTTGTGGGGGCCAGCGGGGTATCTGTTGTTTGTATGTCGTTTTGGGTGATGGGAGTCTGATCGATGTGGTTTTGTTGCGAGAGTGGGGGGGTGGGCGCAGTGTTGAAGTTGGTAAAGGAAGGGTGGGGCCAGGAGTTGGGCTTTGAGATCGGTGTATGCATGAGGGGGCGTAGGTTGGAGGGAAATGCGAAGCGAAATCTGTTTGAGAAACGGGGGGAGGGGCGTTCGGGGCATCCTTGGTAATTGGCCGGATGGGGGCCGGTGCAGAGAGCACATTTAGCTGGTGTATCGGGGGTTTTTGTGCATGAGCTGGTTGGGTGGTGGTCGCCGCATTTGACGCAACGGGGAGTGGCGTTACAGCAGGATGAGGAGTGGCCAAAGGCTTGGCATCGGTGACATTGGCTAACTGAGAGGCGTCTGCGTTGGGGTTCAACGGAAATTTTAAGGTGGAGGATGGATGTGAGCTCGGTGAAAATCTTTTTCGCCGCTTCAGTTTTGGTCAGGTTGACCAGCATGAGAGGTATTTCCCTGCGGGAGGGGCCAGTCCGCATGCGGTGGACTGAAATGACGGGATAGGTAAGGCCAAGAACGTTGCTGATTTCTTGGCTGGTAATCTCTTCGGGGATGCCTCTGAGGACAGCTCTTAGGGGTTTATCTTCTGGTAATTTGTAGGAGTGGTGATCGATATTACGTTCAAGGAGGAAGGTGATAATGCGGGTTTGGGAGGATTTGGGGTGGATGGTGATGGATTTTGTTTGATTTTTGGCGTAAAAGTCAATCCCTCTGTCTGTAAGGGTTTTCTCGAGAGAGGCCCATCCCGATTTGGAATGGAGTACCACTGGGGGGATCTTTTGGGTCGATACGACCACCTGAGGTATGTTGGGGGGGGGTGGCAAGATTTACGGGAGTGGTGGCAGAGTCTTGGGGGGAGGGGGTAAGGTCTTGAGAGGGGGTAGTTAGGTGTTGGGTGGGGATAGTAGGGTAATGTAGGGGGTGGGGGTGACAAGGCGATTTTTGTAGGGGAGAGGGGAGAGTGGTTCAACGAATTTTTTAGGGGGGGGGTGAGGTAGGCGATTTCCTGCCGCGGGATCGTTTGCGTGAGACTTTGGTCGTTTCCCAGGCCATTTCGTCGGTACTTGAGAGTTCGGAGGCTGACGCCTCTGAGCCAGAGAGATCTGCCTCGGACTCCTCTGCAGCCGAGGAGTCGTAGGAGCGGAGGGAAGTTGGCGTGGTGAGGGGGGCGCTGATTGCGGGAGAGGCGAGGAGCTGACCGGCGAAGGCCGTGCTCGGAGTCGGGGTGTTTTCGGGAAGGGGGGGTGAAAGGGTGGTACGGTTGGTGGGGGTAGTGGTCTCTGAGTTGATGGGCGAGTTATCGGGAGAGGGTGGAGGGGGGGTAGGGGTGCGAGAATTTAAGTATTGGCGATAGGTGAGATTAAAGACGTGGATTTTCTCCTCTAGAGAATAGGTATTTTTGTCGGGGCGCGACTCGAGGAACGATGTCAGTTCCAGATCGATGAGTTCATTCTCGTCGATGATTGATTTGGGGGAATTGACGTGGTGGCAAGACATTTTGGATTTGATGAGAGAGGATCGGAGCGAGATGGGTGGTGATTTTAGATAGAATATTTAAGGTTGGGGTCGGCAAGTGAGTTTAAAAACTTAAAGAGACTATATGCCAAGTATAACAAAAGACTTACTGGTTTTGATGGTAGAGCTGGACTGGTCGGTGGAGTTACACAGCGCTGATTTTGTGGGACGCACAGGTTTGGTGGCTAGTGATGGCCCTACTCTTCTTTCAGGCGGAATGCACTATAGCTACAAACACTGGGGTCACGCACAAAAGTTCAAAGACACTGTATAAAATTGTTTGAATATTGTTTACTTTTCACAAAAATCACTGAGGGGAACGTTTGACGCGTATAAAACAAGCACGGCGTGGGCGCGTGATAATTGTATGTGGCACAAAATGGCTGCGGCGGTTGGCACTTTCACGAAAAAAAAACTTTATGTGGCAAAGAAAAACGTGAAGGCACGATGACTTGATTACTTTGATTATTTAAAAACTTCGATTATAGACACGGGAGGGGCTCGTGGCAATCGGTGGACTGTATGTTGGCACAGAACAAAGCGGCGGCAAACGGAAACGTGTGGTTGGCGGCGCTGTTAGTTGTTTGAATATTGTTTATTTTTCACAGAAAATCACTGAGGGGACCTTTGACGCGTATAAAACTGTGGTTGGTAACTTTCACTTTCGTAAAATAATTAATGTTTTTATTTTTATGGGAATTTGCAGAACGAGTTGGCAACGGTCGGAAAATTCCACGAACTTGTGTTTGAAACTGGATTATCACTGATTGTTACTATGCCAGGTGAGAACGGTAATTAGCGAGCGGACGGGAATGCCCAGAGTTGCGGTTAGTTTTAACACTTGGAAAAACACAGGTGCACAGGTGGTTGCGGAGCGATCACTTGTAAGGTGTTGACGGTAGCGGTGTCAGAACGAGACTGGTTTTTTTTTTTTTTTTTTTTTTTTTTTTTTTTTCATTTATTTATTGTTTACTTTTACATTACAAAATATATTTATGTTCGCAATCTCACCAATGAAGAAACTGGTTCTTGTGTTTGGTGAGAGAGTTACACTAATTATAAGAAAAATACAATCATTATGCTATAAGTAAGTATATATATATATGATAGGAACAATATATAAAGAGACAAAATCTAAATACAGTGGAGATGAGTATAGACTGATAATAAATATCAATGAAGGGAAAAACAGGCAATTATTTAGTTGATTATTTCTGAAAGAGTAACTTTAGTTTTAGTTTAAGTATGTTAATATCCTTTAATTTCTTTATTTCAATCGGAAGGTTGTTGAAATACTTTATTCCTAAATATTTATAGTTATTTTGCATTTGTTTGGTATTACATTTTGGAATTTTGATATTGTATTGATATCTTTTAGATAAGTGGGTTTCAAATTTTTTGTTTATATTATCTTTATAAATTTGGATAATTGCATTTTTCTTGAATATATCTTCTACTCGGGGCACCCCGAAATCTGTAAATAGCGTTTCTGTTGGATACGTGGAGGGTTTCTTGAGGATTACTTTGAGGATTAGCTTCTGGACCACTTTGATCGGGGTCAGAATCTTATTGTATGACCCTCCCCATCCAATAATTCCGTATTGAATTAACGACTGGATTAGTGCGTAGTATACTCTTTTTAGGTTATTTCTTTTTAAAATATTTCTTAATCTTATGAATATGTATACACACTTTCTGATACGCTTGACCAATTCACATATATGTCTTTTCCACTTCATATGTTGTTCTATTATCACTCCGAGATATTTAATTTCTGATACTGAGTTCAATATTGAACAGCCTTGGATACATATGTTTTTATTACATTTGTTATTGTGAATAATTATTTGAGTGTTAGGGAGTGTTTGTAGTTTGTTAATTGAGAAATGTATATAGTATGTCTTGTTAGCATTTAATGAGAGAAGATTTGTATCAAACCATTGTTTCAATGTGTTCATGCAATTATTTGCTTGTTCGTTAACTATATTCCAGTCGATCCCATTCACTATGATAGCTGTGTCGTCGGCATAGGATATTATGTTTGCGTTAAGTGGTAGTTTGAAAATATCGTTGACATAAATTATAAATAGTAGGGGGCCTAGGACTGTGCCTTGCGGTATCCCGAAATTACTTGTTAGCGGTAGACTAAGTGAGTTGTTTATCTTGACTACTTGGCATCGTTCAAATAAATAGCTTTTTATCCATTTTAGAGCTTTATCGTTTATCCCAACACAATTCAATTTTTCAATAAGTTTATCATGAGAAATACTATCGAAAGCTTTTTTAAGATCTATGAAAATTCCGAGACATTTCAAAGATTTGTCTAATGTGTCCTGGATTATGTTCGATAATTTGGCAATTGCATCTTGGGTACTTCTATTTTTCATAAATCCATATTGGTTGCCGTGAATTACGTCATTTTTGTCAATAAATTCAGTCAATCTTTTTTTGATAATTTTTTCAAAGATTTTCGCAATGTTTGAGATCAGCGATATTGGACGATAATTTGACACTTCTTCTGGGTTGCCAGATTTATGGATTGGAGTGATGATGGTTTGTTTATATACAGTTGGGAATATTCCGCTTTGGAGACTTATGTTGATTAAATGTGTTATGGGTTTTGAGATATGTTTTTTGATAATTTTTAGTGTTTCGACAGTAATTCCATCGAAACCTGGTGCTGATCTTCCCTTCATGCTTGAAATGATTTGCTCAATTTCCTGTGCTGAAGTAAGGTGAAACATGTCAATTTTATTTGAGATTTTAATTTTAACGTTCTGTACGTCATTGGACGGTACTTTTTGAATTTGATTTGCAAGGTTTTTGCCTACATTTGCAAAGAAGTTGTTGAATATGTTAGCGGTATCTAAAGGATTTTCTTTGCATCGTATTTTGATATTGTTATTTGTGATGCTATGTATTTCATTTTTTTATGTTTTTTCTTGTCTATGATTTCATTTACAACATGCCAGACTTTTTTTGGATCGTTCTCCGTTGCTTCCAATTTTTGCCGAAAATAGTTTTCTTTTGTGTTTTTTATTAAATAAGTGAGTTTGTTTTTGTATGCTTTTAGGTGATTCTTTAGTGTTTCATTTGTAGGTTGTCGGATAAATTTTTTATATAGTGCTTCTTTGTGTCTGATTGATACAATTAATCCAAAAGTTATCCATGGCTTAACCGGTTTAAATTTTGAAGATTGTTTTCTGGAATCAATGAATTGTGCAGTACTTACGTGCGTTGATAGTTTTTTTTCAAATAGTTCGAAGCATTTATTCGTGTCATTACAATTGAAGATGTCGTGCCATTTCTCTTTATCTAGATTATGTATTAGGGCATTTATGTTGAGCGTTTTGTGTCGGCCGTTGTCCTTCTCCGGAGTTTGAGTTTGTATTGGTAATTATCGTAATTGTACGTAAAAATGCACCCGAAATGATCTGTGATTGTCGTTTGTATGACTGCAGATACTATGTTTTTTATATCTTGAATATTTGTGAATACATGATCTATGCACGAAGGTCGTTGACCTGGGATAATTCTCGTAAATGAATTAATACACGAAATATAATTTTATTCTATCTTTATACATTAAATACAAGTTCAGTTTCGATAGAACAATCAATATTTTAATAAAATTATTATCATCGTACAAATTTATCTTTTGAATAAAATAAAGCTACAATATTTACCTTTGCAGAATACGAATTACTATCGTGACAGTTGCTGTCCACCGCAAATTCATTGGGCAACATGTCCACCAGTGAGTAGATTTCCTCCGACGGACTTGTCGGTCTCGGCCCTCCACCGGTTGCCATTATCGCCCTACGATAGAGGCTCAGTGTGTTTTTGGATGTTAATTTGTACAGTTTCCACTGTGCTTGGATTTGAGATAGATCCCTTGGGATATCGCTCAGGGTGTTAAATCTGAAAAATAGTGGATTATTAATTAAGTGGCATAAGTAGGTACATTGATCTTAACCAATGAATTATTTACAACGGTTATTTTTTATTAAAAATAGATACTTACCAAAGCTATGAAGGGAAGTGTAGAAAAGTTAAAAATACATAGGTATTCTTACTTCATTACGATACTTTTCCAAGCCTCCCTCTTGGAAATTAGGGTATTTGTATTAGAATTTTTATTCTCCACCACTTTAATGTGATCAGCCATGCAATCCTTTAATAACGCCTACACGGAAAACAATCATTAAACACTAATTTCAAATAAATAAAACATTACAGCCAAGATAAGAGGTTAAAAACAAACCTTTTCAACATCACCCCAATTTTTATTCCGCTTCCTTCTAATTTTCAATTCGGTTTTAATCATATTGCCCGGCATTCGATGACAGAATCTGACATATGAATAAACGTGAAGTTGGTTGCACGCCGCGGAATGCGAAATAAATCAGAGTGTTGCCACTCTAAAAAAACCATAACAAATAATCCATCTAATCTCTCTATGGGTATAATATATTAAATCAGCGGTTTAGGCCCCAACTCCAGTATAGCTAGTACAACGCTGGAACGGCGATTTAGCGATTTTTCATGAGTAAGACAGATAGTCACTTAAAATGTTATGAGTGTCACTGCCTATGTATCTCTCTTTTTTTAACGTTCCAATAATTTGTTTAAAAGGAGCTATTTTCTTTTTAAGTCGTAGATTTTTGCGTCTTAAAGATTGGATCTTTGGAGTATGTTTTTTTTGTAGTTGTATTCTTCTACGTAAATCTCGACGCATTTTACATTTTCTTGGTGAATCGAAAATGGAATCAAGATCAGAAAAATCTCCAATAATCTCGTCTTTGTTTTCTGTTCTTCTTTCATCTTCGATGTAACTACTAGTGGCTTGTCCAGGTATATAATTACTAGTACTGCCAGATGCTTTAATATTTTCAGAACTTGCCACAAAAGATGTCATGTGGTGGTTATCTATTTTAACACCACAAGATTCTTTTTGATTGGTTTCCGAACTTATCTAAAAAGAATAAAAAATATATAATTTCCCTTATCAGGCACAAGAGCTCCTCTTTTATGATAAGGTATACATGACGAAAAACGACCTTTATTATAATATTTTCTAAAATATATATGTATATATAATGTAACTCATATTTTATATTACAATAAAAAAAAAAAAAAAATATATATATATATATATATAATTTGGGTACTATTATTAAAGAACATTCAGATTTCTCTTACAAATAAAAAACAGGCGACAGATTCAGAAAATTGGTTAGGTTTACTATAAGAAAATAGTAATCGAAACACCCAGAAACAATATCTTAAAAAAAGGGATTTTTTAGTTAATCAAAACTACTTTGTATCATACGTATCCAGACCTCCAGAATTTTGCAAGAGAATTCATATTTACGCAAAAATCTTTTTTTTTTTTTTTGATTTTATGGATTCTTTCCTAATCCTCTAACTAGGGCTTATAACAATACCCTTCATGTTTCTAGCTGACTAGTACTGCGGCTCATTTGGCCTTATTACTATTACCATCTGATGGTTGTATTTACTTGACTGATTTTATATTACATTAATGAGTTTTATGAGGAAAAATTCTTAACTGGATAAAAAACCTCATACAAGTGACAAGAAAAAGAAAAACAATAAGTTCTGAACTTTTTACGCTGTTTTACCTTTGTGAATTACTGTATGTAAATATTTCATTTTTTCATAATTTGGCTGAGTCCTTTTCACTTCGGTGGTCTGTACATCTACCTGCGGTGAGAAAAAGCATTTGGGGGAAAAAACATGTGGAATAAAAACATTTTGTTATATTAAAAAGGATACTTTGCGCTAATAATTATCGTCTTCTTCTTCTAATTCTTCACTGGCGCTGTCGTCATTCTCATGGAACTTCATGATTAGGTGTTTGGGCATCCTATGTTTGTAGTTGAATGCGAGATCCGCTGGCGAGTTATAATTACCCAGCGCTTTAATTAACGGATTATCCGGGTTCAGAGTGTTGTAGAATCGTGATGTGAGTTGGTATGCGTGCTCCTGTAATGTAGGTATATCTTCTCGTTCGTGTATTCTTTTGAGGTTTGTATATCGTGGTGTGTTGTAGGCTATTTTTATGCATTTGTTTTGAGTAACTTGAAGTTTGTTGAAAGTAGAGTATGCAATGTTACTCCAAACCGGTAAGGCGTATGTTAGCGCAGGGCGTATTAGGCTGAGATACAGGTGAATTTTCTTCCTCTTAGCTAGCGAGCTCTTTCTATTGAATATTGGGCTTATCGATCCTATTGCTTTCTGAGTTTTCGCCGTCGCTATGGCGATGTGAGTTTTCCAATTTAGTTTTGAGTCCATTGTGAGTCCCAGGTACTTGACTTCGGATTTCCAATCTAGTTGCTTTCCGACCATGAGAATTTTGGCTTGCGGGATGTTATTATTGCATTTTCGCGTGAATGTTATCGCTTCAGTTTTAGTCTCGTTTAGTTTCAGCCGCCATTTTTTGTAGTATTCGGTGAGCGTGTCGAGGCCTCGCTGTACGTATTTCACTGCCATTTCAGACTTTCTTGAGGTAGCGTAGACTGCCACATCGTCCGCATAAATTGCCTTGTTGCATTTCTCATTTAGCGGAGGTATATCGTAGGTATACAGATTGAAAAAGTGCGGTCCGAGTAAACTTCCCTGCGGGACTCCTTTAGGTATTTTTCGTCTTGTTGATGTAGCATCGCCCACTTTGACCGTGAAGGTTCGGTTTTCTAAGTACGATTGCGCAATTCTTATGATGTAAGTTGGCGTGTTGGTAATGTACATTTTGTATATGAGGCCTTCTATCCACACCGTGTCAAAGGCTTTTTCAAGGTCCAGTAGTGCCATTACGGTGAAGCGTTTATTATTAAATCCTTTAATAATTTGTTCTGCGACTCGCGTAAGTTGGTGGGTCGTAGAATGCTTTTTTCGAAAACCGAATTGTTCGTCAGGAAGGGTCTTATTTTGCTCGTGGTGAGGTAGGTACCTGTTTAGGATGATTTGCTCAAGGACTTTGCTCAGTGTTGGTAATAAGCTGATAGGTCGATAATTTTACGGATTCGATCGATCTTTGTTTGGCTTGTGAAACGGTAGGACTGACGCATTTTTCCATGATGTCGGGAAGTGGCCGAGTAGAAGGCAGGCGTTGAATATTTTTACAATATAAATTATTGCTCTCTGCGGTAGGTGTTTTAGCAGGATATTATTTATTTGATCTTCGCCTGGGGCCTTGTTTGGTTTGAGGCACCTTATGATAAGGGCCACTTCTCTCGGGGTGCAAAGTTTTATATCCTCCGTATCGGTCTGCGTTTTTTGGTTCAGTTCTTCCACCGTTTCTGCCACCAGGATGTTTGTTTCCGGGTCTTCCATCCCGTCAGTTGTCGAAAATGCTTTTTCGAATCCGTCTGCCAATAGATTTGCTTTTTCCTCATTTGAGAGTGCCAGGACCGGAGAGTTTGGCCACTTCAGGGGCGGTATGCTGTTATCTTGATGTCGCAGGGCCTTGGACATTCGCCATATTTACTGCTACTTTGAAGCATGCCTCTCGGGTACTGTGGTAAATCCTGCGCAGTCTATTTTTTTCTGTGATCAAGAATTTTATGTGAGGTGTGAGCTCTACTTGGAAGGGTTTAATTTTCTTATTCTTGATGAATTTATCTCGAGCTTCTTGAATACATTTTGTGAGGATTGATACGGCTTTTTCTATGCCCTCCGTAGTTGATAGTGTCTCGGATGTTAGATAAATTTTTTCATTAATAAATTTCTTGAACCCATTTCAATCGGCGTTTTTGTAATCGAGTTGAGTCCTTGTTATTCTCACGTGACTTCCGCCTATCGAGAAGCTCACAGGTAGGTGGTCGGAAGTTAGTTTATCCTGTGTAATCAGGGGAGAAATATTTGTAATATTTTTTGCCAGTGCAATGTCGAGAGTTGCAGGATATTTGCTTCTTTTATCGTAACGTGTCGGCCTGTCCGGTGCGAGTAATCTATATTCGTGATTTTCCATGTGATTATATAGGATATTGCCGTTCTTATTGGCTCTGAAATTATTCCAGTACCTATGTTTGGAGTTTAGATCACCTGCTATGAGTACTCTCGTACCTAGTGCCAGTAGTTTGTTAAGATCGCCTCTCGTGATGTTTTTTTTGTTTGAAGGGCAGTATGCCGAGACAATAGTGTGCATCTGGTTATTTATCTCCATCCTGATTACGGTGGCTTCCATATTCTCTAGTACTGGCGTGGGTATCCTCGTTGTCCGGAGACCCTGGCGAGTGAGTATAGCAGTTCCGCCTCCTCTATGAGTCGATGTTGTAGAGGATCTGTCATTTCTGTGTACGTCGAATCCTGGCACTCTGAGTCGGTCATCTTCTTTGAGGTACGTTTCGCAGAGTAGAACAATGTCAGTCTGTAAGCTGCTTGTGAGCTCAGTTAATTCCTCTATCTTGGCTCGGATGCTCCAAGCATTCCACATTAGGATTTTTACCACTCGGCCCTCTTTATCCATTGATGGTGTCGGTGAGAAGTTTCATGAGAATGATCAGCTTCTCTTCTTTGGAGGCGCATGAGGCCAGTCTTCCGCGTACTCTGATGAGGTTGCGGAGCAATGACATTATGTCCTCGTCATCAGAGGAGTTTCCGTTGTTTGGCGCTTGGCGTTGAGTGTTTGGCGCTTGGCGATATTCCGGTGTGGGCGGTGGGGCTCTTCGTGGTTCCTGAGGTTCAGGAGCCTGTTGCTGGTGGTTGTTTCGGCCCGCTACGTCGGCCCAGGACCGGCCGTCTACTCGGGCCGCGGGTATCTGTACACGAGGCTCTGCCTCTTTGCGCCTCTGGGCGTTGGTGTACTCCTGTCTGCGTTGGAGAGCAGCTACATATGCCACCCTGTTGGGGCATTCACTGTAGTTGGCGGGGTGTGCTCCACCGCAATTGCAGCAGACGGCCGGCTCATCTCTGTTCGTTTTGGGGCACTCCGGTGTGGCGTGAGCTCCTTCACATTTTACGCAGCGGGCTACGTGGGCGCAATTTCTGGACCCATGTCCGAAATTTTGGCACCTGTGGCACTGTGTGCCATATTGGAGGTGGTTGCTCCGGTATTTGCGCATTGAGATCCTGCAATGGCACAGGTAGACCACTGCGGCTCTCAGGTGGCCCATATTTGTTTCCTGGCCAAAGTGGGCCAGGTATAGCGGGTATTCCAGTCCTGGGGTGGTCATCCTGACGACTGTCCTTGCAGGGAAGCCTTGGGCCTCCAGGTCTTCCATAATTTCATCTGAAGTCATATCCGGAAGTCCCCTGATGACGGTCTTTTTGACTTTGTCAGCTTCGGTGGTAAAGGTGTGGAAAGGCCTTTCCTCGCCTCGTAGAGCTGTTGACAGCTGTTTGTGGGCTTCTACGGAGCTCACCACAACGCTAATTTTGCCACCTTTATTGTAGCGGAAGTTGAAGTTGGCATTTCCTATATGCTTCTGTACTTCGTTAGTAATTTGTCCATGTGTCATGGATCCAATTGTCATTATGATTGGAGGCACTCGAGTACTCTTTCTGAGTGTGCTCGTTGTCGTTTGCTCACGACTGGTGGACGCCACTGGTCCTGGTGGCGTCGGGCGTCTCTTTTGGGCTGGCGGCGCTGTCTCATGGCACGGCTCGCTTACCTCGTGTAGCGTTTCGTATTTATTTTGGTGCACCAGCCGAAATACGGGCTTTGGAGGGGAATGAGGGCGCTTGGAGGCCGTAGCCCTGGTCCATTGTACCTCCATTGGTGACGTTGGTCTTGATGCTTGAGATCCGGCGCTGGTGCCGGGCCTCGACGGTGATCTTGAGGCGGCGCTGGTGCCGGGCCTCGACGGTGAACGTGATCCAGCGCTAGTGGCCCTCGATGTTGCAAATGTAAATTCTGGCCTGTTCGTCAGTATGTTTATCCTGTAACCGGTAGCTCCCTCCGGGAATTCCATCGGTAGGGTTTTAGAGCATTTCTTCCTGCGTTCCTTGATTGAGGCGTCCAAGAAGGCTCTCTTAGCGTGTCCGGTCATTTTTCGATATTTTGAGTATTTTGCCGTACGTGGGAGGGGTAGGGGGAATTCTGAAATAAACTGCAGTAAGATTATTATTTGGGCCGATCTGAATGTCGGCAGTGACCGATTGCACTTAGCGCCTTACGGCTCCAGTTAGCGTCGGTTTGTCACCATTCAGGTCTTCCTTTAGATTTTGCCTATTCTCTGTGTTAACAGTGTCCCAATCCGCCGTGGAACCGATCTTGTTAAGCCGCCAGAGAATCAGGCTAATCGCAAATATTTGTGAATGTTCGCAAGAAATCGCAAGTCTCAGTTAGATCCTTTGGGCCGACTTGAAAGTCGGCTAGACCGATTGCCTCGGGCGCCTTGCGGCACCAAATAGCGTCGGTTTTTGCCACCTTACAAATCTTCCTTTCAACTTGGTCTATTTTCTGTGCTGGCAGCGTCCCAATCCGCCGTGGAACCAAACTTGCCAAACCACCAAAAAATACAGACTAGTCATAAATTCTCTACTTCTCTTTCTTTTCTGGCTTTTTTTGATATCCTTCTACGCAAAAATCACAAGAACACTCGAACCCCGAAACCGCTTGATACCGTGTCGCCGACACATTTGGAAATCTTTACATCAAAATAACTCAATCAAATGATGTATTATATGTGATTAATCAAGATAATTACATAGCAATATAATAGCAGAACCTGAAACACATCTAAAAATAACCATCCACCACCTCACTCGGAGCCACCAACCTACGAAGTGACCTCCGCCTAGGAAGATACCCAGTATTTACGTGGACCCCCCTCTCTACCACCCGGAAGGAATTCCATGATGGCCGCCGAACTTCCGACCAATCACAGCACGGCATATCTCTTTGAGATTCTTATCAAACACTGATAACGAAATTCAAGGCAACTATTTGTGATAACATCAAGCTCAATTTACAGGAAAATGATGGAAGATTCAACCACGGAATAAATATCAACATGAAGAAATAATTATATGCTAATATAATGACATAAAAAATCATACCTAAATATGTTTGTTACTCTTTGGGAAATGTTCAAACCAAAGAGATTTAACTTCAAACCCAATATGAAAATTTGTATAATTATTTATAAAATAAATAAACGGGACTGGGGGAGATGGTTTTGGTAGATTGAACTGACTTGGTTAAAGGTATCATATTAAAAAATAACTTTCCTCTCAACAAGATAATTGCAGAGAGGAAAAATACCTAACCATTTTACTCCTCACGAAAGAGGATAGAACACCTCCGAGAGGGCTCGATTTGAAAACGTTCTATAAATAGAGAATCGAATCCCATACAAAGTCAATTCAACAACTACCTCTGAAAGAGAATCCTCTCTCCTGAAGAACCATCTCCAAGTCTCCAAAGTCTCAAGAAAATATTTTCAAGTGTTTTATTCAGTTTTTGCCAGTAATAAATTCTTTTCGTCAGCTCAGATCTGGAAATAAATTCCTCTCTGATCGTGGCTTTAAACTCTACCACAAAACCTCTACAACATCTACCAAGACTGAAAACGCTGAAAAGTGTACCCAGCTACCTTCGTATCTACAGTTATTGTACGGACGGTATATTGTCTCGTACACTACTTATTAAACTAAAAAAACTTACTCCTTCATCTAAAACATGTTTTACACATTCACTTATTTTTTCTATATCTTCAACTGAATCGTTACTCTTATCATCATCATCTGTTTCTAATGATGTTAAGAACAATGCCTGTAAATTATAGAAGAAAAATACATGAACACGATATTTGGCACTTTTTGGTACGGGCCGCTAAAAACAAAATTACAAATTTAAAAAATTACCTTACACGGGATCGCTTCCTTTTTCAACCTTCGACGCTTTTGATTGTTGACAAAATACAGGTCTTTGGCAAGGAAATGATCAGAGCAAATAATAGATGTTTTAGCTGGTTGCCAGACATCCTCTCCGCGGCTTTTTCTTATTATTTCTATCCACTTACTTCTTAATATAGGATCATTAGGTATTCTGTAAAATATGCATGAATAAAATTAAAAGTTTACTTGATACCTCACCAAACAAACCTGTCACATTTTTTTGTAATTTTAATAGATAAACAAATTTCGAATTCATAACTTTTTTAAATATAGTGTCTACGCGAAGAATTTACAAACACTTAAACACAAAGACAAACTTTCACATTTATAATATTATTATATATAGTGTACTTTGGGTAATTATTAAAACCTATTTTAAAATTAACAACGCACTCATGGGAAATTTTTTTATTTACTAGATTCTTATATTTCTTAAAGAGATGAATCATTTAAATTTACTGAATTTAAAGTTAATGTTCTTTATAAATAGAACGGCGTCATTTGCGCCTTGCAATTTTTACGTTATGTGGGTATTTTAATTTGAAGAACAGGCAACCCTGTAAACAATGCGTCAAAATATGGTGTTGTCAAGACGATGGTAAGACTAAATTACACTATTAAAACTGAATTGTTTCTTTAACTAAATGGTTATTATATGGCTTTGAAAAGGTAACTTACCTATGATAGGTAACATTTTTAGTTATTTTCAATCGTCCTTTGTAATTTCTGCACACTGTTATAGCGCAAATCGTCATTTTCAAATGTCACACAACACGTGTTTACCGCACAGCGATAGTTTCGCAACTGAGCGGACTGAACGAGCTTATCAGCCTACAGTTGGCTGATATTTTTTTTGGCGTTTCGTCGCTCGAACGCTCAATCTAGACATTTATATAATCAAAGACTTCAGGACATGTTTCATGTTAGAACATATGTTTACCTTCGTAATCTTCCGTGATCCTTTTAGCAGAAGGAACCACACCGCTGGTATACGGGAAGATATTAAGCTCTGGAATAAACATATTTATCGGGTTAACCATAGTTCGTGAACTAAACATAGAATATTATTCCTTTTCAAATAACATAGAACAGATGTTTAGCTTCGTAATCTTCCGTGATCCTTTTAGCAGAAGGAACCAAACCGCTGGTAATTTATCTCAAGTATTTTTATCTTATTTTCCATCACGCGGAAATACATAAATTTTTTGACGTTGGAGATATATTAATATGGATTTTTTTTTTTTTTTTTTTGAATAAATAGTTAATACATATCAACAAACAAGTCCTGCTAAGCCAATTGAATTGGCTTGTCAACAGGTGCTTAAAGTTTAGTTTCATATACATTTTTATAAGTTATAATTTACATCTTATATCTACAGAATCAACAATTTTTTCATACAATTTTTCATACATATTAAAGTAAATATTTTTTTTCCGATAGCCAATTTTTCACCATATATTTAACCTTATTCATAGATTTACATTGCTTTATAGTGTCAGGTAATAAATTAAATATCTTCGGTATGTTGTATTCAAACGTTCTCTGTCCGTATTTATTATTAAATTTCGGAACTATTAACCCGTCATTGCGCGTGAATCTAGTACTGTATTTATGTTCTAATTTTTCTTTATGCTGCGGGGTAAATATATATTGAATTATGATTTTTTGCCATAGAATAGCCTTAACAGGTAAAATTTTGGCACTCTGAAACAGCAACGGTGTATTATGTCTCTGTTTAAAAATATTAGGGACGACTAGTAATTTTACAATTGCGTTTTGTACAACTTGGACTTGTTTCAGATTGGTTATACTAGTATTTCCCCATATGGTTAATCCATATCTTATAATAGATTCTGCCATTGACATATAAATTATTTTAAGTGTTTCAATTGATAGGAAAAAATTTAATGTGTACATTCTGCCAGCAATTGATCTGAGTCTTTTACAGTTTTTTTTAATATGTTTGTCCCATTTGAAAAAGCAATCTACTGTAACACCAAGATAGACATATTCTGTAACTAATTCTAAGCTTTCACATTTACAATTAGTCGGGATATTTTTATGGATGCAATTAAAATTATGATAAATAATATTAGGATTTAATTGAAATCTGGCATTAGGTGATCTTATATGCATAACTTTGGTTTTTTAGCATTTATTAATAGTCCTGCATCATGTGACCATTTACAAAGTTGATTAAAGTCAATTTGCATGAGTTCAATTGCAATTTTTAGATCTTTATGTGATATGACCAATGCCGTATCATCTGCAAATACAAAATGTTTAACAAAAGAGAAAAGTTTTTTCATTATAGTTACATAAATTATGTACTGGACGGGAGTCCGCACAAGACTGTAGATTTGGGTGCCGGTTCCAAACCGTGTCTTCAACCGATGAGAATGCTCCTTTACGGCCGATGATGATGATAGTAGTAATGTTTATGATGAAATCTGCCTCCCGCACCCAGGCTTGGTGAATGTTGGGCACTGGGTGTGCTGTCGTCTCTGCTCGCTTCTGGCGTTGGCTTTCCAGAGGAGGGCCGGCTGGTCTTGAAGAGGTAACACCAGAAGGTTTTGGAGCAGAAGACTTGGCGAGGTGAGGCAGATGTTGGGCAGGAGTCACTTGTAGATAATAAAACGCTTGGTTTCTGTGGTAAAGATGAACTAATTTTATTTTATTATGTGGCTGCTTATATTCAATAAGCATGACTCGCACCCGACATTGGGTTTTGAGTCCAAAAGTGGTGGGGGATTGTACCCGCGCCAGTAATGTGTTTATATGCCCCGGCAAAATGTTGCATATTCATTTTGCCGGTAGCATAGTCGAAGGTAGTCGCTTAAATTTGCGAGTTAGAAAAGATTTTGAAGGCTTACATGAATAACAATTACATAGTTTAAATGCATAGTAGTTATAAGAATGTGTATCTTCACAACTAGATTTTTTGTTTGTCAAGATACGATAAAAAATAAGAAATGTTTGTAAATAAAAGTGTAAAAATGATCTTAAAGCGATCAAATTTGTAAAATATCGTTAAGTTAGTATTTTTCTCGGGTCCCCCGTAACATAGCGCTCAGAAAGAGATAAGATTCACTATGCTACGAGGTTCCTGGATTTTTGTACACGCAAAAAATGTAAAAAATATTGTACAAAAATGGTTATACATATATGTGAAAAACAGCTTTTTTAATATCTCCTCAGCGGTAGTATATAGAAAATAGTGTTTATTTGACTACCGCCGAGGGGATGAACAAGTAAAATACAGACATTTGCAACATTTAAAAATTGATTTTTCCTAGTAAATTTTACATAGAAAAAATGGAACATCGAGCCGGCCGGCAATGATAGACGCACGATGCGGTATCGATGCCGTTCGTGGTCAAAGTTTTTCAAGCGGCCGGGCCGAAAATTGGAACAAAATGACCAGTGGCGGGGAGTGGTGATTTTGCCAGTGGCGTGGGGTAGGCACATTTTATAAATGTAAAACATTTTGTTATGAAATAAAATAATGTGGCCAACTACGTCCGTTACAAATTATATATAGTGTAGGTCCCAATATGGAACCTTGTGGAACTCCTGCAGATACATTCTTTGTTTTACTAAAAGTATTATTTATTATGGTACATATTTTTCTATTTCTAAAATAATCTTTAAATAAATTTAACACATTTCCTCTTATTCCATTTTTTTCTAAGGTTTCTAGCAGTTTTTTAGAGTTAATTGGGTCAAAAGCTTTAGAGTTATCGATAAATAACACAATAACATGTAATTTATTATTTAATTGATTATTTATGTACTTGGAAATATCTTTCAGTAATTTTTCAGTATTTTTTTTTCTTTGAAAGCCATATTGATTTGGATCTATGATAGCGAATTTTTCAATGTAATTATTTAATTTATTTGATAAAAAATTTTCGAGAATTTTTTCTAACGCAGTTAGTATACTAATAGGCCTATAATTGCCCAGTTCAATGTGTTTTCCACCTTTAAATATTGGTCTAGTAATGCTACATTTAAATTCTTGTGGATTTTTTGCTTGCTTTATTATCGTATTGATTAAATGAGTAATTATTGGCCCAAGAGTTTTTATATTTCTTTTTAAATCAAACATTCTTATATTGTCAATACCTGTGCTTTTAGAGTTTTTCATTTTTTTAACAATGTTTTCAATATCAGTTATAGTAGCTCTTGGTATAAATAAACTGTGAGGCAGTTCTTCCAGTACAATATTAGTAGCTTTGTGATTGCATTTATGTAACATGTTGCTGATGCTATCCGAGAAGTAATTCACAAAATCATTTGACACAAGAATCCTCAGTTCTATCTTTTAACATATATCGTGTTATTGTTTCATCACAATCGTTTTTGGGTTTACGTCCTAAAATATTATTTATCTCATCCCAGGTTTTTTTTTGTATCATTAAAACAGTTTTTAAATTTATTATTATAGTAGTTAGTTTTATCTTTAAATATATATAAATAATAATTCTTTCCAGTTTGCCTCAAATATTTATACTGGAATCTATTAATGAAATCCTAAAAATAGCCAAAATTAATAATTCATATTTCGCGCCGCTATCGTAACAATCGGTTTAACTTTAAAAAAAAAAAATTATTATATGAACGAGATAAAAGTGAAGGTACAGTTTTCTTACAAATTCCCCAAACAAAACGAATGTGTTTTCGAAATATTGAGTTCTCTCAATTTATCTATGATTGGAGTAAAAAATTAAGTAAAAATGTGGTTAGCGTGTTTAACAACATCTTTCTCCTTTGATATTAAAATTTTATTATTTAGAAATAGTAATGTTTATGTTAAATGCATACACCATAAAGATAATTTTATCAAGTTTCTAAAACAGTATATTTTTTCTTCAAATTCAAGTTTTTATTCTCAACTTCAAATATTTTTCTGATTGATATTAAATATGAGAGACCTTCCATAGTTCAATACTTTCCAAATCTAGTTTTTAATGCATCTGTTTGAATATATTCAGCCATTTCTAAAAGTGAATTTCTCATGTCAGTGAATTGAAATAATATTTGAAGCCCTCCACGAATCTATTCATTTGATATTTTTTTAAGAAAAGTGGTTGCAGATTTCAAAATGTTATTAAGTAAAGTTTTTACATTGGAATATTCCACCGTTGGCGTTTGTTGCCTTTGTGTAGCTTATTCTGGTGTAATTGAAGGAGTCATATTATGTTGCTCACCTAGAAAAATATACATAGAAATTAAGAAAATGTGTTTTGTAATTTCTAAGTACCCACATGATGTAGGTAAAACTATTTTTACTGTAACGTCGGGAATTCCGCAGGGCTCGCATCTTGGACCTTTGTTGTTTTAATCTTTATCAACGACATAATTTTAAGAATAAAAACATCAAAATATCTCCTGTTTGCCGATGACCTTAAGTTGTACAAAAAAATTACATCATTAGAAGATTGCACCGATTTGCAAAAAGACTTATCATCACTTCATGAATGGTGTACACTAAATGATTTATATTTTAATGAAAACAAATGTGCCGTAATTTCATTCACAAAGAACATTAATAAATTCTCAAACACATATCACATTAAAAATATCCCTTTACTAAACACAACTTCAATCAAAGACTTAGGCGTGACATTTGACTCGTCACTTAGCTTCAATAAACATGTAGATACAATTTCAAAAATTGCATCACAAGTATTAGGATTAACGCTAAGAATCACAAATTGTTTTAAAAGTACAGAATTAACTTTAACATTATATAAATCAATTGTGCGAAGTATTCTCGAATACGCATCAACAATTTGGTCTCCCAACTATGAGATTCATAATTATAGGATTGAATCCATACAAAGGAAACTAACCCGTGTAATTGCTTATCGTGAAGGTTTATCTGGTCAATTTGGAACATATAATGATCGAATTTTGCACTATAAACTACACTCACTGACGGTCAGACGTAAACTTTCTGACGTACTGCTCCTACACAAAATTATACATGCATCAGTTGATACACCAAAGATTTTATCCCAAATTAACATCAATATACCATCAAGAAAATCAACAAGGAGGATGAAAGACATTTTCTATATTAAAGCCTACCACACAAATACAGGATATTTTTCCCCCGTACCGCGAACATTAAGAAATTATAACATTATACATGGCTCTAATAATGAAATAGACATTTTTAATGACCAATTTAAACACTTCAAAGAAAATGTATTACCTTTAATCATATTAAGCTGATATTGTGATGAAGCCCTTTATTTAAAGAGAAGCAACATTGTACCTACCTAATCAGTGTCTCACCAGTAAAGGTGTGACAATAACAAATCGTTTATGAACATATTTGTATTTACCTTTTACCCATTCTCATTTGTTATTTACTTGCATATTTAGCTTACATATTATTATAATAGATTAATATTAATATTACTTACATTTTCCTTTTGTTACTATTTTTGTTATTATCATTTTGTTATTATGTATTTAAACATCCATGTATGTAAATTTTTTGGGCACCAGCCTGTTTTATGTACTTAAATAAAAAAAATGTTAATAAGCAATTATAAGGTTTATGATAAATATTATGTAACCATTGAACATATTATATACTAATTCAATAAAGATAAACATAAAAATGTAATAATATGTAGTTTTAATAATTAGGTGACTAAATACTGTTGCTATTTAAACAAGAATATTATTTTGGTACTAGACAATGAATACAAATTTTTGTAATATAGGTAAGTACATACAAAAAAAAATAATTTTAAAGTCTAAGATAGACTGTGAAACATCTCCAGTGGCTGTGTCTTCTGCATTTGGACTCATGAGTGAGTAGGAAAACGGGGGTGGTGTGAGGTGCGTTGGATATGCAAATTGCTCCACCACTTCTTGGAGTATCCATGATTTTGGTATCTCTCTGACATGAGGAAGTAAACTTTTAAAGAAGATGTGATGTTCATCGTTTTTATTGTCTCTGGAATCTTTCCTCCGGGACTTCTCTTTTAAATATTCTAGTTTTTTTATTTCAATATCCACTATCGCCTGATAGTAGTCATTCATTGGCTTTCTTCTTTTTTTTGCTTACTGGCTGAAGTAGATGAGGAAGAAGTGTACGGCAGATCGTCGATACAAGGATCAATAATTTCAACGCAGTATTCATCCTGCTTATCTGTATCCATGGGTGGGGTTTGTGGAGAGAGAATAGTTCCTTCAATATCCCAGCTATCCGTGTAGTGATATCCTTTCTGATTTCTTTCCAGCACTTGTCGACAACATTTCTGTTGCTATGTAAACTGTTTCTTTTATCCCAGATCGGCGATTTGTTAAAAACAGCAGCAATTAGTAAGTCAAACATTCTTGTCTATCCGCGGAGGAAACAGGTTTCTCACCCCGGGCTCTGGGCTGTCATATGTCCGGTGGGCCGCGATTTGAGCGTCCCGGTACATGTAGTCCACGTGGTGGTCCGTAAAGCCTACCATACTCCTGTTTGGGGTCGGAGGCAAGGAGCTGAGGGACTGTCCTCACTCTGGCAAGTTTTCTCCGCAGCGTGTTGTCTAGATATACATATCTCGGCGATCATCTCCTCGATGCGTCGTGATTTGCTGAGCACATCTGATAAGGTCTGGATGTCCTCTCTTGGCATCCGCTCCCTTATCTCCCGGTGCAGGAGACCGTATATCAGGTCGATCTCCTGAGTTTCCGGCTGTTTAGTTATTAGCTCCGCCAGGAGCGACCTCTTTTTAGTTATAAACAAGCCCGTGGCTTGCGGTCTGTCTTGTTTTAATTCGAAAAGGTCCATGTACACCTTACACGCTTGACGTCTCGGGGCGAATGTCTGCCTGAGCAGATCCATGGTGGCCTGCCATGTCTTGATGCCGGTTTTGACTCCTTGCCACCACGGCGAAGCCACTTCTTGGAGGAGGAGGGGTAGTCCTTCCAAGACGTTATCATCTGGTATTCCCTCCGATGCAAACAGTAGCGACCTGTTCGCACGAGAGAAACATTCTCTACAAATAAACAAAATATAAATTCTTTTGGAGCGAATCAAAATAACGATTACAAAATTTAATGAACAAACCCACTATATCATTTCGGAATTGATGAAATAAAATTAGAATTGTTCTAATTAAAAGGTTGATTAAAAATGTTGTATAATTAATTAATTAAATTATTAATAATTAAAAGTTTGATTAAAAATGTTGTATAATTAATTAATTAAATTATTAATAATTAAAAGGTTGATATAAATAATTGAAGATTAATGTTGCAAGTAATAACTATTAAAGGCTCACATCGAAAAAAGCTACGAAATATTATGAAAGTTAAAAGTCACGGCAGAATTTCAAAGATGGCGGTAGTATTATTTTAATTATTACACAGGTCTGCAAATTGACATTTTTAATTTTTTTTAAATGGTGATGGTTGAATTATATGTATTTCGGTTTGCTGAATTCGAGAATACCATCCATTTCGACCCACCACGTAAGGATTTTCCGCAAAGTGGAAATTAAAATATAGGCAAAACCCGCCTTACACTACTTCTGTAGGGAATGTTCAAAAGAATAAAATTATACAAATTTAATTAATTTTAAGTCATAATATATTTTATTTACATTATATACAATTATAAATCTTTATAAAATCTGCTTTTTTTAGTTTGGAAGCTTCCTTTTGTGCTTTTTCGTTTGTGCGACGTTATATTTTCCCTATGCAGCATCCAGCAGTAGTCGCCCATCATATTTGTATCCCATCAACCTTGATACATTCTCTCAATTTCCTTGATATCTTGGTGAAACCTCTCACCTTGATCTTCACTAACTGCACCAAGATTTTCCGGGAAGTAATCCAAATGGGAGTTCAAAAAATGGAGTTTAAAACTCATTGAGCATCCCAGATTTTTAAAATTGAACAACATATTTTCTACGATATTTTCAAAGTCCGGGTCCTTCTGATTCCCTAGAAACTTCGTAACTACATCTTTAAAAGAATTCCATGCTGACCTCTCAACATCGTTCATCACATTTTCAAAATTGTTATCTTTCATCAGCTTACGAATGTCAGGACCAACAAAAACTCCCTCCTTCAGCTTTGCTTCAGACAGACCAGGAAATTTGCTTGAAAGGTATTTAAATGTCTCGCCATCTTTTGGCAATGCCTTCACAAACTACTTCATCATCCCAAGTTTGATATGGAGCGGTGGTAGAAGAACCTCTAAAACCTTTGTCAGCCATAATAGAATCACCAACATCACAAAGGGATAAAAGGTTGCTTTTTTCAATGATCTGGCGATCACTGGCAGAGCCTGCATAGCTTGGAGACACATAATTTATGAGGCTATGGGGCACTATTCTCTTACCTGTTATAGCGCTGTCCATTTAATGTGTACTGTGTGTAAAGGGTTGTGATAATGTAAAGAATGTAGTTGAATAATTACGTTAATATTTATTGAAAGTACGGTACACTATTAGTTACAACAGTTTATCAGAAGGGTTTTTATGAAGAGCTAAGAACTGTCAACTGCCAAGGCGGGCGTGGGAAACAGGAATGCTTGCCGTCGGCTAGAAGTGCCGAGAGCGCCGTTTTCGGGTGGCGATCCATAAAAATATGTTTCCATTATTAAAAATATAAATTAATATATTTTAATAAAACGGTAAAAAACGTAGTAATTTTCAAAGTAATTATAATAAGAAAGGTCAGGTTTTCATCAAGAACCTGTACACTTAAATATTATGTATGTAACAGTAATTTAACGAAAATAAATGTAGGTATGTAAGTGAAATTCAGTCTTTAAATGGATAGCAAGAGTAGATTCTTAATCAATGTTTCTATCATGAGTTACAGAAAATTTATGCCTTTTTATTTATTTATTTATTTAATAGATGTTACATTATTTTGAAATTTACATAAAGTAGATATAATGAATCACCATACTAGGCGGCTGCCTGTTTCATGGTGACCAATTGAGTGTAATTACTTTGTATGAAATATGAAATCTAGTGTAAACATATGAAATTAGTAACTATAGATGAAGCTAAAATTTTGGAAAAATTGTAATAAAAAGTAGAAGATAGAAATTAGAAAGGAGAAAAAAGTAAATTAGCATTAGATTGTAAAAATGTACATAATTATATATATAATTTTTAATATGTGTGAATGCAAGCACACATGTGTATATAGCAGCAGACATACCTATATACATATAACAACACATGTATACATACACCCATATGACGCATCCTCACGCATATAAACAATATATACACCTCTCTCTGAGTACTTGGAATAGGCTACTAACACTATAACAATCACATATCAAAAAATCCCCGAGCGCTTTCCTGAAACTGTCGTATTTGGCTATTGATTTTATTTCTAACGTTAAATTTTAGATTAGTATATACCGTATCTTTTTGGAAAATGGACTTGTCGACCTAATCTTGTAGTTGTTTTTGATTCAAGTGTGTCTGGAACAGATGCATGATTATGAACGTTTTCTTGGTGGGAACGAAGGTTGGTTTCAGGCGGTCTATTGAAACGCGCTTAGGTTTTCCTTTAATGGTGATGACATAAGTCTTGTCATTTTGTTCCTCGACCTTATAAGGTCCCTCGTATGGATTTTGTAAGGGTTTTTTTACACTGTCAGTCCGTAGAAATACGTGCGTAGAAACGGGGAGGTCCGTGTGTACGAAAAATTTTCTTGTTCAAATTTCCTCTGTAAACGTCCGATATATGTATCGGGTTCTTCTCGTGGAGTACTTGTGAAGAAGTCGCAAGGAAGCCTTAGAGTTCTTCCATAATTTAGTTCGGCTGGCGAACATTTCAATTCCTCACGAACTGTAGATCTCAGGCCAAGTAATATAAGTGGGAGGGTTTCCATCCAGTTTTGCTCATCACTTGCCATAAGAGATGCCTTTAAAGTGCGGTGCCAACGTTATATAATTCCATTTGCTTGAGGATGATACGCTGTGGTTCTTGAGTGCTTTATTCCGAATTTCTCTGTAAGCTTTTTAAATAAATGACTTTCAAACTGACGACCCTGGTCCGAAGTTATGGTTATCGGGACTCCATGTCGTGAGATCCAGTGGTTCGTCAGTGCTGTAGCCACTGTCTCGGCTGAAATGTCTTTTAAAGGAATTGCCTCGGGCCAGCGAGTAAATCTGTCTATTATTGTTAATAGATACTGGTACTCGTTGCAAGCTGGCAATGGGCCTACAATGTCAATGTGTATGTTGCTGAAGCGATCTTCTGGTAATAAATACGTTGCCGGGGGGGCAACCGTATGTTTGGAGATTTTAGCTTTCTGACAAGCGATGCAGTGCTTCACGAAGTATCTTATATCGGCTTTCATGTTTGGCCACACAAATCGTTGTTTGATTGTGTTTGTTGTTCCTGCAACGCCTGGATGGCATACGTTATGTACACTCTGTATGACTGTTTTTCGCATGTCTTGTGGTACAAAAGGTCTGACATGACCTGTCGAGATGTCGCACCATACTGACGTGTCTGTGCCAGGGATCACCATTTGACTTAAGGATAGGGTATTGTCATCTTTTGCCTTAATTAGTTCTTCGTCTTGACTCTGCGCTTGTCCCATTTCCTTGTAATTAATAGTAGAACAGTTAATCTCTTCGACCCGAGATAGAGTGTCAGCTACTGTGTTTTGGTGTCCGAAAATATGCCTTATATCTGTTGAAAACTGTGCAATGGAATCCAGTTGTCTCTCTTGACGTGGAGAGCTATATGCTCGTTTCTTGTTAAAGGCGAAGGTGATTGGTTTATGATCTGTGTAAATTGTGAACGTGCGACCTTCTATGTTGTTTCTGAAATATTTTACAGCTTCGTAGACACCTGTTAGTTCACAATCAAATGTGCTATATTTACGTTGCGGTGATGTAAATTTCTTAGAAAAAAATCCGAGAGGGAAGTGTTATTTTTGAATTGTTGTAAAGAAGCTCCAATTGCAATGTCAGAGGCATCCACCATGATGGCAATTCTTGAGTTGGAGTCTGGGTGTGCTAGGAGGGGTGCATTCGCAAGTTGATTTTTACAATCGTTGAATGCTGCTGTCAGTTCCTCGTTCCAAGTGAGTAAACGCTTGTCGTTTTTCTTGTATCCGGTAATACAGTTGAATAGTTTTGCTTGAGTGTTGATGGAATTCGGGAGGAACTTGCGATAATGGTTCAACATTCCTAGGAAGCGTCTTAACCCTTTGGCTGTTTTTGGCAGTGGGAAGTCGGTAATAGCCTTGACTTTCTCCTTGATCGGTGTCATTCCCTCTGAAGTGATTGTGTGACCAAGGAAGTTAATAGTTGTGACACCAAATTTACATTTAGAAACGTTTATAACGAGGCCATTATCGGCGAGTCGCTTAAATAGAGTATCCAATTGTTTCCTGTGTTCTTCTTCGTTTTCTGAGGCTATCAGGATATCGTCAAGATAGACAAAACAAAAATCAAGGTCTATATACACATAAAAAATATACACGTAAATATACACATATTGTTTTATTGTTAAAATGGACAAGATTTTCAAAGCATACTATAACAATACTTAACAGTTCTCGATTTTTATTATTTGAATGCGTTGCGTTAGATATTTATGTAATATGTATTATGAAAATTTCTAAAGAGAGGTCAATAAGGCAGTTAAAAGATCAATTATTATTCATATGTTTTACACGCATTTATTTAATATTTTAGTTCAGAAAAGACAGCATTACACCAAAATTGTGTAGATTTAATAATAAGTTCCTTACATAGGTCTTCATCATACCTGACATGACACTGAGTAACTTTTTTTGACGTTTCAAAGTCTGGATTGGCCACACAATACAGTGCAGCTGTCTTCTGGGCAAAATACATTTGCAATTGTATTTGTGCCATTACTTTTGGAGTGGGTTCTCCGGTAGCCGTTAAATAATTCATCATCGTCGAGTCTTTCATAGGACATTTGACTTCTACGATGAAATCTCCTCCCAAGGCATCTGGTGAAGCGCCAAAAATTGGGAGTTTGTTTGATAAAATTAACCCACACTTTTTTAATTTCATTTTGCCTGTAGCCTCGACTACTTTTAATACTTTGGGTTCTAGAGTTTTACCTCGTTCCATGGCTTTGGTCCCATATAATTTAGCACCTAGTATTTTCTCTACTAGTGACCCGTCTGACGTTTTACAGTGTGCCGCCTCATACAAATTTGAGGCGGTCACTCGAGCATATCGAAGGTTGTGCAATAACGGACAGTCTGCCTGATCCACTGTCTCATCAAATGCCCCCTGACAGGCTTTTGCCGTCATTGAGGATTGACAAAAGTCAATAAATTCCTCTGGGAGAGATCCTACATCATTATTGAAAAAATTGCAAATCATATTGTGAATTGAAAGGTTTTCAATCGGTGTTGTGTCAACATAGAATTTGACTATTTCTGATTTACATGAGATACTCTTTTCAATCAACTCGTTGAAGAAAGTACCATCATTGTTGGGATAATTTACACGTACTGTTCCCATATCTTCTGCCTTGATGAATTTAAGGCTTGTTCCTATGCCTGCCATCTTCGATTTTTTCCAGTAGCACTCTGTTGAGGTCTTTGGAGGTTCTTCACTGCGCCTGTGGAGCCACGATAGGATGCAAGCGTATGCTTACAGCCACCTGGAATAATACAAATTTATTTTTAAATGTCCAAACAAATATGAAAACAACCTACCAGCAATAGACCTACTGTTCATAGGTAATGGAACCTTGGTACTTGTAACAGGTAATTTTTCAGTCTGGGCACTTTATCATTGTATCATTATAAATTGATATCTTAAAAATTACAAAATATATTGAATAATGCTCATAAATCGTCTACATTACAATATTGTTTATGCAGTGGATAGTAACAAAGGGAGTGAAGCAAACAAACGTAGAAACACAAGCGCA
Source organism: Hesperophylax magnus (assembly GCA_026573805.1). Lineage (NCBI taxonomy): Eukaryota > Metazoa > Arthropoda > Insecta > Trichoptera > Limnephilidae > Hesperophylax > Hesperophylax magnus. The sequence continues at coordinate 2,256,281 of JAIUSX010000977.1, read as the reverse complement.
GAATGCCACACTTTTCTCCATTTCGTACATGACGAGCCTAGATATTGGGGAGATAGCTCTGTGGTTAGAGTATGGCTAATAATGCTTAATAGGCTTCATAATGTTGCATCTTGGTTGCTTACAAGGTTCACTACTACTATCTTATCCAATATATTGTAATTCTTAACGCAATTTATCCGATTTATTAACATGTACCTTGTTCACTACTTCTACAAAAGTTTTATCCTAACCTAACCAATCTCTTAAATTGTAATTTCAACAATATGTACCTACTGTTTTTCTGGATCTTTTGTTTTATTAAATAATAGTCATCCAGATTAAATAGATAAGGCTTTATTCTTAATAGCGTGATACAAGATTGACATTTGACATGTTGAGTTGCCGGCTGTCGGTAAGAGAGAGATCTACAGACCGGAATCTCGACATAGACAGCATAATACAATAGACAATGTAATCTCGGCATAGAAAATATAATATTATAATAGACAATGTAACACCTACATTACTACTAATTATTTAACCTAACTTATACCTTAAATTGTAAATCATTTGAATGGTTGGTTACCATGTTACTTCAAATGTACTCCTCTGCAAGTGTTCTACAAGATAATGAATTCATTATTATGTAATTGCGTACATTACCAATTTATATGAACTAAACTTGTCAATTTGACTGCATAAGATGGGAAACCTTCCTAGTTGGACAGTCAAAGCTAACTTATTCTGTAAATGTATTTACTGTATCTAATAAATAAATATGCGGTCAGATATGAAAATACACTATAAATTGACTCATTCAAGCTTTTATGAACATACTATACCATAGTAGTATTCAGGCAATCTGTCTACGTTTTGCGAACAAACTTACATCATCATTGTCTCTCCGAGTCAATGACAAAAGTGATTAATTTAAACTGGGCTTGCTTATATGTATATAATTAGCATGTTATTAATTAAGAAAAATGAAATAATCAGCAGAAACAAATTAGAGGTTTACCTTGGGATGCAGGACAATCTTCACATTTGTATGAATGTATATCTTCTAATAGTATAGGATCCCTTAAAGAACGACCGTCACCGAGATGTTTATTTGATGAAACGTATTTTATATTTAATTTAATATGTCAATAAATATATTGCATATCGGTTGCCTAGCAAATTTTAGTCCAGGGTATGATTAATTAATAACTAAAAAAAAAAAAAAATAATCATTGCACCGGTTTGATTATTATAAAAATTCTATACCAATCGAAAGTATGAAACCCATAGAATATGCAAACGTTAGGTTGCCTACTCTTTTCCGGTCACAACTCTCAGGTTGCCATGTATAAACAGGTAAATCGAAAAAGCATTTTGCACCGGTCTGATTATTGAATAAAAATTATATGAAATTAAAGATTATTTCATTATGAACACGATGGTATAAGGTTGCCTGCTAAAAATCAGTCCCGAATTCCGGTTGTCGAATTTTGAAAACTAAAACTTGCAAGGTATCATCTACTCTAGAGTGCACAGAGTTCACGAGTCTATCGCTATCCTTTTCATTTTCAAGAACAAATAGCATGCGCACTCTCTTTGTTTTAATGGACGGACAGCTGCTATGCTTTGTCCTCTTCTATCGCATGGGATGGTTGGTTGGGACCTCTCAGTCGCACACGAGAATTCCCGGCTAGTTTTCAAAAAGTTTTAGTTTTCAAAATTCGACAACCGGAATTCGGGACTGATTTTTAGCAGGCAACCTTATACCATCGTGTTCATAATGAAATAATCTTTAATTTCATATAATTTTTATTCAATAATCAGACCGGTACAAAATGCTTTTTCGATTTACCTGTTTATACATGGCAACCTGAGAGTTGTGACCGGAAAAGAGTAGGCAACCTAACGTTTGCATATTCTATGGGTTTCATACTTTCGATTGGTATAGAATTTTTATAATAATCAAACCGGTGCAATGTTTAAAAAATTTTTTTTTTTAATTATTAATTAATCATACCCTGGACTAAAATTTGCTAGGCAACCGATATGCAATATATTTATTGACATATTAAATTAAATATAAAATACGTTTCATCAAATAAACATCTCGGTGACGGTCGTTCTTTAAGGGATCTTAGACTATAAAGCTTCATTGCAAATTAGGATGACTGCATAAGCTTTCGTTCTGATTCTATGCTCAGGAGTTAGTCTAGCCTTTACCGTACAAATGTCGCCGTTTCGCTTGACTTGGACATAGCCTACAGCACTGTCTCCATAATTTTCTCTAGCTGATCTGCAATATAGACAACAGACATGATGATTTACCAAAATATTCATTGACGGATGCATAGTATTATTAGGTATTAGAGAACCCCACAAGCATTGTTATATATTTTGCGAGATTTAACATTTGAATAAATTCACCTGTTAACATTATTTATGTGTATTTTTAGGCTGGAAATGACATTATATGCCTTATACCAAGGCTGCCCAACCCCAGGCCCGCGGGCCACAATGTGGCCCGCGAACGAATTATAAGTGGCCCGCGTGAAACATTTTCAAAAAACCCGCCAATCTCCGCCAATTTGAAAAAGTGTCGCGGGCCCGCGGTAAAAAAAACAATGCAGCTTGCGCGCGGTCACCAGTGTTGCCAACGACGGCGATTTATCGCTATTTAGGCTACTCAGAACGAGAATCAGCGACGAAAAAATCTAACCTGTTGAACTTACTTTTGAAACAAAAATACACCGGTTTTCGACATAATATTCTTTGCGTCGAAATGGAATTCTGTAGCCACCCCCCCCCATGGAATTTGAAAAATTGCTGTGGGTTATCACATATGATGTTCGGGTGTGCGGAATTTTTTCTCAGCGAAGTTCCGTAACAACCCCCCCCCCCCATGGATTTCAAATATTTTGTGGGGAGCACTTATTTAGATTTTTTTGTGGGGAATTATGTTTTATAGAAATTCTCTAACAACCCCCCCCCCCCATGGAAATAGGAACCGTGAGGTATTCAGTGGCCCGCCAGTGATTCAAAATCGTCAATTTGGCCCAACTGCTAAAAAGGTTGGGCAGCCTTGCCTTATACGGATCAAATTATTTCTATACTAGTAAGAAATGACATTATATGCCTTATACGGATCAAATTATTTCTATACTAGTAAGAAATGACATTGATCAAATTATTTCTATACTAGTAAGAAATGACATTGGTCAAATTATTTCTATACTAGTAAGAAATGACATTATATGCCTTATACGGATCAAATTATTTCTATACTAGTAAGAAATTACTACATTTGGTAGGTCAATACTGTAATTTAAAAATACTAATTATTATGGTGACAGTTGCATAGCGTGTTGTGAGAAACAGGTTATGTGACAGACACTTCGATTGTATTTACGTGAAAAAATGTAAAAAAAACTAATATTCTGGGTGCATGTAACTAAAATACTGAAAATTATATATTATGAGAGAGTATACAATATTTTTTCATACCTTGATGCTTTCCAACCTTTAAATTCAGCACTAACAAAATTAGCGTTGTTGGCAAAAAAAGAACCCATCATCAAAACATCGATTCTAGGCTAGTTATCAGCCTGTCCTTTTACAAAACCACTGTCAGTCATAATAATAATGTAAAATATATGAATAAGTTCACAAAATATCACAATTATCTTAAAAAATAAGAAAAAAACGGTAAAAATCACGAGCTTTACATAAACGTCAGTTCTCAAAGGAATGTTTGGTAGTTTGGTTGAGTTGTGGTCCGCGCGTGGCATACGCATGTGACGTCAAGATACAATCAGCCAATCACGGGCCGTTTTCATTTTGTCAGTATTTGATCGTTTTTAAAATCAATAATTTTGAATGAAAACATAAAAAACAAACATTTTTAGTACGATGATTAAAATCAGAAAAATGATCTTTAAATATTCCATACATTTTCAACAGAATCCCTCGTTTGTGGAAATACCCCATTGAATCCCAATATATCCTCATTACAAGATGGAACCAAATCCCACCAAAGAAACGATAAAATTCAAAAGTTAAAATTGGAGAATTCAAAAGTTAAAAATGGAGAATTCAAAATTCAAAAGTTAAAAATGCAGAATTCAAAATTCAAAAATAATTTTGATGAAATGATAAATATGAAAAATGCTTTCAAAAAGAAACTCATAAAGAATGTGCCCATTGATGTATAATACACAATTAAATTCAAAAGTTAAAAATGGAAAATTTGATTTGAAAGCATTATATACTGCGTCGTTAAATATTATATACTACAAAGTCGCACCTCAGACGTGAATCCTCATTACAAGATTGATTACAAAAACGTGACAATGCGATGAAGTACAACAATGAAATCGAAAATTTAATAAAATTATAGCGAGGTTAACATGATTTCAAAAATTAAATTAAAATTTTTATGGTGACAATTCATCCCAGCAATTCCCTATGAGATCGCTATAGGCCCGTCAGCCTAAGTGACCCATGAGGAATTACCAAACAAAAGTAAATACCTCTCTTATAAAATAACTATATGCTCAAAATAGTTAGAATATTACAACTTTACGCCTGCATCCAGCAATTTTATCCCCCATCTTATTATTATCCATACCATAGTACCGGCTGCGCAGAAAAACCTAGAGCGGCCCATGTCTTTAAATTTTTACATATTAGGATCGGTGCATATTTGACTGGCGCACAGTGCATTGAAGTGTATGGGGGAGAGGACAAAAATCATAACTCCGGTTACGCGTAGAATAAAAAAATAATAAAAAAATGCAGTTTTCTAAATCTGAGTCATTAGCATCATAATTAGTTCGCGCATTTAAAAATATATATATATATATATTATGGTTAAGGTTTTCACGGGTGTATGATGATGTATATATATATTATTTTTTTAGAACATTTAAACATTACATTATATGTTAAAATATATAATGTTACATTATATATTAAAATATATAATACTTTATCTTGTCTTCAAATCTTGAACCACTATTATTTATTTTTATTTTATAATATTTTCATACAATGAGAATTTGTACCCGCTAATCCGATGTCAGCGAGAGATTAGTTCAACAATATTTTATCAGTCTTACTCATGAAAATAAATGTACACATAAATGAACGGATTATTCCAAATTCTTACTCACGGCCGCGCGCATGCGCGGGTGGGTAATACAGCAGATTATCGACCTGTCAGATTTTAGATCGCGGGTCCCCTAGGTTTATAGACTAAACTCGCGTCAACTTGCGTACCAAACTCTCTCGAAATGGAAAACTTTTTTGATAATCTCGACATTTTGCGGTTGGGTTTGGAAAACATCGATCGTATACGAATTGTACGTCAACCGCGCGTACGTAAAACCTACAATAAGCGATACGATCCGTTTGAAGCTCTCTCAGAATTAGATTTTCGATGCAAATATAGATTCACCAAAATCAATATAAGACGAATAATTGATCTAGTACGGCCAGACTTGCATGTCAGCGACAACAGACGTGGAAGTAGAATCTCCGTGGATCTACAAGTTCTCTCTGCCATACGATACTGGGGGCGCACTATGGTCCCCTTTGAGGAAACTAGCTAGACAAAAAGATTTCAATGATGTTTTTATTTATGTACAAAAAAATTCTCACAACATTGAAAAATGTCCATAGTATTATGTTCACATCGATAAAAAATTTAAAACAATACGCGCGATACGTGGCGACGTTGTAAACACGACACTTCGGATGTGCCAATCGTTCGCCCAGCGGTCGGACGCTTTCGGGTGTGCACGCTGTTCGATCGTTAGTGTTGTTATTTGAAATCGGAGAGAAATTATGTGTTTACAAAAATTGAAGTCTATAGTATGTTCTTTCAAATTAATTTAATTATTTTATAATTTGCCTATTCAACATTACTTAATTATTAATCCAAAATCGTGAAAAAAGTATCAATATTTAAAATTATTTGCCAAAGTTTAATTAAACTTTCAAAATCGTGTACCGATTTGTACCACCAAAAGAAACTAGTTTCATATAAAACCATTCCTTATGTATAATATCTTATAAAATTTGTTTGCTCAAACTTGCTCTTTTGTCTTTTACAGAGCCTCTACCTACAATCTATCGTTTAGATATTTTGGACATTCTAGAAGTAAAGGGCACGTCAAAGTTGAATTGTGCTGCAATACGGCAGTGTGTTTATGAACATTTAAAATATTTATTGAAGAAAAACAGTTTTTAAAGTCTCGAGGATAGTTTACTTAAGAAAAAAATCCCTTCGTTTATATTAATATTTTGAAAATGGTTTGAAGTCGGAAGAAGTACTTTAAAATTGAAGTTTAAACACGCAAAATGGCTTAACACAGTTTTTATTCTTCCTGTAGAGACGCGTGATGAGAGACTACATGGTAGACCAGAAAAAGAATTTGGTTTATGCTCGTCAAAAAGCAAAACAAGAAAATCTCGAAGTCCACAAGAACTCTCTCATACTACTCAAATCAACTTGAGGTCACATGGAAAACGGGATGCTGCCAAAATATCAACAACACATTGCAATGTCTTACCTACTGGTGTCTTAAAATTATTATGGATTCCAGAAGTTCTAGCGAAGAAAATACAGAAGTCTGTTAACAAAGCCAATGTTGGAACATTAGCATTTAATAATAGTGACGATAGCGACTCGGCTAGTAATTCATAAACAAAAAATGTCATTCGGTTTTGTTCTTATATTATGTTAAAAAAATATTTTTAACTAATAACTTAAAATAAGTGCTTCGTTATGACTTAACCGAACTATTATACTATGGACATTTTATTAGTAATTAATTTTGTTTTAAAAAATCTGCAACAATGGCTAAAATAAATGTATATTTTTTTAAGTATTTTTTTTATTACATTGTGACCCTTTTGTATCAAATGCCATGAAAAAATATTTTTGTCTAGCTAGATCGGGATTTGGGACCACTGTGGGGCGGAATGAAGTAAGATAGTTTTTAATTACTTTTTAATACTACATACCTGTGAAGCAAATCAGCAAAATCGATAACCAAACACGCTTTCAATTAATATAGCTTTTTTTGGCAGATACAGGATGATTGTGCCGACATTCACGGTTTTAGCCAGCAAACGATGTCCCGCATAAGCAAACGCGTTGCAACTGCATTTGCTCGTCTTGCTCCACGGCACATAAAAATGCCACAGAGCATTGGCGAGCAACAGGCAACCGTTGCAGAATTTTATGCAATAAAACGTTTTCCGGGCGTTATGGGAGCAATTGACTGCACCCATATTAAAATAAGGAAAGTTGGCGGTGATGCCGGACAGTACTATGTCAACAGGAAAGGGGTTTATTCATTAAATGTCCAGGTTTGTAAAGTGAAACCTCGATATGTGCCTATGAAATTTTAACTTTAACCAACATTGAATGTATGAATGAATTCATTTCAGGTTGTGTGCAATGCTAAGCTGAAAATCATGGATATTGTTGCTCATTGGAGAGGCAGCACCCACGATGCTCGCATTTTCAGAGAAAGTAATATCAAACAAAGGTTTGAAGATGGTCACTTCAATGGACGACTATTGGGAGATGGAGGTTATGCCTGTACACCATATCTCTTCACCCCAGTTAGGAATCCAAGAAACCCCGGAGAAGAGGCCTATAACAGGGCTCAAATATCTACTCGCAACACGGTAGAGAGATGTTTTGGTGTGTGGAAGCAAAGATTTCGTTGCCTGCTGCGGGGTATGTCAGGTTCTCTTGATACCATCAAGACAACTATAGTAGCTCTTGCTGTTCTCCAATGTATTGCCATCGATATGAATGATCCTGATTTTGGTAAGAAAACAATTCAAAATAACAGATATTCCTTACATTAGAATTTTGTGTGTAATAATGCTGTGCTTTATAATTGGATTCCAATAGATGATGGTGATGGTGAAGGCGATGAGGATGCAGTAGCAGGACCAGTAGCAGGTGGCGGTGCTGACATGGAATTGGAAGGAGCTCCAAACATGAACCAGACCGGAAATGCAAATAGACAGGTCTTCATTCGTCAACATTTTTAAAGAGTATGTAAGTTTTGTTTAGTAAGAAAATCAATAAGTTTGTTTAATATCATATTAATTTATTTATAAAATGCATGATATTTAATAAGAGAATAGATACATCAAGTCATCATACTAGGTTGCCTGTTTCGTGGTGACTATTTATTTAAGGACTGCTTACAGTGGAAGATCCTTGTCTGAAAACAAATTAGAATAATATTAATTATTGACAGTAAATATAACAGAATGTAGAAATACACTTTAAAATATCTGAAATATTCATTATTCTTCGACTATCATATTGTTGAATCCGTCAAAGACAGAGCTTCTTCTGAATGAAGCGTTAGAGCAGTAAGAAGACATTTTAAATGTACGATATTACACGCAAATGAATGGAAATGAATAAATACTAACCGTTGGTGGAGAATTGGTCCCCTGGGCACGCGCAGCAGCGGGACTCTCCACTGACACCTCTAAAGCGGGGGGCTAGGGGGTTGGGGGTGTTTCTTTGCGCATCAACATGTTTGTATTATGCTCTTCCTCCATCAACCTTATTCGAGCCTGAATAATGTTCCTGGACTCTTCCTCCATCAACCTTATTCGAGCATGAATAATGTTCCTGGACTCTTCCTCCATCAACCTTATTCGAGCATGAATAATGTTCCTGGACTCTTCCTCCATCAACCTTATTTTATTTTCAGATTCCAGTACATTCAGCCGAAGGTTGGCCCTGGACTCGTCTTCAGTCAACCTTATTCGAGTCTGAATTATTTGCCTGGACTCATTCTCCATACGCTCCATCTTCTTCGTGTACTCCAGGTGAATCATTTTTTTGGTTTCTTCCCATACTTTCACCGACAAGTCATCAGGTTTGGCTTTCTGAAAAAAAACAACATAAATCTTTCATACCTGGTTTAAAATAATTGTGCTGTTTAATCTATTTTCTACTTTTTTTCTGTTTTGATATATTTAATCTGTATGTTTACACTTCATTCAACATGTATGGTGATTTGATGTATCTTTTCTTAATAATTAAATATGCATTTTATAAATAAAAAAATATGAAATTAAACAAATTTATTGATTTTCTTACTAAACTTTTAATTTTGGTCCGACAATAAAGTCTGTTATACAAATGGCAATGAAGTGTAATGTGTGACCTACTTTAGTGAAGAGTCGCCTCCGGGGTGAAGAGCGCAGCGGGACAGTGTGTGCTGGTGGCGGTGCTGGTAGAGCTGGCTGTGGAACTCGTTGTGGTGCTGGTGCTGGTTGTGGCAAAGGTGATTGTGGTCGGGCAGCAGCTACGTTTGTGGGCGAAATCTGTAATAATAAAACACCATTTGCAAACTTTTATTCTATCTTTATACATTAAATACAAGTTCAGTTTCTTTATTGTTTTTGTGTTTAATTCGTAGAACTCCATTTAATTTTTTTATAAATTTAATTTAGATTAAATTTGATAATATTATTATTAAGTTCTGCAAGTGTTTTAGTTTTTTATTATTGTGACAGCTGTTTCGGCTTACAAGGCCATTTTCAAACTGTCATTTTGTTTGAAAATGGCCTTGTAAGCCGAAACAGCTGTCACAATAATAAAAAACTAAAACACTTGCAGAACTTAATAATAATATTATCAAATTTAATCTAAATTAAATTTATAAAAAAAATAAAAAAAAAAAATAAAAAAATAAAAAAAAAAAAAAAATAAAAAAAAATAAATAAAAAAAGTTCAGTTTCGATAGAACAATCAATATTTTAATAAAATTATTATCATCGTACAAATTTATCTTTTGAATAAAATAAAGCTACAATATTTACCTTTGCAGAATACGAATTACTATCGTGACAGTTGCTGTCCACCGCAAATTCATTGGGCAACATGTCCACCAGTGAGTAGATTTCCTCCGACGGACTTGTCGGTCTCGGCCCTCCACCGGTTGCCATTATCGCCCTACGATAGAGGCTCAGTGTGTTTTTGGATGTTAATTTGTACAGTTTCCACTGTGCTTGGATTTGAGATAGATCCCTTGGGATATCGCTCAGGGTGTTAAATCTGAAAAATAGTGGATTATTAATTAAGTGGCATAAGTAGGTACATTGATCTTAACCAATGAATTATTTACAACGGTTATTTTTTATTAAAAATAGATACTTACCAAAGCTATGAAGGGAAGTGTAGAAAAGTTAAAAATACATAGGTATACTTACTTCATTACGATACTTTTCCAAGCCTCCCTCTTGGAAATTAGGGTATTTGTATTAGAATTTTTATTCTCCACCACTTTAATGTGATCAGCCATGCAATCCTTTAATAACGCCTACACGGAAAACAATCATTAAACACTAATTTCAAATAAATAAAACATTACAGCCAAGATAAGAGGTTAAAAACAAACCTTTTCAACATCACCCCAATTTTTATTCCGCTTCCTTCTAATTTTCAATTCGGTTTTAATCATATTGCCCGGCATTCGATGACAGAATCTGACATATGAATAAACGTGAAGTTGGTTGCACGCCGCGGAATGCGAAATAAATCAGAGTGTTGCCACTCTAAAAAAACCATAACAAATAATCCATCTAATCTCTCTATGGGTATAATATATTAAATCAGCGGTTTAGGCCCCAACTCCAGTATAGCTAGTACAACGCTGGAACGGCGATTTAGCGATTTTTCATGAGTAAGACAGTATGTATTCAACTATACTGCTACAACTAAGTAAAATGCATAAAAAGTGCCAAAATGCCGTCGTGTGTAATGAGAAATGGTTTGCTTTAAAAATTTAATAATAAGGTAATATTTGTATAGCGCAGTTTTGTGTTATTTCATTTCAAGTGCGCTTAAAACTATAACAAAATTAAAAATAATCCTACAGTGCTCCTTACAAAATATTGATAAAATAATGTTAAATAAAGAATATGCAGTATACGAGTATACAAGGTAATGAAAAGAGAACAAAAATTAACAATAATAGTGCTGTTATAGCACAGAACAATATTAGTAGAAAGTAACGGTGCTATTATAGCACAAATAAGAATGTCGAAAAATCCTGGGATAAATTTAATACAATGTTATGGATAACATAGGGAAACGAGACAAAATTCATAAACAAATTAAAAATACACCGTACGACATGGAACCAGTGCCGTATCCATAATAATATCCATAGATGTATAGTTCAAGTACTTCATCTTACAATTATAGGCATACCTTCGTAATGTAGCATAAAAAACAAATTAAATATGAATATAATTACGTTGTGGAAGAAAATTTTTTTTTTGGAAGTTAAAAAAGGGTGAAGGGGCCCCGAGACGTGCATTGCCTAGAGGCTCCGACATGCTTAATCCGGCCCTGCATGGAACAACTTAATTACTATAAAAGATATAGAAACATCTTCACTATTAGAATAGCTAAAGAATTGTACTATAAAGAAAAACTTGAAAAAAAATAACCCAAAGTAAATATGGAAAATATTAAAAGAAGTTACATACACACAAAAATACAAACAGAAAAATACTATTGAACATCTAAATATTAAATGAATAAATTAGATACCAATACAAGTACAGAAACTGTAGCAAATCATGTGAATAACTTGTTCGCAAGTATAGGAGAAGTTTTAGCGAACCGTAAAAATACAAAATACAAACACACTAACACAAACAAATAGATCAAACATCAATACACAACCGACGCAACACAGATTTATACGCCAATTATACTGTAAAACACTACTAAACTACATTTTTGGCTTTTAACACTTTGGCTTGTAGAGCATTGACAACATGGTCAGGTTCTCTAATTTTCATACCGCGTTGAATTCGGCTATCCGCTAACTCTGGAAAAAGTGATTCGTTGAAAAACTTTGTCAGGCGTGGTAACACTTTTAGCTCAAATTCATTGTCAGGATATATTCTTATTACTTCTACTCCACTTTCAGAATAAATTATAATGTCACAGAAGTCCTTTCTTGTAATGAATAATTGTCCTTGAACTTGAAATGAATAATTATGTGACTTCTTCAACACAAGTATTCCATTCTGCACGGCAACGAAGATATTATCTTCCAGAGCTGCGTCAAAAATAGTTTTGTTTCCGATTGAGGGCAGGCATTTTACTTCCACTATACCATTTTCTCCAACCAATCCATCTGGACTTGCCCCCAAGTATGGCCATTCCTTTCTCACAAAAATACCACATGGCGACACTTTTACCTTGTATCTTTCCTCGTACAAGTCAATCGCAGTCTTTTCTTTGATTCTGCCATAGATTATGGCTTTGGTCATGAGGTCTCTCCTCAGAAGCAAATTCTTGACAGTATTGTGTCGGGGTGTAGAATTTCTTAATTTATATATAACGCCAAACTTCGAAGCTGTGAGCCGTTTATGCCTCGCCTCCATCCAGAGAGGATTGTCTGCTTGACCGATTGTCAATATTTGCAGTTTGGTGGTATCTGCTTCAGAGGAAATTTGAAGACTCAGCATATCCATGATGCAAGTCATCTTTTCATTTAACTCCTCAGAGGAAAGGTCAGGTTCTGCCGCTTTGGGTCCATATTCACAGTCCGGTCCTCTACTGACGAGTGATTTTCTAGCTTTATACGGGTTAGTGAATACCAAGCGTCTAGCCAAACAACGACGTTTGAGTCGCCTCGCTACCACACGCTTGGTCGTTTGACCAGGTGACTTCCCCGTGATCGTCTTGTGCAAGTCAGTGATGTGAGCTGATCCCAAGGTGTGACTCAAGCCTGCACCGTAACATCGACCCTCGTAACTTGTACCTTTAGAAAAATCTATTCTTTTGCCACCTACAAACTTACTGACAAGTGACATAAAATTCTCAGCTAAGTTCGTAGTGACATTTTGCGTAAGTCTATCCGCTTTACGGACAACAGCATCCAGTTGGATGCGTAAATCTGACAGCAAATGCGATTTCTCTAAAAAGGGTACATAATTGATTGCATCACTACCAATGTGTTTGCAGTATTGAGCACGACATTTTGTGTGACTTCCAAAAACATGGTCAGGACCATTTTTGAGGTCATTTCGCAACTGGTCCAAATTGCCATTAGCCTGCATTATAGCACCACGTGCAGCACTTTTCAGTCTTTTAATTTCCCTTCTTAATATCGTACGACTGCTGGCATCATACTTCGTGTCCATTGTCATTTATACAATTTGCTCGTATAGCACTTGACAACGTGATTTGCACATTCGAGTTTTTGTATCTTGTATCCAAATGGGGCCATTTCTCGCACCCTTGCATAAACACCAAATAAGCAAAGCTCAAGTCTAGTCACAACGTAATATTATGAAGATGAAAAGCAACAACCCCTGTTGTCTCACCTCACTGTAATCCGTCACTGAGCATTATTTTTTTGACAAAACATATTTATGTTGTAACTTGAAAACCTATACCCATATATTCAAACGTAGCGACACTTTTTGAGGATGAGGTTTGTTTGAGTTGCCTTTATGAGCGTTGACTCACACGTGCACCATAATTACGTGGCACTAGTAATTACGCTTGCTCGCTTAGACTTTCAAAATACTCTAGCCACAACATATGGCAGTCAGGTTATTTGTGTTTGGTCTTTTCATTCATGTTTTTTGAGAATAATTTACAAAAACAATAATAAATCGATATAGGACCGCTGAACTTCTGTCTCTTGAAACGAACATGTACATAAGTATTATATTTGCGGCATTTTTCAGAGCATTAGATACTGTCAGTATCGCCCTGATGAAAGACCACAAATCATTATTTAAATTTAGACCACAGAACGGGTATTATTTATTAAATAAGTGAATCTACCTGGCTATTCAGATTTGGTCACCAAACACGGCTAAAGCCATTTCAAGCAACGTTTCAATTCTGAATGGTGGTCTTACACCAGGCGATACTGAGAGTATCTTTCACTATGGAACGTACCGCGAATATACCATACGTATATTAATTCATTAATTGTGAATAACACAAATTAACCAAATAAAATTTACTTGCCCACTCCGGGATTCGATCCCGCAAACTTCGAGTCGAGAGTTTTACAGTATAGTGTACAGAATAGCATAACTCATGCTAACACAAACTCACACACCTAATAGGTTAGATTTTTTTTCTCTTTTTCTTTTTGTACTTATTTAGTACTTTGATATAAAAAAAACAAATTCCTGTAATATCGAAAAATCTGTTTTTGAAAAAATAATAAAATACACAGATTTAGGAAATGAGGTCAAAAGAATTTGACATTCTCAGACTATAAAAATATTACCATTTGTAATTTCGGCTACTGGCATTATACCTAGCTCTCTTATAAAAAATTTAGGCGTATTAGATCTATCAAAAAATTTATATATAAAAATGCAAAAGTCAGTCATTTTAAATACATGTAGGACTACAAAATATTATCATATTATTAATATTTAATTTTTAAAAATATGGTATAATATCATATAATTTAATAATAATAATATTTTAATTATAATGTATATTTTAATAATTATCATATAATTTAATAAATAATAACTTAATAATATAATCGGTTTGAAAAATAAACAATAACCAAGACTCCGACCATGATAGCGCCATCTTTTGGGATATTTAAAAGAAGCTTTTAGTTCGATGTTCTACCGTATTAAAAATTTCAAATAGGCGCCACCAGACGGCCTATTTTAATAGTAATTTAAAAATCTAAGTGTTCTTTCTTAAATTATAGTATAAAAAATATTAAATTAACTTTAAAAAATGGAAAACTATAATACCAATAATTTATCGTTTAGTTTTGTTAAATAAACGTATCCAAAGTTTTATAATCTGCATTTGACAAACAAGAACAATTAGTGTTTATGGAAAAATTAAACTACGAACCTATTTTATTTATTTTTTAGTTTTTTTTTGTACGTTTAAAGAAAACCCCTTCAGGTATTTTTTGACGATATTCAGCCTTTAATAGTATTTTTTAAAACGCACGTATTACGGTCTGAAAAAGGTCATATTTTCGATTTGATTTTGATAATTACTAAGCCTATGTTAATTTAAAAAATGTATAAAAATTTTTTTACTTGTTGAAAACACTATCATTATCGATTTGCTTAATAATATTATTATTATTTTAAATTAATAAAAAAACTACACTCGGCCTTAATTTATGAATTAGAGTGCAAATTCCAATATAGAAATCGTCTTCCGGGTAATGAAAAGGTGAGGAGTTTAATTTTTGAAGTGCACTTAGGGAATCGGAGAGAATTAAGAAATTTCCAACGTGGTTATCGTCAATGTATTTTAGGGATTCAAAAATGGCTATACATTCAGCAGTGAAAACTGAAGCCTCTTTTGGAAGTTTAATTTTTTTATTGACATGATCTGATGGGCAATGGAACGCCGCTCCCACATGGTCTGAAATGGAAGATTTGGAACCATCAGTGTAAATAATTTTCCAGCCAGAATATTTTGAATTTAAAATTTGAATAAGCTTCTTCGGAGCTTCGTGGTTGTTAATTATGCCAAGAGAAAGAAGAATATTTGGTTTACGTAAATGAATACCAAAGGAGTTTGAATATTATGTATGAATATTTGAATACAACAAAGGATTAAAAATGCTCGGCTTCATTCTCCGAAATGGCAGAGACTTTAAAAATATTTCAACACTAAAAATCTTATATTCCTCACTTGTTCGAAGTCAAATCGAATATAATTCTCCTATTTGGTGTCCTTACTTTAAAATCCACTCCGATTCTATTGAAAAAATTCAGCATAAATTCCTAAGATACATTAACTATAAACTCGGTCTACCTATAGAATCAATAAATTACAATCACTTGATGAAAGAATTAAACCTACTTAAACTCTCAGATAGAAGACTTATTTCCGATTTGACTTTTATTTTTAAAATTGTCAATGGTATTATAGACAGCCCTGATATATTAAGCCTAATTACCTTCCATATACCCACTAGAACCACTCGATCCAAAATTCTTTTTAATTTTAATAACAATATCAGGACTGCGTCATTTAGAAACTCCCTTATACCTAGATTGCATGCAGTTGGCAATGCTTTCTCAGAAGTAGTAGATGTGTTCAACTGCACGGAATATAGCTATAAGAAGGCTATAATAACATACCTCTGTCGTAATTATCAATGTTATTAGGCATAATACCATTCTATTCATAAGTTATCACAGAACCTAAACAATGCACTTACATCAGATATCAGACAGAAGAGTGTTATCTAATAATTTTATATACTTAATCAAAACTATAATTTTTCCCAAAATTGTTATGAGATGTCTTACTGACAGCCCTGATTCAATAGAGCTAACTCTTAGTTCTCAGCAAATTCAACCAAATTCAATATTGAAGGTAACAATAACCTCAATACTACTGTACGGATTGAAAATAAAAATGCTAATGTACCTATGTATACCAGATGTTATTTTTGTTTAATTTTCAACATAATTTCTCTGTAATTATTCTGTTTAACATAATACTGTTTCGCTCCTGTGAACCACTGTAAACGTAAATCATGTATATTGCAAAAGCCTTTTACGGCGTCTAAATAAATAAATATAAAGGAAGTCTATCAGATGGATTTAACAGGGGTTTATACGCACTATATGTACAGAGGCTTTTAACGAGAAGAGGGATTGATTTGTTCCTCCAATATGGAAGACATTTAACTTGAGCAGAGAGTGCAGTTATTTTGTGCATCAATGGGTGATTGGTGAGTCTTAAGCATTTAAATAAAAACTTGTCAGCCAAGAACTGTCTTCTAAAATGAGGAGGGGCATCCACAGCCTCCACTTGTAAAGCATTAATTGGGGAGGAACGTATTGCTCCGATAATCAATCTTAAACTTTGAGATTGGATACAGTCCAACCTAGCGAGATTTTTTTTAGAAGTGGGTTCAATGAGAAACGACGCATAATCCAAATGACTCCTAACATATGCATTATAAAATAGTTTTTGGGTGGATGGGTGACTTCCCTGCCAGACCCGTGAAACGTCACGTAAAGTGTTGAGGCCGGCCTGACATTTGTTAATTATCAAATTAACATACGGGTTCCATGATAACTTAGAGTCTAAAATGACCCCAAGAAATCTTATCTGAACCTGGATAGGGAGAATCGAATTATTTATTTGGACTGTTATATGTGGAGTAACACGTTTCCTGGAAAAAACGATAACATTGCTTTTGGACGGAGAAATTTCTAAGCCGTGATTCGTTAACCATATGTCAAGGTTTTTCATGCATATGTTAATTACTTCCTCCAGAAAAGTGATAATTTGTCCTGAAATATAAATAAAAAGATCATCCGCATATTGAAGTAGTTTACAAGATGGATGCATACTCCGGTGCATGTCAAAGGTATATATATTAAAAAGGATAGGACTAAGGACGGAGCCCTGAGGCAGACCCTTGTTTACTATTCTTTCTAATGAAGGGGAATCCGGCACCTGGATTTGAATTTTCCTAGTAAGAAGGAGGTTAATTATAAAACTGGCAAGCTTACGAGGGATACCAATTTTTAATAATTTTCTGAGTAAAACGTCTAATAAAACATTGTCAAAAGCTCCGCACACGTCAAGGCAAACACCGACAAGGGTTTCCCTATCGGCCAGGGCCAACTGGATATCAGAAGTCAGTATGGACACACTTTCGATCGTACTTTTTCTCTTTCGAAATCCAAACTGAGAGTTGGGAAGAATTTTCTCATTTTCTACAAACCAGTCTAAGCGTCTTTTGATCATATGCTCAGTTATTTTAACTAACGAAGACGACAGAGCTATAGGTCTGTAAGAGAGTCCGGAGCTAGGATCTTTCTGGGGTTTCGGGATGGGAACTATTATTTGAGTTTTCCAGGATGATGGTATTTTTCCGTAGTCAAAAATCAGATTTATAATCGAAAGAAAATAGTTTAGTGTAGTAACATCGCAGTTCTTAATAAAGCTATATGGAATTCCATCTACACCAGGAGATGAGTCTGTGAGATCGGTTAAGACCTCCGTTAGCTCTACTAAATTAAAGTGGGTATCCATCCAGCCCCGTGTTTTAAAAGAGTATGTGAATTCTGTTTCATTCCAATTACTCGCAGTTTAAGAAGCTAGTTTATCAGCAAATTCCTTCACCCACTCTGAAGAGAGTGGGCGAGTAACCGATGGGACGTGAGAACCCTTATACCGACGAATTGAATTCCAAACAACTGAAAGAGGAACTTCGGGAGATAACGATGAGCAAAAATTTTTCCAGCCTTGCCTTTTTTTGTTTTTTAGAAGACGTTTGGTCTTAGCTTCAATCTGTTTATACTTTAGGAAGTTCTCCAAATTCATATTTCTTGAATAAATTTTTGCATATTTTTTTCCTCTTATCTACTGCATCTGCGCATTCAGTATCCCACCACGGAGCTGGGGGAGGTTTCCCTCTGTTGCGTGTCCTTTTAATGGGAATAAATTTTCTGCAGCCGTAATGACTGCAGACACCAACAACTCGTAACATTCCGCAACATTTTCTGTAGTCGGAGAGGGTAGATTTTGGACGGAGGACTTTGTATGATTTGAATAATCATTCCAGTTGGCACTGGCAGTTAAGAACTTCGGTTTTCGACTATTGCACTTGACATTCTTGTTGGGATGAAAAATATTTGAGGATTCAATGAGGATGGGGTAATGGTCACTCCCATGCGGGTCATCCAAAACCCTCCACAACAAAGATGCGGCTATGCTGGAATTGCAAATAGTAAGATCAACCATGCTGGCTCGCTGACCAGGAACTTGAAGGCGGGTAGGAGAACCATCATTGATTATGCATAGGTTTAGTTCGTCGAGTAAATCAACAATATCTCTGCCCAATCTGTCACAATTGTGAGCTCCCCACAATCCGTGATGGGCATTAAAATCTCCTAGAATAAGTGTAGGGGAAGTAACCTTGGAAAACATTGCTTCCAGGACTGATTTTGAAGGTTTGTTAGATGGAGATATGTACAATATGGCGGGTCACGATTGTATGGGGGAAAAAAACTTGTTTTGGTTTGTCTGTTAGTGATAAAAGGGTGTTAAATGAAGATGTAAAATCACGTAATTTTTTTAATAATATTTGGATATCATCTTCTTCCTCCGGATTGAGTTTGAAATTTCACAAAATAGAGAAAAACCCACCCTTGTTAAATCTCTAAAAAATATTAGATAAACAATTAAAATGAATTTTCAATAAAACACAAATTAGAGAGAATATTCTGACTTACTTATTAAAAAAATATATGATTATATTAACATTATCTCAAGACAGTGTATTCAAATACCAGCAAAATCCTTCTTACTCTCAAATTTCGGCATTATTTTGCGAGACTCAATCTTTGCCTTAATAAGACCTTCTCTTGCAGACTTCGTACATAAAGTAGTCGAGGCTTCAGTAACAGTCTTTACAGCTCTTTCAACTGCTTGAGTATGACATGGCAGACACAGAAGAGGCAATTTACCCTCTCCCCCCTGTGCTACAAATAATTGAAGATCTTCATCCGATATATTCTTCAGTATTGGGGGTTCGGTTACATTTTGCTGCCAATTAATAAGGTCGTAGTAATATGATGCATCGAGGTTTATGTTTGGAAGTTGGAACAGCCTTGTTTTACTTAGTTTCTTACTGCGTGCTTTTAGAACACGACGCGCAGCTAATTCCCGGATATGCTTGTGAGGGTCAGTTAACATTGCAAGTAGTAAATTTTCGGGGTGTGCGAAGTAACTGTTTCTTTCTATGACTGGATCAATTATAGTTTTTAGTTCAGGGGATAAGTATCTAGACGCTGAAATTAGCTGCCATAGGTGACGTGCTCCATCTTTACAGGTGGGATGAGTTTTAATACTGAACCAAGTCGGAGCATAAACTTTAACAACGTACGTTGCTAAAATAATAAGATTCTCTGTAGGAGCTTCCGTTGCAACATAAAGTCGAAGAATTCGGTTAGCACGCGTAAGCCATCTGGCATGAGACATTTTTCCAGGAGATTTGTGGCCTAAATCTTCAGGTAATTCCCCCACCGTAACTGCAGATACGATTTTATACAAATATAACTGATCTGTACTTAGGTCTTTAGTTAATAATTCAGGCAACTCTCCGTCAATTTTCTGAAAATGAACAATAGGCTTTTTTTCACAGTTTTCTAAAGCTAGTCCTATTGTCCCTGAATATGTTTGAGGTCCAGATGGCTTACCGTCAAGATGTGTGAACAAATGACGAAATGGTAACTCGTTCATTTGAAGCAAGCAAATTATCCATTGCAATGGTTTATCCAAACGTTTTTCAAGCAAACGTATTATACCTCCATGTTTTCCAACGTTCACGTTCGTTCCGTCACATCCAATAGCCATTAATGGTTCAAATGGTATTTTTTCCTTTAAAAAATAATCGACAATTGTTCTTTCTATAACTTTCGACGTGCCAGAGTTTGGTGCAATATAACCCAAATATATTGAGTCTGGCTCTTTTATCATTGAAATATGCTCTTCAATGATTAGTTCTCTGTAATGCCTCCCCCCTTTTTCCCTGATAATTAATGTTTTATCTTTCCGGCCATCAAAATATAATGCCGGTATTTGTAAAACTATGTGTTGTGCCTTAATATTTTCCCTTGTTTTTTTTCGTTCTCTGCGAAGTTTACTTTTGTCAATAACTGGAATATTAGACTTGATGTCATACAGAACTGCTGAGGCAATGGCTGCCGCTGCTCTATCCGAAACTCCATATCTATCACAAGTTTTCGACAGTGTAGAATAATCAATAGTGACCGCAGCCTGCTTCTGAGGCATTTGAGATACAACATTTGGTTTGAAAACATCATTGAAATCGGATTCATTTGATGCAGAAGACAGTGGAAATATCGATAAGAGAGGTAGTTGGCTTACCTGTGCTTTCCTTTTTAGACGTACGCAAGGATTTTTGCTTCAGAAGTTTTCTTTTCAACGCAGTTTTCATGCGTTTTGTTGTAGCGGTATCCACATTTCCTATTATCATTTTTCGTGTAGTACGTTGGTCACTAATTAAACTCTGTTCATTTACAAGTATTTTTTTATCTTTTGAACAGTCACATTTACATTTGCATCTTTGCATTTGCAAGACGAAATATCAAATAGCACTTAACTTCTGCGACGGAATTCCTCCATTTTTTTCTCCGGTATTTTAGGATGTGACTTATGAAGGTTTTTGCATTTAAAATGATATGACCTCAACATGCATGCTACTCGCGAGTGTGTAACGATGGGAATAGAAGCCTTTCTCCATATTTCTTCAATTCGTACTCTATTTGCTGAAATTTGGGTTCTAGTTTGGTCTCTTGATTTAATTTTATTTGATGCCTGGTCCACTCAAAAAACTTCATAACATCACAATAGTAAACTCACAAAGCACTCTTTTCAGGGTGAAATGCCTAAAACCAAAAAAAAAAAAATAAGTTGGTAAAACATTGTCTTTAACGTCGCAAATTTCACCAAATATGGGACTTTTTAACGCATTCCGAGTACGTTCCATTGCGAAAACTTGTGCAACGCGACCTACCGCTTAAAGAGCCGTAGCGATACTGACTCCAAACTCCGACGTCGGTTGCGCAGAGTCGCTGCGCTTAGTGCAATCGGTGCTTCCCCCGCCCTCTCACCTCGAGCCACTAATAATCAAAACTCGGATTTTTTGTAAATGAATTCGTAAATACGTACCATATTTGCCATAGAATATTACAAAAAATATAGTATAAAGGATTCGTAGTAACTTTTATACACACTAGAAAATACCTCTAAAAATGAAAATTTTCAAAACTTTGAAGTGAATCCGGAAAAAGAAGATCGTATCAGAAATTTAAAAAATTTTAAACACGTCGGTTTGAACCCATTTGGCACCCTTTTATCGCTAACAGAATCTAAAATTATCATTTTTTTTAAATGACCCACCTTAACCCTTTATAGGACAACTTTTGTTTTTAACGATACACCCTTAATGGTTTTATTTATGAATACTATATTCATTTTGATGAACAGAAAAAACTTTTTTTTTTTTTTTTGCTTAGTCTTTTTGAAATTTTTCGATTTTCCAGCGGTCTTTTTTCTGACCGGTATCCATTTAGGTAAAAAAAAAATATATTTTATAAAAATTTTGTTTACATTACAAAAAGACAGTTTGGTAAGAAAAAATGTCGTTTTATTTATTTGCGTTACAAGAGAATAACTGCTTTGATAATTTTATAAAAAAATTTCAAAATAATAAACGGTTCTAGGGCCTCGAAGACTTCTTCTTTTGAACAGATTAATGGTACAACATAAAATCATAAACAAAAAATAATAAACAATTCTAAGGCCTTGTTGGTTTCTTCTTTTGATCAGATACATGGTGCGACATAAAATGTTAACAAATTCTAAGGCTTCGTTAGTTTCTTCTTTTGACCAGATAAATGGTACGGCATAAAACACGGTATGCAAAGAGCTACTTTGCAAATGTTGCATGCTACTGAGCTTCGTACCACTTTCAGCGACGTGCTGCAATATCCACATCTACGAAGTGTACATTTTTCAGGATAATGATTAGAATTGATATCGTTAGCTAATGAAGTCTGAGGACGACCAATCCTTTTTCTTGAAGTAAAAGATCCTATCAACTGATCAGCCAATTGGTTGCGGAAGTGAAGATGTGTAATAGGTTTTTTTTCTTTATCCAATTTCTTCAATGTTTCCCTATATAAAGTGTACGAATTAACAATGGCACATTCAATAAGGTAATACCAGATTTTTAACCACCACCGCCTTGATTTCCACGTTATGTTATATGATGAAGCAAGTTGGTCAAATCGATCAACTCCTCCCATATACTTATTATAGTCTGCTATGCTTATCGGACAGGGCACATCATCTTTGCCGCCTTGCTTGTTGGTTCGTTTTATTGTTGTTGTTTTCGAAGGATCGTGAAAGTTGGACGCCATGCAAACTGCTTTCGTACCCCTGTCTTTCCATTTTGTTACAGATATAGAATCTGCCATAACACTGTCGTGCTCACCAAGTTTCATCTTGCTTAATTTTTGCACTTGGAAAAAATTTTCTGTTTGTTTGAATCGTGCCACAAGCAAACAACTTATTTGCTAGTAACTTCGATAGTAAAGGAATGGAAGTGAAGAAGCGGTCAAAAAATAAACAATATCCCAAATGTTCAAACATCTGTGACAATTGCATCACAACACGTTCTCCTAAACCAATTTCGGGGTGTTGAGATGTAACTTCTTTTCCTTCGTAAACTTCGAAGTTGATCATGTACCCACAACATATGCACAACATATCACCCAAAATTTGAATCCTCGCTTTATTGGTTTCAAAGGCATGTATTGTTTTAGTGTACATCTGCCTTTGAAACCAATCATACTTTCATCTACAGAAAGAAATCTGCTTGGTGAAAATGCAGTCCTAAATACGGCACTGAAGTGAGTCAATAGTGGCCTTATTTTATGTAGACGATCAAACAGCGAACTTTCGCGAGGCTGCATTTTTTGATTGTCATTCATATGAAGGAAACGAATAACTTTTAAAAATCTCCTGAGGCTCATAACTTTTGCAATACGGGCAACATAAAAATTAGCATGGGTTGACCAATACAATCGTAAGCTAGGTAACTGGTGAAATCCCATTATAATAATGATGCCAATGAACGCTTTTAATTCCTCTATGGATAAATCAAGGGCAACATTTTTTTGCCTAGCATATTTATTACTTTCGTCAATCATGTGCTGCAGAATAGCGTGAGTAACAAAATTGAAAAAAATATTGATTGGTGAAGACAAATCTACCTCAATATGAATTCCTTCGAATTGTGAAAACTTGTGAGAAGTATACTCGGGAGGCGCGTGATGCCTTCGTTTCCGCCATTTATAGTAGGTCGCACTAGGAGAAGGAGTAACTTCCGGTGATTGATCGGGAATGTTTGGGTCTTCATCTGAAGAACAATCAGCTTCCATAATCCTTTCAATATAAGTAGGGTCCGACACCGCATTGACAGGATTAGAATCGAAATTATTCTTAGCAGCGCTCCTAGGAACTGAATCCCGAGGACTTGAAAGAACCTGGGAAATCTCATCTTCGGGATCGGAGTCTCCTCCAACCTCCGAATCCTCAGCTTGGTCCTCCGTAATTCCCTCAAATAGTGATAGGAATGCACCTTCGCCCATGTCTTCAAGGTCTTTCACACTAAAACCTCCGCCACTCTTATTTTCCATCCTAAAACAAAGTAAAAACATAGTTTTGCGCTGCAATAAAGGCTTTTACTTATACATATAACATTCCATAACTATTCTACTTCAATTTGAGATATGTATTTCAAATAATTATTACAGTTTGAATGAAAACAAAAACAATAATTTTGATAGGAAATTTTTACGAAAATCATTTTATCAAGGATGACACATATCATCAATAAACTCGATGGCGGGAAAATATCCACAAAAAATAATTATTAGTTGTAAAAGAACATAATATTATCATACGAAATTAAATGTATTGTGGTTAAGAAATTATTTGCAGTGTCTATAATATGATAATCAAAAAGGGCCTACATTTTAGCTTTTGAGGTTAGATTTTAGACATGATGGTAAATAATTTGACTTCGCCGCCCGAAATGCAAAAAGTTTTCTTTTATAGTAATTAAGGCGAATATAAAGTTTTTTTCTAAAAATTATTCGTAATAAGCGCGTCAGGCCCTATCCAAAATTTACCCAATTTTTAATTAAAATACAAAAACTATACAGTATTGTGTATATAACAAATGTACTTACTTTGTTTTCAGAAATAACTCTCAATGTTAGAGAAACAATAACATAAAAATAAGTGTTCTTGTAAAACTGGCAGCTGTCGTGTTGCTAAATGGACGCAGGTCTAGAAACTGACCAGGACGCGGTTTTCGTAAATTTACTCAACATGTACGAACTTCGGGGCGGTTGGTTTGATTCAAGACCTCCGTGCGTTACCTGAGAATGATTACAACCCATAAGGGTGATTATAACTAGTTAACACAAAGAAATATAGACCTTAATATTGCAGGTCTCAAAACTATCCGTTTTTAGCTTATGACCTATAAAGGGTTAATGTACAAAGAAATTATTGTAGTGTCAAAAACCTTTGCGGCAGTTACTTGAAAGGAACAACCAATTGGTTTTTTAACATCTACTGGGGGAAAGGGTAAGGATTTTTTAATGAAAAGAGCTGAGCCGCCCTTCCCATCTTGACAGTCGTCTCGAAGACAGTGGTACCCCCTGACTCTGAAATCAGAATCCGGCATCAGCCACGTCTCCGAGACAGCAGCCACTGAAATTAAGTTTGAGTTTAATGTGTATCAAAATTCTGCAGACGTGTTTTTGATGCTATGACAATTCCACTGAAGAATCCTCATCAGAGGAGCCATTTCTAGTTGTATTATTGATAATTTGAGTAATTTGTTTAGCAACGTGGGACGGTATAAGAATGTTGTTGGTGTTTAAAGTTTCTAGGATATGTAAAAATGAAGAGATTAATGTAGAGTTAAGGTCGCTATTATAATTATGTTCTTTATTAGACTTTGAAAATGCATTGACATATGAAGAGGAAGGAAGTTGTCCATTGGGGAACCAGAGGAGGGATTCATGATTAGCATTATTTTTTTTTGTTAGCACTCTAGGCTTTGAGATCTTCAACAGTTTTCCTGAATGATGAAGGTTTAGAAGGAATGGAATTTTTTGAATTTTTGGAAGTTATTTCTGAATAAGATGTTACGGATTTATTAAACATTCTTGATGCTTCCGCATAAGAAATGCTTTTCTCGGCCATTGTATGTTTTATATTGCGCTGTCTAGATAATTCAGGGTAAGTTTTGCTGATGGACATGTGATTTCCGGAGCAGTTTAGACATTTATAATTTTCCTCTTCTTTATTGCAGGAATCGCCACTATGAGACGAACTGCACTTAAAGCATCGAGATTCTGATCTGCAGAGGTTCTTCGTATGTCCAAATCTGCAGCACTTGTAGCACTGCACATTTGGGAACACATAGAGCTCTACTGGTAGGGAGACATGGAACATGGAAACATTTTGTGGGAGGTCTTTACTATCGAAAGTTAGGACAACAGATTGGGAGGGTCTCCATTCTATGGAGTTTCCCGTTTTAAATCTATAATTAAGTCGGCGCGCTTTAATAACTTTTCCAAAACCTTGGGGAACAGTGACATTCTCCAAGATGTCTTCTATAGACCAGTGTGGTGGAATCCCTTTTGTAACTCCTAGCTTTGTACCTGATATGTAGGTATAAATACGTTATATGAATTTTCCTTGGCAACATCGGATTTAACAAAGCCATTGGCTTCAGCCGCTGTCCTGAATTCAACAGACAGACGGCTGCGGCCAACTGACTTTACCCCATTCCAAACAGGGTGTATTTTTGACCAAAAAGTGACCAAAGTCTACATCATATAGATTTGTTTGATTTCCATCTTTGGAAATTTTTGTCACATGTGTAATGAAAGGAGGTCTGTCTAGATTGTTGTAAAGCCGTGAAGTTTTCTTCAGAGGTGTAGTAGTTGGTGATGGGATTGGTGCGGTGGAAGGGTTAGCTGGGCTGATTGGGAGAGAAGTTGAAGAGGAATTGGTCGGAGTCAAAGTAGAATTACTCGCTGTTTTATCGATTTTCCTTTTTTTAGTACTAATCGACACAAAGTCAGAGGCTTCTGGTACATCAACGGCAATCATAACGCCCGATTTTTCAGACAGTAAATCATCATCGGGAGGGTCGGGGGGTTTCTCTCGATCCATTTCAAAAGAGAACTTATTGTTAATAACCTAAAAAAGGGTTACCTTAAATGCTCCAAAGAATTATTTACACAACACAATTTTTTATGACAGAAAACAAATAAACAAGATTAAATTATGTTACACTAAATTTGCAATAGTATTTAAAGCTACTATCTATTTAAAATTAATAATTTTGTAAGGATTAGTGAAATGACACTCTTGACAGCTGTCTACCATAGACCCCACTTTTCTAATAATATCATTAAACGAGGATATAAAAATATTTTTTTTATAAAAAACATTTTTTTTTAAATTTTTTTTATAATTGGATTAAGAAAAGTTGTACACTAATCATACTTATTACCATAATATATATTTTTTCAATTTGGGCTGATGTTAGCCGCCCACCACGCGTTTTACGAACAAGCTTGTTAATTCCCGAACCACACGCCATTTTAAAAAAATTTCAATGACGCTGAAATATAACAAAATTTCAATCGTAAATATCAGGATAAAACTGTACCAACGGAGTCCTCCCAATTACTACGAAATGAATGCTTAATTATCTACAGAGCGATTGGCATTTCAAATTTTAAACACAGATATCAATAATTTATTTATTTATTTATTTATGTCTATTCTTGAATACACATTTTACAAATGAATACAGTGGTTTATATTGTAGTACAGAGAAAAAAGTACAGAAAAAAGGTATAAAAAATAAAGAACATAGGTTGATATTTGTAAAACTGTGTGTGGGTGATATTGTATGTTACGTGAACACCTCACTAGGAGAACCTGTGCTGAGGTGTTTACGTGTTTGTGATTAAGTGTGACAGGTATTTATGTGTTGTAGTAGAAAGTTATTTATTTTTTTTTATTTTTTTTCACAGACATATATTGAAACATGAAAACACACATTTATATGTGCGTGTATGTATTTTTGGATAATTCTTGAAGAACGCGTATAATATTTAATTTTACTTATCATATTTTGGTTATGTTTGGTTTGGAATTATAAGCTTTTGAATAAAGTGAATATCTTGATTTTTTATCCAGGCTACGATATGTTTTTTGAGAAAGTTTCTAGGTGTATTTGTAGTCATTAGTTTTTTCAATGTAATGGGCATACTGTTAAAAAGTTTGGTTGCGTAGTATTGAAAGTGTCTTTGTCCGTGTGTGGTATGTGTTATCGGAATGTTCAGTGTTTTATTTGTTGATGACCTGGTTTTTATTATGGCTTTTGGTTGATTTGTAATATGAAAATTATTATGGATGAGATGTAGGAGAGCAGTTTTGGCGTAAAGTTGTCTTATTGACATGACGTCTAGAGTTTTGAAGATTTTGTTTGAGTCTGTGTAGAATGGTACTTGCAGTATGAGTTTTATTATTGCCTTTTGAACTTTTTGAATTGGGTCAATTGTTGTGTTTGTAGCGCTTCCCCAAACTAATATTCCATAAGTGGCAATGGATTGACACAGTGCAAAATATATTGATCTGAGTATTGTTAGTGGAAAAATGTTTTTGATGGATTTTATTAGGTTCAAGACTCGTTTTAGTTTATTAGTGATAAAATTAATGTGTTCAGTCCATTGTAAGTGTGTATCAATAATAACTCCTAGGTATTTTATTTGTTTTACCCTTTCGATGTGTTCGCATTGGCAATAGGATGATGTTTGTTTACAGTCATGCAAAAACAAGTTCAAGTTAGAAGGAGGTTGACCTCTTTGTGTAATACTATGTGTGATGTATTTTGTTTTGACTGTGTTAACGGTAAGAGTATTTCTGTTTAGCCATTTTATGACAATTGACAAACTTTTTTCAGCTGTTGTGAATAAATCTTTCCATGTGGTTGCTTGACACAGAAGAACTATATCGTCAGCGAAGGTCACGATTTTACCATCAATTTCAATGTCACATAATTCGTTTATGTATATGAGGAATATTAGTGGGCCAAGTACACTCCCCTGTGGGACTCCGTATGTGATTAAAAGTGGTTCACTTGTCTTGTTGTCAATTTTAACTTGTTGTGTTCTGTCAGACATGAAACTTTTCATTATTTCCAATTCTACTCCAATAATGCCAATGTTTTTTAGCTTCTTGAAAAGTTGTTTGTGCGAAATTGTATCAAAGGCTTTAGATAAGTCCAAATAGATTGAAATTACTTTTTTTTGGCATCTAAATTATGTGTAATAAACTCGGTTACAGTGGCAATTGCGTTTTCTGTATTCCTATTTTTTCTAAAGCCGTGTTGGTTAACTGAGAGTATTTGCATGATTTCCAGATAATGTTGCAGCTGTTCTTTTATTGCCTTTTCAAGAATTTTTGACAACGTGTTTAATAGTGTAATGGGTCTGAAGTTGTTTACATTATTTTTAGGTCCTGATTTATGAATAGGAATAACCAGACCCCTTTTTAGGATGCTCGGAAAAATTCCTTCTTTCAGGCTAAGATTAATAACGTATGTTAGTGGAGTAAGTAGTTGTTGGCTTAGTGTTATTATTGTTTTAGAGTCTATTCCGTCAGGACCTGATGTTGTGTTATTCTTTAGGGAATGTATTAATTTTTTGGTGTCTTCCAGAGTTACTCTATGTAATTTAAATAGACTGTCACTATTTTTGTGTGTGCACTGAGTCGGAATTTTTTGAGTTTCTTGATTATCGTTACTAGACTACTTTTGTTTTATATTTTCGGCTAGGCTTGCTCCGATATTTGTGTAATGTCTGTTTATGTAATTAAGGATAAGTGTAGGATTTTTGTGGAAGTCGACTTCTTCGTCGTTGATAAGTAATTTTTGTATTTCGTCATCTTTGTTTTTTGTGTATTTGTGCTTTCCCTCAGAATAGACCAAACACTTTTCGGGTCAAAGTTAGCAGTTATCAGTTTGTTTCTGTAATATAATTCTTTGGCTTTTCGTATAATAAGAGAACAAGTATTTCTGTACCTTTTATAGAAAGAGTTCAGAAAAGTATCATTTGGATTGCGTGTGACTTGTTTGTGCAGTTTATCCCGTTTTTTAATGCAATTTATTATGCTTTGAGTAATCCATTTTTTTTAGTCTTATTTTGCGGTGCGTGAAAGATTTGAATGTTTTTGTGGTGTTTTGAGTGATGAGCGTTTGTAGGTATGTTATAAAGTAATTCCAGGCTTCTTCAGTGTTGTTAATTTTTTTAAGGTGTCCCCACGTTTGTTTTTCTAGGCAATTTTTTAGGTTCGCGTAGTCAGTTTCAAATTTTGTGATATTGTTTTGAATTGTTGGGTTCAATGCCTGTGTGGTAAGTCCTATCATTGTTGTGTAGTGGTCTGTGATTGTGGATTCGAATACTACGCTACAGAATTTGCTTTTGGATTTAATCATTATGTGGTCTAAACATGATTCCGAGTCTCTGGTAACTCTAGTTGGAGTGTTGATGGCGCTTATTATGCCATGTTCTAGGAGCATCAGTTGGTATTCGATATTCTGGGGATGGCCTTGTGGAAGTATATTTATGTTGAGGTCACCAGTTACGATGATGTTTTTGAAGTGGGTAATTTTTTTTATATGAGTATCGAGAGCTGTTAGAAAGGGCGTAATGTTGTGTGATGAAGGTGATCTGCAAATAGCGAGTATGCACGTATCTGGGTCAGCGATTATTTGTAAACAATTTGACTTTTCTAGGGTGAATTCTGAGACAGAGACGTTAAGATTATCTTTTATGTAAACGACAACTCCATCATTTTGGTTTTGGTATTTCGTTGTGAAATATGAGGAGTAGTTTTTTTTTGTGTTTTACAGTAAAAGAGGTTGGGATCCAGCATTCTGTTAGTATAATAATATTGAAGTCTATTTTAAAAGAGGACAAGAGTATGTCTAGTTCGTCGTAGTTTTTGTTAAGGGATCTTATGTTTTGGTTTAATAGAGTAATTGTTCCTGGGGTGCTAAATATTGAATCGCATAGTTTTGTATTATTGGTTGAATAATGTGAGTGTGTGCTAGTTGAGTGGATAGTATTTAGTAATTCGGCCATATTAAATTATTAGCAATGTATTTAATTTACTTTAGGTGGATTAGTCGTCTAAGTTTGTTTCCCCATTTTTATTAGGTGATTTTCGTGTTTTATTTGGAAGATTTTATCTCCAGTTGCTTTGCGGACAAGCAATTTATTTGATTTAAACCACACGTACAGTTCGGCAATATAATGTACACAAAAATTGAGGGCGCTGCGATCGTTTAAAAGGTTTTAAATGGCAACACCAAGATGGCTCATTGGAAACTGAATGCAAGTTTAAAAAAAGAATGATCCAAGAACGTATTTTTGAGTTTAAACAAAAAATTGCGGTATTCAGAAATTAGCGGTAGGTACTTTCGGAAAGCAGATGATTCTACATCAAATTCTAAAAGTGGATATCAACAGGAAAAAATTTCCGCGAACCTAGTGGCGTTTCGCGCCGTTTGCGGTTGCTTAGTTCCTTTCTCCTAATTCGCGTACGCACCCTTAGAATATGATAATGATGATGTCGAAACTTTTATTATGATGTAACGCTTTGCAAGGAAGATAATTACGTAGAAGGGCGATTTATAATGTTTCACTGAAATATATTATGCAGGTACTTATCAAGCGTAATAGGTGTCAATTGCATAAACATGGAAGTACGCATATTTTATACTAATGCAGTCATGTGTGCTGAATGTTGATAGTAGTAGAGGTCAATCCATTTTATCCCAGACTACACGTGTGTTCATCTTGTAAACAATTTTTATTCACGAGATAATACAGGGTTTTCCAATAAGAGGTGTTATTTTGATATTCAATCGTAAAAAATCAATGGTTTCGTTGCTTGTGTGGCACGTAGCGCCGTCTTGTGGAAAGTAAACGTTGTATTTTCAAAAATTTTGCACAAAAAACTGTAATTTAAATGGAAGTAAAATAAAACAAAACAAGTCTTAAGTGGGCGTTTATTTCGCTATAAAAACGTAGGTACAAAAGGTATTTAAAACAAAGCCGATGGAATGCAAAATTCTTCTTAAATATTCCCGGCTACCATCAAATCCAATGTCTTCTTTGAGTACAGTTAGTAATGTTCTTAAAGTTGGGACTTCTTTTCGCACTATGTAAAAAAAATGAATTTTTTGTCGAATGGCACAAATATCAAAATCATCCAACTCTTTTTTAGGGCGTCCTATTTTCCGTTTTCCCGGTGTTTCAAATTTTCCGTCTGCCTTTTCCCCTTCCTTGACGATTCGTCTTACCGTTGATTCAGATTTTCCTGTGTGTGAAAAACATCATTAAAATTAGTATTATAGAAAAAAATTATAGTTAAAAAAACACATACTAGATAATATTCATTTAGAAAGAAAGAAAGAAAGATAAAATTAAGAAAAAAGTTACTTTTCTATGAGTTTAAAGAAGTTGCAAATTTTTTTTTTTAATTGAGTTATTCCCTTTTTCCTGTGGCCTCATATGAACTGTCAAAAGGAAATGTCAAATTCGGATTGTTAAGCATAACCTCAAATCAGATTGTAACTGTTATAATCGCTCGAAAATTGGCATAAATCTTCTAATACTAATGAAATTTATTAAAAAAACTATACTACGTACCAGTCATTTCTGCAGTTCGTTTGTAAACATCTTCTAAATTAGATAGGAGCATCTTCGCGCGATATTCGGCTAGGCAGCGTTGAAAAACGCTGTATATAACTTCTCTTGCACCACTACGTATCGGTTTGTTCATTTTAATTAAATTCAAACAATATACAGGCAAACAATGAAAAAATAATTATTAAATGAGCGGATCATACACGGATTTAAGACAGTAAATCGGAGCAACATGACCATAACATGACAGACATACGAAACGTCATAGACAAAGCAACTAATTCGGTGTTGCCATAGTAATGAAAAATTTAGTTCCAATTTAATACATTTCTAGACATAGTTGTAGCACTGTATTGGTAGTGGGTTTCTTTAGCCGTCTGCTTAGTTTTCCACAGAAGTTCCTTAAAGTACGGTGACAGCACCTCGCTGATGAAAATGGGAGAATTTGAGTCTATGGTTTTGGCCGCATTTTTTTTTGAGAGCATAGATTCCCTTGTATTTTGATTATAGAAGGCGATGTGGAGTTTGTCCGGGGTGTTTTGTCTTCGATCTTGAGTCCTGGTCACCATGCGTATATCTTGTGGTTGCAAGGGCAGTCCCAGTGAGTTAGCTACTCGAAGTACTGCTTCCGAGGCTTGTTCTCCCGGCCGCAATTCCACGCCCGCCATTTCCACGCTGTCGGAGAGCTTCATTTGCTCTAGATCTGCAAGACGGCTTTCCAGGGATGAGATTCTTGTGTTTTTTTTTTCATTCTCTTCTTTTAATAATTTTATACCTTTGAGGCCCTCCTCCAAATCTTTAAAGCATGTGATCAGGTCATCATATTGGTTGCAAATAAAGTTAGTGCTTTTCTTAAGATCGCTGATTTCTACCTCAAACAGTTTTTTCATTTCACTTATTTTGTTGTCAAAATGTTTAGTGAGGCTGAAACGAGGGTTATTACCACGTTGGGCGGTATTGAAACGAGATTATAAGGTGAAGGGCACGTTGCGCGCCGATTATCTCAGGTTATGTGGTAACAAAGTGTAGAAAATAAAAGAAAGGAGGAAATGATTCCAAGATACAATATTTATTTCTACATCTTTAAATAACATAAGAACTCTTTAATCAATAGCAAATATCTCAGGGGTGTGCATCAACCGAAGGTTTGAATGCACCGTTGGAAATTTAAAGTTACATTGAGAGATGACAATAAGGTTTGTGACATTAAAAACTTAACTAACCTGACAAATGGTAAAAAGGGCGCCAAGCAGTGCCATCCGGCAAAGCTAATGTTTTATATGTAGAGCGACGGATGACCAAGGTAAAAAATAGCTAATCTGCGTCGTCATTGTAGCTCGTAATAAATATGTCGTTTCGGCCCATGAGGTGGTTCGTGTCTTCTCTGCTCCACAACGTTCCGGAAGCGCAGCCTGTTGAATACTGACGCGTGGAAGTGGCCGTCCTGACCGCCAGCCCGTCTCCCGTTTCCTCTTGAAGTTGCCATGTGGCAAAGCAGCCGTAAACCAGAGATGGGAACTGATTGTCGATATGACTCTGTAGCGGGCTAGAAATGACTGCTACAATGCCCCCTCAGCCAAAGGACTTATGGCTATAAGTCTGAGGTTCGCCTGACACCTCCTGACAAAGTCGATTCACTCTCCAGCAGCAGAAATGTGTAGTGCGGTCTTGGCGGGTAGTAAGAGGCTTCAGAATTGAAAATGTTCCGTTTTCAAAAATGTTCCTGAAGTTCAGCATAGTCTGGAACGGTTGAACCCCGAGGAAAGCAGCATTGGTATGGTTAAAGTTCTGATGTTGAAATTTCAGTATCCAGAGTAATGGCCAGCAGATGACGAAGAAAGAATGTGCTCCAGGTAATATCAGTTGGACGCAGCATAGAGATGAAGACGGAAGCGTAAGGTCCGGATGTCTTCAGTTGACGTAGCATGGAGAAGTTTTCTTGATGATTGAAGAAGTCTAATCCTAACCAACCCTTGATCACCGTTGAAAGAAAAAAAACAGAAATATTGAGCAAATTGGCAGGCCCTTATCAAAGAAAGAGTGTGCATAAAAGCATTGTTCTGAACACAAAAGATTTAGATTCACTAAAACATTTAAAAACTTTAGCAAGACTATGTTGTAAAATTTTTTTAAAACAGATTTTAACAAACTGTGTTGTAAAAAAAAGTTATCACAGAATTGTACTTTGATAATAATATTATAAAAACAAATAAAAAGGTCAAAAACCCTATAATAGTTAAACGTCATGATGACTGATATAATGATAATAAATAAGTAAAACAATTTTCATAAACGAAAAATTTAAAATTGAAAATGAATTATGCAAATATATCACAGTGTACCCGTAGATAATAAAAGTTAATATTCAAACCAAAATACGCCTTTGTATTTAAAAGGTTACGCTCATCTTGTCAATAGATGGCAGCAA
Source organism: Hesperophylax magnus (assembly GCA_026573805.1). NCBI lineage: Eukaryota > Metazoa > Arthropoda > Insecta > Trichoptera > Limnephilidae > Hesperophylax > Hesperophylax magnus. The sequence continues at coordinate 2,221,477 of JAIUSX010000977.1, read as the reverse complement.
GTTGAAGATGATTGTTCAAACTGAAATCAGAATTTGTTATTAAAAATTCGGCTCATCTTGTCAATAGATGGCAGTTCAAACCAAAGCAATGGTAATTAAAAGTTTTGCACTACTTGACAATAGATGGCAGTAGAGTAGAAGTGAATATTAAATAGAAAATCAATATCAATAAATTTTCTTGTAATAAATATTGAAGAGTATGCCAAAAGTAAATAGAAATTAATCTATTAATTATTTCATTTTCATGCACATATTCCTCCGTCGCCGAGCGAACCAGTCAGACACCGAGGAATACCGTTGAAAAACGACGAAACATAACACAAAACATGAAATACGTAGACATTTTTTTTTTTTTTTTTTTTATTATTCAGTAAATTTTATGAATTACAATTTTTTGTATACTTAATAACTCCCACACTAGGCTTATGCCCGTGTTGTGGTAGTCATAATGCTATAAATTCAAAATATATACATATACATGACATAATAAATAATCACATAAAATATATCTGTTATCAGCCGATCAGCTATCATGGTTTGTATCTATTATAGGCCGATAAGCTATCATGAGAATGTATCTATTATAAGCTGATTAAGCTATCATGGTGTGTATCTATTATAAGCCGATAAGCTATCATGAGAATGTATCTATTATAAGCCGATAAGCTATCATGAGAATGTATCTATTATAAGCCGATAAGCTATCATGGTATGTCAAAGCTATAAGCTTGTAACCTGGGTGTTATAATAACAAGACCCAGTTATGGTATATTAGAGCGCAAAATGCAGACTCAACCATAAATGTGAGAAACAAATCCTCAATAAATGTGAGAAACAAATCCTCAATAATCAAAATAAATAATCACAAGTACATTCACCGACAACACAACACAGGACAAAATGTTCACCTTGCTAAAAAAAAAAATTAAAAGAATTCAGAACAAACAAAAAAAATTGTTAAAAGATGAATTCTTGTAAAGCGAGCCCACTGATCCGTTTCGGAAATGTAAAAGAAACTCTGACTACCAGTTGATTGCAATGTTGCAAAAAAAAATAATTCAATAAATAGAATTTTAAAATGTTCATAAGAACAATAAAGTAAAGTTGAAGAAAAATCCATCAAAAACACAAACCCAAGAAGTTGAAAATATCACGAAGTTAAAAGTTAGCGCAGAAATACCAAAGATGGCGGTAGCAATATTATAATTAATATAAAAGCCAAAAAATAATTTTGCAAAATTATTGCCAAAACGAAGAATTTAAACAAAAGCGCGGTATAAAACCATAAAAGATACCTAAAATATAACCATGAGATCCTCTTAAACGAAGTTGTAAATAATGACGTGAAAAGAATTAAAATTTATTAATTAATAAAAATTCCAAAGTCCGATAACATTCAAAAGGCGTGAATTGAGATCTAATAAATCCTCAATGTGAGATAGATAACAAAACTCACCAATTAAACAGTAAAGCAAAATGAAAAATTTAAAAATCAAGAATTTAAGAAAAAATTAAATGTAAAAAATTAAAATTCCAAAATCCGATAACATTCAAAAGGCGTGAATTGAGATCTAATATATCCTCAATGTGAGATAGATAACAAAACTCACCAATTAAACAGTAAAGCAAAATGAAAAATTTAAAAATCAAGAATTTAAGAAAAAATTAAATGTAAAAAATTAAAATTCCAAAATCCGATAACATTCAAAAGGCGTGAATTGAGATCTAATATATCCTCAATGTGAGATAGATAACAAAACTCACCAATTAAACAGTAAAGCAAAATGAAAAATTTAAGAAAAAATTAAATGTAAAAAATTAAAATTCCAAAATCCGATAACATTCAAAAGGCGTGAATTGAGATCTAATATATCCTCAATGTGAGATAGATAACAAAACTCACCAATTAAACAGTAAAGAAAATTGAAAAATTTAAATTTAAAATCGAGAATTTAAAAAAAAATTAGATGTAAAAAAATTAAAATTCCAAAAATATTTTATGAAAAATAATTATAAATTAATTATTTCATTATTAATTATCATATTATAAATTATGAAAGCTAGTTCCAAGAAGCATCTCAAAATAAATGTGAGTGTATAATTTATTAATATTCACTACAAAATAAAAATCGGAAATTTATTGAAAAATTTACTACTGCGTAGTTAAAAGTAGATAATTATTATAAAGTCGCCGTTCAGTTGCGATCGGAATACAATGATCCCTCATTACAAGCTGGATTACAAAACCCGTGACAATACAATGAAATACAACATTGGAGTCAACAATATTAATGTTCAACACTAAAAATTCTGAACACTAAATTTTGATGAGATAATTATTATTTAAACAACAGCAAACATCGTGAAATTAATATAATAACTTATGAATTATTATTCTTAGGATGGTAAAAAGCAACATTAAAATTTGAATGAAATTATTACGAAGATAAATATTTTGTGACAAAAATTATACAAATTTCGAGCAAATGTACCAAATAAATCCTCCGAAGAGTTGGACAACAAACGACGAAATGTAACAATTAAATTTTATGTAAAATTATTACGAAGTTATATTATGTAACAAAATTAACGTACAGAATTTCGAGCAAATGTACCAAATAAATCCTCCGAAAAGAGTTGGACACAAAAGGCGAAAAATGTAACATATAAATTTATTATTTGAATTTAACAAAATTTATAAAATATACGCGATCAAATCCTTGCAAAAAGTAATAAAACTGAATAAAATTACGACGCATTTCGCGCGCAAAATGATGAGTCATGAATACAATTATAATAGAAGTGAACATACTACATATTTCACTTACCTCGCTACGAAAGCAATAGCCGCAGCGCTTGCAACAAGCAATAAATGTTATTGTCTGCCGTGTTATGTGCGGCAGCAAAAATATAGAGCGGCCCTCGCATAAAATTTTACCCATTTTACATCGGAGTATTGTAAAACTGCGTCTCGTCTAAACGCATTGTCAGTAGGTGTACGTACCTGAATACCTAGAAACTCAAAAGTAAGCATAGTGACGCTATTAGTCACGTCCGTGGACGGAGTAGGTACCCATCTGAATATAATTTTATCAAGGTGAAACATTATAACAGAACAAATAATAAAATTAAACAAATAACGAAATCCGCTAACCGAATCCCGGAGTATCAACAGGCATAGAATTTAATATCACCAATTAATTATATGATGAAAATTAAATTAAATTTAATTTAATTTAATTTTTTTTTAAAGAAATTTTAAAAGAAAGAGCAAGGTGAATCATCACATATACCAATACTATAAATCAGATGTGGGAATCTAGATCAACATTACAATAATATTAAAAATATACGAGATACCCACCACATCTCGCAGAGTATTCACGGCCAAAAATATATTAGAAATAATTATAGTAATTATCTTAAAAAAATTATTAAGAAAGCAATTTTTAAAATAGAAACACGGACGAGAACGCCGCAAAACAGAGAAAGACCCCCATGAGCCGACATAAAAATAACCTTTTTCAAGCCAGTTAAAAATGTCACCTGCCAAAATTACTGCCAACCCTCAATGTCAACGAGATCGAAAAAAATAAATTAAATGCCAACCGGGTCTAAACACGTTAGAGCGCCATTGAAATGAGATTTTAAGGTAACATATTGTAGAAAATAAAAGAAAGGAGGAAATGATTCCAAGATACAATATTTATTTCATATTAGCAAATATCTCAGGGGTGTGCATCAACCGAAGGTTTGAATGCACAGTTGGAAATTTAAAGTTACATTGAGAGATGACAATAAGGTTTGTGACATTAAAAACTTAACTAACCTGACAAATGGTAAAAAGGGCGCCAAGCAGTGCCATCCGGCAAAGCTAATGTTTTATATGTAGAGCGACGGATGACCAAGGTGACAAGACACAAATACTTCCCTTTACAGTCCTTCCAAAGTATAGCATCACAACTGCCATTCTACAAATAATTCAACACTCCTCACACACCAACACTAAACCAGTTTTTAATTCTGACATACACCAGCACAAAACACGATCACAAAATCAAATACATTTATCGTCATCTACTTACACGACCAAATTTGGAATTAACTCCTTACAATACATTGCACATAAACAATATAACGCATTACCTAGTAATTTAAAACTTCCGGCAACAAACAAAAAAACACTGGCAAAAGCTCTTAAAAGCTATTTCCTTAACAGTTTCATTAATGACTAACACAATCTTTCTCTAGAACTCCATAATAACATCTGCGTTTATTTATTTTAATGTATTTATTTTAATGTATTTTATTTATTTGCCTTGTCCTTTCTAATGTTGTCTTTCCCGAAATGAGTTTTATAAACTCATTGGGAATAATACATTATTACTTTGTTATCATTTTGTAATGTATTATCTTGTAATAAAAAAAAAAAAAAAAAAAAAAAGGTAAAAAATAGCTAATCTGCGTCGTCATTGTAGCTCGTAATAAATATGTCGTGTCGGCCCATGAGGTGGTTCGTGTCTTCTCTGCTCCACAACGTTCCGGAAGCGCAGCCTGTTGAATACTGACGCGTAGAAGTGGCCGTCCTGACCGCCAGCCCGTCTCCCGTTTCCTCTTGAAGTTACCATGTGGCAAAGCAGCCGTAAACCAGAGATGGGAACTGATTGTTGCTATGACTCTGTAGCGGGCTAGAAATGACTGCTACAAGGCGATCAAATAATATATCGGCTTCTGAACCTAATGTTGAGGCCGACGGAGCAGGTGAGCTCGGCCGGCTTTTACATTTTGGGCATTTCCATGTTTGTTTATTTTTAGATGCCATTTTTTTAAAGTTGGTATCAGAGATATTTAGGCAGTTATTATGAAAGGCAATGTTGCAGATGGCTCACGTAAGTGCATGGTCATTTTTGGAGATAATGTTCAAGCAGGCTTCACAATTCATTGTAGTTCGATTTATTTTTGTCTTGCGTCTGAGTAATGTTATCCCGTTTCTCTTTCTTGTTATTAATTTCAGTTTTGCACAAGGAAAAAGAAATAAAAATAAAAATCTTTGGCGGCAGTTGGGATCGTTCCGGGGTCCTTCGGATGTCTGTGCTAATGCAATATAGACTGCTAGCTATCCGAGCGTTCTTACCACTAGACCACGAACCGGTTACGGCTACCCGATAATGTATCCCTTTTTCGTTTTTAAGCCGACAGACATCAGACCCGCCGGGACGGCATCGTTTGATTTTAAGACACATCGCCGTACACACGCCGAGACGGCGTCGTTTTAGGCTAATTAATCCAGGGTATAAAGTTAGATATCCCCGTGTAGGTGCAATTTTAAAATTTCCAAAACTACATCCTGCTCAACAATACCGCTTTAAGGCCACACGATCAATGATGCTCTTAATCCACGGTATATAGTCAGATATTCCCGTGTAGGTGCAATTTTAAAATTTCCAAAACTACTTCCTGCTCACCAATACCGCTTTAAGGCCACACGATCAATGATGCTCTTAATCCAGGGTATAAAGTTAGATATACCTGTGTAGGTGCAACTTTAAAATTTCCAAAACTACATCCTGCTCACCAATACCGCTTTAAGGCCACACGATCAATGATGCTCTTAATCCAGGGTATATAGTCAGATATTCCCGTGTAGGTGCAAATTTAAAATTTCCAAAACTACATCCTGCTCGCCGATACCGCTTTAAGGTCACACGATCAATAATGCTCTTAATCCAGGGTATAAAGTTAGATATACCTGTGTAGGTGCAATTTTAAAATTTCCAAAACTACATCCTGCTCACCAATACCGCTTTAAGGCCACACGATCAATGATGCTCTTAATCCAGGGTATATAGTCAGATATTCCCGTGTAGGTGCAAATTTAAAATTTCCAAAACTACATCCTGCTCGCCGATACCGCTTTAAGGTCACACGATCAATAATGCTCTTAATCCAGGGTATATAGTCAGATATCCCCGTGTAGGTGCAATTTTAAAATTTCCAAAACTACATCCTGCTCACCAATACCGCTTTAAGGCCACACGATCAATGATGCTCTTAATCCAGGGTATATAGTCAGATATCCCCTTGTAGGTGCAATTTTAAAATTTCCCAAACTACTTCCTGCTCACCAATACCGCTTTAAGGCCACACGATCAATGATGCTCTTAATCCAGGGTATAAAGTTAGATATTCCCGTGTAGGTGCAATTTTATAATTTCCAAAACTACATCCTGCTCACCAATACCGCTTTAAGGCCACACGATCAATGATGCTCTTAATCCAGGGTATATAGTCAGATATCCCCTTGTAGGTGCAATTTTAAAATTTCCCAAACTACTTCCTGCTCACCAATACCGCTTTAAGGCCACACGATCAATGATGCTCTTAATCCAGGGTATAAAGTTAGATATTCCCGTGTAGGTGCAATTTTATAATTTCCAAAACTACATCCTGCTCACTGTAACGTATGTTAACTCTACATACTCAATAATAACAATGCTTGTATTATAATATTTATTTGAAAGAAGACTATCACGGTTCTGGACTGAGAGGCTCATTCCCGCTCATACGATCTCTTATATACGTCTCGTACTCGCTGTCTCGCTCTCATGCTGTCCCCCTTACACACATACACCACACCCCCACACTTAAATCATAATTACATCTTATTATTTTTACAAATTTATATAAGCCAAATATATTTAATTATTTCCATTATGTATTTAATTTCCAATTTATATGTAATTATGTATGTTCTTGACTCTTCATTCGGTGTAGCATGGGCGTTGTCCTCGAGGGCGTAACCTCCCCTCCCATGGTGTAGGTGACCTGCAAAAATCAGAGGAATTAGGAAACTTGGTCATGTCCACGTCCGAGAGTGGACCCAGGTCCAGCAAATCATCAGACCTGTCACTCTCCCCCCACCTAACCTTCCTCTCTGAAATTTGATCATGGTGGCGTTTCCACACTTGTCCTGTAGACATAATTTTTACTAAATAAACCCTATTCCCCAATCTTTTATAAATTTCTCCTAAAATCCATTTGTTTTTATCACTTCTCAAATCCCTGGTTAAAACTTTAGATCCAACATCAAAGTACTTTTTAATTTTTTTTCCTCTATAATACTTTTTTTGTTTTTGCTGACTCAATAACATCTTATCTTTAATCGTGTTATCAATCCCTTTAAAACCTTGACCTTCAACATTATCTAATATTGGAATGATTGTATTAAAAATTGATCTAATTTTCCTTCCCAAAATTAATTTACTAGGTTCAATCCCCGTAGACATAGAAGGCGTATTCCTAATATCAACCAAAAATGTTAAAAGTTTATCCTCAAAATCAGCAGGCAATTTATTATTTATCATAATTTTTTTTTTTAAATTCTTTACCGTTCTAACCCCATTTTCGGCAAGTCCGTTAGAAGCTGGATGGTTGACAGGAGATGTCAACGATTTAATATTAAAATTATGACAAAATTCCTTAAAAACTGTTGAAGTGAACGCTGTACCATTGTCACTTACTATCTGCTCCGGAATTCCGAAATTAGAAAATAATCTTTTCAAAACTTTTATTGTACAAAACGAATCTACTTTATTTACGATGTGACAGTCTATCCATTTTGTAGTTGCATCAACGATTATCAAAAAATTGTAACCACCAAAAGGTCCCATGAAATCAATATGCAATCTATTCCATATTAATCCACTGATTGGCCACGGCTGTAACTCAACTTTACATGGAGTGGGTAAACACTCCAAGCATCGAACGCACTGCTTCACAGTTGCTTCTACCCCTGAGTTCATACCTAACCAAAAAAAATAATTTCGAGCAAGATTTTTAGATTTAACAATACCTAAATGCGATTGATGTATGAAATTCAATATGATTTCCCTTAATTCCCTCGGAACCACAAATTTATTATTATAAAATAAACACGAGTCATAAGTCGACAATTTATTTCTAAAATACCAGAATTTTAACAAGTCATCCTTTAAAAACTTTTTATCCGGCCAACCATTGATTACGAACCCAGTAATGCTTGCTATGTTTACATCTTTAATCGAAAACTGCTTCATCGTTTCTTTTGAAATTGTCGTTTCCGCCTCAATTATATTTAAAAAATCCGATTCAATCTTATCAACGTTCAGACTACCAATATAATTTAAGAAATATTCGCTACCGTCGACCTCGTCGATACAATCACTTAAATTATTATTACTATTAACCGGCAATCTAGATAAGAAATCCGCTTTGTTCTCACCCGACTTGACATATTCTATATTATAGTCAAATGTTTGTAAAATCAACGCATAGCGCTGTAGCCTATTTGCCGCTAGTATTGGCACTTGTTTTTCAGTGTTCAAAATATGTACCAAAGCTTTATTATCACAAGTTAGAACGAATTTATTACCATATAAATATTGAAAGAATTTTTTTAAACCAAATATTATTGCACACGCTTCCTTATCTAGAATGGAATACCTCAATTCCGTTTTTGACAATAAACGGCTAGCGAATGCAATCGGTCTTTCCATGCCATTCTCATATACGTGACATATAATAGCAGATATACCTATATCACTCGCGTCTGTAATTAGCTTGATAGGTAATTGTGGGTCAAAATGCACCAAAATATTGTCTGACGTCAGCAGTTTCTTAACTTGCTCAAACGCAATATTGCATTCCTGAGACCATACAAATTTTATCCCTTTTTTCAACAATTGGTATAAAGGAGACAAAATACCTGACACATTCTGTATAAAAGACCTATAGTAGGAAATAACTCCCAGCAAACTTCTAAGTTCCGAAACATTTTTCGGTACACTCATTTGGGTAATAGCATATATTTTATTTTCTAAAGGCATAACTCCTTTCTGCGAAATTCTATAACCTAAATATTCTATCTCTGTTTCTAGAAAAGAACACTTATTTTCATTAATAGTTAATCCGCAATCACTTAACTTGCTAAGTACTGCTTCACAAATAGAAAATAATTCCTCTTTAGAATTCCCAAATAAAAGTAGATCATCTAAAAATACACGAACGTTCCTAAGTCCACCAACTATCGCCGTAATGACTTGCATAAAGATGGCCGGACTCGTGCTTAAGCCAAAAGGCAATACTTTATATGCAAATAAACCTATATGCGTACTAATCACACATAATTTTCTAGACTTTTCGTTCAATGAAATTTGTCCAAATGCATTTCGTAAGTCTATCTTAGCAAAATATTTTGCACCATTCAGAGATGAAATTAAATCGTCAATACGAGGTAGTGGGTATTTCAACTTCGCTAACATAGGATTCAATGTTGTTTTGAAATCAGTACAAATCCTAATTGAAGCGTCTTTCTTTTTTACAACAACAATCGGGCTTGCAATATCGCTTATTTCTACCTTTTCAATAATGTCTTCATGCAACATTCTCTGTAACTCTATCTCTACTTTCTCACGTAAACTAAAAGGTAATGGCCTCGGATTTACAAACTTTGGCCTAAAGTCCGAATTAACTTCAATGTTTGCCTCATAATTTTTAAGCCTACCCGATTTTTCTGAAAAAACATGAGCATATTTCTTCTTTAAACTTTCACGAAAAACAAGATGATTATCACAATTAATCTCACTGAATTTTACAGAATTTATTCCACTTAATCCGATACCGAAAACTTGTAAAAAATCTCTACCAACTATTGTAGAATTACCATTTTTAATTATTACGAACTGTATTTTCGCACTTTTACCTAAAAATGACACCTCTAAATTCACTTTACCTAAAACATTTAACTGCGTTCCGTCATACCCTGGCAAATGAACATTATACTTTTCTAAATCGTAAGAAACAAAATATCTTAAATACACTTCATATGGTATCGCGTTTATCGCAGCTCTCGTATCTACCAACGCCGGCAATATTATGTTACCAATTAACAAATCTATATATGTGGGTTCCGGCCCCACATTATTATTAACCACGAACACCGAATTCAACCGTTTATTTTTAGTACCTACATAATTTTTATTGTATTTACACAAATTACTAGGATGACCCGATTTGTTACAATGATTACACAAAATTTTTTTCCAGCAATCTCTTTGCAAATGATTTTTTTTTCCACACAAAAAACAAGTTTTTAACGTACCATTAACCGGTGATTTACTCCGCATTGAATTTTTATTCCTGGAAGGACTATCTTTCCTGGATTTATGGAAATACTCGCTTTCCTTATGAACAACATTTAAATTCGGATTTACTTTTTTAAAAGCCACAACATGTTCCCACGTCGCCGCTAGATTAATGCAATCCGTAAAAGAAGTATTGATTGCCTCTACGAATAGCTTGTGTTTCAATTTTTCATTAAAAATCCCAATAACGAATATGTCCTTTAAACATGGTTCCAATCTCAGCTCAAAATTACAAGATAAACTTAACCCTCTCAATCTAGCCGCGTAATCTTTAACGGATTCGCTAGGAAACTGTTTACATTTATAAAATAATTCACGAGACTCAAAAATATTTTTAACTGGTTTGCAATGTGAATCAAATAATTTACATAAATCTTCAAAAGAACAAACAGAAACCTTTTTTGGAAAACATAAATCACATAATAGAGAGAAAGTTTCTTCCGTGAGGCAACTCAGCAAAAATGCTCTTTTGCGTTCTGGTGACAACAACTTATCATCATTTAAAATGAGGGCCTGATCCAATCGTTCCCTGAACAATGACCAGTCTCCCGTTCTGTAACAGAACGTCCCCAAATTCTTACAAATCGCCTCCATTGGGAGAAGAACTGAAACAAGTTGAATAAAATATACGTATCTCAGCCCTTCCAGAGGTTATGCTCCGAGCCCCTGCCCTGAGCCTGTGAATCACCAACGTCTCAGCACCCTTTTCTGGCTCCGTCTCCCTTCAGCTGCGGACACGATCACCTTCCAAGGTCTTCCTTCCGGCTGTAGCGACAGAACCCCGGTCCCGGATTCCGGCCAATTCACCCTTGATGCCGATCTTGATCCTGGATCTTCTGCGTACCCCGTGTAACGGTGTACTCTCGACAAAATGTTGCAATGTCGGCTCCCACACACGTGTAAAATTGCGTTTTTACCGCGCAATTTGCCCGGCCCGATCTGCGTGCTCGCCTCGGCTGCGTGTGAATTCTCCAATTTGATAGCCTTTTATTTTTCTTCTTCTTCCTTCAAAATTTAGCGATCCAACGCCCAAAAGCGCCAGACTATACTGTGATCACCAAAAATTCGAATAATCTTCTTGAATCATCTGATTCTCCGTAAACTTTTAATAATTTACGAACTACCGTGCTGCGCCACTGTAACGTATGTTAACTCTACATACTCAATAATAACAATGCTTGTATTATAATATTTATTTGAAAGAAGACTATCACGGTTCTGGACTGAGAGGCTCATTCCCGCTCATACGATCTCTTATATACGTCTCGTACTCGCTGTCTCGCTCTCATGCTGTCCCCCTTACACACATACACCACATTACCCCTTACACAATACCGCTTTAAGGCCACACGATCAATGATGCTCTTAATCCAGGGTATATAGTAAGATATTCCCATGTAGGTGCAATTTTAAAATTTCCAAAACTACATCTTGCTCACCAATACCGCTTTAAGGCCACGCGATCAATGATTTTTTTTTTTTTTTTTTTTTATATTTACTCCACACAGGAGGCCCTGAAGAAAATAATTTCCCTCAGGGCCTATGTCATCTTTGGGGATGCTGTGTGGAGGGTCTTTTTGTGGAGAGGAAGGAGTGAACATGGGTCTTGAAGAGTCCCATGTTGTAGGAGGGAGGAAACACAGAGGCCGGCAGTTCGTTCCACAGCCGAGCTGTTGAACTTAAGAACGAATCGTAGAAGCGACCCGTTCTCATGTGACAAGTGTCAACTGTGTACAAATGTTGGGCACGCGTTTGGCGTGTATCCCGACTACGCACCGGTGCCGAAGGGATCAATGACGCTAGTTCCTCAGAGCATCTTCCATTGTAATACCGATAGAACAAGGACAGCATACCTACCTGACGCCTGTGCTCTAAAGATTGCAGTCCGTTTGTTAAGATTGGGGAATCTATCAAACGGACCGCCCGTTTCTGCACAGAGTCAAGGGTTTTTTTCAGGTATTTTGGGGCTCCAGACCAGAGATGGCTGCCAAATTCGACAGTAGGGCGCACTTGCGATTTGTACAGGGTGAGCAGTTGTGTACTATTAAAGTATCTGCGGGCCCTGTACAGTACGCCCAGCTTCTGAGAGGCCAACTTTACTCTGGCTTCGATGGAGCCCCCGTACCTGAGCTGGTCACTTATAGTTACACCAAGCATATCAATGGAAGGCCTGTTCGGAAGATTGCTTCCGTTGAAGGAGACTAGATTATCATTTGGATCCCTTTTAGACGTAATCAGACAGGATTGGGTCTTTGAAACATTAAATTCGACGAGATTATTTTTACCCCAGGAGGAAATACTCTCGAGATAACCGTCCATTCTCTGCTTCAAAGCCCTCCGAGCCGTTGGAGTTTGTGTGCCCTTTGGGGGCTTGTCAAAAAAAAAGCTATCATGAACTGTACTGTCATCCGCGTAACAATGAATCGGTGCACATGTCAAAAGGTCATTGATGTGCAACAAAAACAAAGTCGGAGACAGAACCGATCCCTGTGGGACGCCAGCATTTATGGAGTGCGAGGAAGAGGTGAAACCGTCAGCAACCGCCTGAATCGACCTATCCCTTAAAAAGTCAGCAATCCACGTACACAGGGATGCGGGAAGTCCGTAAGAATGCAATTTGTTGACAAGTCCTCGGTGCCAGACCCGGTCAAAGGCCTTGGATATGTCTAGTGCGACCGTTTGGGTCTCACCGTGACGTTCCAGGCACCGCCCCCAAACATGCGTCACATACGCGAGAAGATCACCGCACGAGCGGTTCCGCCGGAATCCGTATTGACGGTCGTTGATAATTTTGTTCTTCTCGAGGTATGTGAGCAGTTTGTCGTTGATCACACGTTCCATCACTTTGGACAGAACTGATGTGATCGCTATGGGGCGGTAGTTGGCCGGGTTGGAGCGGTCACCTTTCTTGGGAATAGGGTGAATTACCGCTTTTTTCCAACCAGAGGGCACAGTGCCACACTTCAGGGACATTTTGAAGAGCTTTGTCAAAACTGGAACTATTTCCGCAGCACACCTCTGCAATACCAGGGCAGGTATTCCATCAGGTCCACTAGCTTTGTTTACATCGAGCCCCCGTATGACGTGGAGTACATCCCGATGCCGGATCCTCAGCTTTTTCATATAGAAGCCGCAGTGAGGAACCGACGGCGGAACAGCACCCCCTTCGTCGAGGGTCGAGTTTTCCGCAAACATTTTCCCTAAAAGGTTTGCCTTTTCGGTGGCGGTGTTTGCTAGTGAGCCGTCAGGTCTGGTAAGAGGTGGCAAACTGGGTTTGCAAAAATTTCGACCTATTGAGCCCGCAAGCGACCAGAATGCTCTGCTGCCATGCGGGCAGGCAGCCAGCTTTTTGCTGATTTGCAGGTCGTGTTCGAATTTTGATCTATTGATGATTCTCTTGCATTCCTTTGCCGATTTGTTGTATGCTGATCTGCTTTCGGGCGTTCGAGATGTGTTGTAGGCTCGGTAAGCCGCGTTTTTTCGTCGAACTGCTTCGGAGCATTGTCGACTGAACCACGGCTTTGAGCCCACACCAGTTTCTTTAGTAGTCGATTGTATGAAGCCATCCATAAAATAAATAAATGATGCTCTTAATCCAGGGTATATAGTCAGATATCCCCGTGTAGGTGCAATTTTAAAATTTCCAAATTACATCCTGCTCAACAATACCGCTTTAAGGCCACAAGATCAATGATGCTCTTAATCCAGGGTATATAGTCAGATATTCTCGTGTAGGAGCAATTTTAAAATTTCCAAAACTACATCCTGCTCACCAATACCCCTATAAGGCCACACGATCAATGATGCTCTTAATCCAGGGTATAAAGTTAGATATTCCCGTGTACGTGCAATTTTAAAATACTCATTTTTTTGGCAAATATCTCCCCAGAAATTTGCTAAGAAATCCTTTTCGAAATCTTCGATTGACCCCACCTTTTCCAGTATAATTTCATCCAGCTTTTCGCCTCTCCCTTCAAGGTTTCCAAGTAATATACTCTGTCAACTACGACACGCCTTTTAAGTCGTCAATAAAATTAATCTTCACGGCGTTCCCTTTGCCATTGAGGCCTTTGTTTATACAAGGTAGAGCAAAAGTAATCACCCTATTGGAAAACGCTATAACTTTTGCAAATGACGACAAATGTCAATTCGGTTTTGACATTTGTGAAGTAAACAAACGCAGAATACAAATCGATAAGACATGAATCGGTTTACTCCGCAACAACGCGGAATAATTGTTTCAATTTTTTTGCGCAACAATTCGTCAGTTGTGTTGGTGCAGCGTGAATTTCGTCGCAGATTTCCTGGCCGTCCGACACCAACTGGACAATATATCTCTGCTGTTGTCCAAGATGTCGAAGATGAGCCCGAAACATCGACCAGATGACGTGCCACACAATTGGACATTAGCCGGCGGTCCCTATGCAGAATGAAGCTCATTTACATCTTAGAGGTTACGTGAATAAACAAAGTAATCGTTTCTGGGGCACCGAAAATCCGTGTATCACCCACGAAGAGCCATTACACCCGCTCAAAGTTACTGCGTGGTGTGCTGTTTGCGCTGGAGGAGACAGCACCATTTTTAACAATTCCAGAATTAAAGGAAAACTGGAAGATGGGCTCTATTGAGCCAGACACCTAGTTGGCGATCGTGGTTATGCGGTCCAACCGTATTTATTAACCCCACTGGCAAATCCTGTTTCTGACGCTGAACTTTTATACAATGAAAGCCAAATCAGGACAAGAAATGTTGTAGAAAGGACTTTGGGGATATGGAAAAGGCGTTTTCTTGCGGTAGGAATGAAATTAAGAATCGATGCCACAAGAGTGGAAGCCGTGATCGTTGCCACAGTGGTGTTGCATAACATATGCACTGACAACAATGTCAGGGATGGTGTTATTGGTGTTATTGGTAAGCGTTTAGTCGCTACACCTTGGATTTGGTTTTATAACAAATTTTGACATAAATAAATGATTATTCGCAATCTATAACTGTGAATGAAAGTAACGTTGTTTGGAATGCTAATCATACAGAGAGTAGTATATAGAACTTACTTATAGAAGCATCGTCATCAAATTCCGAGTTGATCCCTTCCATGGATAATTGCATGGCACCTTGCATCCCATGTTGCATTATCACTGAGCTTGGATGGTGGTGGACCATCCCAATCTTTCGGCGTTCTTTCGTGAATTGTGAAGATTCCTGGACTTCAGAATACAATGTGTGACAATCTACAAACCTTTCTGGCAGACTTTTTCAAACTCGTTTCTAATCTGTTTTATAACGGTTGGTTTGCGGGACAGGAGGCGTTGTATTTAGTTGCCAATAGTTCCCATGTCTGGTCCTTCTCTTTGACATGAACAGCATCACTTTTTTTATTCGAAAGAATATTCTTATGGGCCTCCACAAGCTCTCTCAGCAAAATGACATCTTCAAGCAAGTTTGAAGATCTCTCTCTGAAAGTAAAGTTCGTCATATTGAGAAGAAAATAATATAACAAGTCGAATAAAATACACATATGACAATAATAAAACCTACTTACTTTATTATAACATATATTTATATATGATACATTAAATCACCATACTAGGTGACTGCCTGTTTCATGGTGACAAATGGAATATAGTTATGTGAGGTCTAACATATGAACTAAATATATAATCGTGTCGAAAATAGGAAGGATTAAAGTAGAAGACTGCCTGTTTCATGGTGACCAATGGAATATAGTTATGTGAGGTCTAACATATGAACTAAATATATAAACGTGTTGAAAATGGGAAGGATTAAAGTAGAAGACTGCCTGTTTCATAGTGACCAATGGAATATAGTTATGTGAGGTCTAACATATGAACTAAATATATAATCGTGTTGAAAATAGGAAGGATTAAAGTAGAAGACTGCCTGTTTCATGGTGACCAATGGAATATAGTTATGTGAGGTCTAACATATGAACTAAATATATAAACGTGTTGAAAATAGGAAGGATTAAAAGTAGAAAATTTATAACAGAATGAAAGCACGGACAAATTAACGAGTCGCTCTTGATTCATTGTAGATTGAAGATAATTTTTAATTTGCTTGAGTTTGAAAAAACTCCTCTAGCATGATGCAACCGAGATGCAAATGGTCAAGAAGTATTGAAGTATGAGAGATGTACAGGGTAACGATTCACTAAAGTCCCATTTTATTATAAATTTGAGGATTTCTTGGGCTGTCCATTTGGCAGCAACGTCCACACTCGTATCGGTCGCGCGTACATGCCCGCGGAACCTTTTGAGGGGGAGAGAGGTGGAAAGGGGAGATGCTTAGTCCGCCACTGGTGGGTAGGAATCTGTCCTTGTGACGCAGTTTAATTTTCTTGAGTCCAAGCAAAACCTGGCGGAACCGTCATTCTTAGGAACAATCAAAACAGGGTTTGACCAAGCTGAACTTGAGCGGCGAACTCTTAAGTTGAGATTCAAGTTGTTTTTGACGTGTCTGAGATAAAGGATAATATCGTTGCTTGATAGGTTCTCCCGTTGTATCGATCTTGTGACGAACTAAGTGTGTACGACCTAATCCACATTTCTCAAAAGAAATAGACTTAAATTTATCAATTACCGTATTCAATCTACGATCGTCTTGGGGGGACAGAAAGGAAGCTGAGGTAATTTTTCAAATCTCTTTTATATGGTTTCCAAAATTACGACTATCGTCCGCTTTTGAAAACAATTGAGGAGAAATGTTAAATTGTTTCCAAAAGTCTACTCCCAAAACGATGGCAGAGGAAATAGATGGAATTATAAAGAACCTAATATACTGCTTAATATTATTGTATGCAACAAGTACTCGCTTAGTACCAATTACATGTTGACGTTTACCATCCGCGGCGGTAATGTAAGAATCAAGCTTATCTAACTTAAAACCTATACTTAAGAAAAACTTATAGAGTGAGCCACCAAAAAAACTCACACTATCTCCACTATCTAAAAGAGCTGAAAATACCAAATTGTTAATTGTAATATTAGCATGAGGTCTAATATCTTGACCAAAGGTCATCATCGGCATGAACGCGTCCATGTCATCTTCGATGAGACGGGTATTAGAGTTAGAAACTATCGGTGGTCTCCTGGCATTCTCGCTAGCAGAATGTGAGGGACTCCCTACTAGTTTTTGTTTTAATTAGGCCGTTGTGAATCAGTTTGTCGCTTGGAAGAATTCTTCTGAGATTCTGACTTTCATTTTCTACAAAAAGGCTTGGTGTGACCTTGTATATTACAGAAAGTGCAATTTTTTTTCCTATTAAATGGAGCTGAAGAAGAAGAAAATGGTGTAGCTTTGGTATTTGACGGAATAATCCGCAATAGCAAAACTTTTTTCAAAAGGCTTACATACATACATTAACTAAGGAAGCTAATTTTTTATCTTCAAAATAAGCTATTACTTGCGCGTATTTTGGCAATAACGTATTGCACACCAAATCAATAATTTGTTCCTCAGGAAGTTGCACGTTCAATCTTAGATTGGCTAACTGCACGTCTTCAACATAATCTACTACGCTTTGATTAAGCTTTTGCTTCATTTAAAAGAGAGCTTTTAAAGCTTCTGTTTGGTTTGCAATCGAATCAAAACGAGTTAAAATAAGCTGCTTAAGCTCTGGCCAAGTTAAATTTTCTTTATAAATGGTACGATACCATGAGAGCGCTCTCCCCTCCAAAAGATCAGCAAAAGAGGTGACTACTAATGACATATCAATATGACGACATCTAGATAGTTCCTCTACGCGTTGTATAAAGTCTCGGATATCGGATGATCCAGAAAATTTTATACCAATTATGAATGGACGGATTGAAGAAGCACTACACTACTAGATTGTTTCAAACTTTTATTGTTAATACGGGCTTGCTCCCTCATGGCGGATAAAGTTGATTCCGGAACAATATTAACTTCGGTTAACATCTGCATCATTTCTTCCTTTGAGACACCGTTAATATTAGAAATCGCCATTTTGTAGTGTAATAGTTTTTATTTATAAATGAAAAAAACTAGAAAAATGTTTCAAAAGAAACATATAAAGCAAGGCTGCCCAACCTTTTTAACAGTTGGGCAAAATTGACGATTTTAAAGTCACTGGCGGGCCACTGACTACTGACGGTTACTGTTTTTGTTACCTAAGCTTTTTTAATGTCTTGTTTTATGCAACAAACAAATAAACATATTGAAATTTTATTGTCGTTTATTAAAATAATAAAATAAATAGCATCTACTGCCAAATAACGAAACAACATTTTATGTAACAAAAATCTAAATCCAAGTTATTGGTAGAATCAATGTGATTTCTGACATTGTTTTTGTTATAATTCTCCTATGTTAGGAATCAGTTCAGATGTTGACAGTAGCAAAAAATCGAACATATCTTGCCTAGTTAGAGATGTGCGGTATTTATTTTTTAGAAAATTAAGATTAGAAAAAAACTTTTCACAAACATACTCGTACGTTCTTCTCCAAATTCTTCTGAAGAAGTTTGTGAATTAGAAAATATTTTTTCTGCAAAAAGGATTTTCAGTGGAGAATGATTTTGCAGTTCAGTGAGTTCCAACTGTATATTGGCAGGATAACTAATTATTTCAGTCAAACTGATTGTGAAAGGATTAACCAAAGAAAAGAAAATTGTTTTGTACTTTCAAAGTCCTGGAATCTGCTTTCAAACGACTGTAATAAGCATCTAATTTTAGCTTACTTTTTGGTGACAATATTGAGCTTCTCTTTCAAATCTTTGAGCATGGGAAAAAATTATTGTACTCGTATATTGAGTATGGGGAATTTACGTCTGTGAAGAGCTTTTGAACGTATGTAATTTATGTAGCTTACTACCGGCTCCATTATATCATTCAACTTTATGTTCTTTGCACACAACGCCTCCTGGTGGATGATGCAATGATAGGAAAATATTTTTCGAACAAAGTAATTTTCAAATTGGCGGGTATTTTGAAAATGGTTCACGCGGGCTACTTATAATTCGTTCACGGGCCACAATGTGGCCCGCGGGCCTGGGGTTGGGCAGCCTTGATATAAAGCAATTAATAATAATTCACATTTATTATTATATTGATAATTTGAATAACAAGTACCAAACACCCTGTAATATTTAGATAAATTATCTATGTACTTGTAATGAGGTATTAAGTCTACAATTGAACCGATATAACAGATGTAAGAACGTTATTATAACGGCAGAACACAAAATAACAACCTGACAGCTAACGATTTGACATTTGACAACATCTGTTCATTGTCACAACAAACACCTTATGACAATCCATAGAAACGTTGCCAGCACACGTAACGTCGGAACTAGATTAATTACTGTGCCCCAAAACAAACACCTTATGACAATCCATAGAAACATTGCCAGCACACGTAACGTCGGAACTAGATTAATTACTGTGCCCCAAAACAAACACCTTATGACAATCCATAGAAACGTTGCCAGCACACGTAACGTCGGAACTAGATTAATTACTGTGCCCCAAAACAAACACCTTATGACAATCCATAGAAACGTTGCCAGCACA
This sequence comes from Hesperophylax magnus, assembly GCA_026573805.1. NCBI lineage: Eukaryota > Metazoa > Arthropoda > Insecta > Trichoptera > Limnephilidae > Hesperophylax > Hesperophylax magnus. Next base: position 2,201,741 of record JAIUSX010000977.1, on the reverse strand, counting down.
CGTAACGTCGGAACTAGCGATGGGCGGAATCGATGAATCATCGATGGTTTACTCGATCTTTTTTACCATTCGAAATATCTCGATTCATTGTCAGAATTAATTCGAATGCAACTCCGAGACAATCGTTTTGAAACGTCATCGAAAGTCGTCGCTGTGATTGGTCAGAAATAATCGATGCCAGCCAAGCGTTGTGATTGGTCAGAATTAATTCGAATGCACGGTCCGAAATAATCGTTTTCAAATGTCATCGAAAGTGGAATCGAGACAATCGCTCTGAAATGTCAGAAATCATTCGAATGTTCAGTCCGAGACAATCGTTTTCAAACTGTCAGAATTCGTTCGAAAACGCAAATCGATTCTCACATTCGAGAGGTTATATTTCGAGATGTCAAAATATCTCAGATTGCTTGACAAACGAAATATTTTATAAGTACATTGTTGGCTGCCTACTGAAGCATGTTGATGTTATAATCAACCTCGTGTGTGAATTGTAAATTATGAATTAAAAGCATTTTAGTAATTGACACAACATCACACTGAAATAGATCATGTTAGAGAAGATAAATAACAATCCAAGTACAATATTATGTACCTAATTTTAATTTTGTGTGTTAATATGACATTTTAATAACATAACATGAGCATACCTAACGTTTTATAACAAATAAAACAATAATTTCAAAAGAACATAACAAAAATTTAGGAAAAATGTGAAATATTTTTGAAAACTGATATACCAATAATAATATATTATATATATTATTATTGCAGCAAGTATTGCTTCAGATGAATAGTATTAGTTACACAAATTTATGTTGCTGTTCAGGAAAATCATGTAGTCTAAATTTTTGGGGCACAAACGATTTTTCCGTTGATTTGTGAGTTGTCCGGCCTTTGAAAATACTCGTTCCGAAGGAACTGAGGTTGCAGGAATACATAGATACTTTTTTTGTAATTGGTGAAGTTCTGGAAAGGATCTTTCTTTCTTTTCCCAAAATATCATCGGGTTTTCGTTGCGCGGGGGGTATTTCATTTTTAAATACTCTCTGATAATGGTTTGGCCGGAGGTACTGGGGTCAAATACATTGATTTTGCTTGCCCTTTGAGTATCGTAGTTTGACCAAGCGGATGCTATGTTAACAGAATCAATTATTTTTGAAGTTGGTTGTCATGTCAATGTCAGCTTCGATTGATGATCCGGATCTGATGAGTACTTGAAGCTCACCTTCCACCAACTTCTGAGCAGCCAACGCATGATGTTTGGATCTAAATCCTATTTCCTTGAATCGCGGGTCCAAAAATGTAGGTTTGATAGCGAATTCATTGTTTTCAATTGGTCCCAAACGTCTCTCTAAAGAATCACCGAGTGTCATCTGCAGAGAGGAGCCAATCAAGGTTGTGGTGGTCATTCTTGATACAGAAAGATGGAGACCAACGTACAGTGGAATAATCATTGAAATTGTGGGGTATTTCTCACCAGATAATACTTCTGTGACGCCTTCTATTGGTGTTAAAATTCGTATAAGGTCATTAATTACATTCCAATCAGAGGCGTCTAATGAATCAGGTGCTCGTGGGAGGGACGACAGCACAGCTGACAGTGGCAATTTCAGCTCATTGAGTCTACTTATCAGATGAATTCCACCGCGTACTCACGTCTTGTTTTATCTTCAATTCTGGAAGACCCATTTGCTGCTGCATTTTTCTTAATTTATCAGTAGCAAATACACTATGTTTAAAAAATGACACCAATGCTTTGCATTTTTTTAACAATTGTACTATTGAAGCGTCTGCTTCCAGTGCATATTTAACACATAAATTTAATGTATGGGCGACACAGCCAAGATGTGATTTATTAAGATGGTCTTTAATGGCATTTTTCATGTTGGCCGCATTGTCCGACACCACGGTAATAACTTTTTCCAGAATGTTCCACTCGTTCAAAATGCGTGTTATTTCTATTGCAATATTTTCGCCGGTGTTAACTTCTCTAACCTCTCTTGTAGCTAATACAGGAGCATATAGTTTATTACTGTAGATGCAGTGTCCGGTAACTGTAATATACGATTTGTTACTATCGGAAGACCACAAATCTGTTGTGATTGCTAAGTCGTCAACCTTTTCAATCATCGATTTAGTTATATTGTGAAATTCTTTATAGCGGTTTACAAGTAAGGTAGAAGTCAGCAACTTACGACTTGGAGGTACATACAGCGGGTTCATTTTGAACGAATACTTTAAAAAACCACTGTTTTCGACTATGGATAGCGGTTGGTAGTCTAACACTATCATTTCGATAAGGGCATTGTCTATCGACGTTTTCTCTGCATCCGATAACCCAGATTCTTTCACAGAACCGTGGAGTCGCATTTGCCTAAGTCGCTTAGCCGTAGAGGTTTGTGGAATGGATGAGGTTGATGTAGAAGCAGCTGCATTTGTAGGAATAGAAACATCACTTGTAGACGTAGAGGCACCAGCACTTGTGTGGGGAACAGGAGGAGGCAAACGTGAGGATGATGAACGTGGTCTGTTGTTATCATCTTGGTCTGCCGCGTTTAGAAGATCTAAAGGATGTTTTCTTTTCAAATGCTCCATTAAATTTGTAGTATTCCCAAAATATTTCAAGTCTGTTTTACACAATTTACAGTATACGACTTTATCAGAGGATTTGGTGAAGAATTCCCACACCACGGACCTTTTTTTCCAGATCTCATTATAAATCAGCGTTGTAATAGCAGCTTCAAGTGAAATAACATAAAATAATGTGATTTTATTAATATTGACGCAAAAGTGACAAGAGAGTAAGCTTGGAATAATTTTATAGACAGATAGGTGCATTTCGAAAAAAGGGAAATTCCCCAAAAACCAAAAATAATTCGGACTTATTTACAGTACCCTGTCCTATCCACCTAAATAACGTAAAGAAATTCAGAAAATATTTTTCTTTGTACTTAAAAAACTTGTATAATAATTTATTTTAATTGTACGTATGTAGATATTCGAATCTTATTAATTATTTATAAAAATGTCAATTGCATATGCATACATATTTGAAATTCGTGGCTAACGGGAATAATACTAATGTTGCTAGCAGACAACAAGGGAATCATTGCCAGGAATGAAAATTAATGATTGAAATTTCGCTAGTACCTGCTTACCAAAAATATTGCCATACTAATGAAAATAAATTACAACCGGAATATGCAAACAATTTTTTTTACGATAGGAATAGTCTTGATATTCGAGTTTCTATTTTCGAATCCTACCCCCCCCCCCCCCGACGGAAAAATTTTTGCCCCTGTCCGTAGCTATTGCTCCCGCACTCCGAGCGATTCATTCGAATGGATCATTCGATTCTTTTGATGTTTCGGTTAAAAAAAATCGATTATATAAATATTTCGATCATTCCCATCACTAGTCGGAACTAGATTAATTACTGTGCCCCAAAACAAACACCTTATTACAATCCATAGAAACGTTGCCAGCACACGTAACGTCGGAACTAGATTAATTACTGTGCCCCCAAAAAAAAAACGATGCCGTTCATTTTGGGAACAATCTGTCGTACACGGTGTTTACATTAGATCACCGGATTAATGAAAGCGAACAATGAAAGGGAACAATCTGACGTACACGGTATTTACATTAGATCACCGGATTAATGAAAGCGAACAATGAAGGGGAACAATCTGACGTACACGGTATTTACATTAGATTACCGGATTAATGAAAGCGAACAATGAAAGGGAACAATCTGACGTACACGGTATTTACATTAGATCACCGGATTAATGAAAGCGAACAATGAAAGGGAACAATCTGACGTACACGGTATTTACATTAGATCACCGGATTAATGAAAGCGAACAATGAAAGGGAACAATCTGACGTACACGGTATTTACATTAGATCACCGGATTAATGAAAGCGAACAATGAAAGGGAACAATCTGACGTACACGGTATTTACATTAGATCACCGGATTAATGAAAGCGAACAATGAAAGGGAACAATCTGACGTACACGGTATTTACATTAGATCACCGGATTAATGAAAGCGAACAATGAAAGGGAACAATCTGACGTACACGGTATTTACATTAGATCACCGGATTAATGAAAGCGAACAATGAAAGGGAACAATCTGACGTACACGGTATTTACATTAGATCACCGGATTAATGAAAGCGAACAATGAAAGGGAACAATCTGACGTACACGGTATTTACATTAGATCACCTGATTAATGAAAGCGAACAATGAAAGGGAACAATCTGACGTACACGGTATTTACATTAGATCACCGGATTAATGAAAGCGAACGAAGCAGAGCAATGCCGGAAATAGTCAAATTAAATTTTAAATTTAACCTTACAAATCAAATGCACTTTTATTATCGTGAAATAATATAATAAAAGTCAAAACAAATACTCTTTTAGACTGCATTTAAAAATCAAGATAAGACAGTATATTTCCGAATATATATTTTTTTTTTTTTTTTTTACAGTAATACCGCACAAGAGTCCCAACTGCTCCCGTCTGGAGCCAGTGAGACTATGGCATCCCCAATTGGGGTATGTTGTGAGGCTGAGGGTATATTGGGGAGGGGAGGGAGATGGGGAAGAGGAAGGTGGGGAAGTACCTGGCTATTCAGATCTGGTCACCAAACACGGCTAAAGCCATTTCAAGCAACGTTTCAATTCTGAATGGTGGTCTTACACCAGGGCGATACTGAGAGTATCTTCCACTCTGGAACGTGCCGCAAATATATTATATATTATTTTAAATTAATTAATTGTGAAATAACACAAATTAATCAAATAAAATTTATTTGCGCACGCCGGGTTCGAACCCGCGACCTTCGGATCTGTAGTCAAAAGCGTATACCACTAGACCACGCCGGCCGCCAACCGGAAATAAGTTAAATTAAAGTAGATTAATAAATTATTAATCTATCATTGTTTACATTCACACACACCGGTACCACTACAATTGCATGAAAAAACTAGTAAATAGTACATATCTAACCTTGAAAAATTCAGAAAAAACCAGAACCTGTAACAAAATAACAGACAGCCAAGATTTACGAGCACCATAAGTGTACCAATTCTCCGTAAGGATAATAAAATTGACTTTGGCAGCATTGTTGGAATATCTAAGGAAATTTCTTTCTGAAATTAGGGAAATAAAAATCCACGTGGAATATGTGTTTACATTTTATAACTATTCCAATTATAATTAACTATTATAATTTGTCAAAACAGAACTGACGATAACTTCAACAATCTTACCATGATGTCAGTTAAACAACCAATTCTAAAGCAATACTCCTACGAAATGTACTTCTTAACAACGTTTTTAAATAACATCATTATAATACGGGTTTTATCATTTTTATACTAGTTTTAACATAGCCGATAATTAATTCTATTTTATCTCCCACGCTCAGTATTACGAGAAGGTATAAATATTTATTATTAACTCTAAGGTTATGATCTAGCTATAAGCAACATGAACTGCATGAATTGCCCGCCTGAAACGGCTAGATTTTCGTAAATTACATTTTATACTCACTCCAGGTTTGAAATATTATTTAGCTGTACCTAAAGATTTTACAATGTTTTTATTTATTTTACGGTATTCTTTAATATTGTAAAATTAGTTTGGTTCACTTAATATTATATTTTTACTGGGTTATTTTGTGTTAGATGGAATGTAAATAAAAATTATTACCTTCAAATGACAAAATCCCGGAATGGAACACTCACAGATTGTTTATTTATTGTCAAGTCGTAAAAATTCCTTTTTTCACACAAAAAATGAACCTTTGGCAATCAAGTTATTAAATTTTACGATGAGTTTTATCTACACAGTAATTATAATAAATGTTTTCGTACAATGCAGAAAAATATTTGGCCAACACGCATACACTTGCGCAAGGCCACTTTTCAGCATTAGAAAGGGTGACCACAAGATTGTACAGCGCGACGGGCTCTTTTAATTATTAAAACTTTTCTAGAGTGTGATATATACGAAAAAATGTAGTGGGGCACAAGGCAACTTGACAACAGTAACACCAATAACGTGTCTGAACTCGACGTTTAGGATTAAGCGACGAATTTTTGCATACGTGACACTCCCGATAAACTGATTTTCTCTTAGAATTTGAAGATGGTGGAACGTCCGAAGAAAAATGTCTGGCAGTTAGCCTCAGCGGATAATCGCCTACTCGATTTACCTTTTTTACTGACCCAGGAGCATGGTGTTTAGTTCATCTAATCGATCAAAATCTCTAATTTCACTATCTCCATTTTGTTCTGAAGCTTCCTCTAAGCTCTTCAAATGTTCAGGAATATAATCTTCATCATCACTCATCGAAAAATCAGAATCGCAATCTATCACAAAGTTTTCAATGACGTCTTCATTCATTTTAAGGATAAGAAATCAAATTTAAATAGTTACAACAAACACTCAAATATACAAAACAATAAAATGATCTTAAATTCACAAATAATACGCACAATATAATAATAAATACGAACGAAACACTTCATAAAAGTAAATATTAACACAGAAACACTCCAAGAGTAATAAAAAAACGGACACCCTAATATAACAATAAACAGTGTCCAGCAGAACGGCCAGAAACGCGACACTCACACGGCGAAAGGACAACTAAGACTGTATGCGTGCGCTGAAGATAAGAATCAAGTGAAGGGGGATACAACGTACTTAAAAGTTCTGTTAAAAAAAAACTATACGTAAAAAGGAGAATCTGTTAAAAGGATGTGGTAGAAAATAAACAACTCAATGCAAAACATTTTTAACCTCGAAGTTTTACTGTTAAATTTACTAAATATTTAGCGATGAACATGACAAATGCTCAAAACTACACTTGTAGTGAGCCGTTCTCTAGGAGAATTTTTCTTCCACTACGATTGTAGTTGGCCGTCTCCTTGGGGTTAACTGAAGACTTGCACCACAAATCCTTCAAAATTGAAATAAGATTTAAAAAAAAAAACTTACTTAAAACATCAACCACAACAAGTTTTGTTATTTAATTCAGCTAACTATATCAAGATTAACGAGTTTTTAGAGCAATTTGACTGTCAAATATTTTTAATACAGTGGGTATGGAAGAAGCTACTAATAAATTCTACAAAATTATTTATGAAGCAATTAATCACTATGTTCCATCAAGAAACATACATTTGTCTCCCAAATATCCCCCATTGTACACTCCCAGCCTAATTAAAATCATCAAAGAGAAGCTAAAATTTCACCGAAAGTTCAAAAAGTATTCACAACTCTCAGATTACCATACCTTCTCTTTACATAGAACTCGACAAAGAGAACTGAAATAGAATGTTATACTAACTATATAAAGCGTTCTGAGTCAAATGTAAGGAATGATGTAAAATATTTTTGGACTTTTGTGAAATCAAAACAATCATCTTCTGAAGTAGTGTCAAGTGGTGTACCTTTGGACAATTTTTATTCTTATATAATTTTTTTCTTTAAATTGACGAACGACAAAACCCTACTTTTTTAAAAATCTTATGATATGGTCAATTATACAACTTTAAATTTTTTTTCATTAAATTTCCTTGAATGGTTTTTGATTTATTAGAATTTTAAAAAAAAAGTGCATTTTTGTCCAGACGTACAGTAAGTGTTTGTACCTTTGGACAGGTGTTACTGTACCTTTGGACAGTACATTGTACCTTTGGACCAACTCGATTTTTGCAAAAAAAACACAAACTCGTATTAAAGACATCTTTATTTATTATTGTATTAAACAGCTGTTCTATCTACTGTTTAGTGGATTCTAAGTATGAATTGTACAAGTCTTCAGAATTAATAGAATCGTCCGAGCCTTCAGAGACTACAAAACGTTTATGACAAAGAAAGTTGTCATCGTCTCGTTGATCTGGTATATTTTCCGAGTGACTTTTTGGTATGCACTGTTTATGAACATATTTCTTGCAAGAATCGCAGAAAAGTGCCCGGTCCTTATTTGAAATGCGTCCACAGATAAAGCAATTTACTACTATTTCGTTTGAGATAATTTTTATCTTTTTCGAAGCACTTGGTGCGATTTCATTTTTTAAAACAGGTTTAATAGGAACTTTCCTTTTCTCTTCTTTGATTTTAAACTTTTCGGCAATTTCATTTTTCTCGGGCGTATCTGTCAAAATCCTCGATTTTCCCTTCCTCCTTCCATGATTTGTGACTTTTCTTTCAGGTGCTTTAGGGAAGGGAAGGATCAATTCGGGAATGATATTAACAATTTGCACTGCAGATGATGTCGATGGAAATTGGTTGTCTTCTATATTGTATAAAGTGGTTTTTGAAGGTGGTGATGTCAATGTATCTGGAATGACTGTAGTTTCTCCCGACGTCTTATCAAACTTTTGTGGTGTAGTTTCTCCTCTTGGCTCAAGAATTTCGGATTGCATAGGTCTGTCCGTTACAAAGGACTGAAGAAAATCTTCATCTATGGGCCATATTCCACAAGATTTGAAACCACCTGTAATGTTTAGTGATGTAAATCCTTTAAAATACGCTTTCCCGATTAATTTAGACATGTCGTAGAGAGATATCGGCTTTCCTGGATTAGTAAGCATCCAGTCTTCTGCAGCTTGGTAAAAGAATTTTTTGTACGGTCCAAAAACTCCCCTATCTAATGGTTGCATCCGGTGAGAAGTGTGAGGGTGTAATGTTAAAATTACAACACCAGTTTCTCTGGCCTTTTCAATAATATCGATGGAAATATGTGATTCGTGATTGTCCATTATCAACAACACGGGGTTATCCTTAATGGGTTTCACAAAATTAATAAAATGTTGAAAATACACTTTAAACTGAGTCTCGTTCGACCAACCGCTGGGATTAGCTCCACCAATGCATCCAGGAGGGCCTCCATCAAGTATACGATGCTGTAAATGAACCCTTGGGAATATAAGCATGGGTGGAATGCTGTTCCCTATAGCGTTAACGCAAGCTATCATCGTCACATTAAATCCACGTTCAGCTGAAGTTAAGCTGCCAAGTTGTCTAATTGACTTAGGAGCTAAAACTCTAGATGGTTTGTGTACATTTGAATTTCCAGTCTCGTCAAGATTATAAATATTTTCAGTTGAAAATTTGTAGCGGCTCATCACGTCTTTGTAATTGCTAAAAAAAGACGTAACATTTGCTTTATTAAAGCTTGAAGCTCTAGCCAAGCTCGCTTCCGGCTTGCGTAGTGACAAATCAGGCCATCTTTTTCTGAATCCACGTATCCATTCAAAACCTGCTTTTTCATGCTGAATCCAAGATTCGGGAATAATTTTCTTGTTGGCTATTGCAAATTGAAAAGCAAGCTTTCTAGCTGTAAGCTTGCTAAGACCAAAGTGAATATACGCTGCCTTTTCCAGGTAAACGTGTAGTTGTGATTCTTCTTCCTGGGTAAATACCTTCTTAACTGCATAATTTGGAGGAGGGATATCAAAAACTGCTTTAGGAGAACTTCTAACCTTGGAGACATTTAAATGGAGAGATAATTAAATAGTGTTGACTTTGTGATCTTCCATTTTGTAGCTGTCACTCTAATAGATTTTTCATTTAAAACCTCTTGCACAGCTTTCTTCAGACTTTCTGGACATCAGCTCTTTTGCAACCTGACTTGCTTCTCGGCACTGAAAAAAATACATTCATACTTAATACTATAACACTTTTATATACGTGTACATTTGGAGGCGTCCAAAGTTACACGCAAAGCGCTGTCCATAGGTACAACAACCAATGATTTCCCAAAAAATAAAATCCATAAAATTTGAGGTTATGCATACAAGAAGAGTGTAATAACGTGGTTTCTGAGTAGATTCTTAGCCACATGTTACATTAACACACTCGGTAGAAAACATAAGAAACTTGCCGTCTAGCAGTGCCCTCACTGTTTTTGCGCTAAAATTGTCAAATTAAGCCAAATCTCGACGGTATGAGAGGTAATTATGAACTTACCTTGGGGCAAACGTATTATGCTTCATTTTAGTTGAAATAATAAAGGAAAAACATGGAAAAAACAGAAAATAGCTTGAGATAGACATTTATTAACAAATTATAAGCGGCCATGTTGATTTCTAATGATGTAATTATTTTTACAAGTTTGCCAACATTAAAACAGAAAAAAACACTAATAAAACGCGGTGAATTTAAAACTATTCAGAACTGGAATGTTCACTTGCGTCGACATTTTCAACATCAGAAAAATTGACTTTGCTTACTGCTTCGAAAAATGATGTGAATGAGCACTTATTTTGCAGCGCACAATGCTTCAAGAACATATAATGAGATAAATATTTGTTGTAATCTCCTTTCCTCCTGGTAGTGAGGTAGGAATCGCCAGGTGGACTCGATGGCATTGGTGTGCGCACCTGTCAGGGATCAACGTAGTTGATGGAATGATTTACAGTCATATGAATATAACCTTCACAATTCAAAGTGTCATATGCTTTCCAGCAATCTGGAACAAAACCCCCGCAAATGTGTAAGAAAATGGCGAAAAATGAAAAAGAAAACCGAAAAAGAAAAACGGGCGGTGCACGCACCGTCCGTGTTGTGTGATGTGCCGCAGCTTAAAGGGGGTACGAGGGTGCTACCCACAGCCACGCATCGGGAACAACACAACACATCACACAACACGGCCGGTGCACGCACCGTCCGCAGCTTAAAGGGGATACGAGGATGCTACTAGAGACCTCACCCACCTGAAATAATAGTAGTACCCGGTAATATCCATTGCTTGATCACCGCCAGTAATGTATTACGGTCCCGTGTTTCAACGGGAACTAGAAACACCCTTCCTGTTTCTCGTTCGATGCCGCCAAACACCCATTGGCCCTCCACGCAATGTCCACGGTGATACTTTCGTTTTCCAAATTTAGATTCGTCTATTTCGACTGTTCTTCTTGGACCCCCCACTGGTTCCATGTCAGTCATGGCCCACTCCTGCATAACTTGCCGAACAAACTTCATCCATAAGCCGACCGTGTTACGGTCCAGAGTTAGCTCATGGGCGATGTCTTGGAGATCCTCTTTGCAACGTACAAGCTTTATCATTGTACCTATTGGCATCTTTGTGTTGTCAAACCAGGTGTTTTGGCGCATTGTGATACGAGTGTCACACACTTTAGATGCTTTTTTCATTTTTTTTCACCATCTTCCGACATCGCCAATGAAAGAGCTGGTTTTGGTCCACTCCAACACCTTGTCTTTTCTGTAGAACCATTTCGGCCCCACATGAAGGACACAATTTAGTTTTCGGAAGGACATTTAACTGTTGCAAATACCTAATGGTTTCCCACTCATCTTTAACAAACTCGTGAATTAATAAAAGTGACGGAAAAGGCCGCAATGTAGTAATTGACATTCTCAGATATGTCAGATCTGTCTTGATTGACTACACGTGAGAAACCACAGAGTAGGGATATAGCAGAGAAACGTTTTTTGAAAACGCGCCTGTGAAAACGCGCATGCGCAGACTGCACAGAGCAGCCTAGCACCGAGCGCAAACATCTTGGGTTTATTGTGGAGAGGTTGGTAGTTGGCAGCGATCAAGTTCCCGGCAAAAAGTACGATGTAAAATGGCCGCGAAGTGGGATATTTTGATAAATATGTCATATTTATTTTGAGTGTAAAAATGAAACGAAATGAAATTTGTTCTAAGTGAAAGCTTTGCACCTGAGAACAATACCACGGGCACAGTTTGAGATCATCAGGAATTAGTAATTATGTCGGGAAAGTGTTAAATTTTATTGGGCACTCGTAGTCAGCGTATACCAAATCGTCACTAAAATTAAACTAAAAAGAATTGGAGAGTTTTGACACATTAGTATTGCCAGTTTATAAATGTACTATCCCGATTATTTTTATAGGGAGTTTTAGAAGATGTCTTGCCATAGAAATCAGAAGTGTCCAAAGGTACATGCGTCCATAGGTACAACACTTGACCCTACCCATGATAAAACTACTAGTAATACTTCCTTTGATAATGTCGAAATAATTAATTATGATACCATAAATACAATCAATTTCAATGCAATTGATATAACCTCACCTTTAGTATTAAAACACCTCAAAAACATTGGTGAGTATTTCTCAAAATAAATGTACGTAACGAAAATGTAGTTACGAAATAGTGTCACGAAATACTCATAAGACGTAACTAAATAGTAAACATAAGGCTTGTTTTTTTTTTTTTTTTTTTTTTTTTCAATAATATAAAAAAAAAAATGGAGTTTTACAAATTAAACTTAATAACAATAAATATAAGGCTTGTTTACACAATGGCAAATTTTATTTTACTTTTTTTATTATTTATTTAATTTAATTAGTTGTCGTTTTTTTTAAATGTAAGTAATTATCCTTTACTTTTTTATTTATTGTACATACTACAAACAAACATAAACTCACGACCCAAATACTTGTATTTTGTTATACCCGTTGTAAGGGAGTATAAATAAATGTTTTTTAATCAAATTATCAGCTCCCAAATTTAAGTACCTAACACAATATTCAACAAATCTTTAGTAATTAAAGAACAGGCACTGTTTAAACTATTAAAAATTTAATAACATATGTAACACGATTGTTGGGTAAATGTTATTTATTTAAAGTAGGTTCACAGATCACATATAGTAAAATAGTCATAATGTATCAAATCACAATAATAATCAACTGAGCAAGGGGTCGGAGGGAACCTTGCCGATTAGACTTTGGAAACAACAAAACTGACTCGTGCCGTTATGGTGACGAGCGGCGGCGACTGTGGTCTGCTTAGAGGGTCGTACCATAGGACGAAGCGCAACTAAGGCAGCAGTCGTAAGGTCTGGTTGGTGCTTTGCTTATGGAAGTAGAATACTCCTTAGAGGGTCGTGCCAAAGGACGAGGCGCAACTAAGAGAGTGTACTAGCCAAGGGCGAGCTGCAGACGAACTGGTTAAATTAGGACGTGTCGCTCCTTATATAGGCCATTCCTTGTAGAGGGGCGTGGTTTATGTGGCGACTCGAGAGTGGGAGATGCGCAGAGGGCGTCTGCGCAGCCTAGTTTGCCTAAATTGCACTGCTGTACATAACAAAGACGACGTAATAAATAAGAACTATACATTTCTCAAAGGAGATAGGTACATGAAGGTAACATACTTGTTATTACATTTAAACGCTTGAAAGTTACTTGATTCCTAGAAAACAATAAGGAAGTTGAGTCCATTTTCACTAAAAAATACAAATGAATGGAAACAGAATTTAACAAGTTTTCTTTAAATATAAAATTACATTAAAAATCGGTATCTTCAGGTCCAGATGTCTCTACTGACTCTGTGTTTGGGTCACCAGGTAATAAAAGTTTAACCGTTTCAGGTAGAAATGCGTTACGTGAAGGTTTTCTTATTTGTCTCAAGCAACTAATGAAGGGATCTGAACTTAACAAAAGCCTATAATATACATCTAAGTTACATTCTTCCCTAGAAAACTTTCTGGCAAAGTTTAGCCGGTACGATCGGAAATGCTTGTTCCGGGCTTCTGCTGCTTCTTCCGATAGTTGTTTGACGGCCGGCATAGTCCAGTGGTAACGCATTGGACTGCCATTCCGAAGGTCGCGGGTTCGAACCCGGCGTGCGCAAATAAATTTTATTTGATTAATTTGTGTTATTTCACAATTAATTAATTAAAATAATATATAGTATATTTGCGGCACGTTCCAGAGTGGAAGATACTACCAGTATCGCCCTGGTGTAAGACCACCATTCAGAATTGAAACGTTGCTCCAAATGGCTTTAGCCGTGTTTAGTGACTAGATCTGAATAGCCAGGTACTTCCCCACCTTCCTCTTTCCCTTCCCCACTTACCTTCAGCCTCACAACATCCCCCAATTGGGGATGCCATAGTCTCACTGGCTCCAGACGGGAGCAGTTGGGACTCTTGTGAGGTATTCACTATAAAAAAAAAAAAATTGGAAGGAGCCCCGAACTTTTTATGATTTGGCTTCCATGTACCAATATCTTGTGCATAGTTGGCGTCATTGGGTGCCAACCATACTGTTCTACGTACAATTTTGCTGTGTCGTACGCATACTTATCATATTTTTCAGCATCAATTTTATGGCCACTAGAAATAGTTTCTAAAATAACCTTGAATCTGTAAATCAGTTCAAAGTTAATACCTGGGATAGCTGAAGCCAATTCGGGGTTTTCAAAAAACCTCCGGCTTATGTTGCCATCATTGGTGTTGCCAAAGTTGGCCTTTGGCATGTCAATAAGCAAACCGGTTTCATTTCGAAACCTCTCCTGAATTTCCAACTTCTTTTGGGCTTTTAATGCCTTGTCTTCTTCGGTTTTTCTTTCCCTGTATTTTTTTACTGGCAGTTTATACGAAAGGTGTATAATGCTTTCGAAAATGCGGATCCGGGCGTGTAATACTGACAAGCCGAATTCCAAAGCTTGAGGGTTTACACTATTTTTCTTCGATAGATCATTAAAGGTTTTCGAAGTAGCTCCACAGATGTAGCACTAGGATGTTGACTTTGTGTCTGTGGCTGCGTTACACACCTTTCCGTCAATCATAGTCATTTTGAGTTGGTGCCCGAACGAAAACTCCTCTTCATTCAACGTAACAACTGTTTTGTTTAGTTGCTTAATGGACTCCTGCACATATTTTATTTCTTCTTTAGTTATGTCCGTTGTTTCTTTTACAAATCGGAATCGAATCGGACGGCAAAACCTTGACGAAGAAGGAGTTGGATTCTGCCAAACAATTTTACTGCCTTCTTTTCCACAAACAATGCGCAAAGGCACAAAGGAACTCATAAAAATGTTGGCATCGGAATCAGTCTCATTATCGTAAATTTGTTTAAATTTGGATTGCTGAGAACCGTCACAACCCCATTTGCAGATTATCATTAACGACTTCCTTTCTTGCTCGTTAAGCGGGATTATCACATCTTCTAGGTATTTTGATAATCGTGTTACGGTTAGATCCATTAGGCACTGTAGATTACTTTCCGCGCAAGTAGCCGTAATTCTTAGGGATTCTTTCGGCGGATAGCACTCTTGTTTTGCTTTCAAAACAAGATCATAGCAAGGAAAATGTTGTGGATTTGTTGCCCTTACTATCTCATACTGTCGTCTCGTAAAATCAGCTTCAACGAACATCTTAAGTGCTTGCAGAGGCGTCAATTGAGGTACCTCATCGTTGTTGGTAACTCTACTGTAGGCTTTTCTATATTTACTAGCCCGTGTTGGGGAGTTCGTAATATCTTTAAGCACTTTCGAGGCGGTCCTATGTCCCGTTGTCTGCAACACAGATGTAGCAGCGTGAACAATAACTTCATCACCTGCGGAGGCCCTTATTTCTTCCGTTTTTCTTCTTTTACTACGCTCACTTAGTTCTCCAAAAGACTTGGGTGGTCGACCTTGCGAGGAGGCTGATTCAATGGGAATCTCGAATGTTCCCTCTAACCATGATTGGTTTATTTTCAGGAAAACATCTTGGTGTTTATTTGCCTTTACCCATCGTTGCTTAATTTGTGATTTTACATAAGAAAATCTTTTTTTAAAGTCTTCTTTAGCCTCTTTGTTGTGCCCATAGCGCATAAGGAGAAAATTCTCATAATAGTCAAGTTTTTCATTTAAAGTTGGGAAATTTTGACTCTGTAGTTGGTCAAATATGTATTGACGAGTCACTACTTTAGTACCCGAGGTAGTAGGTAGACCTGAAACAAATAAAAAACAATTGTAATACAAAATATCGCACACTCAATATTTCCTATATTTGACAAAGAGCGCGATTTTGCGCGGCTATTTCTTATGGAATTAGTTAGTTACATATATGCACTATATAGTATAATGAAAATTAATACAGGGACGGACTCATAAGTACATTAAAAAGGCACTCGAATTTAAATATATTAAAAAAAAAAAATTGACAGAGTGATGTTTGTCGTTTTAAAAATGAATGACAGAGAATGTTAATTAAATTTTTCTGTAACGAAAACAAATTGTTCTTACCTGTATTATCGCAATCCATCACAGTTAAAACGGAAATATTAGCTTGAAATGAATAATGCACTTTGGAAAGTTATAAGTTTAGGAGAGCGCCGAGACCCGACACGTACACACTAGTTCACTATCGAATTCCGACTGATCAAAGTCGACTCCGGTGCTTCCAAGGAGGGGGGAGGGGATGTTATATTGTACATAGAACTGTTGACTCGCCAATTAAATAGATACCTTACCATTATATTGATTTAAAAAAAAATACTTTTGGCCGTCTAAATCATTAAAATCTACGTATGTGCGATGCTTGCTAATTTCGTTGATCATTCTCTCTGTATTTGTATCCGACATCATGAGAAATACCACAAAATCAGAGATAATTACGTTGCGTGCAGCGTGCAGATCCTGCAAGCAGCAACTGATCGCGGACGCGAGCGATTCAGCGATCGCCGCGTCCAGACGCTGCACAGGACGCCGCGGCCAATCAGAGAACGCTTCGATGTGAACACGTTGCTACAAGTTCATACACAACATCTGATCGCCACCGTGCACGGGATCGCGGACGCGCTTTGATCGCGGCGGTTTGTTCGGGCCTTAAGACGTAACCGGGCGTTGATTTTTCCATACAAACGTAGTCCCCATTTATCTTTCTGGATTTTAACCCTAGAGCAAATGTTTTTTTAACATAAAATAGATATCGGCGACTTTCGTGTCGGTACGTTTTTTTTTTGATAAATTGCTTCTTATAGAAGTTATGACCTTCCAAAAATCAATAAAATTGCCTGATTTAAACGCAGTCAAAAGACGTTCAGTCTACAAACTAGACAATATATTTTGAAAAAAAGAAAAACGGTCCGACATAGAATAGTTTCTTCTTATGTAGTTGGTAAAAAAAATTGAAAATCGGTTAACTTTTGGAGGAGAAAAATGGGGAATACAAAACCTCGATTTTGAAGATTTCATTTAGGTATTTGTAGCCCGAGCTGCATGTGTCCCTTTCGCTCAGTATTCGGGAGGTAAGGGTCGGGGGGACAGGGTTTAGATAAATACGTATGTATTTGTGCGAAGTGATGTCACGTAGTCATAAATCGATATTCGATATTCTAGTGTTGTGTTGTCCCGAGTAATCGATGTTTTTTTATTATTTTTTCCGTTTGGTCACTTTTGTGTTTGTTTGGTGAAGTATTCCGATATTCTTACTTTAATTTCATATGTTTACGTAAAATAATATCTGTAAAAAAAAACATCCGTTACGGCCAGACCGACTCCGAGGTGATTTCGTTCCGTATTGCCAATATGGATACAAAACACTCAAATGGATAATTTTGTTAAAAATAACTTTTGGGTAACTAGCATAATATTATAATTCTTCAATAACCTATAATGTATATTGTTATTTTATTTATTTAACTTCTATTTCGACAAATAAATATACAGCAAAGTGATGTAGCGTAGTATATCGAATTGTGTCGGTGCACTAGTGTTGTCTTTTCCCGAGTTATTGATATATTTTATTAGTTTTTTTTTGGTTTAGTGACTTATTTCGAGTATACCATACTTGCCGATCTTACTAAAATTGGACCAAATTCAATTTGTATACGTCAAGTACTATAATAATTTTCAATTTGGGAGGTGGTTATGGGTACCGCCGCCCCGGGAACCATTTATTGGATAACCTCTGTCATAGGTCACCCCAAGTGGTTCGCTACTAATTTTTTTTTAAATATATATTTTTAAAAAGATGCCATTTGCGTGGTGATCTGTTATAACAAAACACAGTAGGAAAAGTTGCGCCGTTTAGTCATGACATTTTCTATTATTTTCGAGTTACATGGATATTTAAATACTAGTTCATTTTTACTCATGATCCGATTTTCAGAACCCCCTACATGTCTGGAGGTAGAGTGGAAAAAAATGGAGGTTTCCTCCACACCATCCGATTTGCAGTGTGGTGATTGGCAAGGGTGTTATGGCTTTCATGTCATTTTCAAAATTTCAACGAATGGCATTGGCGTTGACTCTATTAACAAAACACAATAATAAGATTCGTAAAACAAAATAGTGAACAAAAAATTGCAATATTATATCGAAAATTGGTCACTTGCGATGTTTATGTGGTAAAAATTGGTCATTTTGGCCAAATAAACATCGCAAAGGAATTAAAACCTGTTGATTTCAGGAATTTTACTAAAATAAAAAAATAAATAATTCATTTTAATACTTTTCCCTGTCTCAAACAACTTGAATGGTTTAGTTAAGTTTTGATAAACAAAAAAGATAACTATCTGTCCAAACAAGTATTTTATATTATTTTTAATTGATTAATTTAGCAAAACGACACAAATTTATTTAATAAAATTTACTTGCGCACGCCGCGACCTGCGGATTCGTAGCCAAAAGCCTTACCCTTCAACCACGGAGGCAGTTCAAATGTACGCACCTACATATTTTAGTAGATGTACCTATATGGGTAGTAAGATTTTTTTTAAATTTTTTAATTAAAGACAAACATTCCCGGGTTACGAATAACCTAACATTTGAAAAACTCCTACTACCACCACACTAAGCGGAAGATATTGCTTGTGTTGTGATGGAGAACTTAGCCAGCCGAGGAATCGAACATGGGACGCCCGGGTGGGACCCAAACGCGATGCCCACTCAGCCACCGACCGGTCAAGTAAGTAAGAGCAATACAATAAATTATGAAATAATGTACCTAGGTCTCCTATTTTATTACGATAATGTACCTATTTAGTTCCTTCAGTCTAAAACTGGTTTTTAGATTAGGCAGAATAGATTTGGAACAATTATTAAAAAATGTCATCTGAGGCTCATGTATCTCCGCTTTTATTTCTTGCGTGATATTTTGTGCGTGCAAAGACAATAATGTATCTAATAGCTTATTTAGGTGGCTAAGGATGGAACGTCCCGTCACAAGAAATTGATTGTTAAGGTGGAAACACATTATTAAAACCCGACGATACCCGATGAAACGCGATGCGTGTTGAGTCGAATCAAATGTATTGTTTTCTATAGACCAGAATCACACTATGAACATCCGACGCGACGCCATGCGCGCACACGCCACCCGATCCAGACGTGCCAGGTCGGTGTGTTGCCCATGGTGGCGGTAAACACACCACCCGACGCGGCCTGCGCAGTATGTTTCTAGACAACACCCGACGCCACGCGTCAGTCATTCGAGATTTGTCACAGAGCATATACGGAATTTATGCCAATTTAATATTATTTTTGCATTTATTTAGCGAAATGACCGACGAACAATTAATTGAGTTGGTAAAACGATATCCTGTTCTATATGTCATGAGTTTAGCTATATACAGGGATCATACTGTGAGAAATAATGCATGAGAAGAAAGTAACCCTTATTAAAAAAAAACCCATATTCAAAATACATATGAAATCTTTCATTATCTTGAAGTAAGTCTGGATACAGAGTATGATATTCACCACACATACTTCTCTTTTGATTTTTTTCATGAACCCAGTAACGCCTAGTTATTCTCTTTTTCTTGAGTTGTTTAAGTATCATATATGTACCCATAATTTGCATCAAATCTTCTTCAAAGTCTTCATCTGACTCGTTATTTATTAAATCCATAGTACAAAACCATTCACTTCCACTGCTGTTAGCTAACTGTATTCAGAAATTGCTAGTATGTCGTGGCGTCGCGTGTTGGTAATGTGCACGGTGCATATCGGGTGTCGAGACGTGGCGTCGCGTCGCGTTTTAATAATGTGTTTTCTCCTTAATTCTTGTCTCTACACGCATGCAGATAGTCCTGTAGCGACTTGTGACTTGCGACTAGCCGCGCCGGCCGGCAAACATCGATGTAATATGATACCCCAAAGCGGAGTGGCAAAGGAATAATTATTTGGTGGGCTTTCTCGGCGGAGTGCGCCACCAACGCGCATACGAGCTTCGCACACTCACACATCTACAGCATGATGACTGACCGTAGCACAGAGCGGAATAGCAATAATTGGGCTAAATACCTATTAAATAAGTTTCTGAATTACCGGGATTCCTCTTAAGTGATGTTAGAACCCTATCAAAATGAGGTGACGAATAATAAATGCGAGATATTTGAAGTGCAATAAGTATAAAAGTACCTTTTCAACAGTAGTGGCTGATTAACCAATAAGACAACTAAGAGGCGCTCTAGGGGCGGCCGGCTGCTTTTTTAAGCGCTCCGCGTTTATTTTGAAAAATCTTGGGAAGCTCTCAATTTTTTCGGTGTAGATAAAGTGTAAAATAACCGCAATAATTTTTAAGTTAGATGTATAAAAACAAAATAATTTTAATGTCGCTGATTCGAGATTAACTCAAGTTTTAATACAAAATTTCAAATATTTTAAGTTCAAATCTGCTACGTTGTTCCAGAAGTGCATAATAACGCTGCAGCATCGGTAAAATCGGTCGAAAGAATTGAACACATGTGCAGTGTGAAAGACAAGCGAGCAATCGTGTCAAGTGTAAATGGGTCAAGTGATTTATAATGGGTATTCTTTGAACTATGGTGACTGTAAACAATATCCGATACGACAGGGCGACACTACTACATCTCAAAAGTGAAAGTGTTTTTTTGGACCCTAAATTAGCCGCAAAAATATCATTATATGACCTTGGACGCGATAATTATACTACTCGTAAAATTAGATTTCGTGGTTGCCGTGCTGGACGCTATCATAAAAAACATACACTGTGCATCAGAAAGGAACAATATGACACAATACTTTGTGATGCAGCACAGGCCGAAAACACTCCTGCTGTAAGTGATCGAGCTACACTCCTAAGTTTTAAAAGTGATAGTGTGTTGAACCCTTCAGTGACTGCAAAAGAAACCATATACAATCCAGTCCGTGATCCGAATGTGAAATTTAGATACAGGGGGTGTCGCGGTGGACAAAAAACAAAATATTTTTGCAGGGAGGAACAATACGTTCCAAAAATTATTAATAACAATGGTAATGAAAATAACAATAAGTCTCCGTCAGTACAGGATGTTCAAGTAGTCGAACCGATCGACAAACAGAATTACCTACCGTCTAAAGCCCTCCGCGATTCTGATAAATTCCACAACAACTTAAATGAAATTAGATTAGAACGACATGCCAACTATAGGAGCAGACAGCTTGCGATTGGTTCCTGGAATGCTCGATCCCTTAACAACAAACTAGAGGTGGTGGACGATATTTTCAGAGACCAAAAACTCCATATTCTTACTGTCACAGAAACTTGGCACGAGAACAGTGATTCGCACTCAATTAAGAGACTCCGAGCTTTAGGGTATGTGGTTCTTGAAGAAGCCCGACCTAGTAGGGACCTACCATCAAACAATATCTCACACGTGAATCACGGGGGTGTCGCGATAATAGCCCGACCAGGATTACGGCTAAACAAAGTAGCTCTCGGTACATTTAACACGTTTGAGTATATTGGATGCAGGGTTTCTTCTTCAGGAACGTCGTTCATGTTGTGCACCCTTTATAGGCCCGGATCGAAACCAATCTCTGTCGAATTTTATAATGAGTTTTCACAGTTTTTGGAAGTTTCAGTAGGACTCTCCGACACACTCATTATTACAGGCGACATTAATATTCGTCTCGAGCGCGTGACATCACCAAACACTGTTAAATTCTTAGATCTATTAGCCAGCTTTGGATGCCACCAATGGGTCGACGTCCCAACTCATGATGCTGGTGGTACATTAGATGTACTAATTTCAAAGAACAGTGATCCACCGCTTTCAGCAGATATTCGTGATATAGGACTGTCAGACCATCGGCTCGTTTGCACTGATATTGATTTTAACCCGCCTAAAGTACCATATAAAACAATTGTATCAAGGGAATGGCGTAAATTTTGCTTTAGCGATTTTCTGGAAGAGTTACAGACCTCTCTCTTATGTACACCCAATGTTTGGGAAACAAAGACCCCTACCGAACTTGTCAAGACATTTAATAAAACACTTTCATGTCTGTTAGATAAATATGCCCCGACATCATCAAAAACACGGAAAGTTCGAAAGTCTGACGGCTGGTTTGACGATGAATGTCGAAACCAGAAGAGACTTATGCGGAAATTAGAGAGGACCTATAGGAAAAACTCTTCTGTAACTACAAGAGACGAGTGGATCCTTTCTCAAAAACAGTATACGTGTAAAATTAATTCCAAAAGATCAGACTATTGGAAAGAAAAGATTAACTCTGAGCGAACTGACCCGCGACGTCTTTGGAACTCAATAAAGACAGTAATTTCCGAAGTCACTGTTCCAACGAAAATAGATATTACCCCGGAAGCTTTCTCAATTTTTTTTCGGGAAAAAATTGAATCCATTCGTGCTTCCGCATCTCACGCCCCTCCGCCAATATTCACTTTAAATTCTAAAGGAATTTTGTCTTCCTTCAAACCCACAACGCTGGAAGAAGTAATAAAAATTATTTCAAGCTCGCCTAATAAACAGTGCAGTCTTGATCCCATACCGACATGGTTATTAAAACAATGTTCTACTTTTGTTTAAAAATAAACTGTTTTTATAAACCCAATAATAATATTATTGAATATATAAAAAAATAAAAAAAAAAAAAAAAAAAAAAAAAAAAACAATGTTCTACTGTTTTAGCTCCATTCCTAGTTCACGTTTTTAATAAATCACTTAGCACGGGTGACTTTCCTGAACCACTCAAGTCAGCTGTAGTTACACCAATCCTGAAAAATTCAAAACTAGACGCCGATAACTTAGGTAATTATCGGCCCGTTTCAAACTTACCATTTATTTCTTTTGACATGTGCACCGATTCATTGTTACGCGGATGACAGTACAGTTCATGATAGCTTTTTGTTTGACAAGCCCCCAAAGGGCACACAAACTCCAACGGCTCGGAGGGCTTTGAAGCAGAGAATGGACGGTTATCTCGAGAGTATTTCCTCCTGGGGTAAAAATAATCTCGTCGAATTTAATGTTTCAAAGACCCAATCCTGTCTGATTACGTCTAAAAGGGATCCAAATGATAATCTAGTCTCCTTCAACGGAAGCAATCTTCCGAACAGGCCTTCCATTGATATGCTTGGTGTAACTATAAGTGACCAGCTCAGGTACGGGGGCTCCATCGAAGCCAGAGTAAAGTTGGCCTCTCAGAAGCTGGGCGTACTGTACAGGGCCCGCAGATACTTTAATAGTACACAACTGCTCACCCTGTACAAATCGCAAGTGCGCCCTACTGTCGAATTTGGCAGCCATCTCTGGTCTGGAGCCCCAAAATACCTGAAAAAAACCCTTGACTCTGTGCAGAAACGGGCGGTCCGTTTGATAGATTCCCCAATCTTAACAAACGGACTGCAATCTTTAGAGCACAGACGTCGGGTAGGTATGCTGTCCTTGTTCTATCGGTATTACAATGGAAGATGCTCTGAGGAACTAGCGTCATTGATCCCTTCGGCGCCGGTGCGTAGTCGGGATACACGCCAAACGCGCGCCCAACATTTGTACACAGTTGACACTTGTCACATGAGAACGGGTCGCTTCTACGATTCGTTCTTAAGTTCAACAGCTCGGCTGTGGAACGAACTGCCGGCCTCTGTGTTTCCTCCCTCCTACAACATGGGACTCTTCAAGACCCATGTTCACTCCTTCCTCTCCACAAAAAGACCCTCCACACAGCATCCCCAAAGATGACATAGGCCCTGAGGGAAATTATTTTCTTCAGGGCCTCCTGTGTGGAGTAAATATAAAAAAAAAAAAAAAAAAAAAATTTCAAAAATCCTGGAGAAAATTGCTGCCGCACAAATAACCAGTCACTTGAATTCAAATAAATTATTCGCAAAACGTCAATCTGCGTACAGAAAGTTCCACTCAACTGAAACCGGACTACTTCGTATGCTATCAGACATAACTCTGGCCGTAGAGTCAGGTAAGTTATCACTTATCTCACTCCTAGACATGAGTGCAGCGTTTGACACGATTGATCATGAATTCCTCATTAGGAGATTAGAGGAAACATTTGGTTTGAATTCCGACATAAAAAATTGGCTGGTATCCTATTTATCCAATCGCTTACAAGCCGTGAGGGTTGGAAATAAATTGTCCAACTTCGCAACACTATCTTCAGGGGTACCCCAGGGATCCGTTTTGGGTCCACTTCTCTTCATCCTTTTTACAAATGATGTCGCCAAAATAATCGAGTCATTTGATCTCTTGTCTCACTGCTACGCTGACGATCAGCAAGTTTATTTTTACTGCGCTCCAAATGATATCAATAGTCTCAAAATCCGTATAACTGAATGTCTAGAAGCAATAACTCGTTGGATGTCTTCAAACAAGCTGAAGCTCAATCCATCTAAGACTGAGTTTCTCTGGGTAGCCACAAACAAACGTCAACATTTCATAGACAATTCACCTATTACTATTTCCGGCAGCGATATCATCCCAAAAACAACAGTCAAACTTCTCGGTGTCAATTTAGATTCAGACTTTTCGTTTAAAAGTCAAATAAATAGGACTGTGAGCACCGGTTTTTTTCACCTAAGACAACTCAAGTCTGTCCGAAGAAACCTTCCTTCAGAAGCAACAAAACTACTTATCAACTCTTACGTAGTCTCACGTCTCGATTACTGCAACGGCATTTATGCCAGCCTTCCAAAATATCAAATTGACAAACTTCAATCAGTGTTTAATGCAGCAGCACGGCTCATAACCGGGGTTTCAAAATATTCGCACATTTCAGAACACCTTCGTAACCTTCACTGGCTCAAGTGCCCTGAAAGAATCCAGTACAAACTGTGCTGGATGGTGTTTAAATCCATCAATGAAATGGCCCCACCCTACACCTCTGAACTATGCTTCCCGGAAAACACTGGTCTGAGGCAGTCAACGCTTAGATCAGCAACATCAGCAGCTGTAGGCAGACTGATAGAACCTATGCGCAAGCCAAATACTAAGTTTGGTGATCGCGCTTTCGGAGTATCTGGGCCGAAGGCTTGGAATAAACTCCCTCCGGAACTAAGATCCATAACAAGTCCAACAGAATTCAGGTCTAAATTAAAAACTTACCTTTTTAAGCTGTCGTATCCTTAAATTAAATATACCAATCCTAAGAGAAAGTCCAGTTATATTCAATTTTTCAATTAAGTCCTAAATCCTGGATCTAAATTTCGCCAATAAACAATTAGATAATGTTAATTAAGTGTTAATCTCAAGTGACCTATCAGGTAAGTATTGAACTGTATATTTTCTCCATAAATAGTTAAGTAATAACATAGACCACTGTACAAATGTATTATAAGTTTGTACAGCGCCCTTGAGGTGTTTTTGCACAAAAACGGCGCTATACAAGTCATCCAAGTATTATTATTATTTATTATTATTAAGAATATCTAAATCTTCCAAGTTTGGTCCTTTGTTTGCAATATTTACTATTCGTCACCTCATTTGTTTCTATCATATGTTGGTGTTCTTGCTGTATTTTTTTAACCCTAGAAAGATAACCTTATTTTGTAGTACATAAAAGATAACCATACGCTGCAGAGGCGCATAATATATTTATCATTTTTTTAAATTAAATACCTAGGTAATGTATTTCTTTAGCGGAATTATTTTAATGTGTGGTTAATGAACTAATAATAAAAAACTTTTTTACTGAAATTATTTATTTATTTTAAACATTAAACTTAAATTAAAAAAACCTCTAGAAAAAAACAATAAAATTAACCGTATTCTGTTTACAGGAAAATATTATCACAAATTTATATTTTTTTTATATAAAACTAATTAAATTCTTTTAATTTACTAATAAACTATAAAATAATCAGTCAAAACTATAATTATTTTGCTAAAAATTTGGTTTAGAGGCATTCAAAGCAAACATCTTTTTTGTGTTCGCCGCAAACTGTTTTTTTTGCATTTGGCGCAAGTCATCATTGACATTCTTTTTTTTTTTACTTAAGCAAAAGCTGCAATACCGTCTTTTCTTGGCTGGAGGTTCTTCTTCATTATCACTAGAGCTCTGCACATCTGGATTCGGAAGAATATTGGTGATATTTTCTCGCACACGCTTGAGCAAAGTAGGAGCTTCGAGTCTTTCCGTCATCCACGGTTCAGATAACTGAGTGCTTAACTTTTTCATATATTCCCTTCTATTTAGAGGCTTTTCATGTTTCGCTAGAACGTTGTGACAGTATATGACATAAGAATTGACGAATGCCATGTTCAGTATGCCATAAAGCATAGCCATTGGCCACCTATTGGTTTTTCTTGAACATGACATTGAGGAACACATTTGATCGAACGTGTCCACCCCGCCTTTAGTCTGATTACAATACATTATAATATCAGCAGGGCCGCCGACAGCTAATCTGGGCCCCAAGTCTAGTAGACTATACCGGGCCCCCTCCCCCCAACTTACCGGGGGGGGGGTGAGATAACAATTAATAAGTTCATGCTTACCTGCTACTGCTAGGAATACTACTTCATTACCTTTTCTTATACCATTATACCAATCATTCGAATTTAGCATAATTATTCAATGAAAATGTTTAAAAAGTTATGGTGAATACTCAAAATAAAATACTTGTGTTTCTTGTTTGTGTGTATTTACATATTCTTCGTTAATCAAGATATCTTGAGGCTAAATTAAATTATTATATTTGAAAGGCAGAAAACAGGTAACATAAATAAATAATCAATTTTCAAAACCAATGGAAAATAAATTAGGAGTACCGCAGTGATCGATCCTTGGACCCCTATTGTTCATACTCTATAAGTCTATATTAATGACATGGTGAAAATATTTTCAAAATGCAAAGTACGACTATTTGCCGATGATACACTTATATACTTAATTGGAGATAACTATAAAGAACTAATAAATATTTTAAATAATGAACTAGATGATGTATCAAGATGGCTAAAAATAAATAAGCTTAAATTAAAAACAAAATGTGTGGTGATTGGAAATAAGAAGACATTCAGTGAAAGCAAAATTAAAATTGATGGTGAAATTATTGAAAATGTTACTGAAATCAAATACTTAGGAGTTATATTAGATTCCAAACTAAACTTCAATAGACATGCCGAATATACCCAAAAGAAAATTGGCAAAAAGATATCTTTTTTGGGAAGAATCCGGCCTAAAATTTCCAGAAAAATCGCCATCACCATTTACAATTCAATAGGCCACTTGCATGGATTTCATAACGACTTGGAAAAAATCGTGTGGATAGATCTTTTTACTAAGATTACGAAAATGTTAGTAAAATTTTGTTGAAATGTACATTTATTTTTATTTTTAAATAAATAAATCCATTATTTGGGCTCGTGTCGTCACTACATGAAAATGTCCCGTCTACTGAAAGTGTTCCTATTAATTTTGTAAAATTCCACACTGATTTAATTTTTTTTATATGGCATCACTTTGATTTCAGGCGAATTTTTGAATTCGTTCACTAGATTTATTGTTTGTTCTCTGCGAACTTTTCATTTGGTTTGAATTTTTGACATTTTGACAGATGTGAAGAGAACCCCGTACAATTTAGATGTCGGTACGTGTTTTAGAGATATAATGGTTATGGTGCTGATTTTATTAAAATCAAATTTTATAATATTCTTATTATTATTATAATTTACAAGTACAAGTATATTACATTGGATTTATTAATATAGACGTAAAAAATAATATAGGCAAATAAAAATTGTCATCTAAAATTTTTCTTTTCTTGTTTGCAAAGCTAGTTATAACATCATCAAAATCCAAGTTTCTGGCCAGACCATTTTCTAAAGATAACATTCCCAAACTTGTTAAACGTTCTTGACCCATTGTGGAACGCAAAAAGTTTTTCACTCTAGACAACAAACTAAAAGATCTTTCTGCTTCCGCCACTGTTACAGGCAGAGTACAGAAAATTCGAATGGCAATTACTACATTAGGGAAGAGATTTGACAGTTTTTGGTTTGAAAGAGTATTTAGTAACTGCAGTGGATTTAAATGTTCTGAAAAGTTTCCTGGTTGAATAGTTTTTAAGTGTTCAATTTCCAAAAGCGTTTCTTCTTCAGATACATCAGTTTTATAGAGATCACACCAGTTTTTCACCCTTTCTTTTAGTTCTTCTTGAGTCATACTTGGGTCATAAATCAACTATCTAACTTGGGTATTGCCAAAGAAACTTAAACAATTCATTAATATTGTTGACAGCTTTGTATCTTCGGGTCAAGTTTCCAATGACACTGTCAAACAACACATAAAAAAACATTAATTTTAAATAATAATTTGAGGTTTTACTCAATAAAGTTATTCCGAAAAATAAATATTAATTTTAAAGTTCTCTTCTGGGCAATCAATCTGTTTTTCATGACTTTTATCAGCCAAAACTTTTGTCTTTTTTCTTTTTTTTGGGAGTTCTTGTGAAATTCCAATATTTTCAGCTACAAGTTTACACTCTTCTAATATTCTAGTCCACTTAGAACGAAGGGTAGATAGGTTTTCAACTAAGTGTTGCAAATTGACAACTTCCACGTCCAGAGTTGCTTGTCTCGCTTGCAAAACTACACTCCAGGAGTTTATTTCAGACAACACTTTAAACCATGTCGTAGACATAAGTAGACATTCAAATGTATTCATATACTGTTCAATGCCCTTAATTTCGGCCAAAGTTTGAGGAGTGAGATAAAGCTCTTTAATCTTAGTAAGAGCAACTTTCAGTCCAGGAATATGAGCAGCAAAAGGCCGCACGCTATCAACTCTTGCAGACCATCTTGTTTTAGAATGAGAATGAAGCGAACACCCAATGTTTTCTTGGAGAATTTCCCGAATTGGAGCGTGTTCACACACATGCGTGGGATGACGTAATTCAGCATATCGCTCGCCATATATTCCAATTTGGAATGTACGGCGAACGTTATGCCGAAATACGCTATCCCTCGCATATTATAGCTGTGTGCTGTGTGTGAACACGCTCTGACAGTTGGGCCTACGGAGCGTGCGGGCCTGGGCGCCCGGCCCACGTCCGTTCCTAGTGTCATTGGCATTTTTTAGTAAAATATCCGGGCCCCGTCCCGGGCCCCCCTTAGGCCCGGGCCCCAAGTTTCGGACTTGGCTAACGTGCCCTCTCGGCGGCCCTGAATATCAGGCTTACCGGTTGTGGCGTTGATGACACCTTCTTCATCACACGATGATATCAGGTAAACCATCTTAGAGGGCTTCGGCTTGTACGAGACTAGGGTCAAACATCCATCATAGCAGAACATTGACGTGCCTACGGATCGAGACCGTGTATTTTTCAAGTCTTCGGGGATCTCCCGTTTATTGGATCGTATGGTTCCAACGAGGGTTAGTTTGTACGGCTCGTGAAGAAGGGATTTCGTGAGAGGAACCGAAGTGAACCAATTGTCACACGTAATATTCCGGTTTGTGCCATGCAAGGGCCGAGACAACCCCTTTACATAATATTCACCTTGTGGCAAACCATTAGTGTTTGTGGCTCTTCCAATATACGGCATTGCATTTAGCATGTACTTTGTTCCGCTATCACACATCATAGGGATTTTTATCCCGTATTTGCTGGGTTTATTGGGGATGTACATGCGGAATGGGCACCGTCCTCGAAACCCCAATAATTGCTCATCAATTGTGACGTGCTCACCCGGTGTATAATTCAGTTTACACTGAGTTATAAATAATTCCCACAGTTTTCTAATGGGAACAAGTGGATCTTCATGACGTAAGGAGGGCCGTATAGATTTGTCATCAAATCTCAGACATCTAATCAAGAAATCGAAACGATCTCTACTCATCACTGCCACGTAACGTGTTCCTGAAAAACTACTATTGAACAGCTCATCGGTAGACAAGTGATTGTCTTTCATCGCCGCACTCAAGGTCAGTATACCAAACAAAGCTCGGCCTTTGGAGCGCATTACCTGGTCATAACTTGAAAAATATGGTACTTACCGCGTAAAAACGACCGTCCCGCGACGCTGTGCACCGACGACTGAGCTAATGAAAAAGGACAGCTAGATGCGCGAGCTCATTAGAAAGAGACAGCGTTTTCTTACCGTCGCGGGCGCCTCAGAGGCGTAGGTTATCTTTCTAGGGTTAAATAAAAAAGCAAAAAAAAATTACATTATGAAATTAAGATGAAAAAGTCCTCCCCGTGACTCCAACGCACTCAAATTCATTTGTTACTTGAAGCATACCTTGTTTGGAGTATTTTTCCCGGCTGCCATGGATAAATCATGTATTGATTTACAAAGAAAAAATGATTTTATTATTTGGAACTTTACAACACAACACATAGATAGTATATCTTTGATTTGACAATGTGTGAATGGTTACGTGTTTATACGCAGAATTAATTAATTAATTAATTAGTTAATTTCCTTAAAAAAAAATTTTTTGTCTGTTTAATCTAAAGATAAAAATAAAAAACGGTAATAAACTTGTTTATTCCTTATATTAATACCCCTTACCGTGTAAGGTCGGAACTGTGAAAAACTTGACTTGTTATCACTTAAAACAGCCGATTTTACCAAACCAACAATGATCCGGCGTGAGATGGTAATTTTTGGTTTTATTACCAAACACGCCATATGAAAAAACGTTCACAATTTAATGTACTTTGACATAATTTTTTATATTTATACATAGTTCATTCTTTTCCCTGGAAATTAAACAACACAAAATTATAGCTAAGTGTTATAAAAAATATATGCGTATTCTGACTGATTCGTTCGAACGACCCTGTAGCATAAAGTACATACAATGTACACGAATAATCAAATATCACTAACCTTTGTTTTTTCTGAAAATATTTCTCCCACGTACGTTTTTGATGTCGTAATTTGTGTTTTCTAATAAACCTTTTTTCCAAGGGTATTTTCCTCCCCATTTTTAAGCTAGGAATTTATTTAAAAAGTTATTAACTAGACCAAATGTCCGTTCGCCGCCCTGTCGCAGCGGATACTGACAAATTTTCAGCTTGCGCCGAGTTAATAAAAATGCACAAACGCGAATAGAAATTAATTACTATTATATACTTTAAGAATATTTTTTGGTCATAAATTATTTCTAATGATTTTCTGAACTTTTATACTATAGTTTTTGGTGGTTCGTTGCATGCACGCCTCATCGTGTCAGCCTAACTAACTAACTAACCATCACGCCGTTTCCCCGCAGGGGTAGGCAGAGAGGACGGACCGCCAAACAACTCGGTCTTGGCACACACTTCTTGCCTCATTCACATTCATACATCGTTTCATACATACTCTTCTATTATTCTGACTCTTGACATGGCCCGACTCGAGCATCTGATTCACTTGATCGTGCCATGTCTTCCTCGGGCGTCCCCGACTTCTGCTACCATTCGCATTTTCATCATATATCCTCCTTACACTCCTATCTTCGCTCATTCGCTCTACATGCCCAAACCATCTAAGCGTCCTTTTCTTAATCTTACTCATTACGCTTACATCAGCCTTGCACTCTTTGCGGATCTCCACATTCCTCACACGATCAAACATGGTTTTACACACATACGCCTCAGGGATCTCATTTCAACAGCATTTAATCTACTTTCATCCTTTCTTTGCCAGTTCCATGCCTCACTTCCATACATCAAGGTAGGTACCAGCACTCCGTTGTGGACTGCTAACTTCGCTTCTTTGGACAATTTTTTGTAAGCGCCAACAGCGTTCAGTCCTCCATTAACGGAATTACCTGCATTTACCCTTCTTTCAATATCTCTGTCAGCCTTCCCATCTCTCGTAAACATACTTCCTAAATACACAAACTCATCCACCTGCTCCAAGTATTCCTCATTCACAATTATATTGCACACTGTTTTCATACTCTCTCTTTCAAACACCATTACTTTAGACTTACTTACATTCATCATTAACTCATTCTTCATGCATACTTCGTTCATCCTAGACCCGAGAGACTGTAGATCATCTATACTATTAGCAATCAGCACCGCATCATCAACATACAACAGGCAACATACTTTCAAATTATTCAAATTCGCGCCCAATCCCACCTCTTTCAATTCTTGCATACAATTATCCACGTATAACCACGGTGACATTACGCAGCCTTGTTTAACACCTTTTGTGATATCAAACCACCCCGTAAAACCACCGTTTACCCTAACACATGCAACGCTTCCCATACAGAGACGCAATTGCCTGAGTCAGATTTGTATTCACTCCATACTTGGACAACACCTCCATAGCTTTTTCCTGTCGACTCGGTCGTATGCTTTTTGTAGATCTACAAAGGCACAGAAAAGTTTCTGGTTTTTTGCCAGAAACTTCTCAGTGAGCATACTCAATGAGAAGATCTGGTCCATGCACCCCCTTCCACTCATAAAAGCACCTTGCACATCCCATATTTTATCCTTTGTTTCCTTTCTTACTCTTTCAATCAAAATTCTACCATGCAGCTTGCCAACTGAACTTAGCAGGCTAATAGCCCTATGATTCCCACATTCCATACGTGACCCTTTACCTTTGTATAATGGCATGATCACAGCCCTTCTCCAATCTAAAGGCGTGTAACCTTCCTTTAAACATTGGTTAAAAAGATTGCACAACCATGTGAGAATTATACGGCTACCTCCTTTAAAATATTCAGCAGCAATATTGTCGAACCCGACAGCCTTACCATTCTTCATACATTTAATCGAGCTTTCTATCTCATCCATACTAATTTCGGTAACATTCACTCCATCGTCATTCATATCTGATTCGCCGCTGGAATCACTGTCACTCACTTCGCTTTCGAAGACTTCCTCGAAATAATTGATCCATCTCTCTGTTATTTTTTCCTCATTCGTCAACATTTTTCCATCTTTCGATTTTATCACTTTCATGCTTCCGCTTTTTGGGCCACTCCGGGACCTTTTGACTTCTTTCCAAAACAACTTAATGTTTTCTTGGAAATGGTTTGTCATTTTCATTCCTTCTTCCTCTTCCAGGCGTTTCTTTCGTTCTTTCACTCCAACTCTTACTTTTTTCTTACATTCCTTATATACTTCTTTCGCTCGATACTTCTCTTCGCTGGAAGCACTGCCAGCCGCAATCAGACATAACCATGCTTTCTTCTTCTCTGAGACCAGTGCTTTAATCTCATCATCCCACAATGCATCACCTTTCTTCCTACCTTGCGTACTTACTCCACAAACCTCCCTAGCAGATTCACAAAGACACACTTTTATGTGGTTCCATGTTTCGTCTATGCTTAGACCATCCATTTCCTTCGCATTCAATCTTATCTCTACACAATTCACATACTTACTTCGCACATTATCGTTTTGCAGTTTTTCTATTTTGACTCTTGTTGGAGTTAGTACCGTTTTCACTTTAGAGCGCCAACCGCGAAAGAGGTTTACTCTTGACACTACAAGAAAGTGGTCAGTTTCGACCTCAGCCCCTCTGAAAACTCTTGTGTCCTCGGTAACGGCTCTCAACCTAGAGTCAATTACTACAAAATCAATAATTGACCTCTCATTTCCTCTTTCCTACGTATATTGGTGGATACCTTTATGATCGAAGAAAGTATTCGACACAAACAGGTTCCACTCTAAACATACTTCAAGTATTCTGTTCCCGTTGTCACTCGTTCTTTTATTTATTTATTTATTTATTGGATGATTTTTATAGCGCCGCTTTTGCGAAATATCACCTCAGGGGCGCTGTACAGTTAATGCAGATATTACAAAAAAATATATTAATATTACAAATTGAAATTGAAATTAAGTTAAATAAAATGAAGTACAGAAACAGGTGACACGGAGATGGGGAGTCTGCTGCAAGAATCCTATGTGGTGAGGAAACTGGACCAGCTGCTGCAGCGAGAGAGTCCACCGCGTCCACCAACAGTGCCAGCACGAGGTTCGTCATCCTTCCAGGTATGTGTCTGCTGCTAATAGAGCGCTGACACAATGTCCTCTCATGGATTCCAGACCTTGGCAGCACCGCTGTGACATTCGGAAAGTCCATCTCCCTGTACACTTGTTTCTGGTGATTATGTTAGTGGTGCATTGTTCCGAAATAAAAGGCGGCGGACGGGATAATAAATCAGCTTGGGCACTTGTTAGGGCTTTCAGAGTTTCCAAGAATAACATTGAAAACATCTGGCGTACCTACAGTTACCGATTCTCGTCCCAAGTTCAACTTCATTGAATTTAGAATATTTTTAGCACAATTTTTTTATCCCCAAACATACCTAAGACCGAATCAAATCCGTCACGTATAATTCCCACCCACCCATTCAAATCGCCTGCCATTATAATCCTTTCGTTCATATTTTTTAGTCTCATTACATCATTCACACCAGTCCAAAAATCATCTTTCACTTCGTCGCTTTCAGAATTAACAGGGGAATCCACATTATTCTCGGACTTACACATTCATACTGCAACATACATTCAATCATTCTGGGAGACAGTAGCGCTGCAACACCGTGTGACAAGCCCTCTCCGTATCTGGTCTCCCAGACCAAATGACGAGCCTATCATTATGCTGCATTGTACCGCTACCTTTTTTCATACTCTCTGTTATACAAAGTACTTCCAAACATTTGCTCACCATTGTATCACACAGTTCATTCATCTTTCTTTCCATTCCTCCTCTAATGTTCCATGTACCAATTCGACATTGATCACGTTCCGTCCTCCTCTTTGCGCCACCGAAGGGTTGGCGATGTGATGGACAGCGAACCTCATCGACATCTTTGTCGGCCATTCCCTTCCAAGGACTACTTAAACATCTTACTTATACAACTTAACATATCGTTACACACATAAAAAAATACATATTTATACGCTTAATATAACATTTAACTTAATCCTAAACTCAACAAAAAAAAAACTGTTCAAGAATGGCTAAACAAATAAACTACCACTAAAAATAGATATTTTATCACTGTATAATTGTTTTAAAACACTCCATGTAGACACCAAAACAAAGAGCGCGGGTTCAGTCCAATGTCATCCTTCATTTCCGATGTCATTATTCCACGCGCAGAAGGGCACGAGCGGTGGGGAGCGGAGGTTGCGGCAGGGGTTGCATGAGTCGCCAAATGACTCTCTTCTTGTGCGGGTTAAGGGTAGATTCCGAGAAACGACGATTCTGTGGCCTAAGCAATG
This sequence comes from Hesperophylax magnus, assembly GCA_026573805.1. Lineage (NCBI taxonomy): Eukaryota > Metazoa > Arthropoda > Insecta > Trichoptera > Limnephilidae > Hesperophylax > Hesperophylax magnus. The sequence continues at coordinate 2,166,549 of JAIUSX010000977.1, read as the reverse complement.
TCATATGGCCCACACACATGGCCCACATTCTATAACGGCACTGTATGCGTCGGACAGCGGGGTTTGCAGTATTAGTGCGGGTGGACAAGGGGCAAGGGGCAAGGGCCGAAGGGATGATCACATCTGGTGAATGTTCAAAGCACTGGTCTCGTATTATAGACACTGGAATTCACACATCTTTCATCACAATATTATTATTAATATTATTGTTTTTATGTAGTTGTTATATTCCTGCAATACTTGGCCATAAACATTGCTTATCAACTTTGATGTATCTTCGAATATGTTATTTGGTCATTGAGGATCCGCAATGTTATTTCTGCCTGGGCAGCCTTCGCCATCTTCTCATCATTAAGGATTTGCAATGTTATTTCCGACTAGACAGCCTTCGCCACAATATGCTGATGAAGGATTTCCAGTTGAAGTTTGGATTGCATTACAGTCTCGACCTTTTGTAATTGTAGGATATCTGTTTGTACATCAGCCTGGGAAACTTGTAACAGGTTTTATTAGATAATAATAAAATAACGCCTGCGTCATACTAAAACCACAAGTACAATCTCAACCAGCAGTTGTAACATGTATGGAAAAATACCAACATCGGGTTTGCTACGATTATGAAATAAAAGAGAAAAGAATTTCAATATTACATTTATTTCAATATCGCATAGAGCAAGATATCTCTACTTACAACAAAACTAGATTACATCTCAGGGGTGAGCGACAATACGAAGTATTTGAACGCATGGATGGAATTTATATTGGTAGCAAAAGTTTGAGTATGAAATTGTGTAATGACATTAAATATCTAACTTGTTAATCGTGAGAAGGGCGCCAAACAACACTTAGGAAAGAGTTGTTAAATTTTGAAGCGGTAAACCCGATGACCAGCGAATTAATTTTATCTAGCTGATTGCGTCATCGCGTCACCCGGAAGTCTGTCGACTGGAGCGCTCGCTCGTATCTTCTCTGAAGTCGCGTCGTCCCCGGCTGGCTGCCCGATTGGTACTAACGGTCCACGCTTCTCGAAATTATGTCCCGAGCTCCCTTCTAGAACGGCCCATAGATCACACGTCACATAGATAACTCAGAGGTCTTGTCAGATGATTGATAATTAGTAGCGGGGCAAAACTGAACTGCTACAAACTAAAGCCAGCTTCTTCTTCATCTCCAGGTCTCTAATATCTTCTCTCTTTGTTCCTTCCGTTTCCAGTTTAGCTGTTGCAACTCTTTGAAGGTCACTAAGAAGCGACTCCTACTCTATTTTTTTAAGCACAGTCGGCTCTTAAATCCCTTCCTGAGAACTGAAGGTTGATAACCAGAATCCTTATGTAAAAAAGTTATATGGAAAGGGTAGGAATCAAAATACTCACTTGTGGTATAATTTGCCCCCATCCGACTGGAATTAAACTTTGCCCTCAGGGCGTGCCAAACCCAACTATAAAGTTAGGTATGTCTGAAACCAAATCGCACTTACTACAACTCCTCTTGGGCATGGATAAAAATATGTGTGCTGTTTCTTAATATGTATAGGTAGCTGGGGGAATAGATTTAAAAAAAAGAATGTTTTCGAATTTACTTGTAATAGATGTTCATAGAACAGAATGCATTATTGGAAATAAACCAAGAGACCTTTTTTTTAAATTTAATTTTTACTAACTAAACTGCGATTTGATTCACCGATGAAGTCCGCACCGGACAGCAGAGTGGCACTCAGCATTCTCAGTTCATCCCCAAAACAGATGACGTGGCGGCAAAGGTGTAGCACCAGGGGAATCAAAGGTGTACCCCCCGATCCCCAGACCTGAGGCTGATGACGGCTATCGGTCAATCGGGGAATCCGGACATTCCATGTCCACGGTTTCAATAGTAGTCCCATTGTCCAGAAGAGAGGCTCGAGGTGGCAAGGAACGGACCAAGCACGTGGCATTTAGCGATATTTTTGTTTACGAAAACCCGTAGAATGAAAGTTTTTGAAAGGAACGGACCCGAGAGTTATTTACAGTAGACGGCATAATCCTTCCAGATGCGGATGGCAGGATTATCGTCGGATTACACTACATCATGACATGCTCGGAAAAACATGGCACCAAGGTCACCTTATCACTCTCTCTCCTCGGGTTTTGTAAAACAAACGCATCCCACATCGGGAATTTAAATGCAATATACGCCACGCGTATTTTTCGTTAAGATAACATCGCCTTCGTCGCGAATTAACTCTCCTTCTAACCTTCTCCTTCTAATTAAACAGACTCCACTTGACCATTACGGACATATCGAGGCGGGTGCCCATGTCGCTTCGGTACTTTCGCGAGCGTGGCGGCAACCGCCGCTCTTTGTGTTGCCGCGCTCCTTTCATAGACAATAGGATCGCAATCTATCAACAATATTTCTTACTTCAAAACAACAGAGTCACCACTTAGCATGTTATGATTTATAAATAGAATGAAAAATAAGGTGCTGCATCATAACAAGGTGGGAAAGTTGGTACTGACATCACTGGAGTTTCAGGAAGTGAAGTTGGATTTTCATTCTGAAAAACATAAGAAAAATATCAAAGTAATTAATATATTATATGGATTAGTTGTTTCAAATACAACCGACAATATCCTTTAATGCGAGTAATAAGATTAGTGAGATGTCAGGATAAATTAAATTTTTAAAATTACCAATGTCCATTCCACGCTCCCTGCTGATTCCTGTTGACTTTGTGCCGCTGTTGGCTGCATTTCTTCCTCACAATTATTGCTAGTGGATGCCTGTTCCTGTTGACTTCAGGCACTATCGTCTTGGACAGCAGGAGCATTTGAGTCAAACCTTTCAAATTAAAATGAAGGATTTCAGACCAAAATGATATAATATGAAGTCATCTCAGTACAGAATTCAGTCATTTAGCACAAAAATTCTGGGACTTAACTACTATATACTCCACGTTGCTCAGAATACCAACGGAGGGAAATAATTATGCTGAGTTAGTGTATATATTCAATTTATCACTTAATAAATACAAAAGATTGTTACTGAGGCAGTTCAGTTATGTATAATACTATATTATTTACTATAACATTCCTATATAAAGGCCCCTAAAAGGGCATTAATAATTAAAATATTTAAACTTACGAGTTTTCCAGTCCAGAAGAACCCAATTGCTGCTTCAACCTTTAGCAGCAGTGGGTCTTCTGTGGCTTTGGTGGGCCCTCCCCCCGTTCAAAATACTTGGCTACGAATGCTTGCTCTCCTCTGCATTCGTTTTAGGTTGTCCCACGCCTTTTTAGAGCTACGAGGAACGCTGACGTAGCAGTATTATTTAGGCCCATTGTACACACAGTCGTCTTTTGTAGGATGCATGTAACCTACAAATGAAGATAGGCATATTTTGCATATTTGTTATGTCCACGCTGCTTCATGCAATAGTCAGCCACCTTACAAAATGTCTCAGTTTTCTTTCAACTAGCATCGAGAAAGCACGTCTTTTGTTGTGAAAATGTCAAGTGATGATGATGAAGTGATTATAGCATACAATTTTATTAGAAGACGACGAAACAGGCGAAGTAAGTACTGGATTCATCCATACATCGAAAGAAATATAAATTGTAGATTGTTTGTTGCTGCCAGAGAGTTATTAGAAGATGATTCTGTATTTCAATCATTTTACCGAATGACTAAACATACGTACCAAAATTTAGTCTCTACTGTTGGACCACTGATACAAAGACAAAATACTGCAATGCCAGCATGTGTCAGTCCAGAAGAAAGGATAGTTATTACTTTGAGGTAAGTTAGTGCGCCCTACTGTCGAATTTGGCAGCCATCTCTGGTCCGGAGCCCCTAAATACCTGAAAAAAACCCTTGACTCTGTGCAGAAACGGGCGGTCCGTTTGATAGATTCCCCAATCTTAACAAACGGACTGCAATCTTCAGAGCACAGGCGTCAGGTAGGTATGCTGTCCTTGTTCTATCGGTATTACAATGGAAGATGCTCTGAGGAACTAGCGTCATTGATCCCTTCGGCACCGGTGCGTAGTCGGGATACACGCCAAACGCGCGCCCAACATTTGTACACAGTTGACATTTGTCACATGAGAACGGGTCGCTTCTACGATTCGTTCTTAAGTTCAACAGCTCGGCTGTGGAACGAACTGCCGGCTTCTGTGTTTCCTCCCTCCTACAACATGGGACTCTTCAAGACCCATGTTCACTCCTTCCTCTCCACAAAAAGACCCTCCACACAGTATCCCCAAAGATGACATAGGCCCTGAGGGAAATTATTTTCTTCAGGGCCTCCTGTGTGGAGTTAATATAAAAAAAAAAAATTTTAAAAAATTGCAGTAGGTACCCCCATTAATTAATTTGCTCCACTCTAAAAGTGAAATGCACGGCTGGCAATTTCAGCCACAGGCCGCCTCTGGTCTCTGTAACCTTCTTCTTATATCAGTACAGCTGCAGGGAGAACTTTTGTCATGATGTATCAGCAGACACAGGGCCAAGTAGGATTGCAGCTCGTTGGAAGTTACCTCCGCCCATCCTAGCTCTTAGTGGTGGGCGTTTTTGTTCTTTTTAAAAACGAAAGTTCGAAAACGAACTGTTATTTGTAAAACGTCAACTGTTTGCCCAAACTGTTGAAAAAAAATGAGCCGTTTTTGAGGTAATTTGTGTGAATTAGTAATGGGTTAGTAGCGTATATAGGGGCGAGATAGCTAGGTATCATTAAAATTAAGTTATGTGATTAAGTACATAAATGGGTTTTCAAAATATTTATCAATAGTGGCCAAATTCCGGGGGCGGACTCATTTATTATAATAGGATTAATAAGCAGTTCACCAGATTTACCTGGACATGTAATTAAGAGTTGTTGGAAACTTTACTATTTAAATATCATTCTTAATAGGTTGTATTTATAGGTAATATGGTTAGTGTTGTTATAATTACATTAAGTACATAAATTGGTTTATAAATATTTTCCAAATCAGCCGGATTCCGGGGAAACTGCAGTCATTTATTATTAATTCGGTAGGCAGTTTACCCGATTTACCTGGACAAGTAATTACGAGTATGTTCTTGGAAACATAATTTTCATGCCATTCTTCTTATTATACGAGTAGGTAGGTACGTATCTCTAAACATTACGAAAATTTACAATCTTATATTGTTTTCAGTGAGGGTTTAACCTATTTAACTTAACATTATTTATATAGCACCGTTTACGCGAGTACAGAATATACAAAGTAAAACAAATATAATTTCTAGGCAGAATCAGAAACAAAATTTAATAAATAAACTTGTCAGATAATCCATACAATGATATCACCACACAATTGTTTTCAGACGATGTACCGATTTATATTATAAATATATACAAGAAAAACGTATTTTTTTATTCTCTTTTGTTAACATTCAAAAACATGAGCATTTCGACCTTTTTTGATGTTAATCTAGCTCTCCTTTCACTGATTAAAATTCCTGTTTTTGAAAACATCCTCTCGCATGGAACCGAAGTACCAACAATATTACATTTACTTTTAAATATTTCAGCAAGATTCGGATACACATGTTGGTGTCTTTTCCACCAATCCAGAGGGCAGTTCATTAAACCAGCTTCATTTCTCAGGGGCAGCATATCATCAAAAATATACATATCCGATTCTTTTATTGCCTGGGATAATGGAGTGCTTTTCCCTTGCACGCATTTCTCTGCTAAAATCTCATCAAAAATACTTCAGGCCGAAATTTTTTTAGACGTTGTGGATGATGCCGTGGTGCCCGTGGTAACCGATTCAGCTGTAATGGGTCTCACTTCAGTATTTTTACTTATCATCGCCGCTACCAAGTCTCGAACATGGGTTTTGATTTTGTTGGCAGCGGTGACATCTGAAAAAACGTGCAACTTGTACCTCGGATCCAGAAAAGTACACAAAGCAAATGTAGTGCTGAATTCTATATTTCTGAACCTTTCTTTTAATCCGTTTTGCAGTTGCAGAATTATGTTTTTAACAGGGTCGCAGAACTTATCCGAACTTTTAAATTTACTACATACACCAGTAAACATCTAGTAACTACGATTACAGAGCTTCCCGTCATGTATTTTTCACCGCTCATTGAAGCTGTCATCTCTTCGAATGGTTCCAAAACCTCGCACAGCTCTTTGCAGGCTTTCCATTCATGACCTGTGATTAAAGGCAAATCTTTGTTAATTAATGCCATGGTTGCTTTAACGGCTTCTTCCAATTCTGTGAATCTGCGCAGCATATAAAACACAGAGTTCCACCTCGTTGGAACTTGCTGGATCAGACGTTTAGGATCCTGGACACCCTGTGATGACTGATATTTTAAAAGTTTCTCGCACGACAGGGTGCTCCTTTTGAAATGGGCAACGATTATTTTAATTTTTTCGATGGTATTTTCAAAACTTTTTAAAGCATTCTGCACTATTAAATTTAATTTATGCGCAAAACAGCCGAAATGCTTCCACTGTAAAATTTCTTCGAGTGCGTTGGTGATGTTACTTGCATTATCTGATACGGAGAAATTTACTAAGCCGATCAATTTCCACTCCGTTAAATCTTTTCTGAGTTCTTCGGCCAATCGAACTGCGGTGTGGCTTCCAGGAAAACTTGTACACTGTAATAAAACACTCCTGAAATTAAAGTCGTTGTCAATATAATGTCCTGTTATAGCAAGGTAGCTCTCCGTAGTCCTCGAAGTCCACATGTCTGTCGTGACGCAAATGCTAACAGCATTAGCAGCAACAATGTCTTTAACGGTCGATATGGATTTATGATATAACACAGGTATCATGACTGAAGATATTGTTTTCCTACTGGGAAGATCATATCCTGGAATCCATTTAGAATATTTTCGAAATCCTCTGTCCTCGACGATACTGAGTAGCTGAAAGTCCTCAATAAAGAGATCCAACAAGTCATTGTCGATTTTCTTCTTCTGATCCGGGACCTTTTTTGAAACAAAAGAGCTTAGCGTTCTTTGTCGCTTGTTGAAATGAACCGTTTCCAGAGAAACAGCTGTACTGCCTGTTTCTTGTCTTCTGGAACAGCCTGGTTCTTGGGAAGAGCAACTTTGTTGCTGAAGAACAGGCTGACGTTGTGTTTCTTCCTGTATTGGTTCTCGAATATTATTTGACGTCATCTCCAGATGAATAGATATGTGTTTTCTTTATAAATGTCCCTTTAAATTTGATATTGTCGATTTATATGACACGGCCTGATTACAAATTATGCAAATGGCCATATTGTTATCAGACTTATTAAAATAGTTTCTTTAAAAAACACTTCAACTTTATTTATTATAATGTAGTCAACGCACAGCACAACACAAAACCAAGAATTCGTCGTTCAGAAAATAAACAACTTTACACTATCAACACTCAGTATACGAGCCGTTTAGTGAGGTCTGTTCGTTTTTCTCGTTACTCTCGTTCTCGTTTTGTAATAATAAACAACTGAATGGAAAACGGAAAACACCCCCTTATTTATGTGATTTCAATTTCAACCCGTTTTAAAAATAACAGGATTGCCTTCTCACTCTTTGCCCGTAATGGGTGTTAAGTGTGAAACGTTAAGATAGTGTTTTTTCCCGGAAAAAACAGCTAAACAGGGTGCCTTACAGAAAACAGCCCTTACCTGTTATGGATTGCCTTCTCGCTCGTTACCCGTAATGGGCCTTAAGTGTGAAACGTTAAGATAGTGTTTTTTCCCGGAATAACAGGTACTGTTTTTCGCCTGCAACAGACCTATCTCACTCTTACATATAATTACGACGTTAGTGCGAGAGAGTAAGATAATGTTATTCGTTTGGAATAGTTCTTTTTCATTCATACTTGTGCTTTCTTGATATAAGTTAGAAGAGTCGACAAAACGGACAAACTGTTTGTGCGGATTATAAGTAACAGTTTGGGCATTTTTTAACTCCAAACATGTTGTGCAAACGTGTTTGTCGTTTTTGGACTCACCACTACTAGCTCTGGCTTGACCGCTTTGAATTGAAATCCTTTTGCAATGCATATCTGTAAACGATTTGTCACGCAGCAGAAGCATTCTTAGTATGGTTATTGCTTCCTATTTGACCAATGTTATTGAAGGCATTTGATTGTGAGACCTTTGTGATCTCCATGAACCTGGTATTACTTGATGGGAATTATTAGAATCTTCAGATTCTAAAATACCTTTTAAAGTATCTTTCACCTGAAGAAATTCTCAGTCAATTATGAAGTGAGCAAGCTGCTGTGATAGGGAATCTGGAACCTGAGCCACCGACGAGGGGGGGGGAGATTTTTTGTTAATTAGGTTTTATTTCTTAATATTTTGGCAAAACGATACTATTTAACGATAGTTAGTAAAAACGTTTGTTAAAATATAAATAAAAATGTACACAAAAATTAAATGTTAGAGGAGCAAATAACAATTGGTAAATATAGAGCTGGTATGTCAGTATTTTTTAGTAAGTAGAGCTGACTAAGGTTGCTGGTGATCTGCCCTTTTCAGGGCCTTGTGTCTGTTTTATTGGGCGTGGGCAGCGGTCGAACGTTACCACTGCCTACGTGTCAGGCACGATTCTCAGAATTGTACCCGCGCGGAATACGATGAGGGTTTACAACCGTTTGTAACCGTTCACGCAATGACGGTGTACAGCCGTTTGTTCTTTCACGCGATGACTGTCTGTTTCCCTCCAGCCACACTCCAAAGTTTTATTTATTGTCATATTTATTGCAGTTTACAATTATTTATTCATTGACCAATGGACCAATGAACACATTAGACATTTCAATTTTCACATATAAAGTTTTAAGACAAGTCACAATAAAGAGATACAATAATGACAAAGATGCAATGAACCTGGACTGAGCGGGATTAGTTCCCACAAGGCGACTTTAGTCATATGGCCACGGTCACGTACGGCCACACCCTGGGCTCATGCTTCGTTTTGGGACTCGCCCACCGCCAAACGGCAGTGGCCGAGTCAGGAGCGGTATGTCCGACACCGAGAACAACTTGACAGGCGTAAATATATCCCAAGCCAAGCTTAAAATTCAACTGATATACTGGCCATTTTATGTGCGCTATGAGAGAGAATTACATCCGTCAAGTTGCCCCTTGGTAGGAGCCCTGGCAACATAAGTCTAGTTACGGGCCTTAGGCAGATGGCTACATTACTAAAGTTTATGAAAACATTGGAAATCCCCTTCCCAACATAATAATAATAATAACATAGCATTTATATAGCGCAGTTTAGTGTCATTCACTTCAAGTGCGCTTTACTATAACAAACTTAACAACGGTAATTTAGTATTGGTGGACATGTTCTTAAAATTCCATAAACCCAAACCATTCCAGACAAACTACGTTTCTTCACATCAGTCTTTAACACATCGCCCACAGATGGCCACTGAACAAAATGCATGATAAAATAAAATCCTCTTCCTTAAAGTCCCACGATTTCTTACTTTTTTTTCCAAAAACTTCCTTTCTCTCTTTGAAATTCAAAATCAAAGACTTCTCCCCAGACAGCACGTTTATTCCTACTGCTGTGTAGGTAGGGAAATGAATGATGCAGCACCCAAAATAAGGGGGCCGAAGACTGACAGGTCTCCCGGCCAAGGGGAATCACTAAATATCGGAGAGGCATGTTGATATTCGTGCATGCAAGGACATATTATGTTGACAACGTGTTAAACATCCATGGGCCAGATAAACGACCCAAGTTAAGTCCTTCCACCTGTGTCCACAATTACTAATACTGGTGCACAGAGATACCAGGAACATGTCATTTTATTACCCATTTATTTATAAAAGTTCTTCAGCACAAATAATTTTTATTCATAAAAATTCATGTAATTTTACTAACCTGTGAATTTAAAAAATTATGTGATATTAACACCTATCCCTCTCGAGTTGTATTATGATAACTCAACCAATGTAAAAAGTTTTTCTTTAGGACGTTATTACTACATATTTTTATTTTATGTATTTCACCAGTATTCATTGTATCCAGTTTTATTAAACTAATTTAAATTTGTGTTTAAAAATGAGCCGTTTGCTAGATGTTTTTTATAAAACTGGATACAATCATAGACATATGAATATTAGTAGACCTGCCCTAAGTGATTAAAAGCGTATTATCCCCACTCCCCATACCGGTTCCATTGAGCCGGCTGGGCTCGCGTTTGGCCTCAAATGAAATTTGAAAACGTGACGTCATCATTCTTGTGCGAACTATGGTCGAGGCATCATCGGTTCATTTTACTAAATAACACGGCAAAATTTTGACTTGTACTATGAAAACTGGTAAAAATAGATGTGAAAAAAGAGAATAAACCCAATTGTCGTATTACATTCCATATATAAGCATTATTTTACTTTATTTTAAGCATATTCACATCGTATAATATGAATCAGTTGTTACTATCACATAGAGAAACGTCTGGACGCGAAACACAAAGCTGGTTGGTTGCTGGGAAGTAAATTATGAACATTTATAAAAGTGTCTTAACTAAATACTCTGAAACTAACTACGACTCTGAAAATAAAAGCTGCCTTACTTTGCCGAATTTGGACTTCGCAAATTTGTTCATAACGTGGCGAGTAATTTGCGCTCCCATGTAAAAATGTCTATTCATTCAAAGCAGATTTTACTTTAAAGAAGTAAATGGTGATATTATAATGCGAGATGCCTATTTACTGTCAGATTGATTTATTGACGAATCACAGTCAGCTTCACTCGTTCCCTCGTTCCCTCGTTCTTCAACAGTTGATTTTACCCCTCGCCCATATCTTCTCGTCTATTAATTCCTATGTCTGTGGATACAATAAATACTGGTGAAATTTGTGTTTAAAAATGAGCCGTTTGCTAGATGTTTTTAATAAAACTGGATTCAATAAATACTGGTGAAATTTGTGTTTAAAATGAGCCATCTGCTAGATGTTTTTAATAAAACTGGATACAATAAATACTGGTGAAATTTGTGTTTAAAAATGAGCCGTTTGCTAGATATTTTTAATAAAACTGGATACAATAAATACTGGTGAAATTTGTGTTTAAAAATGAGCCGTTTGCTAGATGTTTTTTAATTTACTAAGCATTCAGTCCAGGAAATATTTCAAGGGATTTATTATATAAATTAAAAATAATATTGCCTACTGTCAGTTAACTGTCAAATTATGATTGTAACCATCTTATCATAGATTCATAATCTACTAAATAATTAAAGAAAATGTAATCATTGAAGAAGGTAATTAATTAATAACTTACCGGGACTGGTGTCTCTACAAATTGAGCTATGCCAGCTAATACAAATGTGACGGTTGCAACTTACCGGGACTGGTGTCTCTACAAATTGAACTATTGCCACCTAATACAAATGTGACGGTTGCAACTTACCGGGACGGTGTCTCTACAAATTGAGCTATTGCCACCTAATACAAATGTGACGGTTGCAACTTACCGGGACGGTGTCTCTACAAATTGAGCTATTGCCACCTAATACAAATGTGACGGTTGCAACTTACCGGGACGGTGTCTCTACAAATTGAGCTATTGCCACCTAATACAAATGTGACGATTGCAACTTAACGGGACTGGTGTCTCTACAGATTGAGCTATTGCCACCTAATTACACGCCATAATTTTTTCATAGCTTTCATGTTTTCATTAAGAGTTGTTGATATTACTTTCTTCAGTGATAATGAGGTTTATAAGCTTCAATAAGTTAATCCTAATAAATTGAATGAAATAGTTAACAATTTCTACAAAACAGTGTACTCCAGTTGAATGCTTAAAATTCATTGTTGGTGGCAAAATGTCAATTGTAAAAACTGATTCTTTTTGACTTGGTAACAAAAAGGACAATTTTCGCATATGATGATGTGAGCACGGGCTAAAGTATGTGATCACGAGCTAAAATATGTATTTTTGATAAAAAAAAATTGTAGCATTTCCTTGTTCTTAGTAGAAAAATCTATTATTTTCCCAAGTCTGTTCAAAAAAGCATATGTTCATAGCTAGTATTTGACTGTTAAAGCATTAATATTATTTTAAGCCAAATGATGTACTATGGAAGCCTGTCATCTGTTATTGTATCTCGGCCTGCCCACTTGGCCGCCCTTATAAAAAACAAAACAATAATATTCGCCCCCAGTGGCTGGAACCCTGCATTTGCAGTGTTGAAGAATCGTGCACCGTATGCATGCACCGTACAAAACACTGCAGTTGCAGTGTCTTCCTTATATTATGCATTTTTTTTTTTTTTTTTTTTTTTTATTTATTTTTTTTTTTTTTTTATTTCTATATAATATTTACAGTGTTCACATAATTATTTATATTTTTACATGATATATTTCAAACTTATAACTATAATATGTTGTGTGTAAGGTAGGTTTGAGAAGGTGAAACTGTGGTGGGTAATGTTATATGTTTCGTGAACACCTCACTAGGAGAACCTGTGCTGAGGTGTTTACGTGGTTATGATTAAATGGTACATGTATTTATGTGTATTGGTTAAATTTTCTTATATAAATTGTGAATTGTGATTTTAAATTTTAAATTTTTTTTAATGGTTATTGTACATTGTTATTTAAAGAAAAAGGAAAAATATTTATTTATGTGCACATATATACATACACCCATGTATATACATACATACATTAATTTTGTCTTTGAATATCACCTCTACTGGGTTAGTTAAATACAAAAATAAAAATGTCACTTTATGAAGTATGATATTGTCTACTTGTTGGATTTAACAAAAAATCTTTTTATTTAGTGTAGTTTCTTGCCAGCCACTATGGGTGTTAGTGGAAAACATGTTTTTTTATGTTAAAAATGCTAAAATTATTTATTTACATTACATGTACCTTTAAACACACTGAATAAATCTTTTTATTTTATTTTTAAAAGTTACAAAAATGTAGTTTACAATGAGGCTATAGAAAATAAAATGTAAACTAATAACTGTTAAAAATATATGAAATCCTTTTTGGATGTTTTTCAGTGCTGTTAAAAATATCTGCCACTTCTGCATATTGGTTACCTAAGGTAGGTAGTGCGTGTGTGGAACCAGAGAGTTTATATCATTTACCAGTCAGACAGCTTTATTAATTTTAGAAGTTTCACTAATTCAGTGGTGTAGTTTATACTTTCAATAGGAATATTAAGTTTATACTTTCAATATGAATATTTAGTTCATACTTTCAACAGGAATATTAAGTTTATAACAAATGTTTGTTGTATTTATGTGATCAAATAAAATGAAATTAGTCTATTTTTTAATTTTATATTGAATTGGATGTGTTGTCAAATTTCTTAGCGCTAGATGAATAATGTATTTTCATAGATTTTAAATGTCTGTTATTTAGTTATGGTATGTGTGTGTTCACAAATAATAAATTTTATTTCAAGAATTTCATTTGTTTTATTTTAATATTGTAAAAATAAAAAAATAAAATAAGGGAACCATGAAACTCCATTACATATTACATGAGCAACATTTTCCCACTCTGATGATGGGAGTAAGAGGAATTCAAATATTCTAACCCCTGAATGTTTCTTTCTTCTGAAAAAATAAATATGTAACTGGTTAAGAACCCAAAAAAGGTTTTTTTTTTATTGTTCTGAGCATTTCGATTTTTTTTTTCATATATTAAAGGCTCAAAAAAATTTTGCAACTAGGTCTACGCTTCGACTTGTTTTAAAAGACAATAAACAGCTGATAGTAATTTTTTCAAAAAATTCCAACTTTGCATTCGATTTACTCGAAAACGAAAGCCCAAATCAAAAAAGTTATGCCTCAAAATTGACTCCAAATGTGATGTAGGATTAGTTTCCCGCTTGTACCACTTGTTTCCGAACACCATATTATGTAATAAAAAACACCCATTTTAGATTAGTTTAATATTAATTACTTTGAATTAATACAATTTTCCACAGAAGCAAAGCAATGAAGAATTTCTTTCAGAGTTTAATAATAACATAACCAAAAAAATTGAACAGATAATTTCAAGAAGTGTGGTCTATAAATACCGATTTAAAATAAAACTTACCAACCAAAACTAGTTTACATGAAATCATGACCTCTTGACTCCTGTTTGAATTTATAATAATAATAATCTTCGACACTCAGGCAGGATAGTGAAATTTCGTTTCCACTATTGGAACAATTTCACCAAAAGTAAGAAAAAATGGAACTTCAGGCATACAGACTCTCTTTTACCGGATTATCTCCTCAGGCTGACGATGGGGTTCCATGACAAAACAAAATGTATAAGAAAATGAAGGAACTAACCTGACGATGATAACCATCATGCGACGATGAATCCTGGCAGGATGTACTATAGGTTCCCTTTTCAGAAAAAGATTCAAACAAGATGCACAATGCCAATTCAAACAGGTAATGTAAATATGGCTGGAAAAAGAACACGGATTTGTCTCCTCTTTAGCAAGCTCTGACCGGAAGATCCCAAGTGATCTATAATACGCATTTCAAAGAAATTTGATGTCGCTAAGACACATAATTTAGCAATGTAAGTATGGCAGAAACAAGAGCAAGGATTTGACTCCTCTTTAGCAAGCTCCAAACAAATAATCCCAACAACTTTAATGTGATCTATACCTATTGCAAAGAAATGTTGCCACCAGTGTAATGTAAGAAGTCTTGAGGTGATTTTTTACGAAAACGGCGCTATATAAATTATCCAAATATTATTATTATTATTACGAACTGTAAGACACATTTTAGGCAATGCAATTATGGCTGAGCTTTTCCTATGTGCAATAATTGACGCCTAAGCACCGTTGCCTGTTAATGTTAGAATGAAAACACTTCAAACGCAACAAACTTTTTAAATTTGTCCAATTAATAATAAATTCTTGTAAATTGTAGTCAAAAGCACGTCAGCCTTTGTCAAGTTCTGTTTTGAGGATAAACTTAACGTACATTATAATCTACACATTCGTAAATGGCGTTTATTTAATTATTTTATGGAAATACACTTTTTACAACTTATTCTTTAAAATATTAAGAAGAATTATTTGTTTGCACCCGTACACACGCAATATTAATATGAATATTTATTTTTTTCTGTATTCAAATTCAATTCTTTCAAGAGAGGAATACAAATGCAATATTGGATTGAATCACCAATACATTAAATACTTTTATCCGTGTACAAATTCAATTCTTTCAAGAGAGGAATACAAATGCAATATTGGATTGAATCACCAATACATTAAATAGTTTTATCCGTGTACAAATTCAATTCTTTCAAGAGAGGAATACAAATGCAATATTGGATTGAATCACCAATACATTAAATAGTTTTATCCGTGTACAAATTCAATTCTTTCGAGAGAGGAATACAAATGCAATATTGGATTGAATCACCAATACATTAAATAGTTTTATCCGTGTACAAATTCAATTCTTTCAAGAGAGGAATACAAATGCAATATTGGATTGAATCACCAATACATTAAATAGTTTTATCCGTGTACAAATTCAATTCTTTCAAGAGAGGAATACAAATGCAATATTGGATTGAATCACCAATACATTAAATAGTTTTATCCGTATACAAATTCAATTCTTTCAAGAGAGGAATCATCATCATCATCACTTTTGGCTCTACAACCCCTGGTGGATCTTGGCCTCCTCAAGAGTCTTCCTCCACTCATCTTGGTCCCGCGCCAGCTCTCTCCAGTTTCGAAGCTCCAAGGCAGACAAATCTTTGAGGACGTTGTCGCTCCATCTTAACCTTGGCCTTCCCAGGCTCCTTCTCCCTATCGGTCTTGAGCTCAGCAGGGACTTTGGTTCTTGATGCTCGGTCATTCTCTCCACATGACCTAGCCACCGAAGTCTTCCCAGTTTTATGAACTTTGTGACTTTTAGCTCCTTAAACAGAGTATAGAACTCATTGTTATAACGTCTGCGCCAAAATCCATTTTCTAGAACCGGTCCGAAGATGCGCCTCAAAATTTTCCTTTCAAAAACGTCCAGTGCTCGCTCATTCTTCTTAGTTAGAACCCACTTCTCGGCTGCGTACGTAAGCACTGGTCTAATTAGTGTTTTGTACACTAATACCTTGGTGGTTCTGGAAAGCAGTCTGGATTTTATTTGTTTTTGTAGGCGGAAATAGCAGCAGTTTGCATTCACGATGCGCTTCTGGATCTCCTCTGTAGTGTTGTTATTGTTTGTTATCAGGGAGCACAGGTATGTGAATCTTGGTACCGTTTCAAAATTTTGGCTTCCACATACGAGAGATGGGGTTTGTTGGGTACATCCTACGGCCATGTATTTGGTCTTCTGCTGGTTTACTACAAGACCCATATTTTTGGCAGAACTTTCAAGATTTATGAAGGCGTCTTGTAAATCATCGGGATTTTTCGCAATTATGTCGATATCATCAGCGTAAGCCAATAGTTGCACAGAGTTGTCAAATATCGTTCCTCTTTTCTCAATGCCTGAGTCACGAACAACTTTTTCTAAGGCTATGTTAAATAAGAGGCAGGCCAATCCATCTCCTTGTCTCACCCCGTAGAGCGCTTCAAATGGTTCGGACAGATCACTGCCAACCCTGACTCTACACGTTACTGGCGACATTGTCAGTTTCACCAGATTGATCAGCTTACGCGGTGTTCCAAACTCACTCATTGCATTATACAATGCGTTCCTATTAATACTGTCATACGCGGCCTTGAAGTCTACAAAGAGGTGATGAGTCTCGACATTGTATTCTAACGTTTTTTCTAAGATCTGTCTCAAGGAGAAAATTTGATCAATGCATTATTTGCCTGGCCTGAAGCCACATTGGTAGTTGCCAATAATTTCCTCGGACATTGGGAGCAATCTTTGTACAAGATGTTAGACATAATTTTATAGCCGGTATTTAACAACGTTATTCCCCTATAATTACAGCACTCGAGTTGGTCGCCCTTCTTGTGTAGTGGACAAACAATTCCTAGTCTCCACTCTTCGGGCATCTCTTCTTCTGTCCATACTTTCTGAATTAGGTTATGCAGGTTTTGAGTAAGCTCTCCACCTGCTGCTTTAAATAATTCAGCCACCAGCTCATCTGACCCGGGGGATTTGTTGTTTTTCAGCTGTGTTATTGCCTGCATAATCAAGAGAGGAATACAAATGCAATATTGGATTGAATCACCAATACATTAAATAGTTTTATCCGTATACAAATTCAATTCTTTCAAGAGAGGAATACAAATGCAATATTAGATTGAATCACCAATACATTAAATAGTTTTATCCGTATACAAATTCAATTCTTTCAAGAGAGGAATACAAATGCAATATTAGATTGAATCACCAATCCATTAAATAGTTTTATCGGTATACAAATTCAATTCTTTCAAGAGAGGAATACAAATGCAATATTGGATTGAATCAGCAATACATTAAATAGTTTTATCCATATACAAATTCAATTCTTTCAAGAAAGGAGTACAAATGCAATATTGGATTGAATCACCAATACAATAAATATTTTAAACAGAAAAACTGTTTTGAATAGGTTCCTGGAATATACATTTTAAATATAAAAAAATTATTGTACTTATTATTCTTTTGATATTTTGTGAAAAATATACATTTTATATCTAATTTCAAATATTTTTTGGTATAATATATTATATTATTTTTTTAATAATTATTTTTTTTTTTGGTAAACTAATGTTTAAGACAAGATTTTTTATGCATAGCACAAAGGGTAACAATTATTTTACAAGCAGTCCCGTTGGCGTCATGTATCTTTTATCAGGAGATTTTTCAATGTGGATGAGTGTTTCAGGCTAATAATTATTGCTTGTAAAATAATTGTTACCCTTTATGCTATGCATAAAAATCTTGTCTTAAACATTAGTTTACCAAAAAAAAAAAATTCATATTTGACAAGTTCTAGTATCTTCACCAAAAAATGTAGACAATTTGTCTCGACGCCATCTAGTGAGAGTTAGCACTTACAATGCCTTTCTCATATAAAATAAAGTTGGTTGTTTTCAGGTGAAAAAATGTAACAAGCAGTAATTGTTGAATGAAACACTAGTATATATTGAATTATTTCGCGGATAAGAGATAAGCCGCCATAGCTCAGTGGTCAGAGCTGTCGACCGGAAATCGAAAGGATACGGGTTCATGTCCCGTTGGCGTCATGTATCTTTTATCAGGAGATTTTTCAATGTGGATGAGTGTTTCAGGCTAATAATCATTGCTTGTAAAATAATAATATATTATAAGCCAGCAGAATTTTCCAAAGTGGGTTTTGCAACTCCACCACACAAATCTCTTCAGTAGTACCTACTTACCAGATTTGACATAAAATATGTAGATACATTTTTGAAAAATATGTAGAAAATTTTTGAATCATTCTATATTCGTTATTTATTACCTATCTCTTGGATAATTTTTTTAAATGACATTTGGAGCAATACTTTAATTTTTAGATTTTGATAAATTATTATACATATTATTCTGAACAAAATTAACCATTAATAATCGTAATGAGTGAATCAACAATTTCATCAGAAATAAAACAGAAAAAGAGAAGGAAAAAGGTTTGTAAAGGCGTACCTAATAGCTCCGCTGTAACTCCTCCCTCTTTCTTGTAAATGACAGATCATGTGCCTAATAAGTGGTTTACAAGAGTGGTGAGTAGTAACTACAGTGCTGTTCTGAAAAAAGGGTCAAGTGCCGTCCTCGCAAGCAACTAAGTGTCCACCGATTCTAGTTAAACTTGATTACCTACAACTAAAATGTAATGTTAAGAGTCCAAAAGTGTCAACTCTTCAGGATAGTGACCCCCACCGGAGTGAAATGATAAGCGCGCAGCTGTTGAGGGGGCTATTTAACTGAAAAAAATGGACAAGATTATACTCAGTTCGACTAAATTGCTACTTAACGATACGATACTTAACTTACCTGGCCAGTGATTAAAAATTAAGTTTACAATTTAGTTTCTACTTACCACTCAAACAAGTGAAAGTCATAGCTGCTGCCTCATCTGCCCCCCACTTAAAACATCCTTTTTCCGATCAGCTGTCAAACAACATTGTATTTTAAGTTAATTGAAATAAGCAAAAAATCAAAAAACCGACCGCATGCCATAAATGAATGGATATCTACTGATGCACTTTATAAAATTAAAAAAAGAGATTTTTTATACAAACGTTGGAGAAATGCTCCAACGAACAAATACTATGAAAAAGAATATAAGTGTTTTCGAAATATTTTAAATAAATTGTTAATAAAATTAAAAACCTCATACTATAATGATAAATTCAAAAATATATTTCAAGACTCAAAAAAAACATGGGACGAATGTAATCAAATTTTAGGAAAGAAATGTAAAAATAATTGTGACCAAGTTGCATCCAAATATTTGATGAAAGATCGGACCGAAGAAAGCGTAACAAATGACTTTGTTGATTATTTCTCTGACAATGTTTGCAATATGTTACATAAATGTAATCACAGGACAACTGGGTTTGAACCAGAGGAGATGCCTCAAAGCATGTACCTACCTAGGGCTAAAATTGCTGATATAGAAAACATTGTGAAACAACTTAAAAGCTCTTCTCCTGGAATCGATAATATCAGAATGAGCGATATTAAAAAACATATATTAACATTAGGTCCAATTATAACCCATTTTGTAAACAGAATCTTATTTGAAGCAAAAATTCCAGATGATTTAAAATGTAGTATTATCAGACCCATTTATAAAGGAGGTGATCACACCATTGTGGGTAATTATAGACCAATCAGTATTTTGCCATCACTCGAAAAAATTCTTGAAAAATACATTCAAATTAAATTAATAAAATATTTGGAAGATTTTTCTATTATTGATACTAACCAATATGGATTCCAAAAAAAAAGGGCACTGAAGTGCTACTTCAAAAGTTTGCCAGCTTGATAAATAATAATTTAAATAATAAACATCATGTATTAGTCTTACTTATTTATAGATTATTCCAAGGCATTTGACACTATTAACCATAAAAAATTGTTGAAAATACTAGAAATCATAGGAATAAGAGGGAAACTTCTAAAACTATTTGAAAATTATTTTAACAACAGGTGCATGCAAATAAAGCTTTTGAACACATTAAGTAAAAAAAGAAAAATCTTAGCAGGTGTACCTCAAGGTTCCATATTAGGTCCTATTTTATATATAATTTATGTATCTTTTATTAAATTTATTTTTAAACATGTAAAACACTTTGTGTACGCGGATGATACTGCATTGGTGTTTTCTTGCAGTAATTTGCAATTATGTATTGAACTTTTACAAAAAGATTACATTGAACTTTTAAAATGGTCTCACGACTCTGGCCTAATCATAAATGCAAAAAAAACTAAATTGATACACATTAGATCAACAAATGCCAAGGTAAATACTATTATACCCGAAATTAAAACACACAATTCAGATTGCCTACATGTTGGTATCCCTGCGCTGTGTACATGTGAAAATATTGAACTGGTTAAAAAATATGTTTATTTAGGTGTTATTATTGATTGTTTTTTCAAATGGGATTTACAGATAAATAAAGTCTGTGAACGACTGAGATCTATTACTAGTAGATTATATAAATTAAAATTTTATGTTCCAATATGCACACTTCGAATAATTTATTTATCACTAGCTGAATCTATCATAAGGTATGGAATTACAGCTTGGGGATTTTCCTCTAAAACAAATATAAATCATGTTCAATCAGTTCAAAATTCTCTTGTTAAATTATTAGCTCATAAAAGTTTATATGAACAAAGGCATAATGTTCCATACCTTTATCAAAATCTGAAAATCCTCTCGGTAAGAGCAATTATGTGGTATAAAATAATTTTTCAGCACATAAATAGCCCTATGTACATAAATAGACTGGAACACACTTACAATACTCGTTTTACATTAAATGAAGGACTAATCGTACCAAAGTATGTAAACAAATATGGACAAAGAACGCTAGACTACATGATACCAAATTGTTTAAATATGTTACCTGCAGAAATCAAAAAATGTACAAATATAAAAAGAAATTTTTTGTTGAAAAATTGGCTAGCTGAAAGAAATAGTTTGTACTAGACTCTAATACAAACTATTTCTAACTGCATACGCTTTAATTGTTTTTTGTTTTTATTTTTATTGTATTACACCTCTCATGATATGAATGTATACATTTGATATAATCTGTTTAAGTTAAAAGCACCCAATGACAAACTACTTTAAAGTAGTTTATTGGGACTTTTTGATTTTTGTATATTATTTTGATATTTAATAAAAAAAAAAAAAAAAAAAAAAAAAAAAAAGACGTAGTCCAAAGTTGGTTGAATAATAAGAAATTTATCTTCATCTTTTGTAGCAAGTATGGAGGACTTCATCTTCCTTGATGTCCATTGAACTGAAATGGCGAGGAGAGGACCACCAGAAATATTTGACTGCTTGTGAAAACTTGTGGAAGGGCTTGAGGGAAGAACATCGTAGGGAAAGAGAATATCGTAAGTATACCATTCATGCACAAGAAAGGGTGATTTTGTGTTTCTTATGACGGCAGTATAGTTGAGTACTTCATAGCACAATTATAGTCACAAATCTTGTTTTAGAAGCTGTAATGAAAAATCAAAAAAAAAAATTGATTCTGTAGCACAGTTGCATGAAATGACAGTATTATCTAAACTAAAAACTTACCTTTTTAAGCTGTCGTACCCTTAGATTAAATATACCATTCCTAAGAGAAAGTCCAGTTATATTCAATTTTTCAATTAAGTCCTAAATCCTGTATCTAAATTTCGCCAATAAACAATTAGATAATTTTAATTAAGTGTTAATCTCAAGTGACCTACCAGGTAAGTATTGTACTGTATATTTTCTCCATAAATAGTTAAGTCATAACATAGATCACTGTAGAAATGTATTATAAGTTTGTACAGCGCCCTTGAGGTGATTTTGCACAAAAACGGCGCTATACAAGTCATCCAATTATTATTATTAAAAGACTCATGTTTCAGACAAGTACTTCCTCGGCAAGCTGGTGGCTGATGTGGGCCCCGCTTGGTACCAGGAGCTGTCCAATCCTCAGCGGAAGAGCATATCCACCCTGGCCCTCATGATGCACATGGACATCGGCCAGGGAACTCCCAGCCGGGTGATGAGGATTCTGGCTGACCTGGGCATCCTGCCCCGCTACAAGGGCAAGACGGTGATGGGGGCCCTCTACAGAAGCAACGAGAACCCAATCACCTTCCTTGTGGAACTCTATAGTGTTGTTTATGAGACTGATCCCAGCCAGGAACAGGACAGTGAGTTTATAACTGATGTTATATTTTCTTTTGGTGCACTCTCCTTTCCCATAGGAGGTTGGCTAACATGAGGGCAATCTATACTTTTTCTCCGAAGCAATATGGAACACTGGTATCCTTTGTGACCCATGAACATTTGGACAATAGATAAATAGGCCTGACTGTTCAAAAGTTTAAACGGCGCCTTGCGCTAGTAAAAACCTCAAGGGTGCTGTATTAGTTGTTAGATATTATCAGCGCCTTGGCAAGTCGGCCCGGAGGGGACTATTGCAATTGCGCCCGCACAGGGCCAGTTATTGGTGAATAATTTACAATGGTTCTAAAGGTTTGGTCAATGAATGTTTCTTTTAATAATATAATATGCTGCAGCCTGCTAGGTAAAGATTGCCCTAATGATAGCCAACCTGCAACATGAGAGAACACCAGACGAAGAAGACCTGGCCATTGAGAGCTTGCAAGCATTGAAATTTGAAAGAACCGATGAACAAATACACACTGATTTCAGCTCCCACAAGTTCCCTTTTATTGTTAGTCTAACACTAATCTTATTATGTAATTATTACTACTTGTCTTTTTCAGATTACATACTGGAGCAGAGACTTTTAATATCATCCATTGTATTCCTTGGCATTAAAGATGTTATCGAGACGCTGGATCGACAAACCAAATACGTTTGGCCGCCTTCCAAACCCTTCAAGCCACCACGTATGTACACAATTGCAAATATTATTCATTATTTCCATGCAAATATTTTCAAATATGTAGTTGTAATAACCCCTTGATTGCTGTATGTGAAGTGCTGACCATAATATAACTTGTATAGAGTTTGTTTTGGAATCAATATAATTCTCATGGCATTCATCGCAAGTCCATCCAAAGTATTTTTGTTATAAAAAATTATGTAGGTATCAATTTACTATGTATATTTATGATGTGACTGTGTCTAGTTAACCTTTGGAACGTCGAGCTCTCGTGACCTAATACCCCTATCATGTGCCAATGGAAAGTTTTTGTATGGCTCGCCGTGCGCCGGCTGATTTTATTTTCATAATAGCTTACTGGTTTTTTTGCAAGATTTTGTAAATTCTACCGTCTTACCAGATAATGTCTTTATATATTTTTAAAAAATAGTATACAATCTACTACAAG
This sequence comes from Hesperophylax magnus, assembly GCA_026573805.1. NCBI lineage: Eukaryota > Metazoa > Arthropoda > Insecta > Trichoptera > Limnephilidae > Hesperophylax > Hesperophylax magnus. The sequence goes on along the minus strand of JAIUSX010000977.1, from coordinate 2,143,085 downwards.
TAGTTTCCCCAGAATAACTACATACTTATATTCAGGAAAATGTTTATTTTCTCTCATGCAATAAAAAATTTTTTTAAAGAAAAACGAAAATATACTTGAAGTTTTATTATCTTTTCCATAAAGGTAAATAAGTATTTTTCACAACAAAAATAACAAAAACACTGAAGAAATTTGTCATATGTGAACGGGTCGCTTCTACGTCTCGTTGTTGGTTTCAACAGCTCGACTGTAGAACAATTTACCGGCCTCTGTGTTTCCTCCCTCTTACAACAAGACCCATGTTCACTTCTTCCTCTCCTCGAAAAGACCCTCCACACAGCATTATCAGAGATGACAGGCCCTGAGGGATCTTCCTCAAGGCCACTTATGTAGAGTTGATAAAAACTGCACTACTGTCCGTGGGCGTGTTTAAAAATGACTTTATTTTTAAATGGCTTCTCTTTATGAAACGAAAAGAAGAGTTCTCGCTTTTAATTTGCTGTCAATTGAATAAGATTTATTTTAGTAAGCTGCAAACATTTTTTATCATGCAGAATCCATGGAAAAGAAAGGTTGTTTTGAATGTGCCTATCGGCCATGCAGTGTCCAACAGGTACAAAATCCATTGATGTATTATACCAGATTAGCCCTGTCTAGTTAAATTCATTTTAAAAATGACACCACATAGCGTACGTCACAAATATGGAGATGAACTTAACAAACCAACTCTGTTTAAACTCCTTGTACAAGCGTTCAAACTCGTAAGCGAAACCAAGGAACAGCGTTCATTTTGTTACCAAGGTGTTGTTGTAATTTGAATAAAAAGCTGTCACCAAACCAACATTTTTTTGCTAAACCAGGTCTGAATCAGGTAAAGGACTAATAAATAACACAAAATGATTTTAATTTTCACATTTTAAGTTTTGGATTCTGTAAACTACATATTGAACCAAAACGGGAAACATATACATATTTACTATGGAGCAGAAGTTTTATGAATTTACAAAATTATTTACATAAAATAGTATATAATCATAGACATATGAATATTAGTAGACCTGCCCTAAGTGATTAAAAGCGTATTATCCCCACTCCCCATACCGGTTCAATTGAGCCGGCTGGGCTCGCATATGGCCTCAAGTGAAATTTGAAAACACGGCAAAATGTTGACTTGTACTATGAAAACTTGTAAAAATAGATGTGAAAAAGAGAATAAACCCAATTGTCGTATTACATTCCATAAGTAAGCATTATTTTACTTTATTTTAAGCTTATTCACACCGTATTATATGGATCAGTTTTAGAAACATATACTATCACATCACAATGTAGCGATTCTCAAGTGTGCTCATCGTTGTTTACTGGGGTAAGTAAATTATGAGACATTTGTAAAAGTGTCTTAACTAAATACTCTGAAACTAACTACGACTCTGAAAATAGAAGCTGCCTTACTTTGCCGAATTTGGACTTCGCAAATTAGTTCATAACGTGGCGAGTAATTTGCGCTCCCATGTAGAAATGTCTATTCATTCAAAAGCAGATTTTACTTTTAAGAACTAAATGGTGATATTATAATGCGAGATGCCTATTTACTGTCAGATTGATTTATTGACGAATCACAGTCAGCCTTACTCCCTTCGTTCTTCAACAGTTGATTTTACCCCTCGCCATTATCTTCTCGTCTATTAATTCCTATGTCTGTGTATATAATTATATAATAACACACAAGATGCTATTGCTAACGTAACTTCATACATTCACGAATCATTAGATAAAGGTAAAAAATGTGCGGGTGTATTTATTGACCTTAGAAAGGCATTCGATAGCATATCCCATGAGATGCTATTAAAAAAATTGAATAATATCGGCATAAAAGGCAACACGATTAAATGGATCACCGACTACTTAAAAAACCGTCCTCAAGTGGTAAAAATCAATCGTGTTAATAGTGATCAAGAGATTACAAGCTTTGGAATCCCCCAAGGTACAGTGCTTGGACCAATTCTATTTACTAAATATGTAAACGATATTTTTTTTCAACCTTTACATGGTCAAATTACGTCATACGCCGATGATACAGTATTAATAATAAGTGATAAGACTTGGGAAAAAGTAGAAAAAGGCCACAGAAGACATCAACACGCTCAAGAATTTTTTCGACACTAATTTACTGTCACTTAATAATGAAAAGACATTTGTAATTACAACATTTGTAATGGAATTCCATTTGCAATCCATACAAATGATACTCCTAAAAATTTTAACATTGTCATACAAAATAATACTAAAATTCACAGCCAAAACTATTGCAAATCAAACTGTACAGTACTAAAAACAACAAATAAAATTAAATATCTAGGAGTAATTATTGATAAAAATCTGAAATGGAAGGAACAAATATGTCAAGTAGTAAACAAAATTAGAAAATTAATATATATATTTTTAAGAATTAGAAACTTTCTGTCGATAAAAAATCTATATTTAATTTACTATGCCTTAGTTCAATCCACTTTACAATACGCTATTATTAGTTGGGGATCCGCGTATAAATGTAACCTTCTTCCAATTGAAATTATACAAAGAACAATTATTAAAATTATATTAAAAAAATCCTTTGACTACCCAACAGAACGCCTGTTTGAAGAATTTCAAGTACCTACATTTAAAGACCTATATATTAAAAACTCATTAATCCAAATTATAAAAGAAAAAGATAAATATCAATTTTTAAATGAAAACAGAACGCGACTTAGACATGTTTTTCTATGCCCAAAACTAAATACGTCTTTTGCACAACATCATTATACTTACCAGGGAAGAACTTTTTTCAATCGTCTACCAGAAGAAATCAGAAGCATTAATGATAAAACCCAAATACTGCTCTCTGTCAAGAGACACTTTAAAAATATTCTGAAAAAAAAAAAAACTACTGTCACTTAATTAATCTCACAAATATCCTTAGTTTTCCATAACTTCCTTTCTTTTTTTAAATTTATTATATTAATATATTATCCTTCACTACTATCAAAAAAAAATACTACAGCAAACAAACATTTATGTACAATGAATTATTTAAGTACTAACTAACAACAATATTTATGTACACTCCCCTTCCATACACAAGCAAATGCTTTCAATGGAAGAGTAGTAAAAAGACCCAAGATGTAAAATGAATTATGTACCATGTAAACATATTATTAAAAATAAAAAATAATTACAAAAAAAAATTATCAAAGAAAGCGTTTACTTTGTGACTTGACACTTTAATCAAATGAAAAGTAATTTTGTTTTTAATGACTTTGTTAGGTTTATAAAACAGCATTATAAAAAACTAGTCTAGGTACAAACATTAATAAGGTATAAAATATAATATTAAAATAAAGCGAGATAAATCATATTAGACGAGGACAGAGCTTCAGAGAGGGTGTGGTGGGGTGGGACAAGGGAGGGTGGGGGTTACATGGTAATAATATCAATTTATTTATGCCCATTAAATAAGCTTTTACATTTTTACATTGTGTTTGTCTCCTTTTTTCGAATATAGGCACAACTTTACATATCTACAGAAAAAATTATGATTGTACCTTCCTTCCCAAGGATTGGGGTGAACCGCGCCAACAACCTTGCCAAATGCATGCCGATCGGGTTAGGACCGACATTTATTTCGTATATTAACTGCTGTAATGTCATACGATTTCAGAGAAATGCCTATTCAGTTTATTTTTGTATTTGCATTTTTGTGAAATATATAGATGGTGCTTAATCAAAGCTAGAAAATAACAACCAGTAATTAAAATAACCTTTCTCAGATTAAGCAACGATACCTAATTTGTGGGTATATTACATTCTCTCCTCCACACAGCATGCTCAAAGATTATAAAGAACCTGAAGGAAATTGCAGTATAAAAGTTTGGGATGAAAATGATTTGAGCACACATGGTTTCCTGATGATGGTACGGTCAACGTGTCCCGATATCGTGATAATTAATGTATTCGAAATTTACTAAAAATTTAACAGGAAACCTGTTAATTCATTTGTTAAGGGCCTACTTTCCCTTTTTTAAATAAATTAGAAAAACTCTGTTCCGACATTGTGATAATTAATTTATTCGAAATTTACTAAAGTTCAACCAGAAACCTGTTCATTCATTCGTTAAAGGCATGCAATCCGCTTTTTTTAAATAAATTAGCAAATTCTCTTTTTTTCTGTATTTTTAAATATACAATATATAATAAATATTACCCAGTTATTTTCACATAATTGAATCCAGATTGCTTATATCCGTTTCTCAATATTTTCTCGGTTTGTGGGGAAACCTAAGCGAAAATAAGACATTTTAAGAATAATTATCGGAATGTATATAGAAAATATTTATTCCTATACCTAACATTTTAAGCCTACATGAACGTTCCTTTTCATGTAACATATCTTCCACCACCTTCATTACCTCTACAGCAGTAGTTATAATTACATAAATAAATATGACAAAAAACAACACATTTTTGTTATAATACAACATCGCTTGTCGCTAATAGCTGCTGCGCTGATTAAGGTAACATTTAAAAGTTGCTCAATATATAATAAAAAAGGTAAGTGTAATATTGCTATTCGAAACTGTTGGTGTTTATAAACCGTACTGTGCAAACATTATTATAAATTTAAAACGAAAAGTGACATTTACTCACGACACTGGATGCTCTGCATGTTTTGTTTATGCTGACTGAGCTGAATATACATTTGTTATAGTAGTTCCCGCTTAGTGCTGCAGGGTTGTCAAAACTTAATTTTTGTCCAAAATTTAAAAATTATATTTATTTTATTTTCATTATGAATAGTAACGATAGTGCCGTGTCATCATTAAATATGGCGACAGAATCAATCAGTGCCCTTCATAAAGCCATCACCGATCCTGCACTTAAAATCACCAGGGATCAAATGACAAAAATATTGTCACTACTATCAACCGTCTCTGGAAACATGACAGACGTAGGAGTGAAGGTAGGGATTCTCGTGGGTAAAATTGATACTTACGAAAAGACAATTGATAAGCAACAAATTCCAATAAACAGCTCTCCAATAAATGATTTGCTCGCGGAGGCAGAAGAAAGAAAAATCCGATCAAAGAATATCATTCTCTTTAATGTTCCGGAGAGCATCTCGGAATCTACAACGACTATAGCAATGGATAAAGAAAAAGTCGTTTCAGTAATAAGTGATATTAATAGCGAAATCATACCAAATGTCGTAAAGATGTATCGACTGGGTGTACAAAGAGCTAACAAAACAAGACCAATTAAGATCGAATTTAAGGAATCTGTATCGGCGCGTGAGGTTTTATCAAGAAGTGCAAGAATTAAAAATGGTATCAAGGTCAGTAATGATCAAACTAATTTGCAGAGGGCTCAACTTCAGGATTTACGAAACGAACTAGACACGAGGAAGAAAAACGGCGAAACAAATATTACAATCAAATACGTGAACTCAGTCCCAAAAATTATAAACTGTGTACCAAAAAACTACGACAGCAAATAATAAAGTGCTATTACCAAAATGTGAGAGGGATCCGCACCAAACTTCCCGTTTTGGTAGCATCGGCAGCAACCATCAGCAGTGATATTTTCTTTTTATCCGAAACATGGCTTGACTCGGGAATTAAATCTGCTGAATTAGGCTTCCCTAATTTTAATATATACCGCACGGATAGAAATTCTAAAACAAGTGCCAAAACACGAGGGGGTGGTGTAGCCATTGCTATCTCAAAAAATCTCAGTTCCTCAAAAATATCCACGAAGAACCCAAGCATCGAGCAAATTTTTGTCAAAGTGAACACTTCTGGCGGAAAAATAATAGTGGGATGTGCATACCTACCTCCAAATTCTGACGTTCAATGCTACAGCAATCACTGTGAAGAGGTTGAATCAATTTGCGCCCAATACCCTCATACAAAATTACTTCTAGTTGGTGATTACAACCTGCCACATTACGACTGGTGTAATATAAGTACTGACAATTATTGTTCCAATGTTAAAATTCGTGAAGTTAGAGATATGGCCCTGTTCTTGGGACTAACTCAGTGTAATTGTGTTCATAATATAGGTGGCCGTACGTTGGACTTGGTCTTGTCCAATGTGTCTGATATCTGTGTTGTGAGAAGTACACATATACTTTTGCCCGTCGATGTTTACCATCCGCCACTAGAAATATGTATGTCTAATCTTAAACCAATTCCCACTGTAAAAAAGATAGAAGAAACTCGCAATTTCAAAAAAGCAGACCATGTTCAAATTTCTAACTTTCTTAAACAGAGTGACTGGTCATTTTTAGACACTGATGCTGATATTAATGTACACCTTGTAAAATTTTACTCCATTGTTAATTCTGCAATCAAAAATTTTGTACCTTTTACAGTTTACAGGGAAACTGAATTCCCGAAATGGTTCTCAAAAGAACTGATTGACTCAATTTACCTCAAAAAAATATCGCACAAGAGGTTCAAACAAAGTCACCTGGCTATCGATTATATTGCCTTTCAAAAAATGAGGGCAGAATGTAATAAGCTCTCTACTAAATGTTATAACAGTTACATGTGTGTTGTCGAAGGCTCTCTCATAGAGGACTCAAATTTCGTTTGGAAATATGTTAAATCCCAAAAAGAAAATGGAACTTATATTCCTAGTACTATGACATTCGATTGTAAACAATCACAAAATCTACAGGAAACTGTTAATCTGTTTGCTGAGTTTTTTGGTGGTGTATATGTTAGTAAAAGTGTAGACAGTAAGTACTCTTGTTCTAATTTGGTTGAGAACCTTGATATATGTGACTGTACAGTAACTATAGAGGACGTTATATCTAAGCTGAAGAGTCTCGATTCCCGCAAATCCGCAGGACCCGATAAAGTTCCAACTAGATTCCTAGTTAATTGTATGCATTCATTGTCACATCCCATACATAAGTTATTTATGAAGTCACTCTCATCAGGTGTGTTTCCTGACCTTTGGAAGTTTAGTCATTTGACGCCTATTTTCAAAAAAGGAAATAAGAGCGAAGTAACAAATTATAGGCCGATGTGCATAATGTCTTCTTTACCCAAACTTTTCGAAAGCCTAGTACTGGACAAGTTGATATCTCAATTTAAACGAGTAATCTCACCAATTCAACATGGATTTATTAAAGGAAGATCAACGCTCTCCAAATTAATATTATACACTAATGATATCGTTAGTGGCTTTATCACATCATATCAAACTGACTCCATATATACTGACTTCAGTAAAGCATTTGATAAAGTAAACCACAGAATCTTAATACGTAAATTAAAATTGTTGGGAGTGAGAGGGAGCATGTTTGAATGGTTTAAGAGTTATCTGTTGGGAAGGTACTTAGCGGCAAAGGTGGATTCATTCACTTCTTACAAATTTGCGGCATCAAGTGGAGTACCGCAAGGATCCCATCTGGGCCCAATATTATTTTGTTTGTTCATCAATGACATATTATTATTCATATTAGCGCCCTTGAGGTGATTTTGCACAAAAACGGCGCTATATAAGTCATCCAATTATTATTATTATTATTATAGTAAATATTTTTAGCAAAGTCAAAGTTCTGTTATTTGCCGATGATTTGAAGATCTACAGAATAATTAAAGATGATAATGATCGCGCTATTTTGCAGTTGAATCTGAATAAACTATTTGCTTGGTGTTCAGAAAATGATTTGCAACTAAATATTAGTAAATGCCAGATTATTAGTTTTTACAAAGGTAAAAATCCTCTTCATTTTTCTTATTTCATTAATGGCGCTAATCTTCTTCGAGTTTCACAGATTCTAGATCTCGGTGTCTTATTCCACGAAAGTCTACAGTTTGACTTACACATCGATGAAACTACTAGCGATGCAATGAGAATGCTCGGTTTTATTTTGAGAATGGGGGCAAAGTTTAAAAACGTGTTAACTTTAAAACGTCTATATTGCTCATTAGTACGAAGTAAATTAGAATATAATTCAACAGTATGGTCACCGTTCTACAAAGTCCATTCTTAAGCCTTAGAAAAGGTACAAAATAAATTTCTTCGGTACATCAATTTTAAAATGAATATTTCCATCGAATTTATAAATTATAATAACTTACGTACCGAAACCAGACTTCTCAAACTATCGGATAGAAGAGTTCTAACTGATATATTATTTTTATTCAAAATTATCAAATCTCTCATTGACAGCCCTGAATTATTGGAATTAATTTATATGAATGTACCTGCTAGACAAACTCGAAGCAAAGACACTTTTAAATGTAACAATAACCTCAATACTAACTACTCTATGTATTCACCAATTCCAAGAATTCATTACCTTGCAAACAAATACTGTAAACTTATTGATATATTTGGTGTTAATAACTTTGTGAGTTTCAAAAGGCAACTAGTTCTAGACCTATTTGCTAGTTAGTGTATTATTTATTAGCTTTAAAAAAGGTCTTGCTTTCATATTTTGATTTACTTCACCATATTATTTTCTAATTACCTTATGAGTAAATTATATTTCGCTATTTTATCCATGTACATGTTACACTTACATACATATACTGTCAACTTACTGTGTAAAAGCCCGATAGGGCGTTAATAAATAAATAAATAAATATATATACTTTGTAATATATATTTTTTCAATGAAAAGAAAAATGTAATTAACATAGTACACACAAAATAAATTACTCAACGACGCGATTTTTTCATATAATTTAACATGCAAATAATTGTGGACTTAATACAACCCTGAATTAGAGACAAACCCAAAAAAATAACCAAAATTCTAGAGTTTTTTGCGCGTATCAAGTAAAAACAGGTGATTTTAACCAACACATCAATAATTATCATGTGCCAGGCTCGTGCCATGTCGTAATGTTTATATGTATTCGTTAAAAGTGTATAACACACTGCATGACGTCATGATTGTGACTAGTTTGAAAGATGACGTCAGAAAATTTACTTGTCGATAGTGAAATTCTATTAATTTCTGATATTTGTTAATGCGCTGCCTTCAAGCTGTCTGTAAGGTACTTATATTTTTTTGTATTCAGATAGCTGATTACATTTTCTAAAATAAAGTCCGCGATAGGTACAATCTAAAATATTTTGAACTGGGTTATTTTTGTGACTGAAAAATTAGCTTAAATCTAGACCAACAAAAGGTAAAACGTAATGCACAGTGCCCATTTCGCATTGCGACACAATACGTGCGCCTTTTCATAAATGTGCATGTGAACCAAACCAAAATTATGTTGGGGTTATTTTTCAATGGTTATGCCGTGTCTAGTCGTATTTAGTGTATGACAAAATCCAATGAAAAAAAAGGATGTTTTGAATGTGCCTATTGGCCATGCAGTGTCCAACAGGTACAAAATCCAATGAAAAGAAATGATGTTTTGACTGTGCCCATCGGCCATGCCGTGTCCAACAGTTACAAATTTTTCGTGGTCGATAGGCACTTCCGGCACTCAAGGAATTAATAGTAATATGTAGTCCTAATAGCTCCTTCGGTGGGCTTCTATCAATCCATCTATTTACTTTCAGGCCGTCACAAGAAGCCAGCGCCCCCCAAGTCGGTGTATCTGATTCCGGACCCCTTCATCCCGCTGATCTCCACCGCCATGTACACCCCGCGCCCCCCCGCTCCTGACCCTCTGCCCCTCTCCGATCAAACCATGAAACAGTTTGGACTCATGACGGTTATTTGCATTTTTTTGGTTTATTACTCATTATTTTTAGCTAAATATTTTGCATTGGAAACTAATTTATTAATTTTCCATATATTTGGGTGAATCTATTTTCTTCTTTTCCTGGGGCATGTACATCTTTATAACCTATAAGGACTACACTCCCCGGTAATGTAGAAATAATACGGTGACCAGATAACTCATCAAAAAGACAATTGAACACACATTCAAGAAGTGATATAAAGTCATGAAAAATGATGAAACAAAAACTAGGTCAAAAGGTTGTGTAGGTTATATGTTAGTTTTTTTAATCGCTTTTAATGACTTTATATCGCTTTTTAAAGGTAAGTTGAATTGTCATTCTGTTGAGTTTTCATGGAACCAAATATTAGTAAACGGATGATTAACCCTTGGAATGCCGACCACCCATAACCTAGTATTCCTTAATGTGCCAGGTATAAAATGCCAATCATCCGCCGTGCGCCAGCAGGCACTATTTTCTTAATTACTTGTTCTTTTACAAAATTATATTTTTGTAAATTGTACCGTCTCACCAGATTAATTTTTAATGTATTTATAAAATAATTATACATCTGTCTTATGTATTTTTCCCTGGATAGCTACTTATATTCTGAGAAATGGTTTTTTTTCTCTCTAATTTTTATAAAAAAAAGTATTCTTGGGTTTTATTTTACTTTCCATTAAGCGAAATAAGTGATTTTGGCAATAAATAATAATTTAAATGAGATAATTTCCTTTGAATAAATTCAGTATTATGGCTTTGAAAAGAAGAAATATTTCAAAGTTAAAAAATTGTATTTGCGCTTGACGAAAACAGAGAGGAGAATAAAATCAAGATACATTATTTCCTTGCCATACGTTACAAAATACAATAAAACCTGGGAAAGTGCGATGAACTACTAGCGAATTGACGGTGGATTGGTCGGCACGCTACGGGTACAAACGTCAGAAATCCACAGTGGATTTCTTGGCACATTAAGGGTTAATGTGTCGTACAATAATAAATAATGGCAATCATTGGCTTTGCTCAATTTGTAACCAGAACTTTAATTGTTTTTCAGGACGATGAGGATGAAGATGAGGAAGATGTAAGTTTCATCAAAATTTTAATTAATTTTTCAAGTGCTTCCTGTAAAATTGTTCAAAATAATAAAATATACAGGTATGTTAATCTTTTTAAAGAGACCTTTGCTTGTGCGATAGTGTACTGGATAGTTTTGTTTTGTTTTGTTTTTTTTTTTTTTTCTTCTTGTTTATTCCAGATCTCGGGGAGGGAGGTGCAATCCCACGAGCTTGTTAAAAAGTTGCTTTTGGGCTACACTTAATAAATCGTCGAGAAATCATATTTGCTCTGCTGCATAGTGATCTTCTCTGTCGCTCAATATCCATACTATCCGCTCCGCTGTTACGATGTGTCCTAAGTATTTGACCTGCGGTTGTTCAGTTATTTTTGTGCCATTTAGGCTAACGGGTAGTACTTTTGTAGGGCTTGTGCCAGATTTCAATACTAGTCACACAGATTTAGTTGGGTTATAGACCATGTTATGTTCAGCGGAATATTCTTTGCATATCTTTAACAGCTTTCTCAATGCTTTAATGCTTGGAGACAAAATAACCATGTCATCTGCGTACGCAATGTTTCCCAGGTAACAACCTAAATTTGCCGAGGTGAGTTTATCGCTTAAATCATTCATATAGACGTTAAATAAAATCGGTGATAGGCTTCCCCGTGTACTGGATAGATAAAAACAATTATGATTATTTATCTTTTTTACGCTTGAATTCAAATTCAAATTTAAATAATCTTTATTGTACAAATAAAATATGAAATAAAAAGATTATTTCCTATAGGTACAACCTATTTCTTACAGTTAACCCAATAAACAATAAGAGAAAATAAATATATATATATATATATATATATATATATATATATATATATATATATATATATATATATATATAAATATATATATTATTGTGGATATTATAAACTGTGGAAAGACTGATATATATATATATAAAGAAAGGTAAACGCAGGAAACTCCTTTAATAGAGCTAGCAGTCCACAATGAAGTGCTGGTACCTACCCTGATGTATGGCAGTGAGGCATGGAATTGGCAGAGGAAGGATTAAAGTAGACTTTATGCTGTATAAATGTTATCCCTGAGGCATATGTGTGGTAAAATACTGTATGATCATGTGAGAAATGTGAAGATTTACAAAGAATGCATTGATGATATAAGCGTAATGAGTAAGATTAAGAAAGTGAAGCTTTAATGGTTTGGGCACGTAGAGCGAATGAACAAAGAAATGAGGGTAAGGAGAATATGTGGCGTGAATGTGAATGGTAGAAGAAGTCGGTGATCCCTGAGGAAGACATGGAACGATCAAGTGAACCAAATTCTTGAGTCGGGCTATATCAGAGTCAGAATAACAGAAGAGTATATATAAGATGATGCATGAATGTGAATTAGGCAAAGAGTGTGTGCCAAGACTGAGTTGTTTGGCAGTCTGTCCTCTCTGCCTACTCATGCGGATAAAATGGCGTGATTGTTAAACATCGCTGCACACCCAGTATCTTTCAGCGTTTGCGGGGTAAGAGGGAACTGCGGGCAAGCATTCCAAACTAGATTGAAATTTATTTTTTTTACTTATCGATATGCACAAATACACCAACACGTTACCTCTTTAAAATGATTTACTTCTACCTTCATTCTTTTCATTTTCAGAGTACCAAAAATAGTGTCAGAAGTACCAAAAAGACGGCAACTACTGAAAAGGGAAATGGTAATTTCATTGTCTAATGTGGTCAAATAAAATATTTCATAAAAATATTTAATGTTTTGTGAAATTAAGAAATGTTTTATTTCACAGAAACTGAGTCAACGCACAACATCATCTCACTACCAACTACCAACCTCGACTTGTGCACCATAGAATGTGAATGCATCAAATGGTCAGTTTCTTACATTCTGCCTTTATTGTATATATTATGAACTGATAGTGGACGTATTCACAGAAACTGAGTCAACGCACAACATCATCTCACTACCAACTACCAACCTCGACTTGTGCACCATAGAATGTGAATGCATCAAATGGTCAGTTTCTTACATTCTGCCTTTATTGTATATATTATGAACTGATAGTGGACGTATTCACAGAAACTGAGTCAACGCACAACATCATCTCACTACCAACTACCAACCTCGACTTGTGCACCATAGAATGTGAATGCATCAAATGGTCAGTTTCTTACATTCTGCCTTTATTGTATATATTATGAACTGATAGTGGACGTATCGGTATGCCCACAGTAAGGTCAATTTTATCTTACTTCAGATGAAATTGATCAAACATTTTCATCAAGCTGTCTGGGGTTTAGGAGCCGAAAGGTTTATTTTTAATGTGACACCTCATAAGAGCGCCCCTGTCTGTAGAGTGTAAGGGCAGGGGAGCTATGTCACCACCCGGTTAGGCAGCGTTGTGAGGCAGGTTAAGGTAGGGGCTATAGGAAGAGATTTATTAATGCGGGTCTTGAAGAGGCCCGGATTATATGAAAGAAGAAAAACAAATGACGGTAACTCGTTGCACATACGAGCCGTCTTACACAAAAACATGTTGAACATCAACTGTGAATGGGTGTTCCGCTTGTGTATATCGAGTTTCACGCACATGCAGCAGTGCACCGGGGATGAATGCTGCTGGCTCCTTAGATCAGGCTCTAATAAAATACCTATAGAACAGACTCAGCATGCCCATATTGCTTCTGTGCATTAGATATGGCAGTTGGTCTGTTATCAATGGATTGTCAATCAGACAGACCTCCTTCCTTTGCACAGAATCAAGTAGGTTTATCATACATGGTTTTACCACACATTACATCATCAGGGATCTCATTACAACAGCATTCAATCTACTTTCATCCTTTCTCTGCCAGTTCCATGCCTCATTTCCGTACATCAGGGTAGGTACCAGAACTACATTGTGGACTGCTAACTTCGCTTTTTTGGACAATTTTTTGTTAGCGCCAACTGCATTCAGTCCTCCATTAATGGAGTTACCTGCATTTACCCTTCTTTCAATATCTCTGTCAGCCTTCCGATCTCTCGTAAACATACTTTCTAAATACACAAACTCATCCACCTGCTCCAAGTATTCCTCATTCACAACTATATTGCACACTCTTTTCATACATTCTCTTTCAAACACCTTGACTTTAGACTAATTACATTCATCATTAACTCATTCTTCATTCATACTTCGTTTATCCTAGACACGAGAAACTGTAGATCATCCATACTATTAGCAATCAGCACCGCATCATCAGCATACAACAGGCAATGTACTTTCAGATTACTCAATCAGAATTCTTTGTAAAATAATATATAATAAAAGTTACATATTCAGAATCAGCGTTTGTTGAGAATCTTTCTTTTATGCCATAATATTTTTCACTGAAGTTTCTTATTGCTTTTTTAAATGGTTCAGGTATCCCGCCATAGTGAAGTATATAAACCAGAAGAGATGGGAAGCGGAAGAGTTGAAGAGACTGAATGCGAAAGCTCCGAAGAAGAAGTCTCCGAGGAAGGGAAAAGGCCGGAGTTCAACGAGCCCCGACTCAAGGAGTAAATCTTCAAAGAATGCTGGTGGAAAAAATAAGGTTAATTTTAATAACAAATTAATGTGATAAATAGGATGGAATATTTATTGTTATCAAGTTTAATTTTAAGAACTCCATTTTAATTAAGTTTTTCACATTCAATAATATTATTGTTTAATTTATTTAAAAAAAAGTTTATTTACGAAAAAGTTCTGCTGTGTAATTTTTATTACTCTTGAAATCTGTTTCGCCTTTCGAAGGCATTACCAAACTGTGGTAAAGGCGTTTACAGACAATCTGTTTATATTATACAAATAAATATATTACAATCTACTAATATTATTTATATTATCTAATCTATTTATATTATATAAATAGATTGTCTTTAGGTGGCTTAGCTACAGTTTGAAAATGCCTTAGGAAGGCGAAACAGCTGTCACAAGAAATAATAACTAAAAAGCAGATTTTCTTATAAATAGTGGAGTTTGTAAGAACATGTTATATGTAAGTATGTTTGTTTTGATGTTGCAGAATAGGATGAAAAAACCGGAAAAGAAAAGGTTGAAACATCCAATAAACATAAATACATTTTTAAAAGTAAGTGGAATAATTAATTGCTAGTGTCAACGTTGACTATAATAATATGAAAAATAAAATAGTTTTACCTACCAATAAAACTTATATTATGTACCTAACCTCATTTAAAACCTTTATTGAGAGAAGCATTCTCAAATTCCCTTTCGCGTGGCTCTTTCCCGCTCTTTTTCAGCACCTTGTGTTGGACAAGTGGTCACCAGATGCTACACAAAAGTAAAGCGTCCCCTATGCGACTTTTGTTTACGGCATTCTTTCTCATTAGTTCTCACCAGGCAGTGATTGCCTAGGTTTTAAATGAGGTTAGGTACATAATATAAGTTTTATTGGTAGGTAAAACTATTTTATTATGTAGCCTGAACCGTCATTTAAAACCTTTATTGAGATCTGTTTGTTATCGACTGGTGACCACTAACGCTAATGTGATACTATTATAATACGTCAAAAAACTGGAATACCTACTCACGTGTTACAGTGGGTGGAATAGGGAGGCTACAGACAATGCCCTATTTACCTCTAGGGGAGTGTTAACTTCCCTTCTGTAGAATTTGGCAAAGGTGTCCCGGCTCCTCCAGTTCCCTCGAGCCAGGATGTCATCCAATCTAAAATTATCCAGCCAGTTAAGTGACGCCACTGCTGCCCGTACACTTCCCGGGGCAGCTGTGATCTTAGCTTCTTCTAGAATTGTTTTGACCCAACGGGCGATAACTGTTCTTGAAGCTGCCTTAACTGCTCCCGATGTGGTGATGAAGAGTTCTGTTAAATTCTGCTTTGTTTCCCTCCTTTCTTTGGAGGTTTCAATCAGTTTCTTAATCCAGTATGCTGGGTCTATATTTGGCTGATTTCCGTTTCTCAACCTCCAACCTGACTGTTGGTATGTAGCAGAGTCAGTTTTGGATCCGAAAACTGGCCATAACGAGACCCCTTCCTTATTTATGGATAGTTTGTCTGGCGAACACTGTAACAAGGTCAGGTCATGCACTCTTCGTCCCGAAGCTAACAAAAGTAAAGTCGCTGCCCTTCTCGAGACTTCAAAGAGACTCAACTTTTTGGGTGGGTTAGCTTCTAACCAGGTCAACACCATTCTGGGATCCCAGATAGGAGGCTTAGACAGTTTAGGATGCCTTAATGCTGCGGCTTTGAGAACTTGTCTGACTAGAGGGTGTGAGCTTAGGTTTCCTTCTTCCGGGCTACTGAAAGTTGTTACTACCGATTTATGGAGTCGAATTGTGCTGGGAGAGAAATTGTCTTCTAAACTAAGATCTGTTAAAAATCTTGCCAGGTTACTTCCTGTAGGGACATTCGGGTTTACCCCGTGATTTAATGCCCACTTTTGCCACCTAAGCCATGCCGGTTTATATGTTTTAAGTGTGGATTCTCTCCAACCTGACTTTAAAAATTCTTTCTGTTTGTCCGACCAATCTGTTAATGACTGACTCCACCCCGGCACTTCCACACCTCCAAAATAAAATCCTCTACTTGTGGAGGGGGTTTCAAGGTTCTGGTGTCTATCAGCACTTCTGTCAGGTTCATTATGGTGAAAGGAGGGCTCGTCGCTCGACTTTTCAAGTCTGGTCTCCAGAATACTTTCTTCCATCTCGGGGCTACAATCAGGTATAGGCCCTTGGCCCGGTTGAGGTGTGCGAGAACTCTCGGCATGAGGCATGGAGGGGGGAACACCCAAGCTAGAGGAAAATCCCACTCTCGAGTCCAAGCGTTGACAAAACTTGCCTCTTTGTCGAATACATTTAGGGACACATAATCTTCTACAACGTGAGCTGTCTCCGATGCAAACAGGTCTATGGTTGGTCTCCCCCATTTTGCAAAAATCAATTTTGTTGCTGCTGGTAAAAGATGCCACTCCGGAGGTTCCCGTTTTCTGGAGAGTTGATCTGCCACCTCGTTGAACCTTCCTGGTAGGTAGTGAGCAGACAGTGAAATGCGATACGTGTCTGTCATCTGAAGGACTTGACGAGTCGCTTCGAGCAATGTCTTGGATCGTGTGCCGCCTTCGTTGCGAAGGTACGCAACCACCGATTTGTTGTCTGACTGGATCAGGAGACCCGAGTCTGACAGCTCTGGCCCGTGAGGAGTAAGTGCTGCCAGCACGGCGAGCATTTCCTTGACATTGCTGTGGAGAGGTTGTTGTGTTTGGGACCAAGCTCCACTCAATCTGAGGTCGTCTAGCTGCGCACCCCATCCCCAGTCCGAGGCGTCGGTCGTGAGGGTGTGACGAATCACTGCTTGATGCATTGGTGACCACGTCTGCAGGGACCTGCTCCACCATCTCAGCTCCTCTATCGCTGTTCGAGGAATGGGATGGAGTCGTCTCGGTTTGAATGCAGGCAGCTTGCGACTGGCACACTGTAACATGCGAAGGTTAAGCCTGCCTCTATGAATGGCGAAACTAGCAAAATTGAGGGTACCCAAGAGGCTCTGGGCCTGCTCAAGTGACCACCTTCCTAGATTAATGTATTGTTTCAGTAAATTTGTTATTTTCGCTATTTTAGTTTGCGGGAGGCCTTTTAAGCCGTCCCTTGAATTCCATGAAATTCCCAAATATTCAATTTTCTGAACTGGACACAGAGTGGATTTACTGAATTGTATTATCCACCCAAGAGATTGTAACATTGAAATAGTTTCGAATGTATGCATTTTCAATATATTCTCATTTTGATGTACTATCAAAAAATCATCTAAGTAAACAATTATTCTGAGACCTTTGTCTCTTAATTTTTGCGCTATCCAATTGGTAAGTGAAGCAAAAACCTTTGGAGCTGAGGCTAGTCCAAAAGGCAAACATGTCATTTGAAGCAGTTCTCCATTAAAAATCAGTCTCAAAAAACGGCGATGATTCTCATGAATTGGAAGATGAAAGTAGGCTTGAGAAAGGTCCACTTTAACCATCCAGTCGCCTGGTTGAATAAATGTTGCAACCTTATTAACATTAATAAGTCTGAATTTGCTAATAGCTAAGAAATTGTTCAAACGACGAAGGTTGAAGACCGGCCTAAATGACCCGTCTTGCTTCGGTATGAGAAACATCCGTGACAGAAAGGAAGGCGATATTGAAGCTGATTCCAATATCTTTTCCTTTTTCATTTTGTCTATTTGTCGTGTCATTTCGTCTGTGATTTGGGTTTTATAAGTTGAGCTTACCGTGTCTGTCACTATACTTAGAGGGGGTTTCTGCCGAAAGGGTAGCTTGTACCCTCGCAACATGGTTAGCAGTGTTGGTGGTGCTTCTAATTCTTCCCATTTGCTTATAAAGTGCTGCAATTGCCCCCCCTGAAACGCCTTCTCCGGATAGTCATAGCCTATCCTTGTTGCCAAAATTCCTTCGTGGTTTGGCTGGTCCCCTCTTGTCCGCACCTCTTGCATCTTGATTAGATCGCCCTCCGCGGGGGGCTTTGTTGTCTCGGAAGGGCTTGTTGTCCCTAAACGTCCTGCTTTCCCGAAAGGGCCTGCTCTCACGAAAAGGCTTCCTCACTGGCACTTTCTTGGGCATCTGCGAGCTGGTTGATGGCTGAGGGTCGAAGCTTGAATGTGGGAAGCATTTATCCAGTCCTCCCATCCGCTGAATCTGGGATTCTAGCTTCATTGGTTCAAAAAGATAACCCGCTGCTGGAGGAATATTTTTGACTGCCTCCCGTACGTAGCGGCTCTTTATCTCGTTAAGGATTGCGTCCCTACGATGCTGGATCGCATTTGCTCTCCTTCCACAGACCATCTGCAGGACATCTTTGGTCACTGTCTGATATTGCGTATCCGGGGCAAATAGCGACTCCACTTTCTTGAAGAGGGAACCTGCTGACAATTCCTTGCCTTCCTCTGCACTCCAGTTTACCAGTTCCTGAAGAGATTTCTTGAGGCACTCATTTTGCTGCAACAGGGCATGGCTTAGTGACCCGCAAAATTTGTCAAGTGACCCCGCGTATTGTTCTGCCTTATTCAAATGCAGGAACTCTCCATTAACCTCCAACTGGTTGAACATGGGGTTGGCCAGATATTTTCGTACGACCTCCCCATACCTTACTTCGTTCCATTCAGGCGAACCGAAGTGTTGTAAATCTTCGATTTTCTTTACGCGGTTTGCGTCAGCCTTAGGAACTGTAGGTTCCTTACACGTGGTTTCCGCCATCGATAGGTTTAATTCCTTGAATTCATGATTAGGATTTACTAATTCCATCCCTAGCGAAGATCGTGAATTTCTCTCCACGTGTATCTCTTGATCTTCCGATGATGCGTCCTCGTCGGAATCCAAGTTTCTCCTATCTTCGTATGTTCTAGACGCCATAAAATCCTGAATAAACGAGCTAATGTGCTCCACTTGAGCCGTGAGTTTATCAATGCGATGTTTTTTCGTAGATTTGGTCGATTTCGGCAACTTTCGTTTCGGCTCATCTTGTTTTGGCAAAATAATCTTGTTCACTTCTTCTACCGTCATCTCTACCGAATCGGATGATGACATCTCGGAGCCACTCATTTTTAATTGGACAAGAAACCAAAACACAAAACACAAGGTACACAAAACACAATGTAAATAAGCAAACAACACAAAATGGCCGACGAACTGACGAACTTTTCCGTCGTGTTTACCACGTGTTTTATCCGTTTTTAAACAGTTAAAAATTTAAAAAATACTTCGAACAGCCTCGCTGTTATAATATAATGTATTATCTTGAAATAATTATACACTTAAAATAATTATATACGGGAAAAATCGTTATAAATTCGGAGCTACTACGCAACGACAACGCCAGCGACGGAATTTAAAACGCTAATGAGAAAGAATGCCGTAAACAAAAGTCGCATAGGGGACGCTTTACTTTTGTGTAGCATCTGGTGACCACTTGTCCAACACAAGGTGCTGAAAAAGAGCGGGAAAGAGCCACGCGAAAGGGAATTTGAGAATGCTTCTCTCAATAAAGGTTTTAAATGACGGTTCAGGCTACATAATATGGTATTATAAATATCATCATCGTATTTCTTTGAACCAGTTATAGGTCGCACGATGAGTGTTGAGGCTAACAACACATTCTTAAAACCGAATTACACCTGTCGAGTGCTTGGCCGAGTCACTCGCTTCGTTATTCTACCGAGCAACTTATTGGAGAGTAGCCGTGATCACATGTAGAAGAGACAGTAGGCGAGTCAGTTCATCGGGATTAGTTTAAAGTGCTGATAACATGGTTTCGCGATAGAGGATAAAGAGAAAAATGAAGAGAGTTTTACAACAACACAGAACTAATTTAAAAAAAAAAAATTTGACTGTCTCGGTTGATCGCACTGACTGAATGAAGGGCGAGTGAAGTGCCGAGTTGAGTATGCAGGCGGAGGGTATACTTACTCGACCGAGTCATTGGGCCTTGCTTTGCCTTGCTGAATCACTTGTCCGCTACTAGGCCGAGTACTGACTGCACTATCATATCAGCCGAGCAGTCGGCAGGGGTAATTCAGGCACTAGGATTTGTTGGATAATGTACTTACTTACAACCTTTTGCCTTGCTTGCGCCTGCTTTTTCTTATTAGTGAAAAAGAGACAACAAGTGTAAACAATCATTGAATTAGAATTTTCCAAAAGTTTTTGCAGTGTGCTCATTTTATTATTAAAAAATTGACTTTTTAAAATTTTCAGCTGCATTTTCTTTTCTGTACTCTAATAACGAGTTTGAATCATGCTGTATTTGGTGTAAATACTGTGTTCGACTCAACTCTAGTTGCAATGCCTTTATGTTAGGAGTTTGTCTCTTTTAGGAATGAGAGTTCATTAATTTTTTTCAAGTTTCTCTGATTAAATGGTTGAAGGATACATATCTACAAAAAGAGAACATTAGAAATATAAGGACAAAAAATGAAATCACAATTTATAATTCCCAGATTGTTTTCCCTCGTGTTAAAATTGAGTAAACGTCGTCATAATAATAAATTGTTAAAAAACGGTGTCAATTATTTATTTAATTTCAGGTCCTGCTGGAGGAACAAGCGGACATGAGTGTGATTGCGGCTTTACCAAATGCCTACCAGCTACCCATCCTGCAGGAGTGGGCCCGCAGGCGTCTCAGGGGTGGCAACTCCAATGCAGAGAGCGGTATTCATTCAATTCTATCAACAAATAATTCCAATCGGAGAAAATTGAAATAGCGAAATCGAAGCTTTATAGAAATAACGCTGTTTTTTTGCAAATCCATTCAAATTACTTGCCATCATATCCATCTACGTTCACCCAAAAAACCGTTTTGAAATCTCAATCCCAGATAGCAGTACAAGACCTACAGAGTCCAAATATAGTAGCCAGAGTAGTCACAGTTGTTGGTGACGATGAACAACGATGTCGTCAGTAGTTGATGTGCATTACGATGGGATGCATATAGGTCACATCACAGTGGGATGTGAATCCGTGGTCCATGATCACAGTGATGAAGTCGGTGTCTCGACACCGCGTCTGTGGAGACCGGACTGCTGACGACGAATGACAATGTCGTCATGGTAGTGTTCATCACTGACGAAGACGTTGAGACTTCCTGGTGCTCCAGTGTGAAGTATGTAGTGGCCAGGGAAGATGACACAAGGCCAAGGCGCTTTTGTAATCCCATGGAGCTGATGATTAGTTGAAACCTCTCCTTTAAGGCCGGACGTAGTAGGTTGGTGGCCCATGGCGACGCGGAACGGAACGGCCGCTCAGTAGGTTTGCCTGGGACTCACTTACTGAATGCTCTGTTGCTGCTTATCACTGCCTGCCCTCTAGGTACCGCGATGTGGTATTTATATAGTGGTCACACGCGCCTAGTAAAGTCTAGAACCTCTGAGGCCGTAAGTAGGTAAGCTGGCGGCTTCGCTATTATTCTAGATATATACTACGCTGCTCTCGAAGATCTCTGGTGCTCGATGTACCTTTGCCGCGCGTCTCGTAAGTTCCAATGCGATGCAGTTTGAATGTATCGATGTTCTAGATCTTTCGAGGAAGTACCAAGTATAATTCTAGTGGCTGCCACTACATTTTTAAAATCTGTGATCATTTGTGTTTTTTAGAAAAGTTACGCCTTTCGCAAAATGAGCGATGGCGATTTTTGTTGAAAGAACGCACCCGCATCCCACCTCCAAAATTACCCTTCCCTGATGAAAAGCTGTTCAGTATGAACTGGAATATGCGTCCAAGAATCAATAAACTTGTAAGACATACCAACACTTTATTTATTTTTTACCCACCCCATTCAAAGTTATTTTGACTGAAACTGACCACAGCAACTGAATTAATTTTTGTACAAACTTATCCTGAATTTATTGATGTAGTTAAAGTGACATAAATTTTTGTATTTATTTTGTAACATAAGTTTTTTTTATTAATTTTTAGAAATTAATAAAAATAGACGGCAATGCATACTACTATTTATGTAAAATTAAATGTTTTGTTGAGCGACATAAATTATGCCAGATCCGAGGGAATGCCTTCGAAGATACCCGCCTTAAATTGTGGAGGCTCGGAGGGAATGGGTTAATAAAAATAAGCCCAGTACTCAGGACCCGATTTAGGTTCACTAGGCTGAAGCCTAGGGCGCAAAATTTTTGGGGAGCACATCCCAGAAGATCGGCCTTAGGCCGGGGGTGCTTAAAATATTTTCAAATGTTCTCCTTTCTGATTTGCGCTCCGTAACGCAATGCGCCCGCAACAGGCTAACGGGACGATCATGCTGCCCTTTCAGGAAAAGATGATAATATATTAAAATCGATATAAGATTGGAATTATATTTGTATATTCATTTATTTATTTATTGTTTCTTTACATTGTATAATTTTTTTAGGTTAGAAATTTTAACCTCACTAGGACAAGCCTGTGTTGAGGTTAATTCATTAAGGTTAGGGTTTACTTTTTTTAGTTTAGGCGGAATATTTTGTCTTTGTAGTTAGTTAAGATTTTACCTAAAGAATTTACATCGAAGAATGCTATTCTACATTTACGCTATGCAACGTTTATCATTATTGGTTAGCCTAGATATTTATATAGAAAATGGAACTCATGCCCATAGACAGGACCGCCGAGAGGGGGTTTCAGGAAAAACCTAGATCACAAGGCCGGAACACTCATTCAAAGCAGCCTCCTAACTTGTATAAGATTCTACAAAAATTTTAATTTTAATTTTTTTTCAATTAATTCTTATACAGGGTGTCCGGAAACTCGTAGTACAAGCGGGAAACTGGTGAATCTACATCACATTTGGAGTCGATTTTGTAGTATATTTTTTTTTGATTTGAGCTTTCGTTATCGAGTAAATCGAGTTAGAAGTTCATTTTTTTTTTTTTTTTTTTTTTTAATCAAATTCTTATAAATTATTACTGAAGATCAAAGTACCCAACTAATTAAAACTATTTGAAAGTAAAACAAATGAAGAAACTCTGATTTGAAGCATTATTTTGAAATCACCCTTCATTTAATCCAGTGTAATCATAAAATATTTCTGCTCTGCAGGGTTAAAACATCTGTTGTTCAACCCTAAACACCAGAAAAAACTTTAACCCAAAAATAGCCGAAAAATATTTTTTTTTGGTTTTTTTTTTTTTTTTTGTGAAAAAGCTCAAATCAAAAAACTTTATGTTTTTTTGGGTTCCCCATGTGGTGTAGATTCTCCAGTTTCCCGCTTGTACTACGAGTTTCCGGACACCGTGTATATTAAAACATTGTTAAATATAAATAAATAAAAAATTGGGGGGACCTCTTCTGTGTACTTATTTATAGTTTTTTATGAGATATCAAATGGATTATTAGCAAGATTGCCTAGTACAGCTGGAGCCCTTAATCGGTCCCTATCAGTACTCCTTGTGAGAAACCACCATCAAAAATTGAAACATAGCCCCATATTTTAGTAACCAGATCAGGTCAGGTAATTTTCAACCATCCTCTTCCTTACATCCTCTTCATTACCCTAATTGGGAATGCCATGGTCTCGCTGGGTTCAGCCAGATGGAACACTTGTTTGAAAGCCTTTATTTATGTGGAAGAAGAAAGATTGGAACAAAACAATAAAAAAATGTTTGTATGTTCATAGGTTGAAGAATTGCACACAGAATATCATAAAAAGGTAAAACGTAAATTGATAAAGACGGGTCAACTTTGGTGGCCGACCATGGAAATGCAGAAATTCCCAAACAAGAATTTCAGGTGAATAGTCTTCATTTTAATTGAATAAGTATGCTACAAGTCTTCATTTTAATTGGATAAGTATGCTACAAGTCTTCATTTTAATTGGATAAGTATGCTACTAGTCTTCATTTTAATTGGATAAGTATGCTACTAGTCTTCATTTTAATTGAATAAGTATGCTACAAGCCTTCTTTTTAATTGGATAAGTATGCCACTAGTCTTCATTTTAATTGAATAAGTATGCTACTAGTCTTCATTTTAATTGGATAAGTATGCTACTTGTCTTCATTTTAATTGAATAAGTATGCTACAAGTCTTCATTTTAATTGGATAAGTATGCTACTAGTCTTCATTTTAATTGAATAAGTATGCTACTAGTCTTCATTTTAATTGAATAAGTATGCTACAAGTCTTCTTTTTAATTGGATAAGTATGCCACTAGTCTTCATTTTAATTGGATAAGTATGCTACTAGTCTTCATTTTAATTGGATAAGTATGCTACTAGTCTTCATTTTAATTGAATAAGTATGCTACTAGTCTTCATTTTAATTGAATAAGTATTCTACAAGTTTTCATTTTAATTGAATAAATATGCTACTAGTCTTCATTTTAATTGAATAAGTATGCTAGTAATGTGTTCTCAAAGTATTATGTATTTAACCTGACATACGCCTGTGAATCATATATGAGATGTTGATGGTATGTCCCATAAGAAAATGTCACAAATATTACACATTCTAATTTTGTAATTCCAAAGAGCTCATCCAGTATCAGTTTGTTATTTTTGTTAAAATCTTCATAATTTAATCATACTGGTGACTTCTATAACCTGTTGAACGAAGGCCACCCATATTTAAGTCTCATCGCTCTAGGCCTTAAGCCTCGAGTGTCTAAATTTAGGTAGACGGTTTTTGCAAATTTATTTCAATTTTTTTTTCATAAAATTTACAAATATGGGAAACACATTGAAGTATAGGCGAATTCTTTGGCTTTAAACCGCAGTAAGCAGTTTATATGTTTCTGTATTAATATTCAGAAGAATGATTTTTTTAATGAGCTTGGGCGAATCAAAAACCGCAAGTCCGGAAATCTCCATCGCTCAAGGCATTTTTTTTTTGTATATATGCGATCGCTGGCTATCATCACCATCAGTGGTTAAGACTATCAATAACAGAGAGTATGTGTGAGACGATCATGTATGAATGTGGATGACACAAGAATCGTGTGCCAAGACAGACTCGTGTGGCGTTCTGCCCTCTGTATCTTGTGGAGAGGCTGAAGCACTATGGTGTTTTTTTTAAACTTTTTGATATAGTGGCATACAGAGCTCTGGGCCAAAAAGGCCCATTTCTCTTTCATCATGAGTTTAAATTATGGTTGTTGGAAAATAAGATTTAGTGTTTTTGTGAAAATGTATTTGCAATGGTACATGGCTGTAGTTAGGGAGGTAATTTAAGTATTATTTGTTTCGGTTTTTTAAATTTAGTTTTGGTATTTATGTCATACTGGGCGAGACAATTGATGGATGCGTTTTTATGGGTTGGAATGCCGCAAGACTTATGATGTGGTACTATGGTGGTTAATAGATTATAATAAATATATTTCTTCATTATAATATACTACAGCAGAAAACTAAATTCATAAATAAATTTTAACCCATTTTTATTTAAATTATTTCTCTTTCAGGGATGTATTCTTTTCCTATGTACCAGGAAGAGAAGAAGATTTTTATTTAAAACATATTAAGACTGTAGAAGCTAAATATTAAATTTTACATCATTCTTATTACTGTACGAAAATAAATTTGAAATGTTGTTTGAGTAGAAAGAAGATTGTAGAAAGGTGGTGTGATTTTCAATAATAATTAATATTGTTGCAATAAAAATGCACTGTATTAAAAAAATTATCCTTCATTCATTTATCTGGCAATAAAACACTAATATTATTTACAGGAATGTTTTTATTTTTTTTCTATTTCATCTAAAGTATAGTATGCTGTTACATTTTTTTGTAAAGTTTTCTTTATTTTATAAACAAAACGGTATTTGACAGTGCTCTTCTTAATTTCTGTCCCACAACACAATTTATTTCCATGTCAATTTAATGGACTAATAAAGTAGGTAATAACACATTATAAGTACAATTCTTAATTAATCATCAGTGATGATATTTTAAATAAATTAAGTAATGGTCACAATGAGATATATTATTATCATTTACACATCAAAATAATACTTACATATTTACTTAATTAATACAGTACACAATTTTTAAAATAATATTTAATAGGGTTTCCAAAAACCTACTGAACCTACTGGTCTAATCTTAAAATAAACTTATCTTATTTACCTCTTACGTCCAACCACAAAATAATGCTATAATATCCGTGAGCTTGTGTGTGCACTTTGTATACATTTTCAGTTCTTACAATCCGAGAAGATATTTCAGCAAAGTTACAAGTATATTCCATTATAATATTGTCTGTAAATAACAATTTGTCTCAATCATCTCCACTTTACGGATGATCATGCAATTAAACTATTAAATATATTTTATATTCAATAATGCAAGCAACTGAATGAAAACTATGCAGAATTATAACTTATTATATAACACATTCTCATTTACACTTTGAATTTCATGAGATAAGTTAAATGAGAAAATACAGTGAAACCTCTCATAACGAGCACCTCCTATAACGAGTAATACAGTATAACCTCTCATAACCAGTACCTCCTATAACAAGTAATACAGTGGAACCTCTCATAACTATCACCTCCTATAACGAGTAATACAGTATAACCTCTCATAACCAGTACCTCCTATAACAAGTAATACAGTGGAACCTCTCATAACTATTACCTCCTATAACGAGTAATTCGCATAACAAGCAAAATAGATGATGAAAAAAATGTTCCCTTAATGAGCGACATTTCAATTTCAAAAAGGGCAAGTCCCATCTTCACGTCACTCACTTGTGAGCCGGAACTTTCCCGCCAGTGCGTCAGTCTCTGGTTAACACTCATTCCGCTAGCACGTTAGTGTCGCATGTGATCACACATTTTTCCAAACTTGGGTTCCGACATTATTTGTAAGTTTATTTGTGCAAAGTTTAATAACCCTTGCAAAAAAATCCCTGAAGAAAATACTAAAAGAAGATAACCATAAGAGAATAAAAGTAACTGTAGAAATAAAACGTAAAATCATTGAAAAGCAAGAACAAGGTATGAGCGTGGCTGATCTAGCTAGAACATTCAATCCGTCTACTTCAACGAATTGCACTATCCTCAAGAACAAGGATAAAATTAAGAAGATATATGCTATGATAGATGCAAGACCACTCCGTTACTCCAGCTTATGGACCAGCAAATTATTTCTAACTTTAAGAAACTCTTCACTTCAAGCGTTGATTTGAGGTGACTGAAGGGGCAAGTCTCACTCTCAGAGAGTTTTGGAAAGATCACTTTCACATCGTTACTTGCCTCAAGATGATCGACAAGGTGTGGGACGGGATTACCAAGAGGACCCTAACTTCTGTTTGGAAGAAGCCTTGGCCAAAGAGCATTGTCGAATGTAATTTTGAGGGGTTTGAAACAGTACTTGTGTAGTCTACAGTCAACGAGATTGTGTCTTTGGCCAATACCATGGGACTGGAGGTGGATAACAGCGATATTGATGAGCTTGTGGAAGAGCACAGTCAAGATCTGACCACCGAAGAGCTTATGGAGTTGCATTGTATTTCACAGCAAGTAGATAGAAGAGGAGGGAGTAGCAGAGCAACAATCTTCTGGTGCAATAAGAGAAATGCTGAAAGCATGGAAAACTGTTGCATCGTACATTGAAAAGCATCACCCTAATAAGGAGGCGGCTATGCGTTCAAAAATTTATTCAATGATAATGCTGTCACATTTTCACCAAATTTTGTATCGTAGGCAAAAAAAAATCTCTAGACTTCTTTATTGTAAAAAATAATTAATTATTTGTCATAAATTCATAAATACTAAACTAGTTTTTTGATTTTTTTAACTGTTTTTTGCAAATCGAAATCGCATTCCAGGTTGTTACGCTCCTTTATTAACATTAATTTATATGGGAAAAATTGTACGCTTCGAGTGTTTCACATAACAAGTAATATTCTGGAACGAATTAAGCTCATTATGAGAGGTTCCACTGTACTCCTAAAATAATATTTTACTTTATTATGAGTAAAGTAGTTGTGCCGCAGAAAAACACTATTCTTATAACTTTATAAAATCAAAATATAACCATTTTCTTTATTTGTAGGTAAATGATTTAAGAAGATTCTCACAGTCAAAAGAATTATGGTGATTGATTTTGGGATATAAGCAGTATTGCATTCCCTCCTCCTTGTGTCAGTATTTCAGACAGCCTTGTAGTCTGTTACTTACAAGGGATTATACCTCCAAAATCAATCATAATAATTTTCTTTATTTATGTATTATGGAACAATATTTTCTTTAGATATTAATATTTAAAGTTTGATTTTGTGTTGATTTCAACAAACACTTTGCAAAACTTGCAGCACTGTTAAAACAATGCAACAAATTCCTCACATCTGTAGAAAAATGCATAGACAATTTTATTATTGCTAATAGTAACTTAGAAACTTACGAGGGCTTTTCAGAAAATAACCTCCATTTGGCTATAAATAAAAATAAATAGTTGGCTAAAAAACACGCATAGATTAACAAATGCCTCTTAAAACGACAGTTTTCCACTATTTTTCAACATAGTGGCCATTTAAATTTAAGCACTTGTCATATAAATTCACCGATTTGGAAATTCCTTCTACAAAAAACCCGGCCGCCGTGTTCACTCACGTGAATAAGTGGCTAGACAGGTTGACAAGTGCTTAAATTTCAATGGCCACCATGTTGAAATGGTGTAGTTTTAAGAGGCACTTGTATCTATGTATTTAAATTTATAGCCAAACGGCGCGGCGGTTACTTTCTGAACATCCCCTGTAATTTGTCCGAATTTCCACTAATTTGAGTAAACTATGCATCAAATAGTTTTACTATCTGTTATCATAACTTGTCTATTCATCCACAAAAAGTTGGATTTTTCAAAATACTGTTCAATTTGAATGAGACTTCTGTTTCTGGTTTCCGGTAAAACGAGATACATGAAAATAGTTCCTAGAAGTGATGATACTCCGAAGATAATAAATAATCCGTGGATTCCTATCGTTACCTTCATTAAAGGATACATTTTGGAAAACACAAACAGTGTAAGGTTAAACACCATGAAAATGTAACCTCCGCACATTCCTCGTATTTTGGCTGGAAGCAGTTCACCCACCATGAGTCCCGGTAGCATCATGAAACCGAGGGTGTTGGAAGCTATGTAAACAATGATGCATACAGCTGTTACCCAGACATCGACAGACGTGGGAGTTTCTCCCATTCTGGCCAATGTGAAGATACCAAGTCCGAGAGAAGTAACGGTAGAACCTATCCCAGACACAATGCACAGAGTTCTCTTGTTCATGTAAAACAGTAAAAAGCACCCGATTATAGAAAACACCAGTCTTATCACCGCAGTTAATATGGCCGCCACTAAGCTGTCCATTCCGTCACCCGCCACGTCCTGGACTATGTCGACAGCGTAGAATATGACGATGTAGGTCCCCGAGAAGATCTGCAGCATGTTGAAGACATTGATGATGACAAGCGGTTTGAGGATCGGAGAGCGCCGGATTATCGTGAAGAAGCTGTCTTTGGTTCGGATTTGTTCTTCCCTTTCTCGGGCACTTGCTGTCAGAATTTGATGGATTTCTTTCTTGGCCTGAAATTAATTAAGTAAATTAATTAATATTATACATATATCTGGTGAATCTACATCACATATAGAACCCAAAAACACTTATTTCAAACTACTAATGCATCTAAAGGGTTAAAAAAAACTTTTAAAGGGTTAACAAAGCATTTAAGACAATAAAGAGTTGATTGTGACCCCATAATTTGACCTAAAAAATTTCAACTTCAGACTCGATTTATCGACAACCAAACCTCAAATAATCCAAAAAGGTTATAACCACAAAATCAACTCCAAATGTGATGTAGATATAATTTTAGAAATATATTTTTTTTATATATGATAAGAGACAGAAAAACCAGTGGAACTATTGTATTCTTAATTTGTTGAAGTAGAGATGGCAAAGAGAAAGGTTGTGTTAGTTTAAGTTATTAAGTTATTCAAAATTATTATTTGGCACTAAACGTTTGTAAATTATTAATTATTTTACAAATTGATCTTATTTATGCGTCAAATGACTATACTATTTCTAAAGGCACCTACCAAAGATAACAAAGATCCATAGTAATATCTTTTTCATAAACTACACACTAACAACAGAAAGAGGTTACTTGTCCTAAAATTGTCACTTGATGTCCTTAGGTCACTTCAAGGCAACAAATGTACATCTCTCTGTCTCATTAATTTGGTGATAGTAACATTTCTCAATAACTCAAAGTATAGATCTCACCATAGTTTCGTCACCCCGCAGCCAGAGTATTGCGGAGTGCGCCTGTGTTAATTTGCCGTGCCTCGCGAGCCAGTCGGGCGTCTCCGGAGCCTGCAGGAGCATGGTGATGGCCAGAAGGGGTAGTATCACGCCTGACGCAGCCACCCATCGCCATGGCAACTCTCCCAGGCCGTAGATCAGCAAGATGCCCAGGGAGTAGTTCACAAAGGGAGCTCCAGAGAGAAGACCTCGCAGTTTTGGATCCGCTATCTCACCTAGATACACCTGGAAATCAAAGGGAAGTTGTAATTTTAATTGTAATTTACAACAGTGTTATTATAAAACAAATGAAATAAAATGTCATAACTTTTTATTTATGTATGTATGTATTTAATTTATTTTTTACGCTATGTCGACAATACTCGTTAGGTATTTATATAAAAAAAATAAATTAGTAAAAATGTTATTATTATTAAGATTCTTTCGTATGGTGGGGGGTTCAGAGGGAGACATCTAGATCTGCGAGCCAGTCTAGGGCCTCAGGCATTGCCATAAACCTCATGAATCCCGCTCCATTCACTCCCGGGGAGTGAATTCGTTGACCACATGTTCGGTAGTCTGCACCTGCACCACATTCACACATCGCCGACTCTTTAAGGCCCCATCTGTGTATCATGTGGGCACAGCGGCTATGGGAGCACCTTAACCTATTGATGGCGGACCAGGTTTTGCGAGGCAATAAATTTTATCTTTAAGCTATCTTAGTATTAAAAAAACCGTTAAGCGTCAATGCATAGTACTTGTTATGTAAAAAATAAACACACGGAATCGGTTAATCAAAGTGTCCAACTTACTGACAATTGTACCAACCTGAGAAGTGGCAGCCAGCGTTCCGACAGAATACCCGCACAGGACCCTGCCCACAATTAGCGCAGACAGCGTGGGGGCGGTGGCCAGCACCACCCACCCAGCCAGCAGGGGCAGCACGCACACCTGCAGCGTTCGCAGCCGGCCCAGGCGTTCCATCATGGGCCCCGCCAGCAGAGAGCCAATCGGGGTAGCTGCTGAATGAATGCTCGCTGAAAGAATTAATAGTTGAGTTTGAAGACAAATTTGAATTTCTTCTACTTCCATCATAGTAAGGGGAAAATGTTGCTTGTGCTATAATGGAGGACTTAGCTAACAGAGAGGATTAAGCCCGGATAGGAACTCGGTGCTTTAGACCACCTGATCAATCAATGAAGTTACTTTACATCATAGAGAGAGAGTTCAGTTGTCTATTGTTTTAGGATGCTAGGAGTAATGCGTAAATTTATATGGATGTGTTAAATTTAATACATGTAAGAAATTACAAAATATATTTGTGAAAAGTATAATATTTGTAAATATATTTACAAATATTATTATTATTATTATAAGATCTGATGACATCCTTGGGAGGCAAAAACCGGTCCATTCCCAGGTAAATCAAGGGAACAAAATTTTTTTGATCACAATACAACAATGGAATTCAGTTTCAATAATAGAAATGTGAAGTAATTCACCTATCCAAGAGCCCATCTCCAGGTCAGCGTGCATGGTGGAGTTCTCCGCGTACAGTTGTGGCAGTAGGACGGCAGAGAAGCCGATGGGTTGTCCCGCACTGGCCGACATGATGAACACGGCAATGGCTGCTTTGCACTGAAATTCAAAATCAGGTTAGAGACTTCCCATTCCACTCAATTCTGTTTTTACACAATTACGATATAACACGGTCAACAAAGCAAAGTGGTAATATCCATTCATATTAGAATCCTAGATTTTTCCCATCCCCATTCGTACACTACACAATATAGTGTAGAAGTAAACAATAACGCGTTTTATTTTTTGACAGCCCGACATGACTTTCATTCAATAGAACATATGTAGGTAATGTTTTCTTTTTTTACATGGTCTTCTGTGGAACCTATCTCCGTGTAACAACAGAAATAAGTGTACTTTAATAACAGAACTATTATAGTATTTTCAAGAAGGTCTCTTAGGTCTCCTGGCTCCACACCACGGTATTTAACTTCCCAAGGTACATTGGTACCATGGATGAATGGATTCTTCTTTGACATCTCATCACATTTCATTCAGCTATTGGAGCTTTCTGCTCCCAACGTCTGTATAATTATCCTCCTAAGGTGGCAACATCCTTTTAATAGTATTTAGTTCGGTGACATTCGTCAACAAAACTACTTGACTTCCCC
This sequence comes from Hesperophylax magnus, assembly GCA_026573805.1. Classification (NCBI taxonomy): domain Eukaryota; kingdom Metazoa; phylum Arthropoda; class Insecta; order Trichoptera; family Limnephilidae; genus Hesperophylax; species Hesperophylax magnus. The sequence goes on along the minus strand of JAIUSX010000977.1, from coordinate 2,110,311 downwards.
AAAATATGCAGCCCATAATATATAATATAATATTGTGTTGTCTACAGTAAAAAGTTACATTAAGTTACCTCCCTAATGGGTGCCTAATTAAACAATAATATATAATATCTTAAGTACACACCGTTTTAGAGGAATACCATGTATTTATATTGTGGGATTACATTTCAGGAGTTATTATTTTCAGATTAGATTATATTATAAATGAAGTGGCATATTAAATTTGATCAGGGTAATAACTCGGTAAGTAGACAGGTAATACCGACTGGTGATGATGACACATGGGAAATGTATAGAAGTTAATAGGCATGTCATTGTCATGCTCTGGTTTGGTGTTATAATGTTACGAATCTTGATTGATTTAGCAAAACTAATAAAATGATTCGACAGATGCTGTTATCTTATGTAAAAGTGAAAAATTCCAAGATTCCGAGTGAGTAATTATTTAACTTTTGTCTCGTTGATTGTTTTATCAGCGTGACATGTTAAACGAATTGAGAAATAACGATTTGATTTCTTATCTTTGTCAAGGCTACAGATTATGAATGAATGGCTACACATTGTATAAATTAAAAATAATATGCTAAATTAGATAGAAAAAATTGCTCTGATTTCAAAACTTTTTGTGAATGCTCGATTTCGAGAGAAATAATTTACATAATCCCTTAAAAAGACCCACCGCACAGCATCTCCAAAGATGACGTATGAACCGAGAGAAATTATTTTCCTCACGGTCTCCTGTCTGAAGTTAATGTTAAAAAAAATTCAACTCATTTACGTGGTAGTACCATGTCTTCCTTGGGTTAATTTTTTTTTGCATGTAAGTAGAACAATCGTGCATTGTCACAACAATCATCCTTGTGAACGGTATATGTGTGTATTTTTGAACATGCTTAATTTTCCAAAGAAATTTAATAATTGCGTATTACCACCCGATTTTGGATCCATCTATTTTCAATGTGATGCAATGCATTTTCATAGAATTTTATTTTATTTAACTGCTTCAAAAAATAGATTAAAATTCAGAAAAAATTGCACAATCTCGTCAACACTTGGTGACTGACTTGATTCACAGTTTGTTATTGTTTACATGTTTACGCGCCATTCGGCCGTCTCCTCAAATTACAAATTATATTGATATATAAAATTACCTATTAAGGCGATGCACTACGTCGTGTAATATTTTAAATTGAGCCGCTATCAATAACAACCCTTACGTAGATGGCGATACGGTTTAAATTTCCGCTTAACACCATCCGGCTGTTTTGATTTATGCAAGAAAAAAACATGGCCAAAAAGTGCCTTTTATTTTATTTTGTGGATGTTCAGGCATAAATATTGAATTTTTTTTCGATCATTTTATAAATAACTTAATTTGCCACATTATACAATAAAATCATAACCGTTGTAGATGGGTTCGTAAGTAGGAGATTATGAACTTTAAAGCAGTTTTCATAGGCCTTATAATTACTACTTTAATTAAAGCTTCTGAAACATTTATAGGCGACCAAATTTTCAAAACAAAAACACATGATTTTGAAATACTACGTATGGCATTGCCTTAATAAACTAATGTACCCTTATAATAGTACCCGTGAGTCAATTTTACGATAAGATAATGACTTCAGCATAAAGGCGGTAAATGTGAAAACAGAAATCTGCAATACCGACAGTTTTCTGAGCTAAAAGCTACATAGTTTATCTACCGTGTACAGATGCATCGCGCAACATTTCTCGCACCTTTACAGCACTCGGTTTTATTCGATACTTTACCGACCTGTGGGATGAGGCTTTTACATTTTCAATTTGATTTCCCAAACATTGTCAATGTTATTTGTGATATTAGAATAAAGAAGTCCTTCTTCTATGTTTTTTTTTATGCTACAAAGTGATACAGTTAACCAGACGGGAAGCGCTGAAGAAAAAATATCAATGAGGGGGCTGTGAGCTAATTATGTTTGGGAAGCTCTGCTCTAATACAAATGCATTAAATTCGATGGTGAAGAAGTGTCATTATTTGAGATAGGGGGACTTTCATTGGCCATTTAATAAATCAATCTCCAACAAACAATTCAATCAGTCTTCTTAATAAATAACCATCTCACTGGTGACTGGTCACCACTTTGCTTGTAGTGTTGTTCAATGTTGCCAGCGAAGGACCCAGAAAGCTCAGTAGCAGAAAGCGTGTTTTTTAAATTAAATCTAATGCATTATTATTTGAATCCGTTAGGTAGGCAGGTACTCTTTATTACATTATATTTAATCAGATATTTAATTATATATTTAACTATGTACAAACCCCTTTTACATAAACCTTTAAAAAATATATTATATACATACTGCATAAAATTTAATGTACATGTCTCTTTACCACCTTCAACTAGTTCAACATTTCGTATCATGTACCAATCACTATGTATTTGTTATCTGTCAGTAGTTTTAATCTCTTGGACCTACCGATATACTCATGCATTACGTCTGTATGGTATCAAATTAACTAGGTAATTTTAAATGCAGCATGAATGAGGCTGTTTAGTTAATAAATGCTTTATATTCCGACAATGTAGTTACTGTCACGCAATGTCGATTTGTGTGTTCAGTGCAATTATGCAATTACTGTACCTATGTGCGTATGTTTATGGTTTTTTATGTTTTATTTAACATCTAATCATCTCGACGGCCATCTTATCATTTTTGTCAGTGAGCGGTATATCTATCTTAGTATCTTTCTGTATTTAAACACATTGTACAGGAATCTGATTACTAATCGTCAATAACAATTTAGTTCCAAGGTCGAGAAACGGATTTCCCTATTTCAAGATATTTTTTTTAATATTGAAGAAAGCAAACACTGAGTTGTTTAAGTAAGTTTATAAGTAATAAGTTTATATTTCCATTGTCCTGAAGAAGGTTAAGTGCAACCGAAACCGGTCGGCCTATATAACCCAATAAAGCGATTTAAAACAAAGTTTAAAAAAAGACCATTTATATATATATATTTTTTTTAAGATAAAAGAAATATACTTTCTTAAAAAATATACATTTAAAAAAAATCTAAATATTATTTATTACTACCAACTTACATAAGTACATTTTAATTTTTCTCGCTAATCGAGCAAACAGTTTTTTCTAAAATATATTCATTCTATTTACTGTTGTCAAGCTATTGGGAAGAAGATTGTATATGTGCAGCCTCATCGCCTACGTTTCTTTTACCACTTTCAGTCTCTACTGAAATTGTGACAGTTTATTATTTTGTCTTGTGTTGTGTTCATGTACTTGTGATGTTTTATTTGTGTGTATAAATCCATTTTGGATTAATAGGCATATTATGACAACGTGTTCCAGGAATAGGGAGTAGGCACCTACTACATACCTATAAATTAATTTATAAGGGCTATTTTTTTCATTACCGGATACTCTGTAACATATTTTTCAGAGAGAGTTTTTTTTTAAAGAAAGAATTCCAGTTTACGAATAACCTGACAATATTTGAAAGTCTCCTACTACCACCACAGTAAGCGGAAAATGTTGCTTATGTCGCGATGAAGGACTTAGCCAGCCAAGGAATTGAGCTGACTACGCCTGGGTGGGAACCAGATGCGATGCCAACTCTGTCACTGACCGGTCCAGGTTATAACGGATCAGCAGTGTGCCGTGTGTCCTCGCCCCGTGCCCTATTGCCCACTGACCTGGTTGAAAATACCTCTGGTGGTAGAGAAGGCCTTGCCCTGGTTGCCCGGCAAGGAGCCCACGGACCCCAGGTCCTTGATGAAGTCTCGCAGCGACTCCTTGCGCCCCTTCTTAGACGGCTTGTTGGGTGCTGCGGCTGACGGGACTATCTGCGGCTTCTGGAAGTCGCCCAGCATAGCAGTCGTCTCCCTGCAAATCAACAAGTATTTGCATATTATGTTATTGTTTAGTAATTATTAAACTTATTCATCCTAAGCTAACGTGTGAGCTACCATGCTCAGGCTGAATGACATGGGGAACAGTGTCACGAACAGTGCCTCCTAGAAACAGGTCTCCACCGGGTATCTGACCGGGTGACTGTTGAAGGAATGAGGTAAAATAGGAGGGCCTATGGCACAATGGGCTTATGGCCAAAGTGCTCACGGAAACTATTTCTAACGCTTCGCTCTATAACAAATAAATACAATTTATTCTTCATCCTTCTGGCTTCTGGCGTCAGCGATTCTTCCCGTAGTTCCTCCCTAATTTTTTTTTCAGATTTTCCGATAGTTGGTGTCTCATACCCAAGTTCTCTTCATATAAACTAGCTGACGTGTACCCGGCGTTGCTCGTCTTTTCTCTAATTTCTATAAATATGTAGTGGTACGCCACTACTTGAGTCGAACGTCATTCTAGAAGTTTTGGCCTTTGCCAAAGAAGCTTCTTAGATTTACTTTTATTTTTTAATATTTGTTACTGTAGCAACTGGAATGTTCGAGAACGTTTTATTTTTCACCTTATAAAAGCGACAGCGGGAAGGAACTCGACAGTCAGTCATGTATTAGCAGTCCGCCAGTCATCAATCAGCAATCCACTGCGCTACACGGACCTACCATACCTGCGCCCCAGCTCTGCATGGACTACAAATCATTATGGACTCTTCGGGATCATATCAGCGCCCTGGCTCCGGCTATCATTCCTGGCCAGCGCTGACCTCACGCGCCTAGACCCTGCGACCACTTCGCCGGTCTGCGCCTCGGCCCCGCAGCATCGTTGCCGGCCTGCATCTCCAGCTCATCTGCCGACCAGGTCCATCGCACGGGGAGTACCCGGAAACTCCACGTCTTCACCAGTGCTGCACGCATCCACGAGTCCGGTCTCCATCAACGCGGTGTCGACTCACTGACCCGCGCTTCGACCACACCATCGCCGTATACACCTGGTGTCATCCTCATCGGTCCCAGTCATCTCCGAACTGCGCAATTCTATCGAGTCAGAATAAACGCTGTGTCACAACAAAATCATCTTTCATTCGTCTCGCTACCTGATCGCCAAAAATATAATATGCATGTATTATATAGCAGAACTACATTTCCGATTCTCTTTCGATTTGCGATCTTCGATTAAAAAAATCGTAATAAGTAGTACTTATTCCACAAAAGGATTTTCCGCCAACCGACGGCAATGAATGCATTCGGCTATTAATTTTCTCCTTATCGGTTTAACGTTGAATGCTACAAAACAATTGACTATAGCATTTGTTTACATCCCGGTTTCTTGCATTCGTATATTATATAGGCCTCCGTGGTCGAGGGGTAAGGCTCCCGACTAGCAATCAGGAGGTCGCGGGTGCAAATCCCGGAGTGAGCAAGTAAATTTTATTTGATTATCTTGTGTTATTTCACAATTTAGTCATTTAAAATAATATCTAGTTTATTTGCGACTCTATTTGCATTCCTGACTGAAAGAAACTCTCTGTATTTCCCTGGTGTATTGTGTAAAATGAGAGAATGACAATTCAACACACCTTTAAAAAGTGAAATAGTCGTGAAAAGTGATGAAACGAAAACCAGATTAAAGAGATTACGTAGGTTAGGTTTATATGTTATTTTTTAATCGCTTTTAATGAGTTTAAATAACTTTTTAAAGGTTTGTTGAATTGTCATTGTGTTGAATTATCATGGAACCTTTAAAGGTTTCCATATTTCCATTTATACACACACAGATATATCCGTTTGACAACACACAGATATATCCGTTTAATAACACACAGATATATCCGTTTAATAACACCCAGATATATCCGTTTAATAACACCCAGATATATCCGTTTGACAACACACAGATATATCTGTTTGACAACACCCATATATATCCGTTTAATAACACCCAGATATATCCGTTTAATAACACCCAGATACATCCGTTTGACAACACACAGATATATCTGTTTAATAACACCCAGATATATCCGTTTGACAACACACAGATATATCCGTTTGACAACACACAGATACATCCGTTTGACAACACACAGATATATCCTTTTGACAACACACAGATATATCCGTTTAATAACACACAGCTATATCCATTTGACAACACACAGATATATCCGTTTGACAACACACAGATATATCCGTTTAACAACACACAGATACGTCCGTTTGACAACACGCGGATATATCCGTTTAACAACACACAGATATATCCTTTTAAGAAAATATTAAAGGATTTTCGCCTATTGTTAGGATAGTGACTCAATAAAAATTGAAAGCATTTATAGGTTTGCCCTTGGACCTAGAAAATTTTACGCATGGCTCTTTCCTTTGTGCTTTGAATGTTATAATTCATATTTCATTCCCTCTCCGTTCTATAAAAAAATAAGCTGCCTCCTCCCCCCATCCCCCTGCTGCCAAGCTGGCGACTCCCTGTTTGAATCCCCACCTTCTTCTTTCCCGTCTCCTTCCACCTCCCTACTATCAACTTCACAACATTCATCCATCAGCTTCCAAACCGGATTACGAATAATTTGAAGAGATTCTTAATAAATTAGCAATACTCATTTTTCTCTGTGTGGCTGGTGAATAAATTGAGAGTGGGCAATCACCAGTTACGGGTAATCATAGTATAGTTTATCCTACTCGGAGTTACGTACTTCTAAATCGAGATGGGGCAGTTGAATAATAAATAATTATATTTAACGAAGCCAACCAACAGAGAATACTGACAAGTTTAAAAACATAATGACAAATGTAAAAACTAAAGTACCTATGTGACTGTGTACCTGCTTGTGTTCAACAATACTAATGGTGGGAGATTGGTGGGAGCCATTTTTGATTGCAAATATCTCTTGTCTTGCAGTTGATTTAAATTGCAGGCCGGATGTTTTGAATTGAAAAAGTGGATTTCACAATGTACATAAATTACACTGGAAGTAAACGACAATGGTAGATCGGTACCTATTTTACAGTGGCATGCGGTGCTGTGTTTTCCGATATTCGCGATTTTACAGTAACATGCGGTGCTGTCCTTTTCGATATTCGAGATTTTACAGTAGTATGCGGTGCTGTCCTTTCCGATATTCGCGAATTTACAGTAACATGCGGTGCTGTCTTGTCCGATATTCGCGATTTTACAGGAGCATGCGGTGCTGTCCTTTTCGATATTCACGATTTTACAGTAGTATGCGGTGCTGTCCTTTCCGATATTCGCGAATTTACAGGAGCATGCGGTGCTGTCCTTTCCGACATTCACGATTTTACAGTAGTATGCGGTGCTGTCCTTTCCGATATTCGCGAATTTACAGTAGCATGCGGTGTTGTCCCGTCCGATATTCGATATTTTACAGGAGCATGCGGTGCTGTCCTTTCCGATATTTGCGATTCTACAGTAGCATGCGGTGCTGTCCTTTCGGATATTCCTCATTTACCACAGTCGAAGAAGACTGAACCAAAGGCTTATCAAGAGTGGTAATAATACATCCCAAGCATCGAGCGATGTTCCCAAACCTTCCTATTCGACATCTATATTTTTATATTTCTTATTTTTTATAATTTTTTAATGTTATTTATGTTATATCCATTATTAACCGCGATGAAATATAATAGCCTAGCCTAGCCTATATAGCCTGCAAATAATAAAAATATAGAAAAATTTGCATGTCTCGAATTTATCGGTCCAATATCCATAAAAATAGCAAAAGAAATAAAAAATGCGGTCTAAATATATCTTTCAAAACCAATAATAACATAGGAACAAACCTTAAAAACTCTAAAAGTAGTAATCCTAAACTTAATAATAGTGGCATATATATGAATTAAAATGTGACCACGCCGACTGCAACGCTACTTACCTATATCGGACAGACGGGAAGGGCTAAATCAACTAGATTCAAAGAACATAATATAAGATGTTATAATAATTAAGCACCTTTTCAAAATTCGCAGAATATCTCAACGGACAACAATGAACTTAAACCCTTGCACATAGAAAAAAAGGGCCATAAATTAAATTTACTTGAACAATTATAAATCAATAAAAGAACCAATGACCATAATATAACATTAATTAATAAAGTAAGGAAAATTATTTATTCCACGCTTCTAAGTATGTTCACAAAACCTAAACAATATAACACATTTAAATAAATTAATAACAGCTACATCATTATTAAACAATTAAGATAAAATAAATGTGGGGAAAACAGACTTCAAAATACCCCCACAGAATATGAAATCTATTGTCACAATTATTTTTAACAGTAAATTGGTTTAACCGGTAATAAATCATTTTAAATTGGGAGGGGGTAAAATAGAATCATATTAATAAGTCGTCTAAACGTGGCTAAACCACAGTTTGAAAATGGCCTTGAAAGCCGAAACAGCTGTAACAATAACAAAAAACCAAAAAAATATTTACAGAACTTAATAATTATATTATTAAATTTGATTTTAATTAAATTTAAAAAAAATTAAATGGAGTTCTACGAATTAAACACAAAAACAATAAATAAATAAAAATATATAAAAGTAAACGTCTTGTTTAGGTTACATATAAGTTCCTACTTACAAAACTTGTTATTTCAGAGAAAATTTTGGTTTTGATTCAAAATAAAAGAAAATTAGAAACATTATTTTTGGACGCGAGGTCTATTGTTCACAGAACTATTTGTACCTCTATATTAGAAAAAACAAATAAGGAAGCAATTCTAATCTACCTTGAATATTGCTTCAATATGCGCTTGAAGAACACAAAGTAAATAAAAGAGGTTATTGGTGCGACCTCGTAGTCAGAATATACCAGTTTTCTATATTTAAAATATACAAAACGTGCTAATCTATATTGCATACAAAAAACAGATCAATTTAGCAACTTAAATACCAATTTAGTGTATTTATTTTTTCCATACAAAACGTTCAAATTAAAAGTGCACACACAAACCAGACGCGTGCGGCGCGTGTCCGATACATCTAATCTAATTTAAAGTAGACAAGTATCGACTTGTCCATGATAATTAATTTATAGAATCAATAATAGTTTTATTGAAAATGGGAATTCTTTTCATTGCGTAATGTAGCAGCGGCGTGGAAATCTACTTGGATAAGTATTCTAACTCAAAACAGTTACCCATAGGTACTATTTTATGTGGTTATAGCGTATGAGTCCCATCTGCCCCGAGATAGTGGGGTTCGTATCTCGCTATCGCATCGCAGCAGAGCGCTTTCAATTTTCTCTTTTCTTTTGTACGCCGCCTAAACCTGGGGTCTAGCACTAACTTTACAATATCGGATCGATAGGCGTAACTACCTATGATTTTGTACCGATTTCTCGAGCACAGTCGCGCTATTGATAGCCAGACCGATATTGATAATGCAATAAATTAGAAATCGACATACGTTGGCAACACTGAAGGTACTTGCCATGAATTGACATTCCTAAAAGTCAGACGACTACGTAAAAGTTTACCTAAATACTAATAAATTGACAATGACGAATTGAAATAAATTCCGTATACATATATTTTACTTTTTGACACTAAAAATGTGGTTAATTAGTTCATGAGGTCTTTAGTCACGTCATAACTAACAACTTTAGTTTTTCCAGGCTGCAATGGAATCAATTAATAGCTTGGTTAGATCACCTCCATTCGTTAATAAGTCAGTTATTTTGCATAACGAACGACATTATCCAAAAAGTTGTGCAAATTGACATCTTATCCGATACCTTAAAAAGCTATATGACCGCAGATGACGGATTTCATCCACATCGTATTGAGATAGGGCTTTACCCTTCTGGACATTGCACCAAGCATTCGCACAGAAGATACAATTAAATTTGGATCTGTGGGCACATCCTCAAAATACCTTGCATGTCATGAGCGCCCGCAGAAATTTTTCTAGCGGGGGCAAAATAGTAATGTTTTAATGTAGTTTTAATTTACTGTAGCGTATTTGTACGGTGAACGAACGGACAGGACACTGTAGTAATGAAGGGCATACTGTAGCAACACAATATATGTATATAACAAAAAATATTACAACATGAATTTACTGGAGTCGTCTGTTATCGCTACCAAACATATTTACAATTTTGTCCGTAGTATTTTTTGTTGCAGTTCACTTTGTCTCTGTGTACGCTTAACATGCACAAGACACACGTTCATCTGACATTGTAGATCTAAGCCATGTTTTTACACGACGTAATGTGCTGAACGATCGCTCCACCGTACATGTTGTTGCTGGTAATGTTAGCAAAACCAGTAAGTCATACCTGACACTCGGATAAAACTTTGTAAAAGGTAACAAGTCGATGAAATCTTTGCTTCTTGTATTCTCGCGTTCTCCGAAAATCAAAACAACTCAAGGCTTCAGTTTCGAAATTATCAATGTGGTATACCTGATTAATAGTAGACATTATATCCTTCTGTTGACGATTCAGTTTGCACAATTTCGAAGGATGTAACAACGCTAAGTTAAATTGTGCACAGTTGGCTTCACAACATCGACTCTCCATTGAGTTAATTAGAGAATCTAAGCATGGAGTTTAACAAGTAACAAGCAACAGCACCCGTTTTCCGTTTTTTTACAGACAGGAGTTAACGTTATTTCTTCAACATCTGGAGTCGATGGCTGTGGCTATTTGAGAGGTTATAAAAATTTCCGGATATCCATGACCCCTAAAAGTAACAAGGAAGACAAAGAAAATGAATTAATAATAAATAACAAAAATGAAGAAAACTTAAACTAAAACTGAAACCCAACCAGTCTCCATAGGCCTGGTAAAAATTAAAATAAATACAAATTAAGAAACAAAAATTTTCATAATAATATAACATAATTAACAAAATAAATTATGTTAATTTACAATATAACAAGCTTAGTAATTATAAATAAAGGAAAATAATCACAATAATTTGATTATTAAAGGCTTATAAAATAACTTTAACCACTGTGTGTGCAAACAACCTCATTAATTATTCAAACATAGGACGGTACAATAAATCATGTAGCTCTTAACTAAATTTATAACGAAATTAAAATAGATAATTTATATTTTTCTAATACTTTGACTATTTTCAATCAATCATGGGGTTCAATCAATTCAAGTGCCCCCCCTGTGGGCGCCCATGCCTGCAGTCCCTGCACTGATGGAGTGATACGCCACATAATATATGTAGGTACATACTGTGCTACTATTCCTCTTCGAACACAAACTCCACATTCCAATGAAACCTCAAACCGTGATAAAAAGCAAGTCCTAAACAAATTAACACACTCCTACTGTTCTTAAATAGTTTTTTCAGTGTCCGCTTTTAGCCAGATTTTTACTATTATACATCTATTTTCGAATGTATTTTAAAATTTAAAAAAAAGTTTTTTGTTTGATTGAGGATTGACGGTAGGACCGACATTAGTTTCGTATATTAACTGCTGTCATGTCGTCCGATTTCAGAGAAATTCGTATATATCCGCGTGAGTGTATGTGATTGACGCCAAAAGTTTATAGAATGCATTGTCATCGACAATGAGTCTATCTACTGAGTTTCAGCTCGATCGGATGTTGGGAAGTGGGTTAATTTCCACTTCTAAGATTTGCATTAATTCAAATAGATGTACATTTTTAAAAACGTATTTTCATGACATTCAAAGAGAAACGATTCTCTTTATTTCCGTAACTTACGGAATTCATGTGCGGTATTCAGATACAAAAAGAAGGATGGGTCAGTCAGGTAGTTATGTGGTAACAATATAAATAATACCTATCAATTGCAGCAAATTGAAAAAAAATAACGAAACTTCTTTAAGAGGAACGGCTTACTTCCTACAAAACTCATTTGGATTTGAGGCCAAAATACTTGACCAAACTAAATAATTATTTTTTTAATCAAAACATATCGCAAATATCTAGTACGGATATGTGCTGCTATATTAATTTATGTTTTAAATTAGAAAATATTGGCTATCAAAGAATTCAATTTTTCACTATTTTAGAGGTCATTTATGTGAGTTTATTGTAATTATTAAATAAATAATCTTTCCTTACTTACCAATGAATAAATAAAAATACCTTCTACAATACAATGAAATATGAACTAAAGAATAAAACTTCGTAATAAAGGCGTGTTTTTTTTCGGAATTTTTTATATTTATGTTCGATAAATTTGAGTTCCAACGTAAATCAGTGGTTTGAAAATTAAATTCAAACCAATCAAAATGGTTATTTTTATTAATTATTTTTTTAAATATAATGGTTAATTATATTTGCGTAGTAAAAAAAGGAAAGATTATTCTTTTATTAAACAGCATTGATTCACAAATAATTTCCAATGTTGCCTATAAAATCATGAAAAATAAATATTTTTTTATAAAAAAGGAACAGCAAATCCAAATATTTATATACCATACCTTTCACCGAGCTTTGTTATGTTGGAAATGTAGTAGGTACCGTTACAAGCAGGATGTGTGTCTAACTCGGCCCGTTCGACAGCTAGCCACGGGGCTATCGACCACCATGTAAACATTATCATTTATATTATTATTATATAATATAATTGTTGTTATGTCTATCCTTTCAATTATTTAGTGATCAATGAGTAGTCCTTCGGAATATTGACGGCCAGACGAGACGAGACGAGAAGGTCAATTTGATGTGTTGATACAATTGATATCGGATACTATTCGCGGGTGTGATAATTTAACGATGTTGACTGGAATTGATCTCTTCAGAGGATGTTTATTAGTGTAACAACGTCATACTTAAACACTAAAGCAAACAAATGTTTGCGTGTACAACAAAAACTTTGATTAAAATATTAATCTTAACATCATGTCAATCAAACAACTCGATTCAGAAGCAAATACAAAACACAAGAAATAACAAATTATTGCAAGCAATAATTAGTCGCCTGAAATATAAATACAAATTGAAAGTAGTTGAAAGAAGTTGAAAATAGTAATATTTTCAATTTGTATGTACAGGCGACTAATTATTGCTTATAATAATTTGTTATCCTTTATGCTATGCATAAAACTTTGTCTTATAAACTTTGTCTTTTACATTAAAAAATAAATAAATAATAATAACAACTCCCCCGTATTACTAAAAATATAGTACTATAGGATTCATATCAACGCATCGCAGCGCCACCAATTTCTATTATTAACCCCTCAGGCTTCTGGCATATTCTGTTAGTTGGTAAAAATGATGAATTCGAGCACAAAAAAGTTTAAAAAATGGCTCACCTTACGTTTTTACTGAACTAAAAATACCAAAGTTGAAAATAAACTATTATGGACAAATGTATTATAAACATTGAAGTCACCTCACGTTTTTGTCGTATCATAAAAAAAATAATTAATAAAAAAATTCACGAAGTATCAATTTTTTTCTTAATTGTGTGGTGTTCAGCGTAATTCTTCTGTTATTCACTTCTAGACTTGAATCTAAAGCTTTAACACAGTTTGGTTCATATTTGTCACCATTACAGTAAGGAAGACACAATGTTTCTACGAGACCATAATGAGCTGTTTCGAAAAGCTAACAAATTAACCTGACGGTATAAATGACTGTTCTTATGCAGGTAGATACTAATGCGGTAGATACTAATATTATATTCTTCAAAATAATGACTATTGTTCTTTCGTTTTCAATGTCAAAGCATCATCGTCTATATTCAATCGATGATTAATTATTATTAAAAGGTTTAATTTGTTGAAGTCCATTTTAATTTTATTTATATTATTGTAGAAAGCAATCACTTTGTGGTTTGACATATTTAATTAAAATATTACAGTTATTTTGTTTAAAACCACGATTTTTTATTAATTTATTGACCGACCGGTTTCGTTTAGCTCAAACATCATGAGGGTGCAAATTAATACAGTAGATATTAATTTTTCAGTTTATTTTTATTAAAGTTTTTTATGTTTAATAATATAAAAAAATAGTTCTACCGTATAATTTTGTATACATCGATAATACACGCCTTCAAATAGAAATGTATTCTATGTAGATTTTGATGGAAAGCAATGTCGCCACAGACTATTATACCCTTAGTTCTATGAGATTATACATTTTAAGACTATAAAATCGAGACAGCCAATCATAATTGCGCTCTTACATTGTGTATCGTCATTCGATTTAATTTTGAATTTATATCGAGAGATTGAATTTATGCAAATAATGATCAAACTTTTGTATCACGAACACGCCCACGTCACATTTATTGTGTTCTTCTTTATTTTATGATAATTATAAAAAGTTAATCGGGTACCTGCCCACCAGCTGCGTGGCATTCCAGATCGGGAGAGGTTGGTTTGGGGAGGCCCTTTGACCTCTCTAACTGATCTCTTAACCCATCACCTTGCGCCGCAGTGAGAAGGATATAGTTTTTTTATTATTTTTTTTTATTATCAATATAAAGTTTTTTTACAGGGTTTTTTTCGATGTCTAGACAGACATCACTAGGATAAACCTGTGTCGAGACAGACGTATTTAATACATAAATTAATGTTTATATATTATTTGATACATATAATATTTCATTACATTAAATGACATTGTGAAAATGATAAAAAATAATAAATAATAAATGATAAATTGGTTAATCAGCATCTAGTTGGAGTACATACTTATGAGGGGATTTTTATAAAATTTTTGATCTTGGATCTGTCTTGGCTGATGATCCAAGACTTGATGTCTGTTGAATATTTCAATAAAAATTCGTTCAGTCTAATGGCTAGTAGGAGAGCATTATATAGTCTTGTTGCAAAATATCTAAAATTTATTTGGCCAAAAGTTGTTTTAGCGAAAGGGATTTGTAAGAGATTATGTCCTTTGGTTCTAGTATCACGAGCAGTTTGGATATTGTCAATAGTAGTTTTGTGTTTGAAGAGGTATGCTAGTATGTTTTTGGCATAAAGTTGCCTAGTGTCCATAACACAGATTTTCCTAAAGATTTCATCCGAACTGCTTGTGATTGGTAGTTTGAGGATAATCTTTATTATAAGTTTCTGAGCTTTAGATATTGGATCAATGGCGGCAGCGTTTGCTCCTCCCCATGCTATGATACCATACTCTATTAAAGATTGAAAAAGTGCATAGTAGATTGTTTTGAGCTGGCTTAGGTTGACAAAAGTTGCGAGTTTGTCTAAAAAAGTAAATGAATTTTGTTTGCTGTAGGGGTTATATGTTGTTTCCACTTCAAACTGCTGTCAAAAATAATACCTAAGTACCTATTTAATTTTAGTAACCTGTTCTAAATAAGGGCAATCACATGTTATCGTATTTGTCAGGTTGCAAGCACATATTTTAATTTGATTTTCTGGGGTTCTTAAGGAAGGATTAATACTAAATTCAATGTATTTAGTTTTGGTCACATTCATTGTTAGTGTATTATTGTTTAACCATAGTTATGCCCCTGTTAGCTTTTATGTATACATCATTCCAATTGCTTGAATTGAAGAGGAGAATCGTATCATCAGCGAAACTTACAATTTTGGCATCTATTTGAAGATTACATAATTCATTTATGTATATTAAGAACAAGGTAGGACCTAAAACGCTTCCTTGAGGCACGCCGTAGCTATATATTTCCGTCACTCCTGGACATAATGATCCCTAGATTCCTACCCAACCCTCATGCCTTTTACCTTCCCAGAACTCCCTCTCCTTACTTTACTTAAAAAAGGGCCTCCTGTTTGTGGTTAATGTAAAAAAATGACAATACCTAAAATCACTCATTAAAACCCAAAAAGCCATAGTGAAAATAATTCTGAAAGACCCTGTAAGACCTAGCACCGATGAAATCTTCAACAAATTTAACATCATGTCACAACAACTCATTTATTTTGTATTAGAAACACGAGATCTCAGTGTCAAAACATGTCCAACAAGCATGTGCGAGTTAAATGTAAGAAAAATAATATTATTATACATTAAACACCTTTCATATTTACATAACTTCTTCCTACAAATATAACTTGTTTAAATAATGCATATTATTCCCGAAAGAACAATAGGATTATTACGAAGCTATACTAGGCTAAACTACCATTTAATATAATATATTACATAGTATTATGTAATTATTTTAAAACACCTATAAATTAGTATGCTGAAAAACATTCTACTTAAAATCTCATTATTAACACATTATACCCAACCGTTTGGTCAAAACATTACTCCAAACCATTAAAACTCCGAGCAACGCCGGGTTGCTAGTAAGTAATACAAATAGATGTTTCAATGTAATTTCATTATAACATAATATTATAAATCCATTGTTTACGATCACATAGAAATATTTTAAATTATGGTATTACTCATGCGCGTAATGAACATCCGGGCCCCGGGAAGCTAATGGAATTAATTCTCTGTTCAAGAAAAAAATCAGAAATTAAAATTGTTTTCATCAATTTCAGCAGAAGTAAGCAAAAAATTGTTTGGTAAGTTTTTAGATTCTCACGGCCAAAAGCATTTTTGTTGTTTGTTTTTGGGGTGTTATGCCGTGTTGCGCTAACTCCTTCTTTAGCCGACGTTTCGGACAGCGTTGCAGTGTCCATCATCAGGGCAGATCCGGTAGATCCGAAGACAAACAAAAAAAAAAAAAAAAAAAAAAAAATTGTTTATTTCTCTATCATAACACGCTTCCATCGCTTTATCTCTTCAATGCATTTCGTTATGCACTTTGTTGCTTAGCCCGCGTGGCTAATGAAATAATATCAAAAGTGCCGATTCAAAGAAATAATTAAGTACATATAATAATAATATGTTATCTGTGATTTTTGTAGAATCTTTTTCAAATAGAGAGTACGTATAATTAATGCAATAGGACGAACAAAACTAATCTCGCACATTAGCAGACTTACCAAAACATGTGGTATAAATATTACGCGGCGCATAAGGTCAGAACTGTGAAAAACTTATTACCATGGCGTTAGTTCGGTTAAAGCATACTCTTTGGTTAAAACGGTCTTAAACCAGGCTCAAGGCCGGCTTTACCACACCAACGTTGAACGGGCTTGTAAGAATGGAATAAGTAAGACAATAAGTTAGTCAATGAAATATATAGATTAGTAGAAGTCCCCGGTGATGGCCGGGCTTTACGCACAGTTGTTCGAAATCAAATATATACAGTGACGTTCCTCTTATTTTGAAGGTCAAGGGTGCAAAATTTTATTAATCTAGAAATAAAACTGTAGATTTGTTGAAACTACAATTTTAAAGATTCAACCTGGATTATAAGACCCATATTAATCAAAAGAAAATGTAATAAATAATAATAATGAAGTAATGTATGTATGTAAAGAGTAATAAATTAGAAATTTGGATCGTCTTAAACTATGTAGAACTAAGTCAAAAAACTTACATTTGAGAAAACAAGGGTTTTGCGCATGGTTTTATTGTGTAAATACCACCATCACCATGGAATTATATTGTGGCCTACATTGGAGATAAAGATTTGAACACATATTTATTACTCCAGCACATATTACAGACCAATTAAAAAATATTTAAAAATAGTTAGTTTTCCCTGATTGAAGACTAAGGACGGGTTGTTTCGGAGAATTTGAACAATTCATCAAATTTCAACGTTCATTTTGGGGTTCTCTGAAAGACTTATTCAAGTTCTGTTATTATATTAATATATTATAATATTATATATTATTACATATATTCTGTTATTATATTTAGGCCTCAGCACGGGCAAGCCACCCAGTGAGGCCTACATTACTGGAAAACATAAATTGTAACAAAATAATGTACCAAATAAAATAAATAAATAAAATAAATATTATTGTAGGCTAGTTGCTTGACAAAACTAAAATAAAAACAGAACTTGAAAAAATCTTTCACAGAACTTGAAAATGAACGTTGAAATTTGATGAATTGTTCAAATTCTCCGATACAACCCGTCCTTAGTCATGTTGGTTCAAAGTTAGTGCACTCTGGCTAAATGGCTAAAATAAAATTAATAAATAAACTGACATTCTTCTTTATATAATATGTTATGTTCAGTAAAATTGGGCACGTTGTTTTTGAGCCACGAGAAAAAATCACGTACACCTAAGTACATATTTGTACAATCGATTTTTAGCTAATCGCCACTTAGACTAAATGGGTAAACTGCCCAATGTTTGAATGTAAAATTAAGCCCTATTGAACAATTCAAATATATCATCTAAGTTCACAAACTTTACTGTGTGATTACATAAATGCAAACATTTTTTGTTTTGTTTTGCAAAGTAACCGACGTTTTGAGCGTAATCAAATGATATTAAGCTAAAATATAGTATGCATCAGATCGTATGTAAAAATATCATAATACCTTTGATTCTATTTTTTTTTAAATATCGTGAATAAGAAAATGATCGTCATCACCTGAATCAACGAGGGATATTTCAACATTTTTTTGGTATTCTGCATTTTCGAAGTCGTCTGTGGCCATAACCTAAAAAAATCTAAATAAAGTTAGCATGTTCTCTCGTACTCAGTTAAAATCAAACATTTAAATATATTTTTTTCTTACTTTAGAACTGTTTATAAAAGGTCAGTTTCCAATAATTCGTAAACCTACCACCAAATACTTTTCATCTGTGGTCATACACGAAAAGAAGAAATATATTTTCTGATAGAACATATTTCAACCCACCTTACAATGTAATATTATTTTTTTAAACTACGTAAATCAATGAACTTTGAAATTATTTTTTAGACGCCCGATGAAGAAATGGCAAGATCAAGTGAACCAGTGCCCTTGAGTCTAAAACAGTATTGCAAATTATCCAATTATTAATTCATAACTGAGTCGGGCCGTGTCAAATCAGTCAATCATCTCGAGTAGTTCGAGTTAAATATTATTGTTTTTTTTAAATAAGTTAGTGTCGGGTGCCATGGGAAACTTATAGGGTTGTGCAAATGATTAGTTAATTATTATAATACAAACATTAAATCTATCTATTATCTGCACCCTTTATTGGTGATTCAAATTAAAATTCAATATATATTTATAAATAGTATCTGATGTGCACATGGAGTTGGACGGGATTGTGAATGGTTTAGTATGAGTTGTTTCGGAGAATTTAAACAATTAATCAAATTTCAACGTTCAATATCGGTTTCTGTGAAAGTCCTATTCAAGTTCTGTTATTACATCATTATAGGCTGATAGAACTGAAATAATAACAGAACTTGTAAAAAATCTTTCACAGAACTAGAAAATTAACTTTGAAATTTGAAGAATTGTTCAAATTCTCCGAAACAACCCGTCCTTAAAGTAAACTTTTTTGGTTGTGAATTCTAGTATACCTGAAAACTATTTGTAGTTATAAGGTGGAAATAATATTATTGATAATAATTGAAAACGTTTTTCTTTCAATATTTATGTTTAATTTATAATACCGATATTTCACAAAAAATCATTCTGAGAAAGACAATATTGGTGAATTATTTGTAAAATAACGACGTTGCAATATCGAATTTTAGAAGATTATTTATATTATATTACATTGTTCTCAATATATCCACTTACCTTAAAAAAAAATTAGGTATTTATTTATAATAATAATTATAAATGTACTTTCTAATTTCGTTTTTAAGCCACATTTTGTGTTAGCCCTAGTATTTTAGTAGGAAAGGACCATTGCCATTTGAAGAAAAATATCCCATAAGGGATTTTACATACCTAAATAATATTTCCAGGAATATTAGTTAGTACGTAAATGAAAACAAAATGCATCATATCTTAATTTGTTGAGGCGTGCTAGATGCTAAATGCCTGATACCAGATTCTAGATGCCAGTTGCCAGATGCTAGATGCTAAATGCCTGATACCAGATTCTAGATGCCAGTTGCCAGATGCCAGTTGCCAGATGCTAGATGCTAAATGCCTGATACCAGATTCTAGATGCCAGTTGCCAGATGCCAGATGCTAGATGCTAAATGCCTGATACCAGATTCTACATGCCAGTTGCCAGATGCCAGATGCTAGATGCTAAATGCCTAATACCAGATTCTAGATGCCAGATGCCAGATGCTAAATGCCTGATACCAGATTCTAGATGCCAGTTGCCAGATGCTAGATGCTAGATGCTAAATGCCTGATACCAGATTCTAGATGCCAGTTGCCAGATGCCAGATGCAAGATGCTAAATGCCAGTTGCCAGATGCCAGATGCTAGATGCTAAATGCCTGATACCAGATTCTAGATGCCAATTGCCAGATGCCAGATGCTAGATAATAAATGCCAGATGACAGGTGCTAGATGCTAGATGCCACCTGCCAGATGCTAGATGCTCAGATGCCAGATGCTAGATGCTATTTCACTTTTATTAGATTTTAATTTACAAACATAGATTTTTAGCGTTAAATTTGCAAAAATCGCTCAATTTTTATTGAAAAATGATCTACATAAATGCACATAGAATTAATCCGTGTTTTTTTAAACTATAATAGGGAATTTCAAGGAAAATTTCCCAAATTATAGGGAAAAATCGGCTTTGGACTGAATTAGCGATCCATGAAAACGATATTTTTAATATACCATTTTTAAATTTGTCCGGGAATGTCCGTTTTAACTTCGGATTTCCGAGCAGATGCGAGGATCAAAATCATTTTAAGCAAGGATTGAAAATATTTATTTGGCGGAATTGTCTTCTTGTGATGTGAGCGACGCGTGCGACAAAAATTATAACTATTTTAGCCAATCTGGAAAATATCAATAGATAGCCCGATAGCTCTTAAGTTTGCTTACAATCATTTTACCTATAACCTGTTGGCCGTGGAGCAAACTATTGATTTGTGGTATTTCTAAAGAAAACGTCAAAAGGACCTATCAAAATCATTAATCCTTTATCTATATCAAACATTATTATCATCACTCAACAAAAGCATTGTTAAGATAAGCTTTATAGTGTGTCAATACCGCAGATATGTGTTTTATTGCGATCTAATATTATTTTACAACAGGGCTGTATGTCAAGTAAACCTTATCATCATTGAAGAAGACAATATCAACAACTCTCAATGAAAATACGAGGTAGTTAGTCCCAAAAGTAAGGCCTCCCAGTTTTTTTTAATGAGAAGGGATCATTATTTTCATAATTGTGAATTTATGAACGAGATAAAGATACTATATAAAAAAAGTGTAACGGTCCCAACCGGGAGTCGAACCCAGATCCTTTAGTTTTACCGGGATTGGCGTCTCTAACAATTAAGCTATTGCCACTTCATTAAAGTCCGTAATTTTCATCCATCTAGTCCAGTGCAATTAGCGATGCGCGATCGTAATTATTCCGGTAGTACTAATTTTTTTATATGTTTTATAAACTGGTCCCCTGATGTAAAATCTGAGTTTCCGACCTTGGCGCACCTGTGCTCGCGCCGCCATTTTGAAAAAGCAAAACTATATTTATAGCTAGGTCTGGCACAGGCATGACGATTGTTGTCGTATATGTTATTATATGTTATACGTATATGTTATTACAACAATAATTGGTAAATAAAAATAAAATCGAGGAATTCCAGGTTTTAAAGACTTTACCTCTGTTTCAATTTTTGGCCTGGTTTTGGTGGATTAGAGCGTGGGTATGTAATAGAGATTATAAAACATAAATTATATACCTATTTCTTTTATGAAATTTTATTTTCTACAAAATTAGTATCAATAATATTTTCATGAAATTCCACTGGAAACGAGGTATTTACGAGAAACCAAACCTAGTCGCGCAAAAAAATTGTTTTTTCAAAAATATACGCAGCTTTACGACTTTCTACC
Organism: Hesperophylax magnus; assembly: GCA_026573805.1. Classification (NCBI taxonomy): domain Eukaryota; kingdom Metazoa; phylum Arthropoda; class Insecta; order Trichoptera; family Limnephilidae; genus Hesperophylax; species Hesperophylax magnus. Next base: position 2,088,584 of record JAIUSX010000977.1, on the reverse strand, counting down.
TCGGTACCTATTAGAGATAAAAGAAAATTGGTGCTAAAAAGTTGTAGGTAATTTTATGTTCTATTATATTTGTTCAGCTACTTTAGCCGAAATTTCCATTGAAAATGAGATATTTTGGAAAAACTAGATTTTGGTGCGATTTCAGCCGTTTTTTTTTAAATGGCGGCGCGAGCACATGTGCGCCAAGGTCGGAAACTCATATTTTACATCAGGATATAAGTTTATAAAACATATAAAAAAAAATGGGATTACCGGAATAATTACGATCGCGACCCCCTTTTTGGCGCTAATTGCACTGGCCTAATCTCACATTTTTGAAATAATAATATTTCGTTCAATTATTTCCCTTTTTGGCTGCCATCTTTTTGGTGCGATTACAAAGTTCTACCCTAAAAAATTTAAATCGTATTTATTTAATTTATCTCATTTAATTAATATATGGTATTTGTGCGGCAGTTCTGCTCTCAGTATCGCCCTGTTGAAAGATCAAAATTCAGAATCGAAACGTTGCTTAATATGGCTTAATTCGTGTTTGATGACCACATCTGAATATCCCGGTACGTCCCAACCTTCCTCCTCTCATCTCCTTCAATTCATACTTCCCCCAGCCTCCCAAAATACTCCATTTGGGGACGTCATAGTCTCATTGGCTTCAGGCAGGTGTTTCCATTGTGTGTCGCGATGCAATGCGGCACATGCAAATAACTACTTCCCCCAGCCTCCCAAAATACCCCATTTGGGGACGTCATAGTCTCATTGGCTCCAGGCAGGTGTTTCCATTGTGTGTCGCGATGCAATGCGGCACATGCAAATAACTACTTCCCCCAGCCTCCCAAAATACCCCATTTGGGGACGTCATAGTCTCATTGGCTTCAGGCAGGTGTTTCCATTGTGTGTCGCGATGCAATGCGGCACATGCAAATAACTACTTCCCCCAGCCTCCCAAAATACCCCATTTGGGGACGTCATAGTCTCATTGGCTTTGACGGCCGGCATAGTCCAGTGGTAACGCATTGGACTGCCATTCCGAAGGTCGCGGGTTCGAACCCGGCGTGCGCAAATAAATTTTATTTGATTAATTTGTGTTATTTCACAATTAATTAACTAAAATAATATATAGTACATTTGCGGCACGTTCCAGAGTGGAAAATACTACCAGTATCGCCCTGGTGTAAGACCACCATTCAGAATTGAAACGTTGCTCCAAATGGCTTTAGCCGTGTTTAGTGACTAGATCTGAATAGCCAGGTACTTCCCCACCTTCCTCTTTCCTTCCCCACTTACCTTCAGCCTTACAACATCCCCCAATTGGGGATGCCATTGTCTCACTCTCTCCAGACGGGAGCAGTTGGGACTCTTGTGAGGTATTCACTATAAAAAAAAAAAAAAAAAAAGGCAGATGTTTCCATTGTGTGTCGCGATGCAATGCGCAACATGCAAATAACTACTTCCCCCAGCCTCCCAAAATACCCCATTTGGGGACGTCATAGTCTCATTGGCTTCAGGCAGGTGTTTCCATTGTGTGTCGCGATGCAATGCGGCACATGCAAATAACTACTTCCCCCAGCCTCCCAAAATACCCCATTTGGGGACGTCATAGTCTCATTGGCTTCAGGCAGGTGTTTCCATTGTGTGTCGCGATGCAATGCGGCACATGCAAATAACTACTTCCCCCAGCCTCCCAAAATACCCCATTTGGGGACGTCATAGTCTCATTGGCTTCAGGCAGGTGTTTCCATTGTGTGTCGCGATGCAATGCGGCACATGCAAATAACTACTTCCCCCAGCCTCCCAAAATACCCCATTTGGGGACGTCATAGTCTCATTGGCTTCAGGCAGGTGTTTCCATTGTGTGTCGCGATGCAATGCGGCACATGCAAATAACTACTTCCCCCAGCCTCCCAAAATACTCCATTTGGGGACGTCATAGTCTCATTGGCTTCAGGCAGGTGTTTCCATTGTGTGTCGCGATGCAATGCGGTACATGCAAATAACTACTTCCCCCAGCCTCCCAAAATACTCCATTTGGGGACGTCATAGTCTCATTGGCTTCAGGCAGGTGTTTCCATTGTGTGTCGCGATGCAATGCGGCACATGCAAATTACTACTTCCCCCAGCCTCCCAAAATACTCCATTTGGGGACGTCATAGTCTCATTGGCTTCAGGCAGGTGTTTTCATTGTATGTTGCGATGCAATTAACTTCTTTTTTTTAATGTGAATTTACTGAATTTTCATTAAAATAATGAAAAATAACTCATTATAAACACTCGAAAAAAACAACATTTTTTTACTTCGTTTTTGTTTGCTTGTTATTTAACTAACGTAACGGTAGGAATCTCTAACTTGGTATTTAGTTCAATATTATTGTGTACTTCTGCGCTAGTACCTTGAAAAATCATGGGATGATTTCAAATTATCAATTTTGAATACGACAATGAAAATGTTTTTTTATTAAAATATTATACAGGGTTTTCCAATAAGAGGTGTTATTTTGATATTCAATCGTAAAAGATCAATGGTTTCGTTGCTTGTGTGGCACGTAGCGCCGTCTTGTTGAAAGTAAACGTTTTCCAGATCAATATCTACCATCCAATTCCGGCCATAAAAAATCATTAATCATCTCTCGATAGCGCAATCCATTCACCGTAACTGTTGCTCCAGCCTCATTTTCGAAAAAGTAAGGTCCAATGACTCCGCCGGACCATAAACCACACCAAACAGTCACACGTTGAGGATAGAGAGGCTTTTCAACAATAACTCTTGGGTTTTTCGAGCCCCAGATGCGACAATTTTGCTTGTTGACGAAGCCACCGAGGTGGAAATGGGTCTCATCACTCAAGATGATTTGCATTTGATTCACTCGAGTGAATTTTAATAATTTCAATGCGTTGTTGAAGCGTGTATCGTTCCATTTTTATTAATGGCGTAGTTTCTACTTATCAAATGTCAAAAAATGACAGCTTCAAAAGTAACATCTACCGAAATAGCGGGCTATTCAAAATAACACCTCTTATTGGAAAACCTGTATTATAGGTAACTAACTAACTATACCTAACTACCTTATCGCTTGTCTGAATTTATCACAAAATTGGTTCCAATTTTGAAAATGTAGAAAATTCTAGTTCCAGAGTTTATTGAAATTAGTATTTCTGGTTGTACTAAGATTTATGACGGCCAAGCGTTGGACAGCCCTGTTTTGTATTATTGTAATGATAATGGTCAAACTCAATGACTTAACAAATACTGGGAACATCATTTTTGTAAATTGAAATTTCACCGTGAATTAGCAAAAATGTAGATTGTGAGTTGTGACATTCATTCCAAAGGATTGTACGTTTTTGTTTTAAATTTTATATTGGGTAATGATTTTTAATGAACACGTGAATTATTACTCTGTAATTACGTTCCTATATATTTCTGGAATAAACAAATTTCTTGAAAAAGACTACACCACCTACCTAATTTACTTTGAGTTACCTATTTACAAACCAAGAATAAAAATCTGGCTGAAAAAACTCTGAATAAAACAAAAAACGACATAGAAAACTAATAAAACTAATGAGGAAGACTAAGAAATACAATTTACTATACATATATTTAATATCATATTTTGCATGTACAATGTTTAAATAGTAGCTATAATAATAAGACATTATTTCTGGAATAAATAAATTTCTTGAAAAACAGACTATACACCACCTACCTAATTTACTTTGAATTACTTACCCATTATTTCTGAAATAAATAAATTGCTGGAAAAAAGACTATACACCGCCTACCTAATTTACTTTAAGTTACCACATAGCATCCAATTTTTAATAGACGAGCCAACCAGGGAAAGGGGAATTCGGCGAATTGTCAATAAATGAATCTGCCAGTATACAGGCAACGCACGTTGTCGTATCATCATTCGGTCCTCCAAAAGAAAATCTGCTTACGAATTACTAGTCCTTTTTACAATGGCGCGCAAATTGCTGACTGCGTAAAAAACTTATCAAAAGTTCATGCTTGTTTCCAAAATTTAATATTTTATTACGCTTTTTAGTTAGAAACTTTTACAAGTGTGCTTTAATTTAGCAACCTCGCTCAATTTTAGCGTCGCTACGACAGGCGATTCGAGCATACAGATCCTGCGCAGAAAAGTCCCACAATGGACAAAACTGCAAATCTCTGCCTTATGCCCTGGTTCACGTTGGCCCAACGCATTGGACCGACGTTGGTGCCAACTCGCCAATGTGCGAACGCCGTTGCCAACGTTGGCGCAAATGCCCTTGGCCTATAAGGAAGTTGAGTCCATTTTTTTTATTTTTTTATCAATGTTCGCATTCAAACTATACTGGTATTTTTTTTTTTAAGTTTGTTTTCATAATTAAATTAATTCTCAAAGTTTAAATTTTATTAAGCCCGCCAAAACGAGCGGAATCCGAGCGGTAAGAGGCGGGGTGTGGGTGTGACGTCATTCAAACTGTGAGAACCACGTCGCTTAGAATTGTTCGCATTGCTATTTCACCTATGAAAAAAGAAGTAAAAAATAGCGGTTCATCACCTTTCAAAGGTGAATATATTACATATACTGACAGTGACTCTTCCATTGATAAGTCATCTAATTATGTGCCGTCGGAAATGGAATACATCCAGGAGCCGGAGATTGAGCTGAAAGAATACCAGGAGCACATGGTTGTGCGACACTGATGACCATTGAAAGGGAACCACAACTTTGCTTGGGCATACCTTCTGTTAGCTACTATATTGTCAAGGTGTTAGAAGAGGAAGTACGCGCACCCCTAAGAAATGTATTACTAATACTACGGAAAATTAGGCTGAATGAACCATTTGCCATGTTAGCTTTACTTTTCGGGATGTCCTTAAGTAACGTAAGCCTCATATTTACGCCCACTTTAAAATTAGTAGCCACAGCTCCTCAGGAACTAATCATCTGGCCAGAAGCAAATGAAATTTTAAAAAAATTGCCACTTGCTTTTCGGGCAAGGTATTCTCAAGTGCAGTCCATTATAGACGAGATACAGATTGAGAAACCGAGTGACTCAGTAAACCAATCTGCTGCCTGGTCGTCCTATAAAAATTGTAACACGGTGAAATATTTATTTTGGTACGGTTTGCCAGAGTTTGTCTGAGATCATTAAGATATTGCCTTTGTAATGGAGTTTGGTCGGAGTAAATTTTATATTTAGTGTTTGTCAAGGATATATTTTTTACGCAATATATTTAAGCGATCATTAAGAATGACTTTCATTGACCGGATTTTGTTGGATTTTACTACACCAATGCGGAAAACGTCAACAGAGTTTTCATCAATCGTGTTATCGATTCTGTTGAGAATTTTTATTATTTCCGTCTTGTCCTGTTTAATTTGGTCAATATCGTTCATCTTGACACTTTCGGGCACATTTGTGATGATTGAGTTTTTTGCTCTCACCTTCCGTTCTTCTAACTCGTCAGCTGCTTCGCACAGCTGGGCTATTTGTGCCCCTCTAGGCAGGGACTGGGGTGGAGGCTGGAGTGGCTGGTTCTCCGAGATGCGTTGATGCGTCTTAAGTTCTCCTTCTATAAAGCCCATTTTGGCAGCAACTAGACTTATATTTCCCAAAAGTTCCGAGAGTTTAGGGGACCGTTTCGCCATATGTTCTTTGGTGAATTTGTTGCTTGGATCAGTTATAGTCATTTGTAATGAATTTATGATATTGTTTGCTGCAGTACTAAAAGAATAGGCATCGCAGTTGTCCATGTTACTTCAGAGAGAAAAAAAGTTTTGCGGCCCTGCTTTGTGCTGGCGGTGGTAAATGATTGAAAAGTCCGTAAACAAGGTGCACACACACACACAACACACAACACACACTGACAGAGTTCGGACTGAGTGATCGATGATTTTAAATAATGTTTTGACAGCAACTCAGGTTTTCTAATTTATATTTAAGTTAACACAGAGATTGGGAATAAATTGAAACTCTTTTATTGAACTGTTACTGTGATTCCGTGTAATTCGAGCGTATTATTTTTTTTTTTTGCTATTTGTTTTTGGGGTGTTATGCCGTGTTACGCTAACTCCTTCTTTAGATTATTTTGGCTATAGAAGGAGTTAGCGCAACACGGCATAACACCCTAAAAACACTAATAAATATAACAAAAATACTTTTGGCCGTGAAAATCTTAAATCATATTTTCGTATTATTTTTGTTAAAATGTGTTGAAAATGTTCACTTATTTAGTTTTAAATTGGAGCAAATTTATAGCGTGTTACTGTATTGCAGTATTATTGTTGTATATCTTAAAATGAACTTATATTCATTTTAAGATTTTAGCTTTTAAGCAGTTTACCCACATTTAGATATTATTTATATTATATTATATTATATTTTACACATATACTAGACTTTACATAGATTAGATTTTTTTATTACTACTGATTGCACTAATATGCATTTCAGCCTTTTTGTCATGAATGCATATTTCGACCATTTTATTTTTCAAATTTGAGCCAAATGATACGCGTGAACTTTAAAATCTGGGTGGCCACTAGGGTGGTTACAAGGTATAAGGTGAAAAAATATTTTAGTCCTAATGCGGGCCTGACCCCCTAGTCTAAGATCCCTTAAAGAACGACCGTAACCGAGATGTTTATTTGATGAAACGTATTTTATATTTAATTTAATATATCAATAAATATATTCCATATCGGTTGCCTAGCAAATTTTAGTCCAGGGTATGATTAATTAATAATTTAAAAAAAAATTAAACATTGCACCGGTTTGATTATTATAAAAATTCTATACCAATCGAAAGTATGAAACCAAGGTTGGCAAGGTACCATCTAGTCTAGAGTGCACAGAGTGCACGAGTCTATCGCTATCCTTTTCATTTTCAAGAACAAATAGCATGCGCACCACAGACATAGGAATTAATAGACGAGAAGATAATGGCGAGGGGTAAAATCAACTGTTGAAGAACGAAGGGAGTAAGGCTGACTGTGATTCGTCAATAAATCAATCTGACAGTAAATAGGCATCTCGCATTATAATATCACCATTTACTTCTTAAAAGTAAAACCTGCTTTTGAATGAATAGACATTTTTACATGGGAGCGCAAATTACTCGCCACGTTATGAACAAATTTGCGAAGTCCAAATTCGGCAAAAAAATTCGGTTCCATTTTCATAGTCGAATATTTCGTTTAAGTATTTAGTTAAGACACTTTTATAAATGTTCATAATTTACTTCCCAGCAACCAACCAGCTTTGTGTTTCGCGTCCAGACGTTTCTCGATGTGATAGTATAATATGTTTCTAAAACTGATCTATATTATACGATGTGAATATGCTTAAAATAAAGTAAAATAATGCTTATATATGGAGTGTAATACGACAATTGGGTTTATTCTCTTTTTCACATCTATTTTTACAAGTTTTCATAGTACAAGTCAACATTTTGCCGTGTTATTTCGTAAAATGAACCGATGATGCCTCGACCATAGTTCGCACAAGAATGATGACGTCACGTTTTCAAATTTCACTTGAAGTCATACGCGAGCACAGCCGGTTCCAATGGAACCGGTATGGGGAGTGGGGATAATACGCTTTTAATCACTTAGGGCAGGTCTACTAATATTCATATGTCTATGATGCGCACTCTCTTTGTTTTAATGGACGGACAGCTGCTATGCTTTGTCCTCTTCTATCGCATGGGATGGTTGGTTGGGACCTCTCAGTCGCACACGAGAATTCCTGGCTAGTTTTCAAAAAGTTTTAGTTTTCAAAATTCGACAACCGGAATTCGGGACTGATTTTTAGCAGGCAACCTTATACCATCGTGTTCATAATGAAATAATCTTTAATTTCATATAATTTTTATTCAATAATCAGACCGGTGCAAAATGCTTTTTCAATTTACCTGTTTATACATGGCAACCTGAGAGTTGTGACCGGAAAAGAGTAGGCAACCTAACGTTTGCATATTCTATGGGTTTCATACTTTCGATTGGCATAGAATTTTTATAATAATCAAACCGGTGCAATGTTTAAATTTTTTTTTTAATTATTAATTAATTATACCCTGGACTAAAATTTGCTAGGCAACCGATATGCAATATATTTATTGACATATTAAATTAAATATAAAATACGTTTCATCAAATAAACATCTCGGTGACAGTCGTTATTTAAGGGATCCTATACTACCCCTAATATTTGCCATTTGTCTAGAAAATAAGATGTGGAAAGTTTTAGCTCAATTGGATAATGTTAACCCGTGCCTCATCGAGAGTAAATATGAAAAAACGATTTTTTGCAAAAAAAAAACTTAATTTAATCACTTTTGATCAAATTTTGTTTCCTTTGAACATTATTTATATATAACACGCCCTAGTGGGCTTTTATTTAAAAAAAAATACTATCATTTTGTATTAGAGTAAACACTTAAAAATTAATAATGGCAAAAATGAATCCTCACGCATATAATTGAATTTAAGAGATTCAACAAAACAAAATAGTAGAAGCGTCTATTTGTGTCTAGAAGAATAAAAGTGATAGAATATAAACCATTTATACTGATTAGTTTTCAAATGAAATATATCACCCAGATCAGAATATTTGTTTCCGAGATTGTGAAGTCTCGGAATCGGAGAATTTTGGTAAGCTAGTGTCCTGGTGTTATTGAAGTAAAAAGGTAAGAAATGTCGGCATGATTTTTTGGGAACATGGATATTGATACATTGAAGTAATTCGGGACAGTCAATTTTAAAATGTAGTATTCTATAACAATATTATAGAACAATTAAAAAACCAACAGCCAAGGGGTGATTACAAAGAATTAATTCAACTTTCGTTAGTTGTGTTAGGACGTACTCCCCCAACAGATACTTTTTTCAAAGTTCCTGGTGCCATTCATCACGCTAGATGGATGGCAAAGGCCATTTATTGTATCAAAATATATCTTTTCAGGGATCAATTAACATTAACAAATTTTTAAAAAAAAAGTTATCACTGACATTTGTTTATTTTTAATAAAAAAATATGTAAAAGCGTGGTTTAACGCCCCCAAACCCACTTTGCCCCCCAACCAAGACCTACAATTTTTTAAATCTGTTGTAAAATATAGAGAAATCGATAAAGAACTTGCAGAGAAGGTACTGTCTAAAATGATAAATCATCTGTGGTACCTCAATTCTGAGCAAGTCGCATTTTCTTTCTTCGATGAAAATTTAGAAAAAAGTGTCAAAACAAGCATGGCTGTAAAAAGTCTACAATTAATTCAAATTGAAGAACAAACATGTGATAGGGATGTGAAAGCAAGTGGATAATTTATTGGACAAAGATATCGATTTTTTTGTTTCTCATCAAACTCTAAATTTTTTCAAATGATTTGAAATTGATACAGAATTTTTAAATACGGATCCTGATATATGGTGTGAAAATGCACATTATTTAAAAGCAACAAAAATAGTGAACGGTTTCAAGGTTGTCAATGACACAGCTGAAAGAGGGGTAAAATTAATCCAAGACTTCAATTCCTGTTTGACAAAAGACGAAGAACAACGACAGTTTCTGTTACAAGTTGTATCGGAATGTCGAAATTTTTTTCCTTACTCTTCAAAAGCCACGTTATCTAAGCCATTACCACCTTAATCTGATAATTAATTGTAAATGTAAATAATAATAATAATAATAACTTCTTTCTTTCATAATGCTTTCTTTTGTATATTTTTAATAATAAAACTTTGAACATTATTTCTTCTTGTTTTTTATACCTTTTTGCATTTCTTTTCTCGTAAATCCATCATTTTCAATTTGGATTGTGCTGTATTTACTTTGAAAACAGTTTTAACTACACCCTTTTTTATGTACCAATTGAGAAAATAAATAAAGTAAAATCTGGACAGCACATGTAATTAAATTTTGCAATATTGTCAGGTATTTTATAAAAAGTAATTGTATTTATAGAAAGTTAAACTTCAACCTTGATGAGGCACGGGTTAATCTTATCCAATTGAGCTGAAACTACACCAATCTCATTTTTTAGCAAATTGGCAGCTTTTAGAGGGGTCAGCACAAAAAATTCCAACATTGATTTTTGTAACCACCCTAGTGGCCACTCTGCCTCCCTCCCCCAAATTTTAAAAGTCCCCACAAATCTAAAATTCAATTACTTTTAATTTTCAGCTTTTTATATTAATTTTGCATATTAAAAAAATATATTTTGTAAACATGAACATGTATAAAATAATATTAATGGGTGTTTTCTTTTATTATTTACTTCGAGCGTATATTGTGGCACTTTCGACATTTTAGTGCATGTTATTAATATGTATATATCTGTATCGGATTATATTATAATCCGATACCTAACTATTTATTACCGATTAATAAGAACTGCTGGGCGGGCTTTTTCATACAAAACTTACATTTAGATTTGAGTCCAAAATATCTAACTTGTACAGGATCTAGGATCAATGAACTTTTGTAATGTTTTTCCTCAATTGCAAAGTTTGTACATGACGTATAAAATACTCAAACTGCTCTTTTAATCAAATATAACATTGACTATCTGTGTTCCATGTTCCATCATAACATTACGTTATCGTTGATACATAATTATAATCAGTATTGTTATTAAATCTATCTATCTATATAAATAAAAATGTAATTGTTCGTTTGTTCAAAATCTTAAATCTCCGAAAGTTCTTCACCGATTGCTTTGAAATTTTGACACAACGTTGTGTTTTTATTTATTTACATATAGGTACTATTTGCATGCCACCTGTGACAGGTAAAAACATGCTATTTTGAAAAACAGCGCCATCTGTTGCACAAACATGATTTTTTTTGAAAAACAATAAAAAAATCTTTTGGACGCAAAAGCAACACGCGCTATTGTTTCTTTATCTGCACAGACAAATTATGCCACAGCAACGCGTGGCGGGGTACAGCTAGTTATTTAATAAGATTTACTAAAAATAAAATACAAATATGTATACTCACACGGACGACTCTACGTCTTGTGTCATTTCGCCGGTATTATTTTGTTGTCAGTCCTAATAATTATTCAAAATTATTCAATTTTGACTCGAAACAAATATTCGATTCGCGAACAATATTTGTATCACTTCACCAAAACCTACACAACTCTTTAGCTACACACGTCATGTTGTCAGTTAAAACCACGCGATGTGGCATTTTTATTCGATTAAAGAACTTTACGAATTACTTAATAGATGAAGAGAAATTAGAATTAAGGTAAATAGATACGCGCGCCGCACAGTGGACCGGCTGTAGAGAAAGATAGCACACTACCTGCGCCGCGGGCCGGGCAAACTCAACTAGTCCGTCATTACTTGTCACTTGCTAGTAGTTATTAGTCAATTTACTCGATTGCTTAGTCAAAGAATCGAACTTATCATTCTGTGTTGATAAGCCGATTGGCGATCGACGAGCGTGCAAAACCTGACGCAATTAATTAAAAAAACCAGGGCCAAATCATAAGTAACATCTTGAAAAAATTCTACTAAAAAAGAAAACTAGTTTTAAAAGTTTTTACGGACTTTTTATGAGAGGACAAAATAATTTTTGGCGTCCTTTTTTGTATGGAATCTGACAGCTGAAGTATTTCACTGGCGCTTACCCTGTGTCAATTTTATTGATTGAAAACGCTGAGGTCGGAGAGTATTTTATTTTTCGATGTGAATAAGGCATTATCAAAACCATTACGTGTTAATACTGACTGGACACTGACACCCCTGACCTGTAACAGTAAAACAAATTCATTAATTGTTCAAATTTATTAATTTTCATTTCGTATCCGTAAAAGAACTTGGAAATAATTAAATATTTATGCGAAAGATATTATCTTCTAACAGTATCGGCGGCCATCTTGGCTATCAGCGTCTAGGAACTCCAGGCCACTGAACAAATAATTCATGTTATAAAGTGTGATCTATAAGTCATACTCATAAGTATTGATTTGAAAGAATGTCGCAAAGACCTTTCTGGCTCTTATGCTGCGTATAATTCGAATTAAGGGAAAGGAACGAAGCAACCACAAGCGGCTTTGTACTTCGTTCCTTCCCCATAAGTCGTGATTCAGCTCGGCAGTTCGGCTCGCGTGTTTATACCTATCCTTAAGCCCCAGACAAGCAAATGATATTGATATATTATATTTTGTTATATTACAGCACCATTGGGGTGATTTTTTTTCTCAAAAAACGGGATGCAGAAGTTATTCAGCCAGCCACTTTGTTCAACACGGATGTGCCGTAGGAAAACTGGTGAAGGGGTCATTCTTCTACGACAGGTATGTTCGTTGTTTGGATATGTCCACATTCACACAATTTATAATACGGGCCTCAGAACTGATGTCTAAAGGGGACCACTGATGAAAATCTGCACAAAGCAAATAGGTAGATATTTTTATTGAATATTAATAATGACTTATGTGTGGGAACGAATACGTAATATTTAATTTTACTTCATCACCGCTCATTGGAAAAAATATTATTATGCGTATCGCACAAATTATTTCACCTCCTCATAGCTTATGGATATCTACAGAAAAGTATTTTGAAAAATATTTTTAGTTGTTGTGGTCAAGGCTGGCCCTGAGCCAAACGGCGCATGGTGCTAGTAAATATCTCAAGGGCGCTGTGACAGCTATTATCAGGCCCGCCGCTAACGGTCTAAACGCCCGCGTGTGTAATTCCCCGGAATAACTTCGTATCTTGGGGTTTTGGGGAAGGGAAGGCTGGAGAACTTAAAAGAAGACTGCATGGGGACATTATCAGCGCCATGGCTTGGCAAGTTGGCACCCGGAGCGGACTGCTCCGATTGCGCCTGCAAAGAGCCGTCCTTGGTAAAGCGTAGCATACCCCTGATTTTCGATGGCTGTTAATTATAGCTAACCTTCGTCAAAATGACGAACATCGAATACAGAAAACCTAACCGTATTTTTTCGAATGTTTCTACCGAGTGTAGGTACCTATATTAAAGCCACCATGGCAGTTGTGTGGGTATAGTTGATTATAAGTTCCTTTTTAATACCTACTGCCAACTCTTCATTTTGTTTTTAGTTTTTAGTTCAATAGTTTTAATGATTTTGCCCAAATTGTGCCATAAAAATACAAGTAGGTACCTAATTCTATCGTCATCGTTCATTTATAAATTTTCTCTTCACGACGTCAAAGAAAAATGGCTTTTTTTCAATTACTTCTGTTTTTAGTGTTGAAAGGTGAAATTACGTTGAACTCACAAAAAAACACCTGTGAAATTTATCTCAAAAGAGTACTGTCATTTAAGATAATATGTGATTTAATACCTAAAAGCTGAATAAATAAACGTTTTTGTTATTATGCTATTTAAATTATAATCTTATTATTCTATAAATATATATTCTACGTCAAATGAAAATTATAAAAATACGACGTTGAAAAATGTTCGTCAAAAAGACGAATGGTTACTTCAGTGTACAATAAACTATCTAGCTTTAATTAATATTAGGTATTTATATATTATTACCGCTCATCCCTCAATAGGGTTTGTTTGGGTTTTTTAAATATTTTGTTTAGACACATTCAATTTTTGGGGTGATGTACATATAATCCAAATATATCTGATGCGGCCCTGGAACTAACGACGGTACTAACGTCATTCCTGACAGCAAAGTTTTCATATTCGTATCTTACTTTAAATTAGAATGTTTAATTGATTGACAGTAGATAAAAATCAGCTGTTCATAGAATCACAAATCCGAAAGTTGAGATTCTGTAAAATCTGCTTGTGCAAATATCGATTCCGAGATGTGATTATAATTTTTTTAAATTACCACAACTTATCCGTATCTCTAATCCTGAATACTATAAAATAAAGTCGCTATTTGCGTTTGTCTGGTTGTCCGATTAGTTCTTATAAACTACGCAACGGATTTTGACAGGGTTCTCACTATCGTTTAGACAATTTCTTCCGGAAGGTTTATATAAATAAGACATGCACACAATATTTACAGAAAGAACAGAAAAATCGATGTTTTGTAATCAAATCGTAAAAAAATATCTTAAAAAGGCCTACAGAAAAGTACGGAAAAGATATATGTCTATCTCCTAAGGATAATCCCCAGCAACGCCGGGTACATGTCAACTAGTTATAATATAGGAATTGGGCAGAAAAAATCCGCTTTTAATTATTTCATAAAAATTCTTATGTGAGTAAAAGATTCCATAATTTGTTAAATATAAACTTTTTAACATAGCGTCTTTCAGTAAATAGAAGTACCTATTTCATATCAAGTACCAGTTACCCTGTATACAACTTACTCTTGGAGATGCCTCTTGTGCGGTATGAACTCTTTTGATGTTAAATAACTCTTATGTTACTAGTCTTCATAATACATATATTTTTTGAGTGAATGTTTGTATGACACATTCAATGTGACCTTTGAAAATTTCCAGCTGCCTTTTTGCTTGCGACGGCACCATAGAGAAGATGTGATTCAGTTTTTAATTGTTACATAGACTTATGATTTTTTTGAATTTTGCAGGTGGGTATGGGCACCGTTGAACCATTCATTGGATGACCAACACCTCTGCTATAGGTCCACCCAAATTGGTTCGCTACGTTTGGTGACTTAGCAGGTGGGCCCGGGTTCATGGGATGAGGTTTTCCTAGGTCTTGGCGGCGGATGCAGATACGTCTGCCCACCTACTGCGTGGGATTGACTGAGGGAGACTTTTTGACCCGTCCAGCAGGACTCTCTCGACCCATCACCTTGCACCGCAGTGGGAGGGACACAATGACCCTCCAGATAACGCCTCCCACGCCTCATAACTTTTTCCTTCCCAGAACTTCCTCTCCTTACACATTTGGTCCATAATAATCATTGCGGATTGCCGAGATCTTCAAATAATACACATACAAATTGTATAACGAGTATAAGTTTCATAATATATTTATTTAAATTATATGTAGGCACGTTCCATAATTCAATATAATATTTACTACACAAACTAATAAAATTATTTTTAGTGAAAATAAACAAATACCAAATTGAAATGCCATTATACTTTATATCAATAAAAATATTTATTTCAATGGAAAATGTACCGGTTACCTCCAAAAGAAATGAACACTTTTTTAAGGGACCCCATTAAGACTAAGGACAGGTTGTTTCAGAGAATTTGAACAATTCGTCAAATTTCAACGTTCTATTCAGGTTCTGTTATTATATCATTATAGGCTAGTTGCTTGACAGAACTGAAATAAAAACAGAACTTGAAAAAATCTTTCACACAATATGAAAATGAATGTGGAAATTTGATGAATTGTTCAAATTCTCCGATAGAACCCGTCCTAAGGTTTTGGGTTTCAAACTCTTTAACATTTGATGACAATCAGCGGCGCATCGAATTTTGAACAGTTTCGCCAATTCTCGATCAGTTTCAGCCATTAACCTTCAGCATGCCAAGATGGAAAACAAAACTTGTGTGGCCACGAGGGCTGACTCAGTTACCCCACACCTTTCAATATTTCAATGCCATTTTTTCCATTTCATCATAGATTTTATTGCTAATTATTCTTATCACTTACACATTTAAAGTATTTTAACATGGTTAATTTTTAAAAATACCTCTTCATCATCATCAAAACATCTCATTCATCAACGAAAGTGGCCTCTGGCGGACAGCGGGTTGTACTGACTTATCGCGTATATGAACATTTGGTAAAATACAAAGAGCTCTTTTTAGGGTTAAATTGCCTAATACAAAAATTAATTAATTTGGTAAGTTCCTGCTTTGGTACCTTAACCCCCCAAGCAACTTTGGTAATAGTGCGAGCGAATAATTTCAGAGGTTTTGTCTACCCCTGTTGTCAATATGAAGGTTAATCAAATTTTTATAATGCTCGTCAGATGACCAAAAATTTTTCAAAAGCTAAAATGGCCGAGAATCGTCGTTTAACAGGGACCATTCAAATTCCAAAACAGTACTGATCGTTCATTTGACTCTCATCAAATGCGTAGTTTGAAACATCCCAACCTAAGCAATCGTTTCAAAAATGAAGAATGTGATCGATACAGAAAAATTAAATCTAACTTAACAGGTCAGCTGCCACTAAATTTTGAGGACGTAAACAAATTATATCCGAATGTTCCCGGCCAGGCACGGTGGCAGCGAACTGGTTAAAAGAGGTACATTTGTCAGTTGAAAGTGTGGTTTTATTTTCCTCCTGTGATTATGCTAGTCTATGGAGATTGCTTCTGGCCGTGGGGTCGGAGCCGAACTGTTGGTGACAGAAGAAGCGGATAAGGAGGCGCAGCCGGGACAAGCGTGGAGACTTTCGTGCACAAATATGTCACAGTCGCAGCAGAAGAACTTGTTGCAGAGGCCGCATTGGTACACCTGACAATAGAAAATTAATTATAAATCAAAAAACATTAAACTGATGTACGCGGTTGTCGCAAATCTGAACCATTGGCATATGAAGTTTCATAAAATCACATAAATTGTGTTTAAACATACCCCGTGAAGGGATAGATTGCGTTGAAACGGCAAGTGTTGTAAAGGTTAAAGGTCTGTTATTTGCAGTCATTAAAAACATAAAAAAATGAAGGTCGGTGCGTGTCGCTTTAATATAGAAAGGCTTGTGTTTGTTTCTGTAAGAGCATTGAAAAGTCTGTTTTTTTTTTAATTTTATGGGTACTTAATAATAAGAAAATAATAGTAAAAACTATCATTAAAATTACCATAAAAAACCACGAGTGTAGATACTCTAAATTCTAGAGAATTCCATAATACCTAAATCTTTATGAATGAATGAATGAATCCCTTAGAAGTGTACATAGTTCTGCAATAGATCTTGTCACTACCAGGCTTTGTCAATTATTGGCTGATTGATGGATAGGTAACAGAGGTTCATTTCAATTGCGTGCTTGTCGAGAAGTAATCAATTCGCGTCTATAAGTAGTCATCTATCCAGGCAATTTAGCACTACTTTTCACTATAAAATAATACTTTGCAAGTGACTCTTTAAGTAACAAGGTCATTATAATACACAATGACTTATTGTAGTCAAGATCACACACACAGCATCTTTGTTACGATGCCATTCTATTGATGGCCTCCGTGGTCGAGGGGTAAGGCTTTCGACTGGCAAGCCACAGGTCGCGGGTTAAATCCTGGCGTGCAAAATACATTTTATTCGATTAATTTGTGTTATTTCACAATTTACTCATTTAAAATAATATGTAGTATATTTGCAACATGTTCCAGAGTGGAAGATACTCTCAGTATCACCCTGGTGTAAGACCACTATTCAAAATTGAAATGGCTTTGGCCATGTTTGGCGACCAGATCTGAATAGCCAGGAACCTCTCCTCTGTCCTCTTTCCAATCTTCTTTCCCTCCCCACTATCTTTAGCCTCGTAACTATAAATATATTATAGATTATTTTAAATTTGTAATTTGTGAAACATCAAATAAAATTTACTTGCGCATGTCGGGATTTGAATCCGCGACCTCCAGCTTGCTAGTCGAGAGCCTTGCCCCTCGACCACGAAGGCCGTAAGTTGGAGATGTATAAAAATGCGGATGTCGCAAGAAGAAATGGAAATAGTAATGATCAGTTAGTTAGTAATGACAATCACTAATAAAAAAAAATTCAGTGCTGGTGCAGCCTTCTTTTTCTGAAATAAAATTTTTATATTTATGTACATAATTCTGTTAACTCAAATACTTACAAATTTATCAGAATCCTCAAAATTTCTAATGCAGCCAAAACAGTGTTCTGCTTGTTTGCCGTATGGTGTCTCCTTGAAGGTATCCACAGGGAAAAGGTGGTGGTAGGATCTGAATACAAAAAATGTATTTGTGTACCATTAATCATAAAAATAATTTTCCTAACCATTTTCATTCACTAATAATATACTTTAAGAGTGGTTATGTGTGTATAAATTACCTGTGCTTCTAAAAGCTAGGGAAGTAAATAGAACATAACATATAAATATACACAAACTTATACATATCTTCTGTAAGCGTTTTGGTTGTGTATAATTAGTGATAAGAATTTCAGGGATTTTTATTACTTTTCTTTTTTTTTCATAAGAAGCAATTACTTTGTGGTTAGACATTATATTTTTAAAAATAAAACAAACACTTTGTATTTAACCACAAATATTTATTATTTTACACATCGACCGGTTTCGCTTAGACCAAGCTTCATCAGGATATAATAATAACTAATAAAAGTTATTATTATATCCTGATGAAGCTTAAGCTACAACTAATAAAAGTTATTATTATATCCTGATGAAGCTTGGTCTAAGCGAAACCGGTCGATGTGTAAAATAATAAATATTCGTGGTTATACAAAGTGTTTGTTTTATTTAAAAAAAAAATATTTTTATTACATTTCTCTGCATTAGTGCAGCAATGAAGGGACAATAGAACCAGAGATAACAGTCTGCTGTGAAGCATGACTGTCAAGCTTGACAGCTGATCACAAATTGATCAATAGGTGAAATGGACCGAGATTCGAGACCAAGTTTAAGGAAATCATACAAATGTCAAAAATCCAAAATGCCAAATTTGTATTTGCAGAGGCAATACCATCAAAACCAAACATTATAGAATGCAATTTTATATATTTATATATAATGTACGTATAATAGCAAACCTGGCTAAATGAGGGGCAGAAGCCAATGTGAGATCACATGTCCGGCATTGGACGGGAAGTTCACAGTAGCGGCTTCGGCACTGGGGACAGAGATGACCACCGCTGGACACTTTGCTGGGCTCCTCAATGTCTTCCAGGTGACTGGAATTAATTACAAGTCAGTTATTCAGTTCTTCTTCTTCTTCAATGGCGCTACAGCCCATTTCGAGCCTTGGCCTCCTTTAACATGAGCCTCCACCGCCCTCTGTCCTCGGCCGTCGTCTTCCAATCTGCAACATGGAGTAGTCCTCTGGCATCTTTCCTGACATCGTCTTCCCATCTCAGCTTAGGTCTGCCCGCCTTTCGTTTGCCTCCCGGGTGTCCTGTTAGAACCTTCTTTGGTACACGTGTGCTTGGCATTCGGTGCACATGTCCGGCCCATATTAGTCTTTGGAGCCGTAAATGAGTAGAGAGTCTGGGAGCTTGGTAGATGTCATATAGCTCCTTATTGTGGCGGATTCTCCATGCCTCTCCCTCTCGCACCGCTCCTAAGATTCTTCGAAGTACCTTTCTTTCGAAGGTGTCCAGCCGTTCCGCAGACTTTGCTGTCAGTGTTCCCGCCTCACATCCATAGGCCAAGACCGTTCTAATAATTGTTTTGTACAGGGTTATTTTGGTTTTCCTATGGACGTTTCGGGATTTGAACACTGGCAGCAACGCGAAGTAAGTGTTGTTAGCGGCTGTGATGCGTTTTCTTACTTCTACTGGGTCTTCGTTGTCCTGCGTTATGATGGAGCCCAGGTAGGCAAACTCTTCGACCACTTCAAAGTTATAGGAGTTTTTAAAATTCACTTTATCTTTTATTCTGCGGTGTGGGGTTCTGGTTTGCATCATGATTTTAGTTTTGTTCTCATTGATTTGCAAGCCCACCTCTCTTGCTGCAGTCTCCAAAGGGTCAAACACCTCTCTTACAGCCTGTAAGGATCTTCCGACAATGTTAAGGTCGTCTGCATATCCAACTATTTGATTGCTTTTGTAGCAAATGTTTGAGTCGGTAGCAATCATTGTCTTCCTCACGACGTGCTCCAGAACAATATTGAAAAGAGTGGGAGCTAAGCCATCACCTTGTTTCAGCCCCTGGGAGACGTTAAAATCCTCCGTTGTTTCACCTCCTATCCTTACTCGACATCGTGAACCAACCATCGTTGCTTTTACAAGCTTGACTATTTTGGGCGGTATACCAAAATTTAGGAGTATTTCATATATTTTCTCCCTATCTATACTGTCATATGCCTGTTTGAAGTCAACAAGAGTTGACTTCAAACAGGCATATGACAGTAGTTTGAGTTATTCAGTTATCATTACAAAAAGCCACCTGAACTAATCTACAATCTGTTTTGCAGAAAAAATTGTTAAAATATTAAATGGAATCGTCGCGGGTTCACACTTGGTACATTTATATTCTGTTTCAATGAGGTTTGATATTGCCTTTTATCCCACCAGAGTTCACACGAGCATGGGTCCTTCTATGAGCTGTCAAATCAAAATAATCATATTTGGAAACCTCCGAGATTGACTGGGGAGCTAATCTATTCACATATAAGTAATAAATGTGTATGTATAAAATACATATGTAGTAGGTATATCCAGTTACAGTTTCCAGAGACAATTTCATTTACAATTTTGACTCCAAATAATTTTAAGATTTACTGGTTAAAGCAGAGGTTCCCAAACTTTTTTGCCCCGTAGATCACTTGCCAAATTTTTTTTTTTTCCGCAGACTCCCTGCCTGCCGAATATTGAATTTTCCTAAAACTATGTATTAACGTCCCATGTGATAATCATTTATTTTTTTAGTAAAAATATTCCCTTCCCTTGCCTGCCCAACAACCGGGTGGCGGTATAGTTGCTCTGTCTTTACATTGTGCAGACAGGGGCACCCTTGTGAGGTATTACACCAAATGAAAATGAAGCAGGATAAGCAACGGAAATTTCTTTCTGTAGCTAGCCTTACAGGACTGCCCCTTAAGTTCTTTGACAGTGCTTATTCCGGTCAGTTCTTCTTGTTACTTGATATCCGATTCTTCAACATTGCATTTCCACAGTCAAAATGTCCTCAAACTTAGTTTTGAAGTCTGTGTGAAGTGCATTTAAATGTTGAACGTCATTATTACCCTGGACGTTTTTCAAAAACAAGTTGGGGAACTAGGAAAATTCGCAGCTTCCAATGTGCAATGTTTTGCTTGAATATATTAATTCTGACGAGAAAAGGAACGTAGACTCTATTTATATACCTCAATTAACAACTTTACGAAATATAAAAATACAAATAACAAATAAGTAATTTTTCAGTCTATTATATTTGTGTTAGGTCTATTGTGTCATTACGGAACTCCTAAATGTTGACTTGAGGTAAATGGGGGTCCGCTCGTATGTATCCCCATTTGAATCTCGTGGACCCCCAAATTTTTTTCTCGCTGACGTGGACCCCAATTTTTTTTCTCGCTGACATAGACCCTCAGCATGCTGATATCGACCCCTGAGGGTCCATATAGACCACTTTGGGAACCTCTGGGTTAAAATAAGTCAAGTACGTGCCTTAACATCCTGTATAAATATATGAGGTGGGTACGTGCCATAAGTCAATATCATTATGTAGGTACTAGTTTAGTATGGATGGCTCATGATGACTCACCACATGCAGACAGTGAGTAGGGGATCCTTGGAGTCATCATCCTGCATAGAGACAGGCCCGCTGTGGGGGAAGCCCATCTTCACCAGACAGGCAGCCGTGGGCTTGGCATGCGCCGGGGGGGACACATGCGCCAGCAACTGCGCCTTATAGTGGCAGTCGTCCAGAATCACCTGCCGCGTTGATAACCAAATTAATACTAAATCCACGAGGTGTGCAACAGCTTTGTACAAAAATTTGTATGATATAAGTCATACTTACACCATAAACGCCACCTGTTTCCTGGCACAAGTGACGGCAAATTCGCACCTCCGCAGCCAGTCCAATAACCGAGCAGCGAATTCCATCTGTCTTCAATGCCTGAAACCAAATAATCAATTGAGCTGAAGATATTTATTATTTAGCAAAGTAGTTTAAAGTTATAAGTCATCCAAATATTTATTACTTGTAGTTCTGTGATCAGCAGACCTCGCGTTCAAACAAGTATGTTTCTTATTTTATTTTATTTAATAAATTAAAACCAAAATTTCACAACATTTGTAAGTAGGTACTTAAATACCTACCAACTTAATTATAAAACCGTATATACATATTATGATACATTTTTTTCAATTTCAAATAAGGAATTACACAATTTGTCCAAAGAAACGTCACTATCTCAAAATTCTTTTCAAACTTTCTTCAGGTTGGTATCATCATAATATCGAAAAAATGCGAATAAGAAAATATAAATAAACATGACGATTTCACATTTGAAAACAGAATCTTTACTGAACCATTAAAATGGCCACTATTTTGTAAAGGAAACGGAACACTGGAACAAATTTACAGACGGTCAGGGAGGTTTAACTCCGATCGAAAATTGGAACTGTGAATATTGTGACATCATATTGTTGCCTAACTACCAATGAAAAACTCTGAAAATCTATGGAATAAACTGTTGAAAGGTGAGTGCTGGCTGAGTGGAACATTTATGGTTGTTTGATATTTTGATCTCTAACTACGCCGTTGTCGTGTAGCTTTGACGGATTTGAATATATTGTTTATCCAATATTAGCGAAATGTCTATCTTGATATCTAGAACCCAAAATAGAACACATGTTTGTAAAGAGGAGAAAATCTCTTTTTTTTCTAATTTGCTAATTTGTAATAGCCTTCATTTAACTTCACCGCAGAAATGAATCTATTTTCTTTTTCAGACAGTATCCGTGTTCCTGCCAGGAATGTGCGTATTATGAGGCCATACTGCATTGTGATTATATCATGCAAGGTGGAATTCATACTAGATCGTTATTATATCATGCAAGGTGGAATTCATACTGGATCGTTATTATATCATGCAAGGTAGAATTCATACTGGATAGTGATTATATCATGCTAGGTAGAATTGCATTGATCTACCTTATTCATTAATGATTTAACCTGTATCTATAATTTATTATCTTGCTGAAATAAAAATGCTTAACATGTAACTGAGTTTTTCATTTTCCTGTCGTGAGGTAATATTTTGACATTTTAAACATTTTTATTTTAAAAATATTTTAGGTTAACAAGTAGGCTCCGAGAATTGTACTTTTTTTTTTTTTTTTTTCTTTATTTAATATTAAATTTACAATTACATTACATTAAGTTTGTTTTCTTTTTAATAGTACATCGTGATACACCTTTTTTTAGAGCAAATTCTTGTGTTAAAAAGGCGGAGAAACGCGTGTAAATAATAATTTAACATATTTTTTCAGAGAGTGTAAAGATCATGAAAAGAATTTTAATTTTTTTTTTACATACATATATACATACATATATATATGTATATATAACAAAATTATATCAAATAGAAAAGAGAAAAGGATGTAAAAGAAGGAAAGAGATAAGAATAAGAAATAAGAGAAAAAGGATTTCAATATAATAATAATTGAGAGATTTAATAATAATTGATGATATAATAATAATTGAGAGATCTGTCTATATATTGGCATATCTATGGTTAAATAGATGACCAATTTGTTTCATACAAAAAGCCCGAAGATATCGATCTAGTGAGTGGTTTGTTTATGTAGGCGGTCGAGTTTAAACAGGACTTCGCTATGCTAAGTCAATTATTATTATTGTACTGGAAGTAAGTAGTACAAAATTAAGTCACACAAGAATGTCCCAGGACTCATACACTTGTGACCTTCTTCCGGTGCTCTCTCTTATAGGAGATTATCTATGGGAATCAGAGAAAACTTCACCCTACCAGCTGCAGCACGGAACAAGTCAGTGGAATCATAAATAAACCACTCACTAGATTGATAACTTCAGGCTTTTTGTATGAAACAAATTGGTCCTAAAAAACCATAGATATGCCAATATAGAGACAGTAAAATTCTCATTCGGAGCCTACTTATTATACTATACACCAATGAAAAACTCTGAAAGTTTATTCCATAGACTTTCAGAGTATTTCATTGGTGGTTATAGTTAGGCAATTATATGACGTCACAATATTTCGGTTCAAATTTTCGATCGGAGTTATTTATTTATTTATTTAGACGCCGTAAAAGGCTTTTACAATATACATAATTTATGTTTACAGTGGTTCACAGGAGCGAAACAGTATTATGTTAAACAGAATAATTACTGAGAAATTATGTTGAAAATTAAACAAGAATAACATCTGGTATACATAGGTACAATAGCATTTTTATTTTCAATCCGTACAGTAATTTAGTATTGAGGTTATTGTTACCTTCAATATTGAATTTGGTTGAATTTGCTGAGAACTAAGAGTTAGCTCTATTGAATCAGGGCTGTCAGTAAGACATCTCATAACGATTTTGGGAAAAATTATAGTTTTGATTAAGTATATAACACTCTTCTGTCTGATATCTGATGTAAGTGCATAGTTTAGGTTCTGTGATAACTTATGAATAGAATGGTATTAAGCCTAATAACATTGATAATTACGACAGAGGTATGTTATTATAGCCTTCTTATAACTATATTCCGTGCAGTTGAACACATCTACTACTTCTGAGAAAGCATTGCCAACTGCATGCAATCTAGGTATAAGCGAGTTTCTAAATGACTCAGTCCTTATATTGTTATTGAAATTAAAAAGAATTTTGGATCGAGTGGTTCTAGTGGGTATATGGAAGGTAATTAGGCTTAATATATCAGGGCTGTCTATAATACCATTGACAATTTTAAAAATAAAAGTCAAATCGGAAATAAGTCTTCTATCTGAGAGTTTAAGTAAGTTTAATTCTTTCATCAAGTGATAGTAATTTATTGATTCTATAGGTAGACCGAGTTTATAGTTAATGTATCTTAGGAATTTATGCTGAATTTTTTCAATAGAGTCGGAGTGGATTTTAAAGTAAGGACACCAAATAGGAGAATTATATTCGATTTGACTTCGAACAAGTGAGGAATATAAGATTTTTAGTGTTGAAATATTTTTAAAGTCTCTGCCATTTCGGAGAATGAAGCCGAGCATTTTTAATCCTTTGTTGGTGACTGTTTCTACATGTGAAAGAGAGTTAAATTTTGAATCGAAAATAATGCCGAGATCGTTAATTTCACTTACAGAGGCGAGAGAAACATTATTAATTTTGTATTGATAGTTAAGGGGTTGTGTTGTTCTGAAAAATCTTATAATGTGGCATTTACTAATATTGAGATAAAGTTTGTTAGTTTTGCACCAATCTTGAAGTTTATTTAAATTTAATTGAATTTGAATACAGTCATTTATTGTTTTTATAATTTTAAATAGTTTAAGGTCATCGGCAAAAAGTAGCACTTCAACATTTTTATCAAATACAGTAACAATATCGTTTATGAAAAGGAAAAACAGTATTGGGCCTAAATGTGACCCTTGGGGTACACCGCTAGTAGCTATGAATTTGTGTGAAAGGTTAGAATTATTTTTTACTTGTAGATTTCTATTTGTTAAGTAGCTTTTTATCCATTCCAATAGTTTACCCTCAATTCCGATTTGACTAAGTTTATTGAGAAGAATTTTATGGTTAACTTTGTCAAACGCTTTTACAAAGTCTGTATATATTGAGTCGACTTGGGTTTTGTTTTCGAGTGAACATGCTATAAAATTTTCATATAAGGAGAGATTTGTTAGTGTGGATCTGCCTGGCATAAATCCATGTTGATTAGTTACAATGATGTTGTTAAGAGTGGGTTATAGGGCATAATGGTGATTTGCTGGAAAACAGCTCCCTAAAACGGCTTAATACTACCTTTCGTATGTCATTCTCAGACTTCATATTTTTTTATACCAATTAATGGACTATTATTTTTCAGTCTGCCTATTTTTTTTTGTAGTTGTTGTAGGCATTCGACTATAAAAAATAAAAACATTGATACACCATACAACCCACTTTTAAAACTTCGATCCATGATTAATCGCATTAAAAACGGTTTTACACAATATTTTTAATTTAAAATATGTATATAATACACACATCTGTAGAAGTACGGCCTCTTATTATCGTTATGATATCTGTGGATATTAACAATTAAATAAATACTTCATCTTGCACCAAATTTTCAACACATTTACACTGTTTTACTTATTACGGGTGAGAAGCCCCCGAGAACGGTAGTGACACTATACGCTCCTTGTTTTACGGCGTATATATTTCGAAAATGCCATCAAAATGTTTCATTAATGGGTCTAAAAGTAGAATACCGACTCACTTGAAGCATTGCAATAATCTAAAGAAGCTACGAAAACAGTAAGTACTCACAAATTCTCTTTTTTCATATAAATTTGTCGCATTGTATATTTTCAAGTGTCAAATTCTTTGAAACGTGTAAAATCCAACATTCTATATGCGTTCCTTTTCCTAACGGTTAGCACTAACGTCATGTTGTTTACTGGCGGCATCTTTATGCAAGTGTGTGTGAGAGAATTCATTGTCTTTACGCGCTCTGACTAAGTGGGAGATTGGACGTTTTTTCATAGGGCACGTTTGGTAATTGAACCAAAAATTACCATCTCACGCCGGATCATTTTTAGTTCCTATCACCTTTCCGCGTATAAACACGTAACCATTCACACATTGTCAAATCAAAGATATTCTATCTATGTGTTGTGTTGTACAGTTTCAAATAATTATATTATTTTTCTCTTTGTAGATCAACACATGATTTATCCATAGCAGCCGGAAAAAATACTCCAAACAAGGTATGCTTCGAGCAACAAATGAATTTGAGTGCGTTGGAGTCACGGGGGTGGGGAGGGGGGGGTTCTGGACTTTTTCATCATAATATAATTTTTTTTTTGCTTTTTTATTTAGGAAAAAATACAGCAAAAACACCAACATACGATAGAACCAAATGAGTCTACTGTAAATATTGCACACAAAGGACCAAACTTGGAAGATTTAGACCACGAGGATATTCTTATTGGTTCATCAGCCACTACTGTCGAAAAGGTACTTATATACTTCAAATATCTCGCATTTACTATTCGTCACCTCATTTGGATAGGGTTCTAACTTCATTTAACTTGTTCTGAGATATGAGGTGTCAAAGTTTGAAAAGACGATTTCTCATAGCCTATTTACCTATATTTAGAGATGGCAAAATTTAGCATTAATTTTCAGATTTTTTAGCATTAACAATTGGAAATTTAGGGTTTTATAGTATTTTGAGGCATAATTTAGCGTTTTGTAGCAAAATAGAAAAAAATGTATTTCGTGAATGTTTTTAGCGCATATTTTAAGTAATTTTGGTAAAATATATGTTTAACCTTCATTTGCAAGTACATATTTCCATGTGAAAGATTATAAATAATTATTTTTAATATTAAATTAATAAGGAAGGAAACTCTAAGTACGGGTCGAACACAAACACAACAAATGCAGATTGCGATTAACATCAATAGGCGTAATTTATTTCGCACAAATTGTGTAATGTCAAAAAGCTATTTTAGCCTATAGTATAAAAATATTAAATATTTACACATAAAATTAACACATATTAAGTAACAAAATTATAAAAAATCGTAGGAAAGGCTTCCAAAAATGAAATAAAGTAGGCATAATACTTTTCCCTGCACATTCACATGAAACTACCTTCCTTATGCATTTTTCTCAATTATTCTTTAGTTGTACAGGACTAAATATGACTGTATCAGCTTCTCCAATTTGTATGGTTCTTTGACTTACGAAATACGCTATATTCTCGGAAAGCGTTTAAATTCAGCGTACAGTATAAATTAAAAATATTAAATATTTACACATAAAATAGTAACAAAATTATAAAAAATCGTAGGAAAGGCTTCCAAAAATGAAATAAAGTAGGCATAATACTTTTCCCTGCACATTCACATGAAACTACCTTCCTTATGCATTTTTCTCAATTATTCTTTAGTTGTACAGGACTAAATATGACTGTATCAGCTTCTCCAATTTGTATGGTTCTTTGACTTACGAAATACGCTATATTCTCGGAAAGCATTTAAATTCAGCGTACAGTATAAATTAAAAATATTAAATATTTACACATAAAATAGTAACAAAATTATAAAAAATCGTAGGAAAGGCTTCCAAAAATGAAATAAAGTAGGCATAATACTTTTCCCTGCACATTCACATGAAACTACCTTCCTTATGCATTTTTCTCAATTATTCTTTAGTTGTACAGGACTAAATATGACTGTATCAGCTTCTCCAATTTGTATGGTTCTTTGACTTACGAAATACGCTATATTCTCGGAAAGCGTTTAAATTCAGCGTACAGTATAAATTAAAAATATTAAATATTTACACATAAAATAGTAACAAAATTATAAAAAATCGTAGGAAAGGCTTCCAAAAATGAAATAAAGTAGGCATAATACTTTTCCCTGCACATTCACATGAAACTACCTTCCTTATGCATTTTTCTCAATTATTCTTTAGTTGTACAGGACTAAATATGACTGTATCAGCTTCTCCAATTTGTATGGTTCTTTGACTTACGAAATACGCTATATTCTCGGAAAGCGTTTAAATTCAGCGTACAGTATAAATTAAAAATATTAAATATTTACACATAAAATAGTAACAAAATTATAAAAAATCGTAGGAAAGGCTTCCAAAAATGAAATAAAGTAGGCATAATACTTTTCCCTGCACATTCACATGAAACTACCTTCCTTATGCATTTTTCTCAATTATTCTTTAGTTGTACAGGACTAAATATGACTGTATCAGCTTCTCCAATTTGTATGGTTCTTTGACTTACGAAATACGCTATATTCTCGGAAAGCGTTTAAATTCAGCGTACAGTATAAATTAAAAATATTAAATATTTACACATAAAATAGTAACAAAATTATAAAAAATCGTAGGAAAGGCTTCCAAAAATGAAATAAAGTAGGCATAATACTTTTCCCTGCACATTCACATGAAACTACCTTCCTTATGCATTTTTCTCAATTATTCTTTAGTTGTACAGGACTAAATATGACTGTATCAGCTTCTCCAATTTGTATGGTTCTTTGACTTACGAAATACGCTATATTCTCGGAAAGCGTTTAAATTCAACGTACAGTATAAATTAAAAATATTAAATATTTACACATAAAATAGTAACAAAATTGTAAAAAGAGGTAGGACAGGCTTCCAAAAATGAAATAAAGTAGGCATATTTGAAATACAGGTAAATACAAAAAACAATGGAAAAGGCACTTTACTGATTGAATGATAGCATTGCGCACGTTTCAATAGTGGGCTCCTTCATTCTCGTACGCCTGTCAGTCAATACCCGGTATTTTCGGGAAATTCGCGCCTATTTCGCTAAATAGAATAATTTAGCTGAAATACGGCCAAAATCACGTTTTTCGCGTTAATTCGCGAAATAGAAATCACTGGAAACACTTTCAAATGCCTTGAAACGCAAAGAAAACTTATAAATGCCCTATTTTCGAACCATAAATATTTTTTCGCGTTTTTAGTTAAGGTTAAACGCAACGCTCGTTGTATTCTACGTGTTCACAGATGGCGTTAATTAATTAATTTTGTTTAAATACGCTTTTGCAAGGTATTGCTTTACAATATTAAGACAAATCATTTGTTTGCGCCCGTATATACGCAATATGAATATGAATCAATAGTTTTGTTCGTTTAAAGACTTAATTCTTTCGAGAAAGGCACACAAATACAATATTTTACCGATGATTCAATCCAATATTGTATTTGTATGCCTTTCTCGATAGAATTGAGTTTTTATATGGACAAAACTATTTATTCATATTCATATTGCGTATATGAGGGCGCAAACAAATAATTTGTCTTAATACTGTAAAGCAATACCTTGCAAAAGCGTATTTAAACAAAATTAATTAATTAACGCCATCTGTGAACACGTAGAATACAACGAGCGTTGCGTTTAACCTTAAAACGAAATTTTGCCATCTCTACCTATATTCCTGATATATCGGAACACTTGTTACATGCACCTGCTTTAGCCCTCATGAAGTATATTGTCGAAAGGCGAGAATTTTTATGATTTCTATGACGCGTGTTCCCAACATCGTAATAATAGGTTTGTATTTTACTAAAATTTTATTTTATGTTCAGGACCAAAAAGACAGCAATTTTTTGGGGAAAAAACCTGTGACCAATGACCAAGGATGGAGCTGTGAAGAATCAGAGCAAGAGCTTGTTATTGAAAAGGCGATAGAAGAAAGCGATGATATTTGCATAGAAGGGCGGAGAGTAGTACAATTTGATTATTTTTTTAAACAACTCCAATGTATTAGTCAACATGATTCCCTTTTTAACTGCAATTTAAAGCATTTACGATTTACCTCAGAAAATAGAAATGGTTTGAACTCTACTTTTAATTTAAAATGTGTGTTATGTGGTAAACATTTTAAACTTAAAACGTCCGAAAGCATACAAGAAGGCATTGGCATCAACGAATCTTTTGTGTCGGGAATAATGAGCATAGGATCGGGTTATTCGGGCATGGAAGAACTATGTGCTACCCTTGAAGTTCCGTCCTTATCTATTGCTGGATATGGAAAATGCCATAAGAAGGTTTGTGAATGGTGGGAGAAAACCAAATTTACCAGTATGGCTGCGGCAGCCGATGAAGAAAAAAAACTGGCTATTCAAAGCGGCGATGTTGATGAAAACGGGACGCCAATGATCACTGTAGTAGCTGATGCATGTTGGTCTAAACGATCTTATAAAACCAACTATTCCGCCCTCTCAGGAGCTGCTACGATAATCGGTTACCGCACAAAAAAAATTATTTACATGGCAGTTAAAAATAAGTACTGTACGAACTGCGCAAGAGCTATAAATTTGAAAATTCCTGTGCCCGAGCACACATGCTTCAAAAATTATGTTGGTTCTTCAAGCGGAATGGAAGCTGAAGCAATTTTAGACGGATTTCAACAATCGATAAGTATGTACGGTCTTATATATTCAACCCTCATTGCCGATGGAGACTCCAGCACTTACGCCAGAATCAGAAGTAGTCACCCATATCCCAATATTACAGTACAGAAAATAGAATGCTCTAACCACTTAATTCGAAACTACAGCAATCAAATTGAAAAAATTACGAAAGATACCGGCTTTCCTTTGGAATTTAGAAAAATTGTTTCAACCAACAAACTTCGTCTTAGGAAGGCGGTAGTTGGAGCTGCAAATAACAGGATGCAATCAAATAGTACATTAGACCAAAAAATTATCAATTTAAGGAAAGATTTATTAAATGGACCCAAACATGTTTTCGGTGAACATAAAGATTGTTTACTGTACTTCTGCAAATTTAAAATTGATCCAAATAAAACATTAGACCACAATCACGTTCCAAAGTTACAAAACAATATTATATTTTCAAAAATTATGGAAGCTAATTCTCGTCTTGTCAACAATGCCCGGAGTCTAGTACATTGTTTAGACAGTAATATTGTTGAGAGTTTCAATGGAGTTATTGCAAAATTTATTGGTGGAAAACGAATTAATTATTCTTTAAAACAGTCATATATGGGTCGTTGTGCAGCTGCAGTAGTTTCTTTCAATTCCAAGCGACCGTATTATTCTTTACATAAGCAGATTTTCAACAGGAGCCCTAGTAATTTTTTGAAACGATTAGAATTGAAAAGAAAAAAAAGAAGAATGGCTTCTAAAACAAACGATAAAAGATCTTTACGAAAAAAACAAGGGAGACATTTACTTACAAAATCAGGAGCACCTGATATCCATTATGGCGAATTGTGCGAAAAAATGGATATGGAACATGATGCATATGAATGTGCTAAGGCAGAATTCTTAAAGCTACTCGACATTTCAAAAAGTGAAAAGAAGGCAGTTGAAAGACGAACTGTCTTGCAGTCTGATAGCGGGGAGTGGCTGCAACGCAGAAGAAACATGTTAACAGCTTCTTTATTTGGTAATATCTGTAAACGAAGTCAAACCATCAGTTGTGCTAATTTAGTTAAATCAATATTATACGGCCGCTCTCTAGATAATATAAAATCTGTGCAATATGGTAGAGACCATGAGCAAGTTGCAAAAAGGCAACTTTGCATTCAAGAAAATATTGTGGTCGATGACTGTGGCTTATTTATTGATGAAATTTTCCCATTCTTAGGAGCCACTCCAGATGGTTTGGTAAATGATAGTACAATATTAGAAATTAAATGTCCGATTTCTGCTAGTGGGATGCTATTTGAAGAAGCAATAGCAAAAAAAAAAATTACGTTCTGGAAGGAAGATAAAAACAAAAAATTTTTTTTTACAAATACAAATCACAACTGGTATTATCAAGTACAGGGTCAACTTCACATTTCCAATAAGTCTGTATGTATTTTTGCCGTCTGGTTGGGTGAAGCAATTCCATTAAAGATAGAAATAATAAAACGAGATGACAAATTTTGGGGAGAAAAGATGGAAAGCAGATTAAGTACTTTCTTTATGGATTGTTTATTACCAGAAATCATAGATCCTAGATTTAAAAGATCAATGCCCATTCGTGACCCACAGTATATTATATCCGCGTTGGAGAAAAAACGAAAAGCAGCGACACAAATTCGAACAGAAAAACTTAAAAAATGCAAGAAAAATCTGTTACGTGTTATTGAAACTAATGTAAATATTGTTCAAATTTTAGATTCTGATACGATTTTAGATAACTTCCTGAAGAGCTCACTCTGAAGAACCCTTCCTTGAAGTTCCTTTTATTTAATGTATTAAACATATACACAGGGTGTTGAGGGACGTACTTGAGTTACTTTAACCAGTAAATCCTGATATTATTTGCAGTAAAAACTGTAAATGAATTTACGGTCACCGGTGACATTTTCGATGTTCGATGTGACATTTCCGGTGACATTTTGAAAAAGTCACAGGAGAACAAAATTTTATTTACATTTTTTCTCTAAATAATGTCAGGAATCACTGGTTAAAGTAAGTCAAGTACGTCCCTTAACATCCTGTGTATATTAAAATAAACCTTTGTTCCACCGCAGGGGAAGCTTATGGCGCAGACTACGCCAGTCGAAGAATACCATCATCACTGCCATGGTTGCCTGGATGGAGTCCCCCCTGATGGCCTTCAAACGAAACAGGAGCCTGTCAAATATTCCCCATGAACATTTATTATCATATACTATATTTTTTGTTTCTTTTCTGTTCCATTCTATGTATGAATGCATTGTTATTTTGTCAATATTTGTACTATTTTTGTACATTCTGGAATAAACTCTCATTATTATATTTGTTTTATTAAAATAAAGAGTGAGTGTCGCTGCAGTTTTGTCATGGTTTTCTGCGGCCTTGCACGACAGCTACTGCCATGGTTAAAAAATATTGTCGTTTAGTTGTACTAAATAACACAGAAAAATTAAAAAATATAAAAAAAAACTTTATTTTATTTCTCGAGGTCAATATATAAGAAGAATAATACAAGATTGCCATTACGGAGAATCAAGCAAAGCAACACTTTAACATTACAAATACAGTAACAATAAAATGTATAACATGATAACATTAAATAACATGTAAAATTTATTGATAATAATTTAATGGATTACTTGAACCATGAGATCCCAAACACCGTTTATAATGGAATAGCGCTCACTCCTACCTACCTACCTACCTACCTACACTTCACTCCCTAACGAAACGCGACCACGAAAGGAACCAAGCAACCGCTAACGGTGCAAAACGCCGCTTACGGTTGCTTTCCTCCTTTCACATAATATCGCGAACTTAAAAACCTATTGTCAGCTCTTCAAACCTAATATGATTTACAATAACAAGCAAATGATAAAACATTTGTAAAAAAGATCATACTAAATACTCTACCAAAATAGTAAGTTCCATAAACAAGCCACATTTTGTTATTGGTTTGTTTTTTTACTTGAATATCTATATGTCTCTTCATAACTCACGTATAATGTTGAATATTGTACATCGGTGAAGGCATCCTTACTGCCACCTAGCGATGTAATAATAAACATATTTTGGTAGTTTCGGAAATCTGCCTTGCCTATTATATGCCTTTAATATGTATGGAGATTTTATCGAGGATAAGTTTTTCAAACAGTTTGGGGATAGTTGAGAGCATGCAGATGGGTCGGTAATTAGTGACATCATGAATATCGCCTTTTTTAAATACAGGTGTTTGATAGCAATTTTTCCATAGGTCGGGGAAGTAGCCAGAATTTAATGATTGGTTAAATATATGACATAGTGGATTGGCTATTATTGATGCACAGTTAATTAGAAAGGCAGGACTAATTTTGTCAGGACCCGCTTTATTCTTTAAGTCGAGTGTTTTTATTTTGCGTACAACATCAGGAACATTTATATGTAAAGCGGGAATGTGGACCGATTCCTTTGGATGAAAGGGTGGAAGTTGAACATTTGGGATATCATTATCGTAAAAATTTTTGAAGAAGTCGGCAAACAAATTAACGATGTCATTAGTATCACTACTACTTTTCCCTTCGAAATACATGTAGGTTGGTAGGCTAGGTTTGTTTTTTCTTAGTGAGTTTACATGTGTAAAAAAGTTTTTGGTATTTGAAGGAATAGACTTTTCTGTGTTGAGTATGTATGTTTGATATAATTTTTTGGAGAGCTTTTTACAGTCAGTTCTATATTTATGAAATATTTTGTAGTCTGAGATAGAGTTGCTCTCTTTGAAATTTTTGTGCCAGATTTTTTTGTTAATTATTAAGTGTTTTAAGTCATTATTAAACCATTTGGGGAACTTTGATGGTTTGAATTGAATTAAGGGAACATATTTTTCAATAGTCGTGTTGATGATGGAGTAAAAAGATTCAAGATTTTGGTTAACATTTGTGTTTTTGTCTAAAAAGGACCAGTCTGTACTTTCTAAGTATTTTGTTATCAGTGGATAATCTGCCCTTGCAAAATTGTATGAATATTTAGGAACACTATTAGAGTAAATGTTTAGGAAGTTGTTAGTAATGGTGATGTTTAAGGGAGGATGGTGGGAATCTTCGGGAAGAAGGGGGTCTATGGATTTACATAATTTTACTGAAGGATCGCTACTAAATGCAAGATCTAGTAAGTGGTGATTAGAGTTGTATACGTTATTAATTTGTTTAAGACCTAGGAAATTTGACATATTTATAATTTCACGAGCATTAGCAGATGTATTAAAATGAGTTGTTGAGTTATCACTATGGGTAATCCAGTCTATATTGGGAGTATTGTAGTCGCCGATTAGCAGCATTCTAGCTTCCGGATATTTGAGCTTGAGGGCCTCTACATCTTCAATGTGGTTTACGTAAATTTGTGTAATTGATCCGGGAGGAATATAAACACATCCAAGAATGATTTTTCCTAGGTTCGTCTTGAGTAGTAGGAAAATTTGTTCTATATTTTTGTGTTTGCATTTTAGCCTGGATGAAGTTATAGATTTGGTGACTGATATTAATACACCTCCTCCTCTTGATTTGGTGCTGGTGGCGGTACTTCTATCTAAGCGGTAGGTGTTGTGTGAAGTGAAGCCTAGTTCTTCTGTGTTAAAGGACGGATCCAACCAAGTTTCAGTCAGGAAATATATATGAAAGGGATGGATTGGAATCGATGATCTTAGCTCATTAAGTTTTGTGCGGCAGCCTCTGATATTCTGATAGTAAGCCATGATAGGTTTTAGTTTTTTGGGTTACTATTTACAATAACAGGTTTATTATTTTTGTATTTTATTGTGAGTCCAATCTCACCATCTTTGGTTCTTTGTTCTAGTGTTAAACGTAGCTTGGTGAGATAGTTTCTTTGAGCTGGGGTTTGGTCTGAATAAATTTTAATACCGGGGTATTCGGTTATGTTGTTCTTTTTCTTCAGTATGTCTATGGCTTGGATGGAACTGTCAAGGATGACTTTAAGAGGTCGAGGTTTGTCAGGTTTTGTGATTCCCAGACGAAAAGTTGTTATGTTGGCTCGGGTGATGGATGAGTTAAGAGTTGTTAGTGTGGTTAAGATTCTCGTTGTATCATCAGTATTTTTTTCTATATGGGAACTGGCTGAGCTTTCAGGGAAGTTAAAAATAATTATGTTTTTTGACCGTTTTTTCCTCTCTTCGAGCTCATTGGCAGCTTCACACATTGATACAGTTGATGAGTTTGTGGATTCTTGTGATGAGTTTGAATCTATCAATTTTGAAGAGACCATGTGCTCGTACGACTTGACCTGTCCCTCGAGAATTCCAACTTTTACACCTACATCCAACATAGTGCCAGAGAGGTTGGACAGTTTATTGAGTAGTTTGGTCATCTGATCTTTAGTTAGTTTTAAAGCGGGATCCGTTATGTTACTGTATAGAGCACTAATTTCTTCTTTCGCTTTATTGATATAAGAAAGAGCATCTGTGGCACTCATCTTGCAAGTTGGAATTTATAAAATTATTTTAATTTTATTTTATATAATATAGCGGTGACAACCCTGCACTTGAGTTGTCTGTGACAAGTTAGATGGTCTATTCACTTGCACACTTCGATACTCTGAATGTGTATGTCAGTAGTACTTCCTTCTGTATGGCGTTTGTTTGTGTGTGTCTAATGCGCTCTGGTGACAGTTGAGGTTTGAGATATTAAGTTATAAATAAAGAGTTACCAGTTAGGCAGCTGCAACTATTATTTCACTGTTTAAGTTTAGATTTTAGTTGAGTTTTTGTAATAAAAATCACTACATAGAGTCCTTAGATTAATGTTTACTGTTAAATTTTGTGGAGCAAAAAAAGTATGTGTTCACTGTGACACTTGGTATTGTTGTATATGAATATACCACCCTGAGTGGAACTCCACGAGTTGCGGTGTCTTCCTATGGGTTACCTGAATAGTAAAAATTTCCAGTATCGTAGAACGCAAAGCACATATCACAAAAGAATGCCCCATGGCTCACAGGCTTGTGCTCTAGGTTACCTGAATATTGTAGTGTATATTTTTGGGATCACAGATCGCAGAAGAACAGCACCCCACAACAAATAAGCATGTGATCTTAAAGTTGCCTGTAACAATTTGATGTATACCTACAGTATCGAAGAGCTCAAAAACAGAACACTGAAGAATGTCCCACAGCTATAGTACCACACGATAGTGTGGTGTACGTCTTTGGGATCACAAATCACAGAAGAACAACCCAGGGTTCGTAAGCCTGTGACCTGTAGCTTACCTGGATGGTGTGGTGTATGTCTCCGGGATCGCAGGTGGTGAGGCTGGCGCTGATGATAAGGATTTCGCGGCAGGCGTGCGCCGGCAGGGCCTTCAGCTGGCGGCTGCAAGTCTCCAATGAGTTCTGCAGAGATGGCTCCCCTGTGAGTGCCGAATCTGCGAGACTGAAAAGAGTTTTTTTACAACTGGTTTGCTAACATCAAATAATTTCTTTTTTTTTTAAATATTTTTTATCTAATTTTATTTTGGAAAACATATTTTGACAAATTAATTATTTGCTTGGTTGCATCAACAAGAAGTTTCTGCTAATAATATTTTTTTACAGATATATGGAAAATGTAAATGAAAAACGGTAAAACAATGTACTGATGGTGAAATTGAACACATAATTAAATTTTAATTCTGCCTAGCTGAAGTATCCTGTGTTGCACGGCCTTTATTCTGCTTTAAAGGTCTGTTTACACACAGCGACTTGCATGTGCAAGAAGTTTGTGCAAAAAACATGGTACACTGTGCGGTGTCCAAATGGCAGAGACTCGCAGCAAAAACAGTTTGTGCAAATGTTTGAAGTGTATACAAGCCATTTGCGCATTATACAATTTTGCCGCCATAACGTACATGCCTACTTGTGCAATTTAGAACAAATTCAGTTTGTGCAAATTAACGTTTGTGCAAGCTGTTTGCGCGGTGTACCATTTTGCTGTCTTAATGTACATACTTACTTGTGCAAATAAATTGAGCATGTAGACGGAGCATAAGGGGTGGTAATGATGGGTGGATGGGGTCGCTCTTCCAAATCTCATGTAGACTGTGACCTTCCTTTTATTTTGAAGGTCTGTGAAAAACGTGATCTCGCCGGTCACGGGCGAGATTACGTTGGGGTCACCAATATGGGAATTGGTAGTGAGACTGTGAAATATGATGTTGTTGTTGTCACAGCGTTTATTGTGAGTCAGTATAACACATCAGTTGAGTTGCGCAGTTGGGAGATGGCTCTGGATCGATGATGATGATGACACCAGGCGTAGACTGACTGCGGTAGAATGGTCGAGATGCGGGTCAGTGGGTCGACACCGCGTTGATGGAGATCGGACTTGTGGACTTGTTCAGCACTGATGAAGGCGAGGAGTCTTCCGGGTACTTCAGCGTGAACGAGGTAGCCGAAGGTGCGATGGACCTGGTCGGCAGATGGGCAGGAGGTACAGGCTAGCGACGATGGTCGCGGAGCTGAGGCGTAGACGGCGATGAGCTGGTCGCAGGGTCTAGGCGCGTGAGGTTAGCGCTGGCCAGGAATGATAGCCTGGGCCAGGGCGTTGAGGTGAAGAAGGATCGAAGCGTGATGCGGGGGGAACCGGCCATAATAGCCGATTCCTCCGTTACGCCGAGTCGGACTTCTCGAGTGGGATGATGTCGCGTCGAACTTGTTGAATGGAATGATGTGGAATGATGATGTACTTAGGTCCTCCACCGCTTATATAGCTGCTGATTCCTTTGTTCTTGTCTGCCACGGGTTGGAGTAGCGTTTGGACTTCGAACCCGCAGGATCGCTGACTCGGTTCATTGTATAAACGTTTGCATCACCCTGTATGCAAACATCCTCTTATCAGCAGTTTACGTATTACGGTCCCGATATTTCAATTTAAGTTTCACAAGATTGATTGCTGTCTCAGCTTTTTAACTCGTGCAGTCTGGTTATGATATGATGACCCTAGGAGCGGTGACGTAACCGCTACAAAACTGTAGATTTTTATAAAAAACAAACCCCTCACAAACACCCTTCATTTATTTAACATACTAATTTCGGTTGTTGGTGCATGGGTAAATAAGCAAATGTGAAATATTCCTGTGTAATGCGTAACATTGTTCAAGTCCAAAGAATTTTTAAATTTAATAACTACTTATCAGTATCACATATTCGTGACTTGGGTGTAATATTCGATGAAAACTTGTCATTCATTCAACACATCAACTATATATCTAATAAGGCTTTAAAGATGCTTGGCTTCCTTTGCAGAACTTTA
This sequence comes from Hesperophylax magnus, assembly GCA_026573805.1. NCBI lineage: Eukaryota > Metazoa > Arthropoda > Insecta > Trichoptera > Limnephilidae > Hesperophylax > Hesperophylax magnus. Next base: position 2,049,580 of record JAIUSX010000977.1, on the reverse strand, counting down.
ACTGATTTTAAGTCCATAGATTGTATGAGAACCCTCTATTTTTCATTAGTCAGAAGTCAATTGGAGTATAATTCACTTATTTGGTCCCCTTTATATAAAGTGTAACGTCAAAGAATTGTGCAATTTTGGATTGCCAGGGTAGTGCCCGATTATTGTTGGTGTACGAAACAATATACTGTCCGTACAATAACTGTAGATACGAAGGTAGCTGGGTACACTTTTCAGCGTTTTCAGTCTTGGTAGATGTTGTAGAGCTTTTGTAGTGGAGTTTAATGCCACGATCAGAGAGGAATTTATTCTAGATCTGAACTGACGAAAAGAATTTATTACTGGCAAAAACTGAATTTACTACTAAATAAAACACTTGAAAATATTTCTTTGGAGACTTGGAGATGGTTCTTCAGGAGAGAGGGTTATCTTTCAGAGGTAGTTGTTGAACTGATTTTGTATGGGATTCGATTCTCTATTTATAGAACGTTTTCAAATCGAGCCCTCTCGGAGGAGTTTTATCCTCTTTCGTGAGGAGTAAAATGGTTAGGTATTTTTCCTCTCTACAATTATCTTGTTGAGAGAAAAGTTTTATTTTAATATGATACCTTTGACCAAATCAGTTCAATTTACCAAAACCATCTCCCCCAGTCCCGTTTATTTATTTTATAAATAATTATACAAATTTTCATATTGGGTTTGAAGTTAAATATCTTTGGTTTGAACATTTCCCAAAGAGTAACAAATATATTTGGATATAATTTTTAATGTTATTATATTAGTATATAATCATTTCTTGATGTTGACGTTTATTTCGTAGTTATATCTTGCATCATTTTCCCGTAAATCCAGTCTGATGATATCACGTTTAATCACCTTTGAATCTGTTATCAGTGTTTGATAAGAAATCCAAGGTGACAAGCTGGGCTGTGATTGGTTGAAAACTCGGCGGCCATCATGGAATTCCATCCGGGGAGTAGTGGAGGGGGTCCTACGTAAATACTGAGTCGCCTTCCTAGCTGTGGTCATTTCGTGGGTTGGTGTGTCCGAGTGAGGTGGTAGATGGTTATTTTCAGATGTGTTTCAGGTTCTGCTGTTATATTGCTATGTAATTATCTTGATTAATCACATATATAGCACATCATTTGATTTAGTGATCGTGATGTAAAGATTTCCAATTGTGTCGGCGACACGGTATCAAGCGGTTTCGGGGTTTGAGTGTTTTTGTGGTTTTGGCGTAAATATGAATTCTCTTGCAAAATTCTGGAGGTCTGGATACGTATGATACAGTTGGGTTGAGAGTTTTTTTCGGGTGGCTGCCCTGCGATCGGTTGGACGGGCGAGCAAAAATAACGCGGGTAGGTAGATTGGGGAACAATACGAGGGACGACGATTCCGCGGTGCATGAGGCGTTTGGCGAGAAAGAAGTGATATTAAAAATAATGAAAAAGATCGCGCGGATACCTTGAACTTATCCTTCGGAGACATTCCGTTTGACGTTACAAAAGTTCACTCCAATAATATAGAAAGAGTTCAGCACAAATTTCTTAAGTACGTAAATTTTAAGCTCGGAATTCCTATTGATTACATTAATTATGTCAGTTTGATGAATCAATTGCATCTAATAACACTGTCTGATAGGAGAATTATTTCAGACCTGGTTGTGTTACACAGAGTCATTAACAACTTAATTGATAGTCCTGCCATCCTTGCCACTATTAAACTACATGTGCCGACTACGAATACAAGACAAAATATAACATTCTTCTGTAATACATACTCGACCAACTATCAGACACACTCACTGACCAATAGGATGCATGATCTGGGCAACAAGTATGGGGGTGCTATTGATTTATTTATTGACTCCATATATAGAATTAAGCATAATCTACACCAACACTTTGTTGAATCCTACAAATTAGAGTAGCGTTGGTAAATTAGTTTTAATGATTTGTCTTATATGTAGTGTTGTTGTAATTTCTTTTTTACTTTATGTTACTCTTACGTTTTACTAATATTACTTCATATTTTTTAGTATTTTCTCATTATACTTGTAATCACAATTTTACAAGTGTGTATTTTGTACCTTCTTTAAAATGGATTACATCTATTTACTGTCAATATCTCCTGTATAATACATATTCTCCTATGTACACTGCATCATGTATCACTTCTATGTAAAAGCCTTTTTAGGCGTATATATATATATATAAATAAATAAATAAATCATATCAGACAAGCAATAAAGTAGGTACCAAAATTATTTTATGAATTAATAATTCTTTATTTCGAAATGCTTATTTGTTTTGTTCATGACAGATGCTTAGATGAATTAATATAGTGAAAATACGTTACTGAGACGACGCGCGTGGATTCACTGAACTAGGTCCACTGGACACACTTTAGAAGCCCGTTCATATACTTATTCTTTAAATGCGGTGTTACATATATCGTTGGATTAGTATGAATATAATGTGTAAAAGGTCATTTGTATAGAAGTTATAATTTTTCAAGTTTACTGACATTCCATGGGCAAATTTCTTCTTTTGAAAAACAACGATCGTAAACACTTTCAACTTCACAAATTCTACAATTATAATATGCTGTGATTTTTCACGAGTCTACACTAGTATTCAGTGAAATGTGAAAATATTTACCTGTGCAGCGCTCTGATATGTCTCCGGGCACTTCCTCCGAGGGGACTAATCCTCTCGGCTCTCTTGTTCCTCATCACCACCACCCCCAGCTGGCTCAGGGGATTCTGGTCGAAGAACTCTTCGATGAACACCTCCAGCAACTAAACACGGAAATATGATAATCACACATTAAACATTATTTTTTAATTTATTTTTAGAGGAATTTATAAAACAGTCCACATTTTTCTCTTTCTGAAGAGAAAATATTCAACCATCAAAACGTTTTAATATAAACTCTAATTGAAACCAACTAACAAATTATTATAAGCAATAATTACTCGCCCGAAATATCCATACATTTCCCGCTAGATGGCGTCGAGACAGATATAATGTCTCAATGCCATCTAGTGGGAAATTCAGCACTAACAAAGCCTTTCCTACAAAAATAAAGTTGATTGAAATACTAGGACATATTGAATTATTCGACGGGTTGGGAATAAACCGACGTAGCACCTGACCGGGAAACAGGTTACTTTTATTACAGGTTATTTTTACTCGGGAGATATTTTCAATTTGTATGGATATTTCGGGCGAGTAATTATTGCTTATAATAATTTGTTATCCTTTGTGCCATGCATAAAAAATCTTGTCTTATAAACATTAGTTTTATCATTAAAAAAAAATAAACCAACTACGTTGAAAATTATTTTCGAAGGTAATTATATACATATACAGAACATTGTTTATAATTACCTTCTGGACAAAATGTCTCCCATTGAAACTTCTAGAAAGAAGAATAAGTACAGATTTAATAGTATTACATATTGTCATATAACAGATTTTAGCCGCAAAAGATCCTACAGTTGCCAGCCTGAGAGCGGGAATTATTCAAATTAGTTGCTAGACCAAACGTAGTGAAGAACGCGCAATACATCCGCTACAGTTCCCCCACCCCCGGCGACCCTACGCCCCGTTCCCCCCGCTCGCGCGCCGACCTCTGACCAGGCTGGACGTGTGTTCGTTTCGGCTCCCGCGTTCCCAATTTGCACCGCTCCGTCGAAAGCAATAACGTACGGAAATGGCGCTTTGAACATCGACAGGCTGGCACCGTTTGTTTGAGACACGGCGCTCAGTCCTGCAAATCAACAGGATACCCGACAACACCATGCTGTGAGTCTCTTACATTTCCTATTACCCTTGAATGTGTCCGCTAATAACCTAAATTCATCCACGCTGCCTGCCGATCTAGAGAGAGTGAGCTGTTAATTATTTCCCAGAGAGAGATTAGGGAACCCTTGTTGATAATTCCAGTTTAGGATGTAATAACCTGTGTACTGTTGTTATTCACCCATGTAATGTCCTTTAGCCGCTCAAATACAATGCTAATTCATAAAAACCTAACCTCTTTCATTTGGGCATAACAATCGTATGGGAGTGTTTTGTATAGACGGTGGGATATGGATTCTCGAGCCACGCGCTGACCCCGAACCCTGACTATGAGAGAGACGTCTCATGCCCCGCTTCTGAGCTGGCCGAGGGTAAGTCAGGACCCCCCCAGGTCCGACGCGCGACACTGGCGACCAACTTAGGGGCAGAATTTTTTTTTTTTAAACATATCCTTCCCGACTGCACAGAATTGCCTTTACGATTGTCCCCAATTTGAAAACATGTACTATGCAATTTTGTGCCAAGAGCATTTTTGCCGCAAAAACTACGGTGGAAGTTTCTCGAATAAATAAGAAATGCACGCAATCCTGTCGTGACTTTGTTTGTTGCTAAGCGCATTTTGCCGCGAAAAATAACGGTAAGAATCTTCTCGAACGAATAAAAGAGACGCGCGAAATTCCCGCCAAATGCTGTGATAACGAAAGTTCGAACATAATGTTTTTGTTTTTTTTCAATAACATAGATTCTGTATTCTTTGTTTAACAAAACAAACCCACTGTTTTAATTTCGGCATAAATTGCACCGTAATAATAACAGTCAGGATTTAGAACTGTGAAGCCAATTTTTACACCGGAAGTGATTTTTTTAAAAAAAGCACAATACACCCAACGGCCCATCGAAGCTGATTTCTAAAAAGTATATCAGCTACAACCTGTAAAACACAAGTAATTCTTTATCCCGATTAATTATATAGGTACGGTGTTTGTCCATATTCTTTTTTCAGCATTGACTGTTATAAAAGTGATTTTAAGTGAATTGTTTGAAATTAACTTCAGAAGTGCAGTGTTTTTTTTTGCAAAGAAGTGCTTTCTCGACGCAATAATAAGAACGTGTGTTCAATCTCACGATTCAGTGCCAGTAAATGAAGCAAATATAAAATCTTTCCATCAAAAGTGTTTTTTCGCTTCTAAAGTGCTGTTTTTTGTGCCTTTTTCGTGCCTTTCCTCGAGTGCAGTGAATATAAGTGCGAATAGTGCCCACAAAAATTAAATAATGCAAATCCTAAAGTGTCCCCCTGGCCAAATTTTCTTCAAAAAGACTTAGAAGAATTTCGGAGTTTTTTTTCCTTTTTTAAACCATTTTTAACAATGAATTCCAATCAAATGGCTACATCTTCGGACATGGGTGTCATTCCCAATGTACACAACTTATCCAAAGTGCACCTACAAGCCGTCTTAAAAGACAGAGGAATATCACCACTAAACAAATCAAAGTCAGCATTGAAAGCATACGCTTTGTTATTTAACAAGAAGTTCATCAGGAAAATAAACCTATCCGTTGCAAGTGAAGACAAGGCACCCAATACCCCAGTTTTGGAAATCCCCGTTTCTAACAAAGAAACCAGGACACATGTTACAGTAAAACAAGACAATGCACCCATCACGGCACAAGAAAAAACATACGATCTCACTCCTTGGAAGATCAAATATAACGGTGTTTCTGATGTACTGGATTTCATTGACCGAATCGAAGAAACGGCCTCAATTAAAAATGTTCCATTTGACGTGCTGCAGAAAAACTTTATAGAACTAATATCTCCAGAATTAATCCCGTGGCACCGAATACAAAAATCAAAATGCAAGGACTGGAATAAACTCAGATCAGCCCTGATCACTAGCTTCGGCAAATCAGAGGCCCAACACAGAATTAAATTATCGTTACTATCCATTAAACAAGTAGTAAACGAAACTGTGGCAACATTCATAGAGAGGGCCGAATCCATCAACATCAAACTTTCCCACCCTGTCTCGGAAGCCGAATTATTACCAGTTATAACTGATGGCCTCCTACAAAGATATGAAAACATTATCACCTCACAGAAAATTGTGTCGTTGGCCCATTTAAACGAAGTTTGCCTCATTTTGGAATCCCACCAAGACAGGAAAAACAACAAAACCACCACGGACAATATCACTGTACCAAGCCGTCCTTCTGGATTAAAACCAGAATTTGACAACAAAAAAGTTTGCTCCTTTTGCAAAAAAGTAGGTCACCTAGCTACCACTTGTTTCAAGCAGGCCAAATTTCTGGAAGCTAAAGAACCCAGAACCTTAAAGAGACATCGCTCCAGGGATCGTTCTCCTCCACGCGACGAACTGCGTGAAATTTTCAAAAAATCAAGAAATAACATGGAAAGGTTGCAAGACCCTCACTTTGTTAAACCTCAAGTGGATTTCTCTAAACCCCCACCGAATTTTCATGCGAGAAAACCAAAAAACTAAATAATAACCTCTCAGGTATTCATTCTGTACCAAGGTCTAAGGAATGGACTGATTGGTTATCACACATTAAATATTTTAACCAGACCTTAAATGTTTCTTCGGTTTGTTGCAAACAAGCTAAAGATGGAAGACCTTATGCCCTTTTCTCCGTTAACAATGTCCCCTTCTCTGGACTACTAGATAGTGGTGCATCTGTTAGTTGCCTTGGCAACAATGCCCACCTGCCTTTTGTTAACAACGGTTTTAAAGTTTTTTCCAAACCTACACTCGTGACAACTGCGGACAATGCTCCCCAGACAGTCATCGGTACTCTGTCATTACCAATTAAATGTAACAATAACACAGTTACAATTAACTTTCTAATAGTACCCTCTATATCCCAGAATTTCATCCTTGGCGTTGACTTCTGGAAGGCTTTTAACGTTGCTCCACAAGTATTTAATACTCTTGGCCAAAAACCTCCGGTCGCTCAAGTTGGTGAGATTCGAACAATAATACCTCACGAAAACCTAAGCACTGACCAGGCTCTCCAATTAAAGGAAATGATCAACAAATTTGAATCAATATCTTTCGAAAAATGCGGACTGGGTTTAACTAATTTGGTAAAACACCACATTAAAACCAACGGCCCACCAATCAAGCAACGCTACTACAATTTAGCCCCCCAAAAATTGAAACTTTTAGAAAATGAACTTGATGAAATGTTGAAAATGGGAGTGGTAGTTCCCAGCAGAAGTGCTTGGACCAACCCAACCCTTTTGGTTTCAAAAAAAGACGGCTCTGCACGCTTTTGCCTCGACAGTAGACGATTGAACTCTTGCACTGAAGCCGACGCGTACCCACTGCCTTTCGTGCACGCAACTTTAGACAAATTACGCAACGCCAAATTCATTTCTTCCATTGATCTAAGCAAAGCTTTCTGGCAAATACCTTTAGATGCGGAATCCTGCGAAAAAACTGCTTTTGTTGTACCTGGTAGGGGAATGTTCCACTTTAAAAGGCTACCTTTTGGTCTAAAAAATAGCCCCGCCGAACTACAGAGGCTGATGGACAAACTATTCGGCCCTGAAGTTGACAACAACCTATTCTGCTACCTTGATGATCTCATCATCGTTAGTGACACCTTCGAAAAACACCTGTTAATGCTGGAAAAAGTTTTTCAACAACTTAAATTTGCTGGTTTAACCATCAATTTAAAGAAGTCTGAATTTTGTAAGTCTCGCCTGCGTTATTTGGGATTCATTGTCGACGAAAAAGGTCTGAGAACAGATCCTACTAAGGTGGAAGCAATGGCAAATTTCCCCCGACCCAAAAACGCGAAAGAAGTCAAAGGTTTCCTTGAACTTACAGGTTACTATAGGAGATTCATTAAAGACTTTTCCACTATTTCGGCCCCATTAAACAAAATTACTGGTATCCGTAAAGGTATCAGCAACTTTCGTTGGTCTACTGAAGCCGAAGAAGCTTTTACGACTTTAAAAAATGCTCTTCAAACAGCCCCTGTCCTGAATTGTCCTAATTTTGAACTACCTTTTACCCTCCACACGGATGCTTCTAACGTAGGGATCGGTGGAGTCCTAACTCAGGAATTCCCCGATGGCGAACACCCTGTAGCCTATTTTTCCCGCACCTTGAATAAACACGAGAAAAATTACGGAATCACCGAAAAAGAGTTACTGGCAGTATTGGATTCTGTTCACCATTTCCGCGGTTACATAGACGGTAGCAAATTTACTGTAGTCACAGACCATAGTAGTTTGAAATGGTTGATCTCTCTAAGTAATCCCTCCGGCAGACTCGCTCGCTGGGCTTCTCGTTTGTCCCAATACACTTTCGATGTCATCCACCGTAAAGGTGCGGACAATATTGTCCCAGATGCCCTGTCAAGAATTGAACTTGCCGCATTAAACATCGACACAATTGCCTCTACCCCATCCACAAAAGATGAATGGTATCTCAAAATCTATGAAGGGTGCAAAAACAATCAACAAAAGTTTCCCAATTTTATTATAAAAGAAGGACAACTATATCGCAATTGTAAGGCCCCACTGTCCATCCTCGAAGATTACTCTTGGAAACTCGTTGTGCCCCTCGAAAAGAGAAAACAAGTAATCATCAACAATCATAGTGCCCCCGACTCTATACACCCAGGAACCTTCAAGACGTATAAAAAGATTTCCTTGAAGTATTACTGGCCTGGTCTTTTCAAGCAAGTTCGCAACTACATCTCCAAATGTGAAACATGTAAAGCTTACAAACATAGTACGGCACCCCCTGCCGGCCTAATGGGAAAACCCAAACGTGCTGATAGACCCCTCCAATCGTTATCTATGGACCTCGTCGGACCTTTTCCCAGAAGTTATTCTGGACACATGCATATACTCAGCATTGTGGATATCTTTACCAAATTTTGTTGGATCTTCCCCTTAAAAAGAGCCAACGCTGCCGCCATTGTCAAACTTGTGGAAAAACACATTTTCATACCCTACGGAACACCCAAAACCGTAATAGTTGACAACGGAAAACAGTTTATAGCACAGGAATTTAAAGATTTCCTTGCTAAATACGGGATTAAAGATATTTATTATAATACCTTGTACACTCCCCAAAATAACACTGTCGAAAGGTATAACCAGACTATTAACACAGCTCTGGCCATTTTGGTTGACAAAGACCAACGTAATTGGTGTAAGAATTTAGATAAAATTCAAGCTGCCATGAATAACACTGTTAACCTAACCACTGGTTACACCCCCTTCTTTTTAAAACACGGTATGGAACAGGTGGTACACGGTTCATTGCACTGGAACACGAATTTCCCCACGTCAACCACCTCCACAAGCAATCCTGCCGTTGATTACGCCCATCGTTTGGAAGAACTTACTGCCATTTATAGTGAAGTTACTGATGCCCTATTGCTGGCCCACCAAAAAAGTGCGGACAGATATAACCTACGTAGGAAACACATCACTTTTAATGTAGGCGATGTTGTCTGGAGAAGGAATAACACCCTCTCTCAAGGAGCCCTGTACTTCTCTGCCAAGCTGGCACCCCGTTTTGTCAAGGCCAAGGTTGTAAGAAAAATATCGGACTTAGTTTACTACCTGTCCGACTCCTCTGGCAAACATACTGGTAATTACCATATTAAGGACATTGTAAAGTCTGGAAGTGAGGAGACAGTTGAAACTGCCCCACCACCCCAGCAATTTTAAACTAACCCATTGTGTATTATCACAAACTATTGTAAGCTATGAAGTCTTACCATAATTAGGCGTGTAAAGTGTCAACTACATGTCAACCTATTCGTCAAAAACGAGTTTAACCCACCTTTGTAAATGAATGTATATTAACATATTATGACCATGAAATATTATTCCTGTAATAACGTTCTTTCCCTCACGACAATCGTTTTCTCCCTTTTTACGTTTTATTTTCTCACCTGTTCTGAAACTGATCATTTTAGAATAGAGACACGTCTTCGAGTTACAATCGCCGGGAAGTCGCGAACCCGCTTTTGCTCCTCAACTTCTACACTATGCAATGTTTATGTCATGTCACCCCATTTTCGTTTCATTTTTGTTCCCTTCGTCGTGTTAGAAAGAACCACCCCACTTTTGTTTTTGTTCCTTGTAAAATAACGATTGGTAATCACTCATAAGAGTGCCATCCAAAAGAGTTCGGATTTTGTAAATTCCAAAGTGTTAAATACCGACCCTTTTTTTTAAAAAAAAAAAAGAAAACCTGTCAAGTACAGCCATTAATTCTTTCTTGTCCAATTCAACGTTACCTTGAGTATGTAAAACCCTATAGTGGTCTCAAAGGCAAGAACCAAGTAGCAATTAATCACATAATTGTCTTCTTTGTATGTATATAATTTTTTTTTTCATTTTTTTTCAATTTTTTCCTTTCAAAAATTGATGGCGTCCTACCCAAGCTCACATTTACCAAAAATAGGATTTTGACACATCCATTTTGGGAAATTGTATTTATAAAAGAAAACCAAATGTCGGTCCTATAAAACCACATACAAATAACTGGACTCGCTTCAACTAAAAGTATGTAAAACCCATTAAGGTCTTTTATTGTACGACGAGATCTCGATTTTCTTTTCTCTACTGTTACGTCACGTATGTCTCGTACCTCACGTTTCAACCCTACGGGACAGGTTAGTAAAACCTTACGATTATCCTGATCTTCGAACGCAAATAATTATATCACAACGTAAATCAACAGGACTTTGTTCGATCATCGTTGCATAATATAAACACCCAACCTTTGTCTCACCATTTAACCAAGTGTTTGCAACCCAATTGCACGCTACAACGAACAGTATGTAAAGCCATTATGGGCCTGTTCCCACCCATCGCTCGATGTAAGTAGAAATACCTTCTACCATCATCTTGCACCTTGTAACACAATGAAGTAACATTAAAATTGTTTATCTTCTCTATTGTTCCATCGTACGCCCCTCCAGGCTACGGAGTTAGTCAATCTAACAAATCTTTGCAAACAGTATCAAATGATACTGCTAGCTTTTGTTGAATTATATTTAAATGTAAAAAAATTGTCACGCGATAGGAGAGATCCTTACAAAATCCACCACTACACGAGAAGTTCGTTACAATTACTTAATACTTATAACCATGTGTTATAATTTGGTCGTGTGACATTAATTTGCCATGAGTACCGCCTTCGTGTATAATTTGGTCGTGTGACATTAATTTGCCATGAGTACCGCCTGTGTGTATAATTTGGTCGTGTGACATTAATTTGCCATGAGTACCGCCCTTTGTGTATAATTTGGTCGTGTGTCATTAACATGTCATGAGAACCGCTTTTGTGTATAATTGTGTACAACCCTGTACACGAGACGTGGAGACGTAATAATAATACTTACCGTGATTCGTGTGAACGACATAATATCGACATCGTCATCTCCTTTAAGGAACTGTTTTTACACTCCTTGACTTCTGTCTATAATTGAGTTGTACCTTGCATATACTGCATACTTGTACACTATACGTGAAGACGTTACAATACTCACCATGAATCGTGCGAACGAAATAATATCAAACCTTTATATGTGAACTACGTAAGTATTTCACAGAAGCCTCTTTGTTCAACGCCAATGCCCGTGGACTTCCTGTTTTTGCTGCTTTCCAAAAAAAAAGAAGCCCAGGAATATCTACTATCCCAAAAGGACTAGTTTTCAGCTTCACTGTCAATTATGGGGCATAGTGCCGCAGGAGTTAATCGATGGGCTCAAAACCACTAAACTCGTCGTCTGGGAAACGAATAAGAAGAATCCCAGGTTTGTGAAATTGGAACTAGGGTCTGTCTTTTCTCACAATCATGTAGAAGTTTAAAACGACCCCTAATCTTTTGCCAAATACACGCAAAAGATTAGCCTCTTTAGTACAATGTGTATTCTAATGCGTTTTAAAAATTAATCCACTTTATTAAAATGTAAAGAGTCAGGAAATCTGCTGGTTGAATATGTTTCACTCTCACATAGAGGTTGAATTGGAAATTAGTCCAGTCTCTAGCAATTTCGTAACTCAATTCCCGTCCTTTTTCCCCCCTCCCCACCCCATGCCCTCAGGCAATATGTATAAAGTGGAAAATCTGTTGTCGACCATATTTCGCCCTCACTTCGAGTTCGAATCGGTATTTGTTCCGGTCACCAACAGGCTTCCTACCTCACCTTTCACGTATGTTGTCATTTTTTTTTCTCTCCTCAACGAAACACATTCATGAATTTTGAATATGTATGATACGCACTTGGCGTATCGTCTGTCTTTTCTGACAACCTTTATTCATGAATTAGTTTCCCTGCTGTTGCCGTGACTCGTTCACGAATTTTTTTGTCTTGTTCTTTGAAATCCTACGAAAATGTTACCACCTGTATGTTAACATAGGCCAAAGAAGGCCGGTTGTTTTTCAACCAAGACAGTTTGTCATTCGGCAAACACCAAGTCATCCTAATAAAGGATAATGTTTATGTAATCAAAACTAGTTAGGAACCTCTCTCTACCTCTCTCTCACACTCTTCGTCACTCTCCGGACCGGCAGCTAAACCTCGTTTGTTTATTTTTTCTGGACACATTTTGTTTCTCTCCAAACTTTTCTTCATTGGTCCCTAGGCAGGTAAACTTCAAGAAATTTGCTTTAATAATAATTCCCCCCGGATTTAAAAAGAAGCCCAGGCGGATGTCATCTCCGGCAGCCAAGCTGAGCCTCACCTCCTAGCAGCCTGCGCTGTGGTTACAAAGGCCCCTCGACTACTACTCGCTACACACTTGTTCCATCTTGTTCCTGAAAGCACAGACAATACTAATCATATGTATGACGTTTGTCTCACCACTGCAAGCCGAGTTGTCCCACTATACTTTATGACACTCTGAACTACCTTTCGGACACGCTAGTCCCGGAGTTCAAATTTCTTGCCCTCAATGCCAATGCCAGTTATACCGTCTCTTGCTCTGTCATGCAGTGACACATACCAGGTCATGGGTGAAACATAATTACCCTTTGCCCCTCCAGTAAACACAAACTGCGCATCTCTAAAAAGTTATCCTGAGCTACATTATGCTCCGATAACCAACACATACGATCCGTGCCCACCATAATAGCACATAGGACTCGTACTGGCATAACTACGGAACCTGGACTACTCTCTCCAATGACCACTGTAACCATAGCCGCAGCCCCGCAAACCACAGCCCCACTTCGCAAACATCAACGCCCACAACGAAGCAAAGTGTTTTTTTTTTCCAAGACCTAAGTGTACTCCTGAGTGTTATCTCAATGGGTCAGATTACAGTGATAATGTAATCTTTTAGAGTCAGTGAAATCTCGTTTCCTTCGCAACTCTTCGAAACCAAAAAACCAACGCAACGCAAACTTAGCTTCCAGACCAATGAAACCCTAGAATCACACCTTAACATTCCGTCTTTTGTTTTGTTTTTTCAATTGTATAATGTTGTCTATTGTTTTTTCAATTGCATAACCATGCCCTTTTGTTTTTCAATTGTATAATGTTATCTATTGTTTTTTTCAATTGCATAACCATGCCCTTTTGTTTTTTCAATTGCATAACCATGCCCTTTTGTTTTTCAATTGTATAATGTTGTCTATTGTTTTTTCAATTGCATAACCATGCCCTTTTGTTTTTCAATTGTATAATGTTGTCTATTGTTTTTTCAATTGCATAACCATGCCCTTTTGTTTTTCAATTGTATAATGTTGTCTATTGTTTTTTCAATTGCATAACCATGCCCTTTTGTTTTTCAATTGCATAACCATGCCCTTTTGTCTTTCAATTGCATAATTTTGTCTTTTGTCTTTCAATTACATAACCATGTCTATTGTTTTCAAATTGCATAATTTTACTTGTTGTTTCCACACCTGCTCTCTCCCCAAAATTTATTTGCTCCAAACATGCTATGTACCCTTCCTCATTTCTCCCCACAAATATTGTTACCTAGCCTATGGCATAAGCTAGTCATTATGTTTTAGCTAGGCATCTCTCTGGCCATCCAAGTCTCTCAAACTAAGGGCAACTCTTGTTTTGTCAAAAAAACCCCAAGGGAGGCACATAGAGGATCTTTTAACCCTGATGCTCCATTACCACGTCGCCTTTTTTACGAGCGCGGGGGGAGGTGTCATATAACAGATTTTAGCCGCAAAAGATCCTACAGTTGCCAGCCTGAGAGCGGGAATTATTCAAATTAGTTGCTAGACCAAACGTAGTGAAGAACGCGCAATACATCCGCTACAGTTCCCCCACCCCCGGCGACCCTACGCCCCGTTCCCCCCGCTCGCGCGCCGACCTCTGACCAGGCTGGACGTGTGTTCGTTTCGGCTCCCGCGTTCCCAATTTGCACCGCTCCGTCGAAAGCAATAACGTACGGAAATGGCGCTTTGAACATCGACAGGCTGGCACCGTTTGTTTGAGACACGGCGCTCAGTCCTGCAAATCAACAGGATACCCGACAACACCATGCTGTGAGTCTCTTACATTTCCTATTACCCTTGAATGTGTCCGCTAATAACCTAAATTCATCCACGCTGCCTGCCGATCTAGAGAGAGTGAGCTGTTAATTATTTCCCAGAGAGAGATTAGGGAACCCTTGTTGATAATTCCAGTTTAGGATGTAATAACCTGTGTACTGTTGTTATTCACCCATGTAATGTCCTTTAGCCGCTCAAATACAATGCTAATTCATAAAAACCTAACCTCTTTCATTTGGGCATAACAATCGTATGGGAGTGTTTTGTATAGACGGTGGGATATGGATTCTCGAGCCACGCGCTGACCCCGAACCCTGACTATGAGAGAGACGTCTCATGCCCCGCTTCTGAGCTGGCCGAGGGTAAGTCAGGACCCCCCCAGGTCCGACGCGCGACAATATTTAATACTAAAAATGCTGCATTACAAAAATGACTGTCCTGAATTGCTTCAATTAATCAATATCTATGTTCCTAAAAGATTCAAATATAACAACACCAGATCAAAAATCCCCTTCTAAATCACCATCGTAAGTTAGTCAAACCACCATCGTCGTCTTCATTGCTGTGTACGTTAGTTAAAGCACCACAGTCATGTTCATTGCTGTTTATTAGTCAAACCACCATAATCGTCTCCATTGCTCTGTATGTTGGTCAAACTACCATCATCGTCTTCATGATGAGTAAGTTAGTCGAACCACCATCTTTGTCTTCATTGCTGTGTAAGTTAATCAAACCACCATCGCCAACTTCATTGCTGTGCAAGTTAGTAAGTTACCTTCAAGGAGCAGAGGAACCTGGTTGGCTTGAGGTCCTGCGAGGACATGGCTTCCGAAGCATCCAGCACCAGGTAGAAGTAGCGCATCATGCCGAGGCGCGGCCGTCCCCGCCGTTCCGCCAGCCGCCGCCGCTTCTCCCGCTGCACGATCTCCGCCACCGACGCCTCCAGAAAGCCATCGTCGTCTTCCTTGATGGCCTCCCTAGTCGGTCAATCCACCAACAATTAATAATCAAAAATATATACACTGAAAACCTTTTTTTGAGTTTTTCAAGGTACCTGAAAAATAAACTTCTTAACATGGAAACCATTGTCATCATCCTTGATGACGTGCCTAGACAAATAATACACAAATTAATCGGAAAAAACACTTATTAACCGACTGATGGAAATCATACTTCAATTCATTAGAATATAAAACATTCTTCATTCTACTTCTCTTTTTACTAAACTATTTTTTGAGCAGAAAAAAAGGTATTTTAACCTCACTTATGTCCTAAAAAAACTGTGCAAAATCTCTTACTTCTTGCAAGTTATTCTGATTTTATGAGCTAATTCTAATATACAAACAACTGTTAAGTTTTCAAACTGTATAAAAATATATACATTTTAAAACCTTAACCGGTCAGAAACAAATTATTCAAAATAATAGAAAATATCACGTACCAGGTTTTCTCGTAACCGGTCTCCCACCTATACTCCTTTCCATCTTCTTCGTCTCCCATTTTCTGAGAATAAAGTACTTGCTTTTATACAGATCTAAGAAGGATATTTTTCCCAATGATTACAAAAACAAGAGCATGACAGCTAACTGACAGATGTGGACAGATGCATTGTGCCATAGATATATTCGTTGTTGCCCATTGTGCATAATATATCCCATAAATAAACCACTCTCTAGATCGATATCTTCGGGCTTTTTGTATGGCGCCATTTTGTCACCCCCTTAACCACAGACGACCACAGATAAAACGGTCGTTTGGTCCAGACAGGTAAATATATCGTGGACCATAAATAAATCTCAAGGCCATTTAAAAAAAAGTGTAACCATAAACAATATAACTACACCCAGCGAACATCGTTCATTCAATAGCCCACAAAAATTATATTTTAAAAATAAAAATATTGGAATGCAGGAAAAGGGAAAAATAAAAAAAACCCACAGCTATGCACACATAAAAATACTTTTTATTTTCAAAAAGACAATGGACAGTAATACAAAACAGGGTCAGTACAACCGATGTATTGAGCAATGATTTATCATTGAAGTAGAAGATAAAACTAAAATATCTAAACAAAACATGAAACAGAACAAGACACAGAAATATAAAAAGTAACGGTCTCAACTAGGAATCGAACCCAGTCTTACTGCAACAACTTAATAGGATTTAATTTGACCTTGCACAAAAATACAAGAATATATTATACACAAAATACATATTCAACAAATTTAAGTGTTCATTATTATTGCCACAGCACTAGAAGTTATTCAAATTCTCCTGCAAGGGTCTCATATAATTTCCACAGCTCTGTCGTCAGCAAACATCATGGAAAATGCTGGTTAAATCTGAATACTTACATGATGCAATTCTGGAGAGGTTTAAATGACCTTGTATGATGTAATCGTGGCTTTTTTTAGCAGTTTTAGCATTCTAATACGTGGTATTGTATCGCGTCGGAATACGGATAGGTCTGAAAAGGAAAATTAATTAAATTATTAGCCAATGAAGTACATTCAGAAATCAGGAACATTGTATCAAAGAACGAGAGGTTAGTACCTGTATTTTACAACGGGTTCGGGTCCTTCTTTCAATTGGTGGAGATAGACCGGATAACACACTTTATCACAACACGGCATTAATTTATCACCTTGAAGAATTCCAGCACGTAACATTTTTAGATGGGTGAAAGAAAATTCAAAATATTTACGTAAAAACATCAACTGACTTTTCAACTTACGAAATGGCGTCTTGGAAATTACCGTTAATTTTTATCGGAGCATAAAGCATTCTTAGCTTCTCTTTCTGTTACACAAGTCGCTATGGTAGAGAGCGAGAGATCAAACTACAATTTTTGCTCTAAGCCAATGAGATCTGAGCTTTCAGCCACAACAGCTTTGTCTATAAGAATTTGGGTATTGAATAACTCCTCCCATCAGGGTTACAAGGTCATGCGGGAGTTATACGCCCCTGATATATCCCATATATCTGAGATTCTTTTTGAATAGGAAATCTTCGGTGCCAGCACTGCCAACGTGAACCAGAATAATCATTGATGCCAACCATATGCCAACCCTATTATTCCTTGACTTGCATAGTTCTTACTTGGTTCAATACAATACTTCCGCAGCGGGCGCCACAAATAGGCTACAGGCCGCTACAGGAACATTCCGGTAAAACGAATCGGGCCGCTCGTAAAATCGTGACGTAGTTGGCGTCCCCAACGATTTTTGTCCTTTTGACAGTCGGCGGCCATAATACATCACGCGTGAAAATAGTGCCGTTTCAGTGTTCATTCATTTATTTATTCATCATTAGTGAGATCACATCGTTGTTTGTTCTAATTTATAATGTACAAACATATACACAGGCATTAACATTTTTATTTGGTAAACATAATTTTTTTTAAATAATTTAAGCCCGTCGTCTCACGGGTCGGCAAGCAATCGACATGTTAAGTTTGCTATAGTAAGGTAACGGTCTGCAGCGTAGTTCGGTGTGGAACTTTTCTGCGCAGTGCCATTTGGTTTATGGGTTGCTTACCGATCCGTGGACGTCGGTCTTATGATATTGAATTACAAGCAATGGCTATTCTGGCATATTTTTTTATTTTGTTAAAATTAAAAGGGTGATAAAGGACAAATTTGACTTATTTTCCAGTGTTTCCTGACATTGTTTGAAATAAAAAAAGATATTAATATTGTTTGGCCTCCGGTGACATTAATTCATGTTGGTGTGAATAATTTTTTTTTTAAGGTTAGGATCGTTACAGTTAGGATCGGGGTGAGGGGTTGGACTCGACTGTGTGACCAGTGACAACATGTAATTTTTTTAAATTTGAAAATAAAAACAAAAACTTTTAACGGAGACCAAAATTTCATTTACATTTTTAGGTTATACAGAAAATAGGGACACGCTTAGTACGCATATAGTATTTAAATAAACCACTTGTTTCCGGAATTGAAAAATAATGCATTTTAGTAGCTATTTCGTTAAAAAACGATAATTTGGCGTCTTTTCTTCGTGCCATGTTTTGACATAATATTAAAATAGTTGTTTTAGGCTTGTTTTGTTTTATTCATTTCCTAATTATACCCAAACTAAGCATCTTAGAACCTATTTTAGGATCATATTATGTTCATATTGTGGGTTAGTTTGGGTCCCTAGTTTTTGTACATGTACCCATTTTTACTCCAAATAATGTCGGGTATCATTGAAATCAAGTATTCCCCAATACACCTCGTATAGTTGACTAACGTTTATTTAAAAAAAAAACATTTATATTTTAAAATATATTGTTGTGTTAATATTAATTGAGAATATTAAATTTTACAGGTGAAGATACTGTGCATAAAATTAAACAACATTATTCAAAGTGAGTACAATTTGCGTCTGTGAAACGTTGTATACGATGGCAGAAATCCACTGTTAGTAACCTAGGGCCTATGAGTTTGCATTAGCTAGTGTGCCATTTATAAAGAAATTCGCAGCTTACCCTATTTTAATATCTTTTTGTAATCTGTAATATCTTCAGCTTTCTATCAAATTGTGATCAGTTGACATACCTACAGCAGGATAGTAAATTAAAATGTGCTTTTCTGCTGTTTTCCAAAGCCGACTGCGTTCCTAGCCGCTCTAAAGGCAGCTTGGCAATGCTGCGCGTGAACCTACAACTAGTATTATTTGAATAGTCTCCTTGTGAAATACCCCCTTTTGTGATGGTGTTTTTATGCTTGAAGTATTGTGATTTTGTTGACAGAATGTGACCATCATTAGATACAAAACCAAGGTAACTTTTATTCCATTTTTATAAGTAAATATTTAATTTAACAATATTATGTAAACTATCATTTTACACTTTTCGCGCGCCAAAGCATAACATTCAAATTCAGCTATGAGGTATTTTGTTCTTCGTTGATTTTTTTTTATCGAATCAATAACAATATTTCAATCCAACTACTCCGAAGCATATTTAAGTAATACAGGTAAAGCTTTAATGCTTGTTTTAGATGCCTAGGAAATGTTGCGTTCCAGGTTGTAAGTCGAACTATGATACTAGCAAAAAGGAGATGGACCTGTGACTACCTTCTCTTTTCCCAGAGCTAGTGATCTCCGAAATTCTTGGATAGCAGCGATACCACGAGCTAATTGGGTGCCGACGACTGGTTCTTTTGTATGCAGCAAACATTTTAACATCAGTGAAGTGATTAGGTTAGAAAATATCAAGAAAACAGATGGTACTTTGCAAATGGGAGTCCCACTAAGTCGTCCAAAGTTAATCCCTGATGCAACACCTCACATATTTCCTAATCTAAGTAGCAGAATGGTTAGTAAAGTAACTTGTTCTTCTTTATGATGGTATATCATCCTTGTGGTGATTTTTATTAAAACGGAAATTATCAATTATTATTATTATTATTTATGGCAAGCCACAAATTAGCTGCTCTTTATGAACACGGAACTAACTTTTTACTGGCGAACTTTATTAATAATTTTTTTTACAAAACTGCGTCTTCCAGGTTATTATTTTACCAGAATAAAACTAATGGCTTTGTAAACAGTAGTCTTCGCGTCCAAAAAGTATGTTTCTAATTTTCTCTCATTTTAAATCGAAACCAAAATTTCATTTAAAAATCACAAGATTTGTAAGTAGGGACTTATTAATAAACACGATGATTTCGCATAAAACAGGACTTCGCTGTATTCAGTCAATAAACAAAAACATCTATTATTGTTAATTATATCATTCAGAAATAGTTTTCTAAACTGTTGATCAATTAATTTGATAATTATTACTGGTTTAAAGGCCGATTCGTTTTTTCGATTACCAGGTGATATTATTTTCTATTAAACTGAAAAATATATATATTTCGTTTCATGTTTAAAAACCAACTATAGATGCATAACATACTATATTTAATATTATTTTGTCCGTTCAAAATAACCCCACTTCACAATACTAAAGGCAATGTTGCCAAAATTTTACATCGAGGCTTTGTAAAATGACGAAGGCTTTGGCTGATCACAATTTGTTCAAAGGCTGAAGCGGCAAAAAAATAAAACAGCGTCGATTAGCTATTTAATGCTAAATATTGCATACAAAAAATGAGGGCGCTGCCATTGTTTAAAACCAAGATGGCTCATAGGAACATGAAATTAGTTTTAAAAAAATACAAAGTTCTATGTGGTTCTAAGCGATATAGTACCGAAAGTTTAAAAAACTAGTTTGGATTACCCACTGCAGTAACCTATTACCCCGTAAAAGCCCAACGATACTGGGTGCGCAACAATGAGACTCACAATTCAATCCGACAATCTTCTTTACGTGTTTTTTCACCTTCCTTACAAAACAAAAGTATTTATTTTTTGATCCATCCAGTACACCATCCGTGCACGGACAAGGTCGTCTTGATAATGTACCTACCTTTATAACAGTTGGTTTGTAAAAAGATTCTATGTTTTTTAGACATGAGCTTCCTTGATCGAAATACTGCCAAAAAGCGCTGAAATACTCACTTTACGCGTTCCACTATCTATTGGTTATTCATTAAATATAAATTGAAACAAGGAATAAATAAATAAATTTAAAATTAGCGATCGGAAAATAACTTATAGGCGAATTCCGGTAAATATGCAGAAAATAGGAACATGCTTAATACGCATATTTTTTTAAAAAAATACTTTGTAGTAGTTAGATAATAATGCGAAGTAAGGATTTCAGTTTCTGTTTTTTTTTATAATTATAATTGCATAGTAACTGTGTCCCTCTTTTTGTATATATCTAACAATGATATACATGGTGTCCGGAAACTCGTAGTACAAGCCGGAAACTGGAGAATGTATACCACACGGGGAACCCAAATAAACATAAAGTTTTTTGATTTGAGCATTTATATAAAAAAAAAACCAAAAAAAAAATATTTTTCGGCTATTTCAGGGTTCAAATTTTTTCGTAATTATTTGTTTTACTTTTAAATTTTTAAATAGTTTTAATTAGTTGGGTACTTTGATCTTCAGTAATAATTTATAAGAATTTGCCAAAAAAAAAATCAACTTCTGACTCGGGTAAGTTTTTAGATTCTCACGGCCAAAAGCATTTTTGTTGTTTGTTTTTGGGGTGTTATGCCGTGTTGCGCTAACTCCTTCTTAAGAAGGAGTTAGCGCAACACGGCATAACACCCCAAAAACAAACAACAAAAAAAACTTCTGACTCGATTTACTCGAAAACGAAAGCTCAAATCAAAAAAAATTATACTACAAAATCGACTCCAAATGTGATGTAGATTCACCAGTTTCCCGCTTGTACTACGAGTTTCCGGACACCATGTATAACACCCATAGTGGACCATGGGTGTTATTGTATATCATTGATATCTAAGAACCAACCTCGAACACCTTGGTGTTGCCATAGTAATGAACATTTTTTATTTAATTTCTACAAATTTCTATAAAATTTTGGCACATCTGATTTTACGTGAAACAATGTTTCTGTTTGCAGATGCCTGGTACAAGATGTTCAGTTGTCGTATGCAAGAATTCTATGCAAGAGACTCAAAAGGATCCAGCGACACGACACATCATGTACCATCGCTTTCCATCAAACGAACTGCAACGAAAACTGTGGGTCCACCGTACTCGACGGAACGGAAAATGGAGTTCAAAAACAGCCCGAATCTGTTCCGTTCATTTCACTAGTGAAGACTACGAGAGGGACTTGAAAGCAGAGCTACTGGGTCTTACAGCTAGAAAGGTAAAACCCAAACATAAACTTGCTGAATTTTTTTTTCTGAAGTTAGAAAATGCCGCCAATCAGCGCCATTTTGTTTTTTTTTTCACATTTGAAAGGTCCCCGTTTAGCTCGTTTCAGCTTTCTATCAATTTTTGTGATCAGCTAGCTGACAAGTATAACAACACGATAATTTTGCCTTTCTGTTGATCAAAAATTGTTCAAGAGTTGAAGCAGACATAGGATCGGCATTTAACGGGGACCTTTCAAATGTTAAAAAAAAAGAAATGGAGCTGATTGGCTATGTTTTTGTTGACCAAGTTAGTATGTAAAATGGGTAAGGCCTGTGGGTTATTCAATGCCGTACATTTCCGTGTGGTGAAATAGGCCAAGCCCACATTAATTGTGAGAGTAGAGCTCTCGTGTGAGACTAGTATAAAGGTTTTTTTTAATCGTAGCTGTTCAAGGTGTCCCAATTAAATAGGCGACTTTATCTCTTGGAGGGCCAGAATATCATAATATGACTTTAGTAAAATGTCGCTAGATCTCGAGATAAATATTGATTTTGTGAAAATCGATACCTCAATCGATAACGGCCACGACAACCTGTCAAACGCTCTATATTTTGTTAACAATACTGCCAATAATTATTTCGTTAACTTTCTAATTCAAAGGCCTCATACACTATGTGTCGTATGATATCATGTTACTGCTGCCACTACCTAGTATGTACATATAAACTTTACATTTTATTTTTAACTAATTTAAGTTTGTATAATTTAGGAGTAGGCACATTCTTATTTTTGTACAACAGGTTTACATTAACTATTTACTTGCTGTTATAATATGTCAAATGGATATGGTTGTATGTATTTTTACTGTTACTATTGTGAACTTACAATCTTTAGAATATTTTTTTTATTTTTTATTTAGAACTATGTATGTAAAAGCCCAATGATAATCACAGTTACAAAATTCCATATTATAATGGACCTAGTACACGTTCGCCCGATGTATTGGGCCAAAGCGCTGGCCCAACCTGGACAGGACCACTTGACCGTTGCATGCGTTGGCCGCCATACGTCCATATATCCATACTCTTAGTTGGTCCTTCCACAATGTTTTAATAAAGATAAAATAAATAGGTCTACGCTATCGAAATATTGCCTACGGTCCTAGTTAAGCTATTGCTAGAAATTATGTTATTCGGTTATTATTTAGAACTAACTTCATTTGTAATCTGGCAATTGGTTTCATTAATTAGAAGAACAAAAATTTTATAATTTTTTTTGTAGGTTCTCAAAAAGTCAGCCGCACCAACCTTACTCTTATATGAAGGTGGTAAAACTGTACAGGAAGGCACTCGCAAGAAGCAAGTCGAACGACGCGAACGACAACAGCGTCGGGCGAACAGAAAAGAAGTCGCCATTTTGCTGACAACAGTGAGCGGCAGTAAAGTAAGAACCTTGGGTTTGGATAAAATAATCCCCTTCCTATAATATTTTTTACCAGGCGAATATTTTTATTGTATTCTTGAAATGTGATTCTCTAGTAACAAATTTTCTTAGGCAACCCACAGGCGAGAGACTTTAGTTGCGGCAATTATTTCTTCGTAGTCGCCGTCTTCAAATTGAGTGCGCACACGAGATATTTTAGTGGCGGCAACTTAAAAAAATATCATTTATGTGGGTATTAAGTGCTCGGAGGGAATATTGCAGTATGTGTTTAATTTTAATTCCGAACAGTCTCCGAGACTTTAGATATAATCGTTCAGCCGCGGAGAAAGTTGCGGTTGCCGGCAGCCGCAACTAAAAAATCTCTTGTGTGCGCACCTCCATGGCAACTTCATATGCCGTAATGTATTTTTATTATGACAACAATGTCTCTCGTCTGAGGGCGTCCTTAGTTTTCATCTTTGCTTTTCAAGTCACTGGTTGTGTATTCAAAAAAATATGAACATACACGGTGTCCGGAAACTAGTAATAGCAGCGGAAAATTTGTGAATCTACATCACACAGAGAATCCAAAAAAAATCTTTAATTATTGACCATTTCGATTTTTTTACCTTTTCTCGGCGTCTTAAGCTTCTGGAGCCAGGCCAACGCTTCGACGCTTGCATTTTAAAATACATTAAACAGCTGTTATTAACCCCGATTAACGACCGATTTTTTTTAAATTCTCAAAAAAAAAATTATACCACAAAAATTGCCTCCACGTGTGATGTCGATTCTTTCCCGCTTGTACTGCTAGTTTCCGAATACCATGTATCGACTATCTACCTATATTATTTGAAACCTCGCTCAGCGTTGTTGCATTCGGGTTTAGTAGACATGACATAATACGTACGTAAAAAAGTACGGATCTATTATAAAAAAGGAACAACAAACAAACGATGCATGGTAGGCATTCGCTACCATGGTTTATTTCGCATCCTATCCTAGTAATAAAGTTTGAAGGCCGTGTTTTATTGATAAGAATCCGTAAAAGAAAATACCCTATAATATTAATAATACTTCCAACTTCTGATATTTCCCACACAGATGGTAGCATGCTATACTAGCGCCTCCTAGCGGCGTGAGCTGTGCGCCTTGGTTTTTTCAGGAATATATTCTCTATCTTACGTTAGTAAATTATAGAAATCAAAAAACTAGGTAACCTACAATACTACCGTACTGCTATTTTTGCGCATACATAAATAATATTAAAGCGGCTATTAAATCTGTCTTTGATTAGAAAGGTGATAAAATATATTTTATAGAAATTATTATTATTAATTCTATTTATGTAAGCTTTAATGAGGACTAATTAATATTATAGATTATTTATTGTAATCAATTATTTATTTTTAATTCAATTCAATTCCCAAGAAACAATGAAGTAGTCAGAATAGTCTAGAAATATTTATATACGAGCTGACGTGTACCCGGCGTTGCTCGAAGTTATAAACAGGGCCGTATTAGGCCGTGAAGGGGGCCCCGGACACACTGAGTTTGGGGGCCCCTATTAAAAGCCGTAAACCCATAGGAAAACAACAAACCACAGGGGTTTGTGGAAGGTAGAGCCAGAGCATTTAAAAGTTTAAGACTATTGAAAGAAATTCTAAATACCACATCATTTTGAATTGCAAATTATTTATGTATGCATTAACAGGGGTGCCCGGGTTCATCCGTTGAGGTGTGTTCAGGATGCGCCTGCCCACCAGCTGCGTGGCGTGCCAGATCGGTAGAGGATAGTTTAGGTAGGCCCTATGACCTCTCCAACTGATCTCTCGAAATATTATATGTCCGTCACACCTGGACACACTGATCCCTAGATTCCTACCCAACCCTCATACCTTTTACCTTCCCAGAACTTCCTCACCTTCCTTTTCTTAAAAAATACCTTCCACATAGCATCCCAAAAGATGACATGGGCACTGAAGGAAATTATTTTCCTCAGGGCCTCCTGTGTAAAAAAATCTTTTGCATTTGGAAAGATCGTATAAAAATTAAATGTGTATTTTTTTTACAATTTGTAGATAACCTACAAAATTATAAAAAGTCCCAATTCCTTAATAGCTTCGTAGCCTGCGGAACTATGGCACCCCTTACTGGAGTGATGTCTGGTTTACACGATACTTTCTTTCATGCCGATCCCCATATCGGGACCTACCCGACCTTTTTCGCTTTAATCTATCATTATTTTCATACTAACGATTTCATACAGATAGTTGCCATTAGAGAAGACTCAATATTTTGAGACGGTACTAAATCGTCAAAAAACGGCAACACCTTGAAAATAACAATCATGAAATCATCTGTCACTGTCTTTTACGAGCTTTGTCACGTGCTTTGTCATTATCCGATCGATGTTTTTGTTTATCCGTTCGTCTTTCAACCTTTGTCATAATATTTTTTATGGGTACCTATCCCTTAACAATATTGCCCACCTGATCATCGTATTTTGATCTGTACGATATTCATATAATATGTGAGGTACCAAAACAGCAGCGCAAGATGCCAATGCAAAAGCTCCCACAACCCTAACTCCACAGATAAACCACTCACCCTGTTTCTATTCATTAATTAAAA
Organism: Hesperophylax magnus; assembly: GCA_026573805.1. Taxonomy (NCBI): domain Eukaryota; kingdom Metazoa; phylum Arthropoda; class Insecta; order Trichoptera; family Limnephilidae; genus Hesperophylax; species Hesperophylax magnus. The sequence goes on along the minus strand of JAIUSX010000977.1, from coordinate 2,023,482 downwards.
TTATGTTACAATATGAAGTAAACAAACTCAGATATTCTTTATTCTATGAGATAACTGTACGTATGTAAAGTTCTCGCGTAAAGTTCCTCATAACAAAATATCGAATCATCAAACATACACGCGAAATTTACAATATTTAATAGTAATACAAATTCAAAATACTAAAACTTTTTATTAATATTTTAAACACAAAATGCAACATTTTCACGTAAAATAGTTACATAAAAAATTAGAGATGGCAGAACCAAAATGTCAATCATCAAACGTACACGCGAAATTCACAATATCTAACAGTAACACACATTCACATCAGTAATAAATAGATACTGTAGTCTTTTTACTAATATTTTAAATATAAAACTGAAAAAACATGCATCATTTTCATGTAATATAGTTAAGTAAAACAATAATGAGAGAAGGCAGATGTCAAATAATGTCCGCCATTTAAAACTGTACGGAAATCGGTAATACCAACACACGTCACTCACGGTACCCACTACCAAAATAGAACACGTCCCTTTTTTCATCCCGATTAAACAAACTAAAAAAATATGAAAAAAAGTGTCATGTAAAACGGCCATAAGTGACGAGAGTAGTGATGGGTCTTGACTTATTTTATTAAGAGGGGGAGCCACGGTACCATCTCAATGTTTTAGTATGGCCACTGCCGTCTCTATTCCGACGGCAGTGGTATGGCTCAAAGAGTCGACGCAATTGAACGACGGCTCGATTAAACGGGAGCCGCGAGCTCAGAGCGTATGAGAATACTGTGCTCGCCCGATACGACTTGCTCGATACAGCTCCCCCGGTACGATTCCCCCGCTACCGCTCTCCCGATACGGGTCACAGCTCCCAGCGGATGAATATGAATGATCGTACGACTTTTGGTACCGGTGCGCCGTCTCGTACCACGAGAAGATGCTAGGTAGGTAGGTGTAGGTACATAAGTCCAAGTCCAGATGTCAGACGCCGTTCACGTCCATGTAATAACAATAAATATGTACTTGAATATATTAATCGCGCTGTTTTTCTAAAATGAGTAATCGTTCTATAGCTATACTCTATAGACGGAAAAGCGCCGCAGACGATTTTTTTTCTAGGGCGAGGGGCAAACCGATAAGTGCTTTTGATTTTTGATTTTCGGAGAGTCGGTATCCCAATAATATTTAGACCAAAATCCTTTAGTATTTTCATCACTTTATTTATAATTTTGACACGACAACTGGGGCCCCCCCGACAGACCATTTGCTGTATTATTTTAGTCCTATATCCTCAATGTGCACCATTCACAGCATCCCCAAAGATGACATGTTATGCAGTAAGGAAGTGTGTTCCTGTGTGGTAAACAATAAAGTATAAAACGATCTCTGTCCGGGCCCCCCCACCCCGAGGTTGGAGCCCTGAAGAGGCCGCGTCTCGGACCTAGGCAGAAGTCCGGCCCTAACCGAGACGGCGCTTTACTTCTGTGTCTGGCAATGAACTCAAAATCGAACGTTACTTTGAATGGCTTTAGCCGTGTATCAGATCTGAATATCAATGTTCTTCCCCCCCCCTCCTCCTCACCATCACCCCTTCCCTGCTGAGGCCCATGGCGTGCAGTGCGTACATATCAACGAATATTTGGATTTCTGTTTGTTCATATAAATGTATTTAATCTTTCAAGTAAAATAATATTTATTTACAAAAATTATAATTTCGATGGTTTTCACATGCGCATAAAGTTACATAATGGTGAACACGTGAGGCACCCCTTTGCAGTACCACGCGGAGAAACGACGAGTGCTAGCAACTGTGATATATTTGTCTCTTTCTTTTCAATTATGCTCGCGTTACGGAAGAGAGAGACCGGATGACGTCCGAAGTAAATGCCTATTTCAAAAGATAAAAGCAAGGGATGTGCCAAATTTTGGCGACACATTTTTTAGATTAACAATTTAGGACTGCTCGTTCATATATCAATAATTATTTTAACATTTATTTATTTTGGCTATGATTTTAAATAATTTTTAAAACTAGTGAACCGTTTTTAGTTGTTGATGCTAACCTTTTGTAAGTAACTTGCAAAAAACCGTATATTTATAATCTTTGATAATGACGTGATTATTTTAATATTCGCGATTTTTTAACCCTTATTTGCCTTCAACTGCAATCGAGAGTAGTTAATTAATCTGAGCAAAAATAATTTAGCACACTAAAACATTTATAATTTTTGGGTTTATGGTTAGTTTTGTTTATGAAAAAATATTGTATCATTTTTTACGATTGTTATTTTTCAAGTAAATGCACAATCATGTGTAGGATAATGTAATCATATCCTAGACTAGGATAAGTAAATTGTTTCTTAGGTTAACATTATAGAACCGAAATAAACCTACATTATTATATGTTGTACCCAAACACGTCATTATCATTTTATTTCTTGGTTGTATTAATGTGAATTATGTGAATAAAATTAAAGGTTTAGTTTCCAAATAGGTAATTAATTATAGGGTGCAACTCTACACTTTATTCTCTATTTCTATTGAGCAAGGGACCGATACTACAGATGATACTTGAAAAAATAAAACCATCATTGTGGTTGATAGCAATGAATCCAAAATGAACTGCGTGGCGCTTGAACCTAGGACAATGAAAGTTCTGAAATCTTTGTTACTATATTATGGAATATGGATTTTTTTAATCCTTGAAAAGCTCTATAGAGTATTGAGGATAACGAAATAATATTAAAACTTATAATTAACTAAACATTTTTTCTGTTCATCTCCACGTGCTCGCGTGGTGATATAAACAATATTAGAAATGCATTGTTACAACGAAGACTTAATTTTTCCTTCCACGAATTTAATCATTCTACATTGATTCTTGGCATTTAGTTTTCCAGGTAAGCGCCGAGTTCGCCATACGTTCCACTATTCGTTGTGCGCACATTATCTAATAAAATTATTATTTGTATTGTGTCGACGAAATTTGTCGCCAAGCCAGTTCTGTACACGTTCCATGTCGACCAAATATTTCGGTTCGTTCGTTATTTGGTAGACAGCGGCGCTGTTATAATTCTCGTCTCTGATTGGTGGATATTTTCAAGCATATGCTTGTGATTGGTCTAAAATCGCGTCGGTGCCGTAACAACTGGATAAACGAACGGAATCGTCATATTATTGAATAGAGGTCAGCACCGTCGCATAAAAAGACGCATCACCTAAAAGGCCCGTGCCACAGATAAGTCTTTAAAAATATTAATACCGAAAAACAGTTCATCTATAGTCAATTTTCGGGGTAGTGAGAACTTTTAAATATTGAAATACGAGGTAAGTATTTAAAAATATTGTAAATAACAACAGTACGTGGCCTTGCAAAATATTACCAACGCGCTATTTCCTGGTCTACTCCTATTTCTTATTTCGATAATACGCATTCGATAGGTGATACTAAAAATGCTTATACGGTTGCATTATTCAAAGTTCTCCGATACAAATTAAAATGTAACAAACCGTTTACTGAATAATCTATGCGATTTTTTGCTGGATATTTAGATTATATATTACTATTTATATTTGCAGACTTGTCCTTTTTATCGGAAAAAAAATAAAGAACCGTACTGTCATTAGACTGTTGGCGGGAATGTTCTGTCAAATTTGATGCCCTGTCTAATAATTAATTTTTATACAAATGTCATGTTTGTAAGTTAGGTTATCTACCAATAACACAAAATTTACCGGCGACTTTTATGGTTCCAGTCTTATTATAATATTTATAGTGTTGCAATTGGTTGGTTATTGACGTTGATAGTATCAAGGGATTTGCCTTTCACAAGTAATAATAATTCCAAATATTTTTTCATATTTAGTGCATGCATTTAACCATGATTTGCTATCCGAAGACTATTTATAGGGAAAAAATAAATTTGCACTTTGTTGACAAAAAAATGAACTGGTTCCAATAGTTCCCGAGAGTTGATATTCCGACTTAACGATTCATTATTTTAGTCTCCTTACTACACTTACTGCTAAATTTGCCAAAATTATTTAAGGAACACTTCATTTCAACTGAATTAGTACGAGAAACAACCATCTACATTGGGGAGATGAAAAAAAAACCATGCACAAAATGGGTTATTAGATTCTTAATTTAGGTTATTTAGATAATTTGTGCATATTTAGATTGAAGTGGAAGCTCTTGGAGAACGTTGCTTCATAATGACAAAATCCAACATGGCAGCAAAAGATGTTTTGACCAGGAAAATTTTGAACTTTGAAAAAATGGAATTTTAATACATCTTTTTACCATCTCCCCTGACTTGAATAGTTGTTTCTTGTAGTAATTAAGTTGAAATGAAGTGTTGTATTAATTTTTGCATATTAAAAAGTAATACGAATAATGAAACTTTTTATTTTAATATTTTACTCGCATATAGCCTCACTAGGCGACATAGTTATTATTTAAATATATTTGAATAGTGCTTATGGTTTGTAGTGTCAGATGAGAGCAGACATGTCCACGGCAGACGAAGCAGACACCCCGGCCCAGGCTCTGAACCCTAACCCTGAAGGTCTGAAGAAAAATTTCCAAGCAATCAAAGGTAATTTGGTCTTCCTATATTTTGCTCCCACTAACGCACTTTAAGCAAAAAAAATGGTATTTGTTTTAATCCTCGGGTACGGCAAGTTTTAAAATTGCAATTTCTCTCCTTGGGGTGCTAAGAATCCTCAAGTTATTCAACAAGATGTGGTGGTGCAAGCAGTCTGCTCCGAGTGCCGGCTTGCCAAGGAGCCAAGGCGCTGTTAACACCTAATACAGAGCCTAGCGCCATTTTGTTCAGGTCCGGCCCTGGGTGCAAGAGTGGGGTGACGGGAACCACATGGTATCACGCAGTACAGTACCAAAGTTGACTACCTCAATGAAGGTGGATCTTGCACTCTTGGTTAGATAGGTACCTAGAAAATTGGAAACTGCCAACCTTTTTTTTACTGATTTATTTTGTCATTTTGGCGTTCAAAAACGCAGAAGTAAGTTTTCCAAATCTCGGTAAATAAAATAAAAATGTTTGGTATTTTGACTAATACTTCAATGACACATATATTTGAAAAATAATATAGGAATGGATGTTTGTTCACCTAGATGCACAGGAGCAGATGGGGACCTTGGACGTGCTGGTGTGTGGCCAGTGTCACTCCGTGTTCCACTTCATCGAGGAGTTCAACGAGCACCGAGACTCCGTTGCGTGCTCTGGGAAATCTCCTGTTAGAGACTGCGTAAGTCAACTGTTTACCCCTTTCATTTCCCATATACATAATATAATCAACTGTACGGAAGGAAGCCTATGTACAATTTGTTCAATTTCTTCACCGGATTACTTTCAGACCTAGTGATAGTGTGACAACAGAGTGGTACTCTCAATATCACCCTGCTGAAAGACCACCATTCAGAATAGAAAAGTTGTTTGAAATTTAGGTGTGCTATTATTCTGTCGCGGTAAGTAAAAGCACAGTGTCTTCCTTGAGAGTCTCAAAGGAGACGTGTTTTTACTTAATGTGGCATCATAGCTTGGTACTTCCTATCCCCACAGCCTAACTTTATCATGAATACCGCAACGTCCTAACTGCTCCCAACCTGCTGGTGCCAGTGGGACTGGCATCCCTAACTAACTAACCATCACGCCGTTTCTCGCAGGGATAGGCAGAGAGGATGGACCGCCAAACAACTCGGTCTTGGCACACACTCCTTGCCTCATTCACATTCATACATCGTCTCATACATACTCTTCTATTATTCTGACTCTTGACATGGCCCGACTCAAGTATCTGATTCACTTGATCGTGCCATGTCTTCCTCGGGCGTCCCCGACTTCTGCTACCATTCACGTTTGCGTCATATATTTTCCTTACACTCCTTTCTTCGCTCATTCCCTCTACATGCCCAAACCATCTAAGCCTCCCTTTCTTAATCTTACTCATTACGCTTACATCAGCCTCGCATTCTTTGCGTATCTCCACATTTTCTCACACAATCATATGTGATTTTACCACACATACGCCTCAGGGATCTCATTTCTTTAGTATTCAGTCTACTTTCATCCTTTTTCTGCCAGTTCCATGCCTCACTTCCATATATCAGGGTAGGTACCAGCACTCCATTGTGGACTGCTAGCTGCGCTTCTTTAGACAATTTTTTGTTAGTGTCAGCCTTCTCGGTGAGTATAAGCAATGAGAAGATCTGGTCCATGCACCCCCTTTCACTCATACAATCACCTTGCACATCCCATATTTTATCCTTTGTTTCCTTTCTTACCCTTTCAATCAAAATTCTACCATACACCTTGCCAACTGAGCTTAGCAGGCTAATAGCCCTTTACCTCTGTACAACGGCATGATCACAGCCCTTCTCAAATCTAAAGGGTTTAAGTTAAGTTGTGAGGCTGACGTAGGGAGGGGCACATTTCCATTCTGAATGGTGTTCTTTCACCAGGGTGATAATGAAAGTATCTTCTCTGATACTCTGGGACTCTGAGTGTGACTTGAGTGTGGTAATCAAATCGGACAACAGCGTACAAACGCCTATCAGGCCAATGCTTCCTTGTTAATTGCAATACATAATATTATTTTTAATTTATCTAACCTAAGTTGTATTGATTCCATAAAATGTATTTTTTCCAGACCGAGTCAAAACATCAGGTGTGGGCCTTCATGCTGTGGAAGTGTTCCATGGTGACACCGGAAACAGGTGCCAACAGTTCCTGGCGCCTCTACCAGCAGTGGTGCAAGATGGAGGAGAAGCAACGGGCGGCCTGGATCGCCGCCGGCAAGACAGTGCAGAGCCTCTCCAAGCTGTCCAACAGCAAGGTGGTCAGTGACTCCTCATATCTTCTGAACATCTTATTTACTTACTATGTTCCTACCGCTCATAACCTCTCTTTGTAATGCTTTGTATCCTTTGTGAGAGAGGGAGAGGTTACAAGTTACGACTGAGCTATCGGCACAGGATGGCTTTGTCTCACTTTCAAACAAGATGGCCTTGCATTTATAATAGATATTTATTTCAAAGCTCCATAGCTTATGATAGAAATAATCCTGCAAGCTGACATAGTTGCGTTTATAAAGCTTTGTAAATTTCATCATGTCCTGAGCTCGTCGTTTGAGAGTTTTTAGTGGGACACAAAACTGATTTTCTTCTTAAGTAATGTTAAGAACCCATGTGTGTGTCACCAAAGAAGTTATTATTGAGACTAATAACTTTTTGCTGTTGAACATGATTTCATTTTCTTTTATAAACATCACTTTTTTTTTAATTTTTCCGTCTATTTAAAAACACTATTTTTATAATATCTTAGTGCGACTATTCTAATGAGCCCCATTGCCCCTAGGTGGAAGTAAAATCTCCCCCGCCTGCCCCTACACCTGTGGTACCCGCCCCCGCCCCTGAGCCTGAAGCGTCGACTCCCGTAGTGCGAAAGCGGGGGCGCCCCTCCAAGGGCTCCTACGCTGCCAAGACTGCGCCAGTCCGAGCACCCTCTGTTGAAAAGGTTACCTATTTCTTATTTTATTTTTATATTCGCAGATGTTCCGCAATGTCACTAACATAAACTTACACTAATTTTATCATCATGATGGATAGAAATGAGTAGAATTCTATAAAGAGCTGCATGAAGGAAGAAAACACAATATCTGGCACATCGTTACACAGCTGAGTAAGAATTGAAGTGAGTAAAATTCTATAAAGAGTTGCACGGAGGAAGGAACCACATTACTAAATTGTCCATTTTAAATAAATTGCACTAATAATTTGTTATAAAGCAGAAGTATAAAAAAAACGAATGTAGGTACATGCCGTTTAAAAGCAGCTTCATTGATGCTAAATATGTCGAAATCGGCATCACCAATGGCAAGTTAGTTGCCGGGATAACCAACGAGAACATAGAAATGAATGCTTTCTATGATGCATAATCGAATTTTCAAACCATCCACGAGTCAGATGAAAAATTTTTTCAGATGTTTAGGTCCAAATGTGCCTCAAGATAAAGTTTAACCATTTCAACCCAATCTATCCTATCTTGCGGGGCATGTTTCGACACAATGTATGTGTTTTAGAGAAAATTCATGGATCACATGTGCAACATTCGCGCGTGGGGATAACCGGTGATGTATCACATATGCGACAGCCACATAGATGAGGTTGAAAATTTTCAAATTGCATATAATACATGTAACCTGTTTTTCTCAATATTAAATTTTTGTAGCATAAGGGTCTTACAATAATCTGTTTATTAGAATGACGAAGAATTCCAGCCATCGTCCACTGGAGACTCTGACGACGAAACCACCATCCGCCAGGAGGAGACGCGCAGCACCCGGTCGCACCGCGGTTCCGGGCGCACCACCTTGGTCCCGTCCACCCCCAGCGAGGACGACGGCAAGACCAACATTATCAAGAAACTGGGAAGCTCTGTCACGGTCACTAAGACCACTGCTAAGGTAGGTCCTGATGATGTAACCGCACTTTTCTCACTTTTATGGTATGTCAAACCATAAAAAATCCTCCTAGCATTCTGAAATATATTTTATTCCCCGAGCAGAAAAAGAAATATATTTATCTTAATATTATTTCAGCTGACTTTTAATCGCCTGCAAATGTATTTATTTTATCTGTGAAAAAGTGCGTACAAAAATGGCAACATTATCGACCTTGCAACGGATTTGTGTTTGTTTATGTCATATTACTATACACGGTGTCCGGAAACTCATAGTACAAGCGGGAAACTGGTGAATCTACATCACATTTGGAGTCGATTTTGTAGTATATTTTTTTTTGATTTGAGCTTTCGTTTTCTAGTATATCGAGTCAGAAGTTGATTTTTTTTTTGATCAAATTCTTATAAATTATTACTGAAGACCAAAGTACCCAACTAATTAAAACTATTTAAAAGAAACCCGGATTTAAAGCATTATTTTGAAATCACCCTTCATTTAAGCCGGTGTAATCATAAAATATTTCTGCTCTGCAGGGTTAAAACATCTGTTCTTCTAATATTCATACGTATCTCTGACATATTCGCAAAATATAGCTTTCTCTACTATGTTGGGTTCTATTATAGAGACGCACGATTGTTTTCAAATAGTATACAGTATTCTAAGCAGATGTCCCTTTTCTGTTAAATCGTAAGTAGGTCAGTGTTGATTTATGGGTCGCCGCAGGTGGCCGTTTTTATGGGATTGTTTATACATTGTTTACAGTGCATTTTGCTTTAAGAAGTTTTCTCGTTAATTTAAACATAAAAGCGAATTGTGGGCAAAATTTGTGTGTTCTAAAACGCGTTATTATTGTTTTGATATTGATACTTTAAGATTAAGATACAGTTGTACGTTTTGATTTTGAGACTTATCATCGATGCCTTCGACGAGGTAAAAATTAACTCTGACATGATTCAAAGAGTGCAATAATCAATCATCAGACGGACCCAACTGTGCTTGGAAGTTAACGGTGAACATTTTAAATAATTTTTGTGACTTGAATGTTTGTGTTTTGAATTGGAGCTCATCGCTACATATTGTGAGTACCTACCTATGCTAATAATAATTCCTATCCGTTGCGTCGACGTCGTCACATCGAATAACGAAAAAATTTTAACCCTGAAATAGCCGAAAAATATTGGTTTTTCTTTTTTTTTTTTTTTGTGGAAATGCTCAAATCAAAAAACTTTATGTTTATTTGGGTTCCCCATGTGGTGTAGATTCTCCAGTTTCCCGCTTGTACTACGAGTTTCCGGACACCGTGTATTTGTTTAGATTCGTAAACGACACTTATTTAGCTTTAGAAATATAATAAAACCATAAAAAGATTTATGATTTCTATTTTACTTTTTTTATATAACACAAGGGGGATGAAACGCCATATAATGGAAGCCACTGGTTAACACTAATAAGCCATCATTGTATAGTACCTAAAGTGCACAGATTTAGAAGGTTTGCAAGAAAACAACACACCTAGTTTATTTGGAGATTTAGAAGTACGCTAATGTGTATGGCCATGTGGTTTACATTAAAAAACGGTGCACGCAACTGAATCGCACTGCTAAGTCGCCAATGTTAAACTAGCTTTAGAGTCTTAGAAAAGTTTTATTTTTAACAATGTAATTAAATATTATGCTTTCCTCCCATGTATTTTTATTGTAACAGGGTGGCCACAGACCTGGAAAACCGGGAAAACCGGGAATTATCAGGGAATTTTACCGAACCGGGAATTATCAGGGAAATGTCAGGGAATTTCAAAATATTCTTAAAATATCAGGGAATTCCAAAAATAAAACGAAATTCGTTATTTACGATTTGTGAAGTCCCAAAGTTGTGTTTTATTACTTTTACTTGCGGCGTGTGTAACAAAAGATATGCCGAAAAAGACAAACTAGATAAGTAGGTATTTTTTTATTATTATTTTCGTAAATAGCCCTTGCAACACAATCATGTCGTAAACCACCGGCCTTGATTTTTCCCCTATAGGTACTATGTAGGTGCGAAATCTGTAAAGAAAAAGCTAGCAAAGTTACAACAAAGTGTCAAAAGGGTCGGACACCCAGTACGGTCGTAATAAAATTTAAAGATCATCATTATCAACATTTTTACAAAGTGTCAATACAGTAGAACCTCGTTAATTCGAAATCCACGGGACATCAAAAATAAAATTTCGAATTAACGAATTCCCACGTAATTCGAATTTTTATGAAAAAAAAATACGCCGAAAATCGATTTTCTCGGCCGCCTCTTCAAATCCGGGTGGTATTTTAGTTGTAAATTCGTATTAATACCAATTATTTCTTTATTTTCGCGGCCGATTACCGTAGCGGCGGGCCCTTTAAATTCAGATATTCGAAATAAATTCGTAAAAATGCTATATATTTACGCGTAAATCGAGATTTCGCTGCCGATTTCGGTCGCGGCCTACCCTTTAAATTGAGATATTCTTAAAAATACGATATATTTCCGCGTAAATCGAGATTTCGCGGCCGATTTCCGTCGCAGCGGGCCATTTAAATTCAAATATTCGAAATAAATTCGTAAATATACGATACATTTACGCGTAAATCGAAATTTTGCGGCCGAGTTTCGTCGCGGCCGACCCTTTAAATACAGATATTCGGTGTAAACTCGTAAAACTACGACATATATCCGCGTAAAACGTATTTTCTCGGCCCTTCAAACTTGGATATTCGAAATAAATTTGAAAAAAATACAACATTCCAGTGTAAATCGATTCAGATTTACAAAATAATAATAACAATTAGGACGATGTATAACCACGTAAAAATACATTTTTCGGTGTTTTACCGCCACGGCTGACTTTTAGAATCAGATTTACGAAATATTATGATTTATTTTCGCAAAAATCAAATTTTTTCGAATTTCACGAACAAATTTTCGTGCGCGGACAAAAATAAATTTCGAATTACGAATTAACGAATTTCGAATTAAAAAAATTTTTGTATGAAAAAATTTTTCTGCGGAAATTTTTTTGGCGAAAATTTCAAATTACGCGTTTTTTCGAATTATCGGGGTTCTACTCTACTTACTTTTGTTTATTTGTCTATTTTTGTCTGGTCTTTTCATTTGTACACAAATTGTCTTCAGGCGAAATATCATAAATTTGTAATAAGTGTATTTTGTTTTGAATAGATCATTGTGGTGCAAGGAAATAATAAATGCTTTAGATGACGGAATTCCCTTTATTTATGTATCTGTTCTAATTTTCTGGCGTAGATGAAAATCGTGTTTCAAAAATAAAATTTTGATGATATGTCCTTATACCAAATAAAACATATCAGGGAAAAATATAGAAACTGCCCTGGAAAACCTGGAATTATCAGGGAATTTTGAAATCCGTTTTTTGTGGCCACCCTGTGTAACAAATATTCACAAATCATTATTGTTCTTTAGCCCAAGACAACGGTGGTAGAGTCGCAAGCCAGTGTTCCAGTAGAGAACCGTATGGCGCGGCGGACAGACAAGAACGCCGGCGCTAACGAGCCGGCCTCTGAGTTTGTGGTGGAGAAGATCCTGGCCAAGAGATTCAACCCGCGCAAGAAGCAGTACGAGTACCTGCTCAAGTGGGAGGGATACGCACAGTGAGTTATTACCTAGCAACAGTTCTAACTGTTACTGCCCTAAGCCAGTGGGACTGGCATCCTCAATTATTTGACTTGGTTATATTGCGAGGGAGAAAGGTTGGGAAGCACCTGGCTTTTCAGAGCTGGTCACTAAACGTATCTAAAGACATTTCAAGCAATGTTTCGATTCCGATTGGTTGTATTCAACGGGACAATATCTCCCCCACATTTTTGTTTGGTTTTGATTGTTCTCTAGTACAGCAGTTTTCAAACTTTTTGAAGCATGACCCCTTTTAGTAAAATAAATGTAAATGTTGTTCACTTTTCATAAAAATATACTATTACCGATATATATAATATACCAATTCTGAACTGAATGGTAAAAATTAATATCCGGAAATTACAACAGAGGCCCTTTGCTACGTCATATATATGTGAGCTCATCTTCCCTTCCATGGTTGCGATAAAATCGAAATATAGAAACTAGAATTAGATGATGACACCAAACTCTGTGCCTCGAACACAGAGCCATGTTTCGATAAATAAATTGAAAAAAAACAAGCACATTAATTTGCATTACTTGGGTTATTTCTGTTAGTGAATATGCTTCTCTGTAAAATTGTAACCATTGTTGTTATAATAATGTTTAAAATATTGTTTTTATGATTTAATCTCGCAATATTTCGCGACCCCCACTTTGAAAACCACTGCTCTAGTCCAACTGTCAAACATAAAAGAGATGACAAAATATTCACCATGACAAAAATGTAAATAGTATCTCTCAAAAAAACTGTTGCAAACATTTCTAAAGTATGTATTGTATATTGATAATTATTTTTCCATAGTGAACAGAACACCTGGGAGCCAGCGGACAACATGGACACGTGCCGCCACTTACTGGAGACCTTCGAGAAGCAGCTGGCTCGGCAAAAGGAGCTGAAGGCCCTGCGCAGCGGACAGGCGACCCCGGCCCCCGCCACCCCCGCTCCCTCCACCCCTGCACCGGCACCGGCCCCCGTGCTCACTCCTTCTGGGTAAGTAACCGTCCAGCCAGGCGCGCCAATCTACCCATTTTATCCATAGCCTTCAAATATCTGTGATGTTACACTTTCTAAGAGCGCTCCCGTACAGGGAAATTATATCGCCACCCGGTTGGGCATCGTGAGGCGGGTTAAGGTAGGGGCTGTAGGAAGGGATTTATTAATGCGGGTCTTAAAGGGGCGCGGATTATATGAAGGAGGAAAAAACAGATGTCGGTTGCTTATTCAACATGCGAACCTGATGAAGGTTCAGGTGAACCGAAACCGGTTGGTTTTATATATTAAAAATATATACAATAAAGTGGTATTAGAAACAAAGTTATTTTATTCTAATTATTTTAAAGATATTAATGTTTGTTTGTTCAAAATCTTAAATCTCCGAAAGTTCTTCACCGATTGCTTTGAAATTTTGACACAACGTTGCATTCGAATACGCTATTGTTATTTATTTAAAAAAAAAAAAAAAAAATTTATAAATTTTAACAGAATTTTAGTGATTTACTCAACTACCATACTAGGCTCATGCTTTATTATGGTAATCACACATGATTTATGTAAGAATAACAAAATTATATTTTGTAAAATAAATAATCAATATACAGTAGAACCTCGTTAATTCGAAATCCACGGGGCATCAAAAATCAAATTTCGAATTCCCACGTAATTCGAAATTTTCTGAAAAAAAAAAAAAAAAGTACGCCGAAAATCGATTTTCTCAGCCGTCTCTTCAAATCCGGGTGGTATTTTAGTTGTAAATTCGTATGAATACCAATTATTTCTTTATTTTCGCGGCCGATTACCGTAGCGGCGGGCCCTTTAAATTCAGATATTCGCAATAAATTCGTAAAAATGCTATATATTTACGCCTAAATCGAGATTTCGCTGCCGATTTCGGTCGCAGCCTACCCTTTAAATTGAGATATTCGTAAAAATACGATATATTTCCGCGTAAATGGAGATTTCGCGGTAATTTTCCTTCGCGGCCGGCCTTTTATTTCAAATATCTGAATTTAAATTCGTAAAAATACGATATATTTCCGCGTAAAACGAGAATTCGCGGCCGTATTCCGTCGCGGCCGGCTCTTTAAATTCAGATATTCGAAATAAATTCGCAAAAATACGATATATTTCCGTGTAAATCGAGAATGCGCGTCCGATTTCCGTCGCGGCCGACCCTTTAAATTCAGATATTTGATGTAAATTCGTAAAAATATGATATATTTCCGCGTAAATCGAATTTTATCGGCAGTTTTTCGTCGCGGCCGGCCCTTTTAAGTTCAGATATTTGAGGAAAATTCGTAAAAATATGTCATATTTCGGCGTGAATCGAAATTTTTCGGCCGATTTCCATCGCGCCGTATTTTATAACTCGGATATTCGAAGTAAAGTTAGTAAAAATACGATACATTTCCGCGTAAATTGAAATTTCGCGTCCGATTTCTGTCGCGGCGGGCCCTTTAAATTCAAATATTCGAAATAAATTCATAAATATACGATACATTTACGCGTAAATCGAAATTTCGCAGCCGAGTTTCGTCGCGGCCGACCCTTTAAATTCAGATATTTTTTTTAAACTCGTATAACTACGACATATATCCGCGTAAAACGTATTTTCTCGGCCCTTCAAACTCGGATATTCGAAATAAATTTGAAAAAGTACGACATTCCAGTGTAAATCGATTCAGATTTACAAAATAATAATACTTACTAGTAATACTTATTAGGACGATGTATAACCACGTAAAAATACATTTTTCGACGTTTTACCGCCACGGCTGATTTTTAAATTCAGATTTACGAAATATTATGATTTATTTTCGCAAAAATCAAATTTTTTCGAATTACATGAACAAATTTTCGTGCGCGGACAAAAATAAATTTCGAATTACGAATTAACGAATTTCGAATTAAAAAAAAAAAAAATTTCGAATTATCGGGGTTCGAATTAACGGGGTTCTACTGTATATTATAATAAGGATGGGTTGTTTCAGAGAATTTGAACAGTTCATCAAATTTCGAAGTTGATTTCAATTTCTGTGAAGGTTCTATTGGAGTTCTGTTATTATTGGCCAGTTGTTTCAAAAAACTGAAATAATAACAACTTGAATAGAACCTTTACAGAACTTGAAAATCAACTTTGAAATTTGATGAATTGTTCAAATTCTCTGAAACAACCCACCCTAAGTGTACAATGTGCGTGCTGCTGAAACGAGTCCCGGTATGATCAAGGGAGTTATATGGTGTGGTAGCCCTCTATACTCCATCCATAAGGTTCCCGTTTTTACCTGAAGGGTGTGTTTTTGAATATAAGGGCTGGAAGTTTTGCCATCTAGAAATTTCTAGAACAGTCCAGAACATTCCAAAGTATTCGAGAGCATTCAACAACATTCCAGAACATCTCGGAACAATCTGGAGTGTTGTGGAATGTTCGGGAACATTCTTTTTTTTTTTATATATTTCTTTTATATTAAAACATAAATATGTTATACTAAAAAAACTAATTACAATAAAAATGTTTTCTTTTTAACGTAACTACCCAATTCAATAGAGAAAAAAGTTTCTCGTGTTTGAGTTGGGGAGTAGTGCCATGACAATATACATTGGGTAAAGAAAAGAAAGAAAGTTTTTATTTATAAAGTAAGAAATAAACAAAATGTATATAGCATGATAACAAAAGTGTAAATAATGAAAATAGACTAAAATATCATCATATCATCCTAGATCATAATGAACTAAAAACAGAATTACAGGCCGTAAATCCGTAATCGTGACAATACATTGGTATCTCTAAACTGTATAAAACAAAGCCACTATCTGCTGCTGTCTGTTTGTGAGGTTAGTTCTTGTAAACTATGCAACGAACTTTGATATGGTTTTCACATCATTTAGAGAATTTCTTGCGGAAGGTTTATATGGATATTATATTTATTGAAGGAAGAGAAAAGTCGAGCGACGCCAGGTACACGTCTGCTAGTAAAACATAAGGGTAAAGAACAACAAAAAAAGGGAAAAAAAAATTTAAAAAAATACGTATTATAGAAACCATATTAGAAATAAAAATATTAAAAGTAAGATTAAAATACATGCAAAATTATACCAATTTTTTTTTTCTTTAACACAGGATGATCGTGGTCCGTACTTATCTAGAAATGTACCTTTTTACAGTCACATTGTCACATTTGAATTTAGCGATATAAAAAAATAAAAGTTAAAGTTATATACATATATTACATAGAGGTCACCTGTGACAGATAAAAAAATGCTTTTAAAAAAAAAACATCACCATTTGTTGGACAAACATACTTTTTTTTAAAAAACCACGCCATATGTTGGACGTAAAAGCAACACGCGCTATTGTTTGTTTATCTGCAAAGACAGACTGTGCCACAGCAACGTTGAGGGGTGCTAGTAGTAAATATAATTTTTTATTACTTTTGACATCAATAACAATATATTTGTGAATTATTTGCAGACGTCTCCAGCGCAACAGCAAGGCGCGTGCCATGGACCAGGTGAAGGCGTGGTGTGGTGCAGAAATTAGCTCCTCGGCCAGCCAGGCCAGTGCGGCGCCATCCACACCTTCCCTGGAGCGCAAGCGGCCCGCCCCTGACACTCCCGAGACCCCCGAGGGCAAGAGGGTGAAGCGGGAACCCGTGTCCAGCGAGGAGGAGGCCACGCCGCCTGTCACTCCCAATAAACAAGGTTTGGGATTACACATGCCTTCTATCCTAATGTCTCTCGACTCCTATTCACATTTGCAGCATGAATTCCATTTTTACTCCTTTGTTCCTGATATAAATTAAGTGTCCTGATCCTCTGACCCTTTCCTCATTTAATTTGTTATCTAGTTAGGTAGAACGGTAGCGTAGGGAGTGTGGCGAACCTATCGCTCAGGGAGTGGAAACACGACCTGCAATAGCCATCCCAAGCTAAGGTGTGAGCTACCGTGCGCAGGCCGGATGACCTGGGGAACAGTGTCACGAACGGTGCCTCCGAGAAACAGGGTCGCTTCTCGGAGTATTTAGACCTTACTCCAGCACTCGGGGCTCTGCTGGAGTAGACCTTCTATTTCCCTAGATACCCGTGGGACGAATATTGGACCATTTGAAAACTCCCTTTTCCATCATGGGGCCTTCAAGAAACCGAGCGGGAGTGGACTCTTCTGCCATGGGGCCTTCAGGGAACCAAGGAGGAGTAGACTCCTCCATTGCGGGGCCTATAGGGAACCAAGGAGGAGTGGAGAGGAGAGACGAAACCCTCTTCCATCCCGGGGCCTTTAGGGAACCAAGGAGGAGTGGAGAGGAGAGACGAAGGCCTCTTCCCTATTGGGACCTTCAGGGAACAAAGGAGGAGTGGAGAGAAGTGACAAGACCCTCTTCCCTTGTGGGGCCTTCAGGGAACCGAGGGGGGGTGGACTCTTCGGCCATGGAGCCTTCAGGGAACCAAGGAAGAGTAGACTCCTCCATTGCGGGGCCTTCGGGGGGAGGAGTGGAGAGGAGAGATGAAGTCCTCTTCCATCCCCGGGCCTTTAGGGAACCAAGGAGGAGTGGAGAAGAGAGATGAGGCTCTCTTCCCTTTTGGGGCCTTTAGGGAACCAAGGAGGAGTGGTGAAGAGAGATGAGGCTCTCTTCCCTTTTGGGGCCTTCAGGGAACCTAGGGGGATTGGAGAGGAGAAATGAGACCTGGGAATACACATTGTGGAACCAGAAGACATAGCCACATATCCAATAACAACCCTGGTGAACTTTATAAAAGGGACCGGGTGACTGTTAAAGGAATGAAGTAAAATGGGAGATAGCACAATGGGCCTATGGCCTAAGTGCTCCCGTGAACTATATGTAAACCATCTCCGTTTTATAAAAAAAAAAAAAAAAAGAGGTAGTATGAGACGTTTTTGAAACTAATAATATAATTTTGCTTGTCAGAATCTTCGCCTTCTCCGAAGATAAAGGTCCTCCGGCTGTCCTCATCGGACACCAAGGCCATCAACGGCACTCCCAACCGCATCAGCGACGCACAGCTGGTCAAGTCTTTTGGGGTGGACTCTAAAGGCATGCCCCTCATCAAGGGGGTCATCAAGGTGGACCCCAAACAGATGCCAAACCTTACCACCGGTATGAACATTTTTTTAATCACTTCTTGTTAACTTGGCATAGAATGTTACCATCTTGCCGTCAAATTTTCATAGACTGTTACATTATCTTGTTAATTTTGTCAACCTATCAAAGATTGTTACCATTTGTTGTTAACTTGTCATAGATTATTATCGTACAGTGTGCAGCAAAACAGACAGTGCAGTTTTGAAGGGCTATTAAAAAAGAAGACTAACTTACAGAAATGGGTTTTTTTTTATTTTATTAGGTACATCAAGCCGTTTTATGCATCAGGTCCTGAAGATGTTTCAGAAAGATGATGCCCCCCAGCCGCGATACATTGATGTAGGCGATTTCTGAAGTTATCGGCCACATTTTGGTACATCTTGATGGATATAGCGGTGATTTCCTCTTAAATTCGATCCTTGAGTTCTTCCAAGGTGTAAGGCCGATGTTTAAAAACATTTTCCTTCAGGTAGCCCCACAGGAAGTAGTCAAATCACACCTCAGAGAGACGAGGTCCGCAAACAACATCTATCGCAGTTTCGTCATTGAAACTCGAGCAGTATGGGCCGTAGCACCGTCCTGTTGAAACCAGATGTCTCCTAGATCTGTTTCCGTTAGATCTTACAATTGAGGTTCAAAAAAATTTTCCAACGTGAAAATGTAATATTGAGCATTGAAAGTCCATTCAAGTTCGTCCATTCTCCTCAAAAAAATAAGGCCCAACCGCCCCCAATTTGGAAATCGCACTCCACATGGTCAATTTTGGGGAGTGAAGAGGTCTCGTGAAGTTGCCTTGGGTTACAGTTACGGTGAGGGACGGTATCACGACGCGCAGATTGAAGTGTGTCGCTGGGTGGTGATGAAAGAATGGTCATTTTCAAGATATGTGCGGACGGCGAAGTCCCGGCCCTTCAAAACTTCACTCTCTGTCTGTTTTGCTGCACCCTGTAGATGGTTACCACTTGTTGCCAACTTGTTGAAGATTATTACCACTTGTTGTCAACCAGCTGTGGATTGTTCCTTGTCAAGGGTATCGAAAGTTTATACAGTTATGCTCAAAGCTGTTTTTTAATTTTTTTTTAGGAGTTTACATAATGTCCAAGAACTCTGGAATTATGAAGATTGACACACCGGGAAAATTAGGCCCCGGACTCAACATTGACCAGGAACTCATCCGGAAACAGATATTAGCTGCCAAGCAAGCACAGATAAAGGTTATTTGAATATCTTTTATTTTACATGCTCATAATACCAGATAACACAAAATATATGAACTTTAATACTGTATGGTGTATTTCAGAAAAAGAATGAGAGCTTTGTGAGCATAGCCCCGAAGCCTGTGACCCCAGCCAGACCTGTGGGGAGGCCCCCGCTGCGCCCCGCCCTGCCTCCGCGCCCCCAGCCCGGACAACCACGACTGCCTCTCAGCCAGGTCAGTACTTCACCTTAATGTCAGGTCTTCAATCTTACATTGTTGTTGATTTTTATATTGTCTGATTTATGCAAAAAGTACTCCAATTTCAATACTTAAAAATCGTGATGCTGTGCCTGCTAAAAACTACCAAAACCGGGGTCATGATGTTGTGATTAATTTTTGGGTCAGTATGCCGTGTTGCTGCGGCAGGTAACATTTTACAACATAAGTTGTAGTTTCCGTGTCAGCAAGAAAGATAAATGAAATGTTTGCCTAGCCCGCCTAGCCCGCATATTGTAATACATACTCAGTCATAACTGTAGAAAGTTGGTAGTAGTCGTCCTCGAAGTGGGAACAGTTAGGGTTAAGTGTACTGGTAGGCGTTAAGTTGATAAAAACCATCTTTCTTTTCTGTGATGTATGTAGGTAGATACAATGAAACTCTTTGAAGTCTTCCAAGGGACCGGAAAAAAAAACTGTTTTTTCAGATAACCTTACATTTGGGATAAATTGGGTCAAATTCAGTTCTGTTTTCGAAAAAACAAAACTTTTTAACCCCTCAAGCTGATTTGTTCGCTTTTGATCTTTTTAATCGTTATTGATTCCCTTACTGTCATGGTTAGAAATTTGATCTAAACTGTGTTATAAAAAGAAAACACCACCCTTTTGCATTCAAATCGAGATGTTAACCACATGAGAAATAAAATGTACACACTCTATGAAACCAAAGATTCCGAGAAAAATTTATGAAACTTTGTGAATTTTTTATTCATTATTTTTGTATTGAATAATGAGGTGACAGTAATGTTTATAATACATTTGTCAAATAAAATGTGCTTTCTTATGTTTTTCATTATCAGTATTTATTTCAGTAAAAACGTACAGTGTGCCGTTTTTAAAACTTTTTTATGTTGGCATTCAAAATTTTAATATTAAAAATTATATGTTAATTTCTAATTATAAAATTGGAATGCGTATTCATCACCTTTCAGATACATTCAGAATTATTCCATTTATTTGGATTTTATTGCAAAGCAGAAATACTCCACTCCTACAACGTTGTTCTTTCAAGACCCATGTCCACTCCTCAAAAAGACCCTCCACCCAGCATCCCTATAGATGAGATAGGTTTCGAGGGAAATTATTTTCCTCATGGCCTCCTGTGTGGAGTTAATGGAAAAAAAACCGATCTTCTGACAGATATGCCAGAGGCCTGAGGGGTTAAGCATGAAACTTCTTAAGCGTGTTTCACTGTATGTATATTATATATTGGACTTAAATGGTTTTCTAAATTTGAAATGTTCTGTAAAACCTAGAAATGATTTATTTGAAGATAATGAATTCAGAAAATATTTTGTTGTTTATTGCAGATTAAACGCAATTCCCTGCAGACCTCATCTCCAAACCAGCAGATAGTGGAGAAGACCATCATCACCCCCAGTGGACAGAAGATCATCCAGAGAACCATCCAGAGAAACACCATGGGCGAGAGTCATAATAAACTCAGCCCTAAGGTAATTCATAACAATTCTTTATTATGTGTGGACAGAAGAATTAGAATTAAATAAAAGTGCCTCTTAAACTAGTGTTTGTTGAGAAAATCTGATGACGTTCTTTAAATTAGCTACCCAAATATTCCAGGAGAATCTCAAGTCAGTGTTATTATTCATTGGCCATCATTGATTATTTTGTAATATTTCCCTATTTCGCTTACTTTTTATAATACGCATAAATTATTAAAATAACACTGCGTTTCAACTTAATTACTACAAGAAACAATTATTTACTTTGGTCCCAGATGGTAAAAGATACATTAGAAGTTGCATGCAAAGTAAGTTCATTTATTTACTTTGGGGGAGATGGTAAAAGATGCGTTAGAAGTACAATTTTTCATATTTTGATGCCATGTTTGATCTTGTTAGTATGACATTTGCCGGAGGATTCCGCTTGAAATAACCCAAACTAAGAACCTAATAACCTATTTTGTACTTGTTTTTTAATAATATAGTTGTTTCTTATACTAATCAAGTTTAAAGAAGTGTTATTTCAATAATTTGAGCATATTTACAAGTAAGCGGAGTATGGAGATTTTTACCAATTGTTTGAGATTTTCAGCCTCTTGTGTCTTCGTCATGAACCATCTGCCGGGCCGTGCCGATGAATACTGCATGGCTGTCTGAAAGATGAATGACTCTAGAAGGAGGTCCATAATATTAGTAATTTGGTATCTTTTGTTGTTTAGGACCAGACGTTACTGAGGAAAGTGGCGGCAGCAGCCCGGGGTAGGGGGAGAGGAGGGAGCTCCAGCCGAGGGGGTCGAGGGGGATACACTCCCATCGTGGAGTTTGACCAGGTAATCTATCTGACACATTATTACACCATTTTACGAGACATATTAAAAACTTATTTTAACTCTAGGTTAGATTTTCCTTTCGTTCTGCCCGCTCGAGCGATGGAGATTTCCGGGTGTTCGGTTTTCAATTTGGCCTTTGGATTTGATTAGTATCATACCTCCAAAAATGATTACGGAAATTGAATTGTTTACTGCAGTTTAAATCCAATGATCATAACCCCTGAGAGCGCTTTTTTTTAATTCCGGGGCATAAAGCCAAGAGAGAGATATATATATATATATATATTTTTACAAATACGAATTTGGGCTCTTCCAAAACGCCCCCGAGATGATGTGCTCAGGCCATTGAAAATGTTTATTAAAGTGTGATTGATGTGCTATTGACGGAACTTTAATCAACACGTCCCAGTTACTTTGTGGATATCTGCAAAAATATTATCTACAGTGAAAATCTTTGATTTTAATTTCCATAATTCTGGACAGTCGTCATATAATGCAATTAAAAGTTTAAAAAAAATCTCATTCCGTGATGAAGCCGAGTTCTGAAAGGCTTAATTGATTCAAACGATTCTCAATCATGTAGCGAAATGAACAAACATCTGTGTCAAAGTGCTCAATGAACATACTTAATTGGGAGTCCCAATTGTCAATCACATCAATTGCCTCTATAAATAATAAATTAAACTGATGAAACCATTGACATCTCGGGGTCTCTTTAGTCCAGTTCATAACTCATTATCACTAACATACATATATGGAGATACAATGTCTTGGCTTTCAGATGCGAAATAAGCGACATTTAGTTTAAAAAATGTACTTTTTGAGATATGTATGTATTAGCAAAAGACTGATGTTTTTCATATTGTCGTATATTTTTAAAGCATTTTTTCTATAGGTTTTGATTTTTTTGCCAGTTTTATATATATTACATTGCTTGGTCATCGGTGAAATCCTTCAAAATATTTGAAACTAATATTGGCAATATTTCAATAAAGAATATATTGCCAGTGTTAAAAATGTAATTTTTTTGGATTTTTCACAATGAGTATCATTAAATGTGGTTTAGAAATGTAGTAAAATCAATTTATCACGTCTAGTACGATGAGGTGAATGGCTTCCAGGCCTTCCAGTCCGACCCTGAATCATCTGACGACGACTACGTGTCCGACCCGTTCCCCACGGACCTGCCGCCCATCGAGCCGCCCAGCCCCGAGCGTGACCTCACGCTGTGTCCGCTGTCAGGGCGGAGGCTAGCGCGCGCAGAGGGTGAGCCCACCCCGCCCCCCACTCCCCCGCCGCAGCCCGAGATGGAGCCCGAGACCCTCATGAAGGTGGAGATGAGCCCCGGAGGCACCACCGGCACCCTGGTGCAGGGCACTCCACAACCCAGCCTCCCGCAGCTCATGGAGGATGATGTGAGCATCTTAATTTTTTATAATAAATTAGTGCAGACCCAAAATCACAGGATATAATAATTGTATGATTTGTGACAATTTTAGATTTTAATTTTAACATTAATAAATTTCACTTTTATTATACACTAGCTGAAGTATACCCGACCTTGCTCGGCTTTTCTGTAATATAAACCTTCCGGAAGACATTCTCTAAATGATGTGAAAACCCTAGCAAACTCCATTGCATAGTTTAGAAGAACTAAGCCACAAACGACAAGACAGACACGTATAGTCACTTTATTATACACTAGCTGACGTATACCCGACCTTGCTCGGCTTTTCTGTAATATAAACCTTCCGGAAGACATTCTCTAAATGATAGTGAAAACCCTAGCAAACTCCATTGCATAGTTTAGAAGAACTAAGCCACAAACGACAAGACAGACACGTATAGTCACTTTATTATACACTAGCTGACGTATACCCGACCTTGCTCGGCTTTTCTGTAATATAAACCTTCCGGAAGACATTCTCTAAATGATAGTGAAAACCCTAGCAAACTCCATTGCATAGTTTAGAAGAACTAAGCCACAAACGACAAGACAGACACGTATAGTCACTTTATTATACACTAGCTGACGTATACCCGACCTTGCTCGGCTTTTCTGTAATATAAACCTTCCGGAAGACATTCTCTAAATGATAGTGAAAACCCTAGCAAACTCCATTGCATAGTTTAGAAGAACTAAGCCACAAACGACAAGACAGACACGTATAGTCACTTTATTATACACTAGCTGACGTATACCCGACCTTGCTCGGCTCTTCTGTAATATAAACCTTCCGGAAGACATTCTCTAAATGATAGTGAAAACCCTAGCAAACTCCATTGCATAGTTTAGAAGAACTAAGCCACAAACGACAAGACAGACAAGTATAGTCACTTTATTATACACTAGCTGACGTATACCCGACCTTGCTCGGCTTTTCTGTAATATAAACCTTCCGGAAGACATTCTCTAAATGATAGTGAAAACCCTAGCAAACTCCATTGCATAGTTTAGAAGAACTAAGCCACAAACGACAAGACAGACACGTATAGTCACTTTATTATACACTAGCTGACGTATACCCGACCTTGCTCGGCTTTTCTGTAATACAAACCTTCCGGAAGACATTCTCTAAATGATAGTGAAAACCCTAGCAAACTCCATTGCATAGTTTAGAAGAACTAAGCCACAAACGACAAGACAGACACGTATAGTCACTTTATTATACACTAGCTGACGTATACCCGACCTTGCTCGGCTCTTCTGTAATATAAACCTTCCGGAAGACATTCTCTAAATGATAGTGAAAACCCTAGCAAACTCCATTGCATAGTTTAGAAGAACTAAGCCACAAACGACAAGACAGACACGTATAGTCACTTTATTATACACTAGCTGACGTATACCCGACCTTGCTCGGCTTTTCTGTAATATAAACCTTCCGGAAGACATTCTCTAAATGATAGTGAAAACCCTAGCAAACTCCATTGCATAGTTTAGAAGAACTAAGCCACAAACGACAAGACAGACACATATAGTCACTTTATTATACACTAGCTGACGTATACCCGACCTTGCTCGGCTTTTCTGTAATATAAACCTTCCGGAAGACATTCTCTAAATGATAGTGAAAACCCTAGCAAACTCCATTGCATAGTTTAGAAGAACTAAGCCACAAACGACAAGACAGACACGTATAGTCACTTTATTATACACTAGCTGACGTATACCCGACCTTGCTCGGCTTTTCTGTAATATAAACCTTCCGGAAGACATTCTCTAAATGATAGTGAAAGCCCTAGCAAACTCCATTGCATAGTTTAGAAGAACTAAGCCACAAACGACAAGACAGACACGTATAGTCACTTTATTTTGTACTATTTACAAATATCACATATTGGGCATATAGTGTAATACAGTAGAACCTCGTTAATTCGAAATCCACGTGACATCAAAAATCAAATTTCGAATTAACAAATTCCCACGTAATTCGAAATGTTAGGTGGAAAAAAAAAAAAAATTCCAAAAAACTAGTTTCTCGGTCGCCCCTTCAAATCCAGGGTAGTATCTTAGGAGTAAATTCGTATTAATACGAATTATTCCTTTTTATTTTATTTTCGCGGCAGATTATCGTCGCGGCCGGCCCTTTAAATTCAGATATTCGAAATAAATTTCTAAAAAATATGATATATTTCCGCGTACATCGAGATTTCGTAGCCGATTACAGTCGAGGCCGACCCTTTTAAGAGATATTGGAAAGAAATTCGTAAAAATACAATATATCTACGCGTAAATCGAAATTTCGCGTCTGACCCTTTAAATGAAGATATTTTATGTAAATTCGTAAAAATATGATATATTTCCGCGCAAATCGAATTTTCTCGGCAGATTTTCATTGCGGCCAACCTTGTAAATTCAGATATTTAAAGTAAATTCGTAAAAATACGTCATATTAGAATCTTAATTTTTCGGCCGATTTCATTCGCGCCGGGTCTTTTAACTCAGATATACCATATATATCCGCGTAAATTGAAATTTCGCGACTAATTTCCGTCGCGGCGGGCGGGCCCTTTAAGATTCAGATTTTCTACTTAAATTCGTAAAAATACGATATATTTACCCGAAATTTCGCGGCTGATTTTCGTTTACGTTCAGATATTTGGTGTAAATTCGTAAAAACATGATATATTTCCACGTAAAACGTATTTTCTCGGCCCTTCGAATGCGAATATTCAAAATAAATTTTAAAAAATACGACATTCCAGTGTAAATCGATTCAGATTTACAAAATAATAATACTAATTAGGACGATGTATAACCATGTCAAAATACATTCGAATTAACGGGGTGCTACTGTAGTTGTTACGCATTATGCAGGATTATTTCACATTACTTACTTACTTGCCTTTGCACCAACAACCAAAATTAGTATGAAAATATAACCACGAATTATTACTAATATTAAATTATTGTTAATATTGAATTAAAATAAATTTTCCGTCAGTTATAGAATATGTATATATCAAAAATACAAAATTAGTATGTTTAATCAATCCCAACATGAACACTATTGAATTCATTTACAAATAACCTATCAATGAAAGATTATAGGCGGTGCCCTAAGTCTTAATTTTTTATTAAGACTACAAAAATAGCTTTTTAATGTTTTAAGGAGGCAAGCAGTATGACAGAATTACTGAACTTAATGAATTATTGACTATAGGTTAAATCCTATCACAATGTCAAACGGATATGTTTTATACTGTCTTCTAATAATAATACAAACATTCTTAGCCACAGGAGCGTTCAGCTTTGTTGTCAATTTCAGCCTTGAGCGCCCACAAATTTGTAATTGTTTTGTTTGGAAATTTCACACTCTCTTATAAAAATCATACCATCAAATTTTAATATGAAGATATATAATCAAATCAAAAATTATTTATTGTAAAATAAAAATTACAAAAGGTGTAGGTGTATTATAAACTGCTTATAGTGTCAGAGAGCCATTGAATGCACCCATATTAGACCGTTTATCCCATATTTTTAGGATTCATAAAAAAATTGTAAAAAAGATATTAAATATGCTTGTGGATTTTTCCAAACTGGCCAAAACATGGCCATAAGCCATGTCAGAGCTGATAATGGCTTCTTAATGACAACAGTTTGATTAGTGATTATTGTTGACCAAGTAAGTCACTATGAAACAAAATTGTCAAATCAAATAAATGCACCAACTAGTGCGTATGTCCATTCCCCAATACCGAGACTTCACAAACTCGGTTGTAAATATGTGCTCATAATTAATATCTTCAACTCACCCCTTTTAACCCATTGGCCTCAAACGACGGCGGGTCTGGTGTCGTCGGCTTAAAAACGAAAAAGGGATACATTATTGACATCTGTGTTTAAAATTTTAAATGCCAATTGCTCTGTAGATAATTAAGCATTCATTTCGTAGTAATTGGCAGGACTCCGTTGGTACAGTTTTTTCCTGATATTTACGATTGAAATTTTGTTATATTTCAGCGTCATTGAATTTTTTTTAAAATAGCGTGTGGTTTGGGAATTGACAAGCTTGTTCGTAAATTGCGTGGTGGGCGGCTAACATCAGCCCAAATTGAAATAAAATATATTATGGTCATAAGTATGATTAATGTAAAACTTTTCTTAATCCAATTATAAAAAAAATATGGTTTTTATAAAAAAAATATTTTTATATCCTCGTTTAATCATATTATTATTATTTTTTTAAAAACTGCATATATTTTTGCATACCTTAATTCAATGAACGAGTAAATTTAACCCTTTACGGCGCTGAATTGCAGATCTGCATCATACCATTCGAACTCCTTCAATTGTTCAAAGAAACAAAAAAATACCATTTGGGGCAGCGTTGCATATCCACAGCAAAGCTATCTTACGAATTAGTTAGTTTTATTTTTGCTAAATGGCGTACTTTACATTTTGTGGTCATTTGAATATAAAAACTTGTCATAACCGGTTCGTGTAGTTTGCACGCGTGTTCAATTGTTTGTTTTTATTACTGATATTGAAAATTTCGCCGTGAAATTGTGCTGAAGTAACAGTAAGTCCCTCTTTTTCATAAATTTAATGTACTTTCAATGAATTTTACTATATTTACAGGGATACGCTACACTTTTGTTATGATGCAGTAATGCATCATTGCGCTAAACGATCATAATCCATTAGTTTGTTTCAAGAAAGAATATTTTTTTCTTTCAGTCTCATTATGAGTTCGAGGCTTCCACGTTTAGTTGCCAAAGTTCCATCTTTGACGACTCAAGAATCGGAAGACATTCTGGGCCATTGGCAAGATGGTGATGATGGCTTAGACTACTTAGATGACGAAGACATAGCTGATCATCGTACATATTAGAATGAAATGGGCAGAATTTACGCGAAGATTCGGATGAGGAACTAGAAATACCAGATCCAGAAGAACAGGACAACAACATCTTGTCACCAAACTTGGAGGACAATATCAACACTACAGTCGCGCAATATGAGACACCGCCTGGTATTCCAATACCGAGTACCAGTTCAACTACTACTTCAAGAAGTTCACGTGCTCCTAAGACAAATATTTTATGGAAAAATAAAAACTTAGGGTTTAGCGAAGACCAGATGAAGTTTCGGGGATCTTCTATCTTACCCAATGAAATATTAGAGCTGCAGACACCTTATCAGGTATTTTCATATTTATTTACTGACGACTTTATCGATCTTATTAGAGAGGAAACAAACCTGTATAGCGTGCTAGAAGATACCAGTAAGTCTATAAATGTTACAGGCCAGGAAATAAGACAGTTCATAGGAATTATATTCTTCATGTCCATAATTCATATGCCTAATGTGCGAATGTACTGGTCAGAGAAATATGGTTGCGCCCACATACGCGAGACCATGACGGTAAAACGGTTCGAGTTTTTGAGACAGTCGCTACATTTCAATGATAACACCAAAATGACACCATATGGTTAGCCAAATTCTGATCAATTGTATAAAATCAGACCTATGATTGAGAAATTAAACCATAATTTTGCTAGAGTGCCCTTTGAACAACATTTGTCTGTTGATGAACAAATGTGTTCCACCAAAGCGCGAAGTGCCCTAAAGCAATATTTGCCAGATAAACCTCACAAATGGGGCTTCAAGCTGTTTGTGATTTGTGGTGTATCTGGATATGGCTACAAGTTAGAAGTCTACAGTGGCCAAGAGAACATATGTGCAGATGGTGAGCCTCAGTTAGGTGCGTTATCTAACGTAGTGGTCCGACATGCCAGAGACATGCCTGACAACCAAAACTATTGATTGTTTTTTGACAACTAGTAAAGACGAGAGGTTAGTAAAATATAAAAAACGAACCGGCTCAAACGTACCAGTGATGTAGAATCACTGATTCAGGATAAAAGAAGAAAGGACCATGCCAGTACATACCACCAAAAGAGGTCAGATTAGACCAAGTAGGGCACTGGCCCATATGGACTGAAAAGAGGCTGAGATGCAAACTTCCAGGATGTAAAGGAACAGCCCAAACAGAATGTCAAAAATGTGGTGTGGCCTTATGTTTTAACAAAAATAATAACTGTTTTCAAATGTTTCATACTTCCTAACTTTTGGTGTGTTTTGACACCATGATGCACTTCTGCATCACAGTGTTTTTTTTCAAAAAAAAATATATGTTTTTACATGGGATTTTTTTTATTATTTTTCCCATTATATATAGTTGTTGTTTTACCTGGAGGTAATAAAATAAACATAAAAAAAGTTCTTGAGCCGTAAAGGGTTAAAAAAATTGTTTCGTTTGCATGTTTAGTTTAAAAGTTATGTAAGATTTAGTACACCATTGCAGATTTAAAACTTCGGTACAAAACAATTCGGAGGCCAATGGGTTAATATACTTTGTTTCTTACTAAATTTGTAAATGGCAACCATTCCAGTGCTGTTAAAGAAACTAACAAATAAATTCCAGGACGCCATTGACACCAAGGTGGTAAAGCGCCTATTCAGCGGCGATGACATGGATCCTCTGTCCTCCAACGAGCCCATCATGATCCAGGGCGCCGACGGCGTGCTGTACCAGGTGGCAGGCAAGAACGAGGAGGGTCAGACACTGCTGGTGGCGCAGGGCGGCCACGGCGCGCAGGACGGGGAGGGAGAGGAAGAGGGGGAGACAGGAGGACAGTGCATATACGTGGCGCAGCAGGACGGTGACGAGGTGCTCACCATTGACTCGGCGCAGCTGGCACATCTCATGCCCGAACATGTAAATATTATTTTCTAATTTAACCTTGTGGCTGCCATGCATATATATTTGATTGAAGATACTAAGTCCTCGCTGCCACCCGCAAGCATACTTGATTTCAAATTAGTTTTACGATATCTCGACTCTCTCCACATAGATTTCGCAAAAATCAAGCTTAAAAATTAATTTGAACCTTTATCTAGCAACATCTCTAAATAAATGTACCAAATGATTTTGTTTTACTTGTGAAAGACTTTGTCAAAGTGAAGACTACCATAATTCCCAGCTCAGCTGTTCAAAACTCCTAGTGTGTTGTTTGGTTTCTTCTTGTACATGGTATTTTTTTTTATAGTGAATAGTGAATACCTCACAAGAGTCCCAACTGCTCCCGTCTGGAGCCAGTGAGACTATGGCATCCCCAATTGGGGGATGTTGTGAGGCTGAAGGTAAGTGGGGAAGGGAAAGAGGAAGGTGGGGAAGTACCTGGCTATTCAGATCTAGTCACTAAACACGGCTAAAGCCATTTGGAGCAACGTTTCAATTCTGAATGGTGGTCTTACACCAGGGCGATACTGGTAGTATCTTCCACTCTGGAACGTGCCGCAAATATACTATATATTATTTTAATTAATTATTGGTGAAATAACACAAATTAATCAAATAAAATTTATTTGCGCACGCCGGGTTCGAACCCGCGACCTTCGGAATGGCAGTCCAATGCGTTACCACTGGACTATGCCGGCCGTCTTTATGTGGATTTAAGTTTTTTTTTTGTTTGATGAAAATTGTGAATTTGTGTTTTTTATTTTTGATTTGAAAATTTACGTATTGTTTTGTGGTGTTTTATCACATTTAATTAATCTGTATTCTAATTTGTTTTCCTTTTTTCTACATTAACTCCATCCAGACCATGTTATCTTTGGGGATGCTGTGCGCATTGCTGCGTATTTTGTTACATGAAGATTGTTGATTCTGATAAAAAATTTTTACTATTAATAACCTAAATCTTTGACATAATTAAGATGCGATGTAAGTGAAGAAGATACCTGGGAATTATTTTTGCGATCTTGACCACAAATTTAAAAAAATACTGGGAGTGAAAACTGTTATGTTTGTTCAAACAGAAAACTTAGACTAAAAGCAAGAAAGTGATTACATTTATTATAGTGAATGTAATTTGCCATTACGTGTTTAGCCGTGCTCGACAATATTCCACAATAAAAATTGATATTTTTATCGTGGAATATGTAGTGTAAATTCAAATGCAGTACAATATAGTAATATAGTTTAATATTTTTCAATCTAAAATGTGTACAATGTTTGAGAATCTCTGTGGAAACCCATGTAAGATGTGCGTATTTATGATATTATCTCTTTATTTATTTGTATTAGTGAGCGATGGCGGGCCGCTTTCTGGTAATCTGTAGGGGTTTATTATTTAGACTTAGCTTGGCGTATGCTACTTGAAAGAATCAATTTATTCAGGCAGCATATGGTTAATAAATCTAGGAATCAGGCCCAATCTCGGCTATGTGCTATGGTTGACTGTTATCGCACAAAACTCATTCAAGTATTGTTTGTTGACGCATCTGAATACGATACTGGGCTTTTGTTTTTTTTCAAATTTGGTAAAACTCACATAGCCGGTCTTGCAAGCGCAATGACGATGTACGTATTTTAAGCATGTATTTGTTTCCTTGCCTTTTCTAAAACTAAATTGATGCATTAAATTTTTAGGGAGGCAGCGACACCCTGACGGAAGCCCTGGGCCAGGTGGCCTTGCAGGTGGATGGAGAAGGAGACGATTCCACGCAGGTCATAGCGCAACTTGTGCAGGCTGATCCTCCATCACCAGGTAAACAAACCAAAACCAACAGAGACACTGACTATTTTACCTTGTACGGTACAACTACAACTCTGTCGTGTTGACCTTGGATATAGCGCCAATTTAACCCCGCATATCGCAATCCCAGTAATATAAATATTTACCTTGACTTCCGACACCTTGACCTCTCCAAGTAATTACATAATTTTATAGCTTTTTCTTCATTTCACCACAATGTCCGCTTTCTCTTAAAACTGAATGAAAATTTCAGTTCAATTTCTTTCTCTAGTCACATTACTGACACCAAAATAGTGGATATGAGCTACATTTTAACTTGGCGATTACTTAGTTTGGTTAGTGAAAGCCTTCTTTATTTAAGAACCTGCTGAAGCATCATAAAAATTGTAGATTTGTTTAAAAAAATCCTTCTTTATATAATACTAAGCTGACGTAAACCATGCGTTGCTCGCTATATTCTCGTGGCTTCATAATGAGTTTTAATCAAATAATGTTATTTTTTTTTAAATTTCAGGTGGCACGAGGAAGGTGGTCCTCCTTCTACCTGATGGCAGTCTGACCATGACGGAACTGGACAACGAACAGTACCTCTCCATCACGGACGGTGACAAATCACAAGAGTGAAGGGAAAATACATCATAGTCGGTACTACACATCCAAATCTTCAATAAACAGAGTCACTGCGCAGACTTTGCGAGGATACCATCAGTTCTAGCCGGAGTGAATATGAAACAACACTTTTCACCCATTTTTCCAAACGCTTCCCGGGATGCTGACAGAGGACGTATTCTTCCCGAAAGGAATGATAAAATGCATTTACATGTTTCTGAGGTTTGAGTCTGAATAAGAGATAAAGGTCTCCAATGTGGAAAGCATTAGATAATATTATTTCTCAACAAATAATATCACGGAACATTGTAGTGAGATGGGACGGTTGTATTGTGTAAATAGTAATATAGTTTAGCACTGTTAATTTAATATGTTGGCGCTTTTAAATGGACGTTACTTGACTTATTTGCTCTATTATTTTCTCCACAAACTGTGGTTTAAAAGTACCTTATGATTTTAAATGAAATACCGGATTAAGTTTGTGAAAATATTGTATAACTTTGATGTAAATTTTAAATAATACTACTGATGCAGCAAGAGTTATATCATATAAGATTTAAAGTTTAATTATTTATACTTTCATATGATAATGGAGAAAACATTTGATTGATTTCACCACTGGTAAGAATGTAATAAGAATTGTCTGATCTCACAGAATTCCCAGATGTTTGGGATCCGGCCGGTGGCCAGAATATAATACCTGTTCTTGTTTTAAATCGTCCACAAATTGTTCTGACCAAAGAAATAAATAAGTAATTGATAATTGTTGTCGGTTGATTTTTGGGTTGTTAAGCCGTGTTCTAATTTATGATGGTTGATTTTCGGACTGCGAAAATCTTAAATCATATCCAAACTGATCTTTGTTACAAAGTGTTCATTTTATCATACATACCTACATTTTCAAATAGTAAAACAAATTGTTTTTATTTTCTGTATAAAATGATTTAACAATCCTAAATTAGAATGGGGTATTTTCCAAATGTTTCTGGCTTTCACCCTTTAAGGATGTTCTAGGCCATTTCAAATAATGGAGAGGGGGGAGGTGAATTTATACATTAATGCTGTTTAAAATGTTAAATTTCAAATTGGAGTCGAATTCAGACTTGGAAGAGATGAGTTACTGTACTGTCAAAATAGTGTTGAAGATTTAAAGATTATTTTACTGATCTGATTACAAAAAATATGTCGTTTTAATATTTTCATTCATAATTATTGATTTTAAAAATGATCTAAAACGGCACATTCATAAACGGCTCGTGCTGGAAATGTCATTATGTTGTAGAAAACACTACTGTCTGGCAAGACGACTGTCACCGATGATGGCCAGCGTGTTGTCGCTAACGCCACATTCATGAACAATGTCGTTGTGGTGGCAAATCAAAAATGGCAGTTTTTAATCGTTGAAAACATTTTTCTACAACAACATAAAAAATAAAATAAAACACCATAATAATTGAATTTTTTTAATGATAAAAAAAACTGAAAATACCCTTTTCTTGTTGCATCACTAACTCACACCAATGCATTATATTAATATATATATAATTTTTGCTTCAAAATATTTTCAAGTTTAATGAATTATCAGTCCAACTTGACAGATAATATTGATATTTTGTAAGAAAATGTGCCTTGTGAAAATAATTATCATAAAATTTAATATAATAAGATAAGGGCTCTGCTCCACTAACCTGATAGCCGTGCGCAACTACGTCCTTCCCCCTGCTTCCGCAGTGTTAGTCGTACGGTAGAGAACAGCGTGGAATGAAATTGAGAAAAGAAACGAGAGAAATAATAAAGATGCAAGCAAGTGGCGTAATTCAGTGGCGTTGTTTCTTCTAGACTTTGGCTTGCAGGTTCGTGGAATAGAGCCCTAATTCAGTTGTTTTATATTGTTGGACACAGCTTACTATGCAGGTCTGTGACCTGCTCACAAATGAACCCCAAGTTACCTAGAAATGCAAGAAGGCTCATAATATAAGATATTTGCATGCACATTTTATTAGATCTATTACATTATATAATGTTTATCTTTTTAAAATTAAATTGTTTCTTTTTTTTACTCTTAGATTTACATTTGCAATGTATTATGTCTTATAACCAAATATTGATATTTAAACAATGTCCTAAAGCTTAGCAAGCACTGCGATTAAACACAGCGGTTTTGAAATTTCATGGCGTTACTGAAATAGAATTAAGTGAAATCGCCAGCCGCAGTGTGTGGTTGTATGTGGCGTTATCAGCTATTCCAAAACCGCTGCGTTAATCGCAGTGCGTGCCAAGCCTTAGATTTTAAATACACTATTATTGTAAACAAGATGAGTTTCTATATAGACAGCAGTAAAAATGCTGCATTTATTTGCTTTAAATATATTCTGAATCTGGGATGGGCGAACAGAAAGAAGTGTATAGTATGTACTTATTTTTATGTACCCATCTGTATGATTGAAAATAAAAAGTGCCAAAATTTTTGAGAGTTATTTATAGAATGTGAATCACCCAAAAATTATTGCATTGTCGGCTTGTTGCAAAAAAGCACAAAATCCCTTTTTTGTGGTTTCTTTTTAAACACTGCAAAGAGACCTTCACAAGGAAACCAGAAAAAATAATGATACAGTAGAACCCCAATAATTCGAAATTAACGCTGAAAAATTCGAAAAATTTTATCATACTAAATGGTTTTGTAATTCGTAATTCGAAATTTGTTTTTGTCCGCGCACGAAAATTTGTTTGTGTAATTTGAAAGAATTACAGTTTTGCGAAAATAAATTATAAAATTTCGTAAATCTGAATCTGAAAGACAGCCGTGGCGGTAAAATGCCGAAAAAAATATTTTTACTTGGTTTTAAAAATATTTTTACATCGTCCTAATTAGTATTTTGTAAATCTGAATTGATTTAGAATGTCATATTCTTCCAATTATTTCAAATATCCAAGTTCGAAGGGCCGATAAGATTAGTTTTCACAGAAATATGTGGTTATTTTAAGAATTTACTTATATCTGAATTTAAAAGGCCGGCCGCGACGAAAATCGGCTGATAAAATTCGATTTACGCATAAATATATCATATTTTTACAAATTTACAGAAAATATCTGATAAAGGGTCGGATGCGAAATTTCGATTTACGTGTAAACATGATGGATTTTTAAGAATTTACTTTGAATAACTGAGCTTGAAGGGCGCTGGCTGTGTTGAAAATCTAATGCGAAATTTGAATTTACGCATATGTACAGTAGAACCCCGTTAATTCGAACCCCGATAATTCGAAAAAGAGCGTAATTCGAAATTTTCGCCAAAAAAATTTCCGCAGAAAAATTTTTTCA
Organism: Hesperophylax magnus; assembly: GCA_026573805.1. Classification (NCBI taxonomy): domain Eukaryota; kingdom Metazoa; phylum Arthropoda; class Insecta; order Trichoptera; family Limnephilidae; genus Hesperophylax; species Hesperophylax magnus. The sequence continues at coordinate 1,987,501 of JAIUSX010000977.1, read as the reverse complement.
TACAAAATTTTTTTTAATTCGAACTTCGTTAATTCGTAATTCGAAATTTATTTTTGTCCGCGCACGAAAATTTGTTCGTGTAATTCGAAAAAATTTGATTTTTGCGAAAATAAATCATAATATTTCGTAAATCTGAAACTAAAAGTCAGCCGTGGCGGTAAAACGCCGAAAAATGTATTTTTACGTGGTTATACATCGTCCTTATTAGTATTATTATTTAATAAATCTGAATCGATTTACACTGGAATGTCAAACTTTTTCAAATTTATTTCGAATATCCGAGTTTGAAGGGCCGAGAAAATACGTTTTACGCGGATATATGTCGTAGTTTTACGAGTTTACACCAAATATCTGAATTTAAAGGGTCGGCCGCGACGAAACTCGGCCGCGAAATTTTTATTTACGCGTAAATGTATTGTATATTTACGAATTTATTTCGAATATTTGAATTTAAATGGCCCGCTGCGACGGAAATCGGCCACGAAATCTCGATTTACGCGTAAATATATCGTATTTTTACGAATTTATTTCGAATATCTGAATTTTAAAGGGCCCGCCGCGACTGAAATCGGATGCGAAATTTCAATTTACGCGGAAATATATCGTATTTTTACTAACTTTACTTCGAATATCGATTTTGGGGAAATATATCATATTTTTACGAATTTACATCAAATATCTGAATTTAAAGGGTCGGCCGCGACCTAAATTGGTCGCGCATTTTCGATTTACACGGAAATATATCGTATTTTTGCGAATTTATATCGAATATCTGAATTTAAAGAGCCCGCCGCGACGGAATATGACCGCGAATTCTCGTTTTCCGCGGAAATATATCGTATTTTTACGAATTTAAATTCGGACATTTGAAATAAAGGGCCGGCCGCGACAGAATATTACCGCGAAATCTAGATTTACGCGGAAATATATCGTATTTTTACGAATATCTCAATTTAAATTTAAAGGGTAGGCCGCGACCGAAATCGGCAGCGAAATCTAATTTACGAGGAAATATATAGCATTTTTACAAATTTATTGCGAATATCTGAATTTAAAGGGCCCGCCGCTACGGTAATCGGTCGCGAAAATAAAGAAATAATTGGTATTAATACGAATTTACGGTAATTATTCGGAATCGCTGGACAAGGATTATATTAAATATTTTTAAATAAAACCTTCTGATTTACCTTAATTACTATAAAAGGAATCTGACTGCATTTGGGATATTTTTAATTTTAGCATTTTAATTTTTAATTACGTAAATCGAAAATTCACTCTCGTTGTATGGGATGACAGCTGGAATGGTTTCTGCATTTTCTGTTGATAAAATTTTCTTTTGTTGGTATTCCTGATACGAGTGGCTATATTTTTTACCATGTTCAAATACTAGGTAGGTACTATTTTAGCCAAACTCGAAAAATAAAATAAAGATATTTAGGTATGTTTTATAAAATAGAAAAATTAAAAAAGGTGAGGTTATTATAGGTTAGGTTGGTTTATTATTAGGATTTAGGTTAGGTTAAGATAGATTGGATATTATAGGTTAGGTTGGATTATTATAGGCGTAGGATTATTATTAGGATATAGGTTAGGTTGGATTATTATAGGTTAGGTTAGGTTGGATTATTGTAGGTTAGGTTGGATTATTATTAGGATATAAGTTAGGTTAGGTTAGGTTGGATTATTATTAGGATATAGGTTAGGTTAGGTTAGGTTGGATTATTATTAGGATATAGGTTAGGTTAGGTTAGGTTGGATTATTATTAGGATATAGGTTAGGTTAGGTTGGATTGTTATTAGGATATAGGTTAGGTTAGGTTAGGTTGGATTATTATTAGGATATAGGTTAGGTTAGGTTAGGTTGGATTATTATTAGGATATAGGTTAGGTTAGGTTGGATTATTATTAGGATATAGGTTAGGTTAGGTTAGGTTTGATTGTTATTAGGATACAGGTTAAGTTAGGTTAGGTTGGATTATTATAAGGATATAGGTTAAGTTAGGTTAGGTTGGATTGTTATTAGGATATAGGTTAGGTTAGGTTAGGTTGGATTATTATTAGGATATAGGTTAGGTTAGGTTAGGTTGGATTTATAGGTTAGGTAGGATTATTATTAGGATATAGGTTAGGTTAGGTTGGATTATTATAGGTTAGGTTGGTTTATTATTAGGATTTAGGTTAGGTTAGGTTAGGTTGGATTATTGTAGGTTAGGTTCGATTATTATAGATTAGGTTACTATAGTTTAGGTTAAATAAAACAATAATTATAATAATACCTAAATATAAATAATTTAAGTTTTATAAGTAACATAAAAATATTTTATTTTTCGAGTTTGGCCAAAACAGTACCTAACTAGAATTTGCATTCTGAAATGATTCAAATTCTAGCTACTCGTATCAGGAATTCCAACCAGAGAAAATGTCATCAACAGAAATCATTCCAGCTGTCATCCCATACAACGAAAGTGAATTTTCGATTTACGTAATTAAAAATTAAAATGCTAAAATTAAAAATATCCCAAATGCAGTCAGATTCCTTTTATAGTAATTAAGGTAAATCAGAAGGTTTTATTTAAAAATATTTCATATAATTCTTGTCCAGCGATTCCGAATATTTACCGAATTTACAACTAAAATTCCACCCGGATTTGAAGAGGCGGCCGAGAAAATCGATTTTCGGCGTTTTTTTTTTTTTTTTTTCATAAAATTTCGAATTACGTTGGAATTCGTTAATTCTAAATTTGATTTTTGATGTCCCGTGGATTTCGAATTAACGAGGTTCTACTGTACATAGTATTTTTACGAATTTACTTCGAATATGTGTTTAAAAGGCAGGCTGAGACGGAAATCAGCTGCAAAATCTCGAATTATGCGGAAATATATCTTATTTTTACGAATTTGCGTCAAACATCTGAATTTAAAGGGCCGATCGAGACGGTAATAGGTCATGAAAATTTGATTTACACGGAAATCTATGGTATTTTTACGAATTTACTTTGAATAGCTTAACTTGAAGGGCCGACCGTGGAGGCAATCAGCTGCGAAAATTCGATTTACACGGGAATAATTCGTATTATTACGAATTTACTCCAAAGATACTATCCGAATTTGAAGGGGCGGCTGAGGAACTTGATTTTCAGCATCTTTTTTTTTCATAAAATTTCGATTTTTTTTTATTTTTTTTTTATTTATTCTTAAATAAATTAGTTTTACAAAGGTAAAGTACATTGTCCTCCACGCTAGGAGTTCACCTGTGTTGTGGAGGACTTTTTCAATTGTTAAGTTATATACATAATAGTAAACAATACAGTGGCGATTAGTTACACAGAGAAACAATAGAAATTAAAATATAATATCGATTTTTACATAGTTTTAACAAAAACAAATGCGAAATATAAAAAATTAAATATTAAAAGGATTGTAGCCAGTTCCATATGTGTTTTTTGTATTCTGTAAGATTAGATGTTTTATATTGTGTTGGAAGAGAATTGTAAAGTTTTATTGCCTGGAATCTGTAGTGTTTTTGTCCAAAGGATGTGTTGGTTTTTGGTATTAGTAGTTGGTGTGCATGTCTTGTTCTGGTATTGAGAGAAGTTTGTGAAGTTTTGAATGTGTTTAGGTTCTTGTAAAGGAAAGTAAGTATTTGTTTAGAATATAATTTTTGAATCTTCAACACTGGGAATTTTTTAAATATGGTTGAAGTGGGTGTTAGTATTGGTACTTTAAGTATTACTTTTATTAAGGTTTTCTGAGCTTTGTACAGTGTGTCTATGTATTTTTTACTGGCATAGCCCCAGGCAATAATGCCGTATTCAATTATAGATTGTGCTATTGCGAGGTATATATTCTTAATATCAAATATGTTTAGTATATTTCTCACGTTTTTGAAAAAGTAAATCAACTTGTTTATCTTTACTTTAACCGACTCAATATGTCTGTCCCATTTTAAATAACGGTCGAAGTATATACCAAGATATTTGATATTTTCGGTTTGTGTGATTGGAGGACAATTGCATGGGGTGCTCGCTGAGTGACAGGAATGTATTTTAAGGTAGATGTTTTTGGAGGGTTGGCCTCTCGAGTTTATGCTAAAGGTTATGAATTTAGTCTTATCTATATTTAAAGTTAATAAGTTAGAGTCAAGCCATTTTTTTGTAATATTTAGGCCAACTTCAGCTTTTGTGATTAGTGTGTTCCAGTCAGTGGCCTTAAAAAGTAACACAGTGTCATCAGCAAAGCTTATAATTTCCCCGTCTATTTGGAGCTGACATAGATCGTTAATATAAATAAGGAATAGGATTGGGCCAAGTACGCTGCCTTGTGGTACTCCGTAGGATATTTGTTCCTTGTCACTACATGTGTTTTCTATTGAGGTATATTGGGTGCGATTTTCCATGTAGCTTTCAATTAATTTGAGTTCTGTTCCCGTGATTCCGAAATATTTAAGTTTATTGAACAGGTTTTGGTGGTGAATTGTGTCAAACGCTTTTGCCAGGTCTAGGAATATTCCAAGGCATTTTTTACCCTGATCTATATTTGTTTTGAGGAAGTCTGTTACTGAGGCTAAGGCATGTGAGGTACTCATATTTTCCCTGAATCCAAATTGATTTGGTGATAGTATATTGTTTTTGTTAAGAAAAATTAAAAGGTGGTTTTTGATATGTTTCTCGAGAATTTTTGAAAGCGTGTTTAGAATTGTAATTGGTCTGTAATTATTAATTTCTTCCTTGTTTCCTTTTTTGTGGATTGGAATTACTTTGCCCGTTTTCAAAATAGTTGGGAACACTCCTTCTTTAATGGACCGATTTATAAGTATGGTAAGTGGGATAAGAAGTGCTGACTTTATTATTTTTAGTGTCATCGGTGATATTTTGTCGCTACCCTGAGAGTTTGTATTTTTTAGTTCGTTTATAAGTTTTAGTGTTTGTATTTGAGTAATGTATGGAATTTTAAAGGAAGAAACACTAGTGTGTGTATAGTGGGTTGAGAATTCTGGGATATTGTCATTTGTAGTGATTCTGTTTGCTAATACCTTGCCGACGTTAGCGAAATAGTTATTCACAAAATTACATACTTTTAGTGGTTGTTCTGATGTCTTAATAATCTCGTTATCTATTTTGATCTCGGTTATGGAATCGCTTTTCTTTGAAGATGTGTGGGATATTTCTTTTAGAATTTGCCAAATTTTTTTGGGGTCCTTGTTGCATTTATCTAATTTATTTTTATAATATATTTCTTTCGATATACGTGCAAGTCGTGTGCATAAGTTTCGATATCGTTTATAGAAATTTATGAGATAGATGTCATATGGGTTAGATTTGCATTGTTTGTGGAGTTTGTCTCTTTTACTGAAACTTGTTATGAGTCCTTTTGATATCCACGGTTTTAGAAGTTTATGTTTAGTTGGAGAACTTTTTTCGGACGTGATGGTATTTTTTTTAAATTCGTCTTGAATACATTCTATAAAAAGTGACCATGCTTCATTAATTTTATTATTTTCTACGAGTTCTTCCCATTTTTTATTAAGTAGTATGTCATTTAGTTTTAAAATATCAGTTGTATTGTGGGTTTTTGTGGTTTTGGAGTGTATTTCTCGTGAATTGTTTGTAGTGTTTATTTTCAGGATAAGTGTATAGTGGTCTGTAATTGTCGAGTGATGGATTGTGGATTTGTATGGTCTTTTTGTTTTTAACATAATGTGGTCAATACAAGTTTGGGTGGGTAATAGGTTATTTTGTTTAAAGTTGACTCTTGTGGGTTCATTTATGGTGCTAAAGAGTCCATGGAACAACAAAAGGTTTAAGTAATCGTCACTTTGTGGATGTTTTTTATTTTCTAAAATGTTTATATTCATATCTCCTATTAAGCAGATATTTTTTTGTTTTTTCATTTTGATAAGTTGACTGTCTAGGGACCTCAGAAAGGGAAATATGTTTTTTATAGAAGGTGATCGATACATAGCTAAAATACATATGTCATTATTTATGATTATTTCAAAGCCGTTTGCGTCTGTGATATCTAGCTCCGTTATAGTTGAATGTAGATGTTTTTTGCAGTAAATTACAATACCGTCATTTTGATTTTTAATATTTTTTGAGTGAGTGACCGTATAATTAGGTAATTGTATTGGTGTGAAGATTTTATCTAGCCAACATTCTGTGAGGATTATCACGTCAAATTCTGTCTCCAATTGTTGAAGTACGACAGTGAAATTGTCAAAATTTTTTGAGATACTGCGTATGTTTTGGTGTAATATTTTTAATTGTTTAGCCATGGTAAGATTAAAATTATCGGATGGGTGTGTACGATTTTGGGATAGAAATTCAGATCATTGGGATAGTAATTCTAGTAATTAAATCTAGTAATCTAGTAAAATTAAATTAAATTAAATCTAGTAAAATCTAGTAAATCTAGTAATTCATTTTGGGATAGTAATTCAGATCAAATTACATGGATTACACGAATTACCGTGGATTTCGAATTAACAAGGTTCTACTGTAATAATAATCTGGATAATTTGTTTTGCCCCATTTTTACAAACGGGAGCTGTACTATTTATGATGAGTTCCTAGGACCTATCTAATTTTATTAATTTTTTGCACTGAAATTTAAAAAAAAAAACATTTATGTGTACATATTTAATTTTGTTTAAATGCTACTAAAATGTCCTTTAATCAGCAGCATGTTAGTATATAAGGCAAATAATGTGGTTTCTTGTTTTTGGCAGCAAGCCGATGATCAATCCAGCGTTAAACCACCTAAAAGCTCATTTATTATTGTCATAATAATTCGTTTCATATTTTTTGTATTGTTAAAATTTAAAGACTAGATTTAGATATATATTTCTTTGTGTTCACAATTAAATACATTAGATTATAAAATTTGCTTTATTTCTGTTTCTAAACAAACAACAACAAACAGAAAAAAATAACGGACCAAAATGACTTATTACGTAAAGTGCACTAACTTTGATGGTAGGAGAAAAAATATATACAGGTATCCGGGGGTGAGGTGCACTAACTCGATGGTAAGATTAAAAAAAAAAAAAAACTTTTTTTCTGAAATTCCTTCCTTCAATACAAAAAGACACCTACTAAAAATCCTTAGTGTGAGGTACAAACTTACCCGATAAATTTGTTCTGAACTTGCAGAGTGAAAATGACAACGCTGCATATTTGTGATTGGCCCGTATCCATGGAAAACGCAATATAATAAACACAATAACATTAGACCGAGAGTTCGACGTTTGCAATGTGCTACTATGTTATTCTATGTTTTAACCCGTAGGAGCCGGCATGAATATTTAATAAATAAAAATACATTTTTGTTAAGGCCATCATGAAGACAGTACCATACTTGATAAAGTTATACAAATTATGATTTCTGTGTTTAACGAACCCAATATAAGTAATATCCAAAGGTAAAATGAATGTATAAGGTGAACACTGCAATTGCAGTGCTTCGTGATTTTTATGGACACAATTCTTTAACACTGCAACTGCAGTGCTCCGGCTCCTGGGGGTTAAACCAAATTCAAAAAGAGAACTTTACTAAAATAACAAAATGTCGTTGCAGGTAAGTTTTTAGATTCTCACGGCCAAAAGCATTTTTGTTGTTTGTTTTTGGGGTGTTATGCCGTGTTGCGCTAACTCCTTCTTTAGCCGACGTTTCGGACAGCGTTGCAGTGTCCATCATCAGGGCAGATCCGGTAGATCCGAAGATGTGTGAATTTTGGTTGTCGAGTTTGTGCTTATTTATTTGTGGCCTGGGCCCATCCAAGTGCGAAATGCCAACGGAAGTGGCGACATCTTGTGGCGAATTCTGAAAGCTCAGTATTTATGTTAGCCTGGGTCCCGTCCAAGTGCGAAATGCCAACGGAAGTGGAATTATTCTAGAATAATTCTAGAATTCGCCACAAGATGGCGCCACTTCCGTTGGCATTTCGCACTTGGACGGGACCCAGGCTAACATAAATACTGAGCTTTCAGAATTCGCCACAAGATGTCGCCACTTCCGTTGGCATTTCGCACTTGGATGGGCCCAGGCCACAAATAAATAAGCACAAACTCGACAACCAAAATTCACACATCTTCGGATCTACCGGATCTGCCCTGATGATGGACACTGCAACGCTGTCCGAAACGTCGGCTAAAGAAGGAGTTAGCGCAACACGGCATAACACCCCAAAAACAAACAACAAAAATGTCGTTGCACTTTAAACGATAAAATTATTTATAACTATTAATCACTTCCACGTGCATTTCCATCATACAGCCTGTAAACAATGAATGTCTGCCCGTTCTGTATGGGTAAAGCCAGGCATCGTCACAGTAATTAAAATTACGCCAAAAGAAACACAATTTTAAAAGATAGGTAAGTCTACAACTAAATAAGCACAATGTTGAACGTAAGTCTTTTGAGAAAACATGCAATAATAAAGATGTTTAAGTCTTAATTAAATACACACTAGATAAAGGAACAAAACATTGACAAGTATTGATTAAAAAAATCAAGTTTTTTTAAGACAAACTGCTAGGTATGTTAAATTATCAGATCTACTTTGCGTATAAAATAAATGTTATTGACACAATGCACGACGAGTAAATGGACTGACGAAATCAGCAGGGTGTGGCGTGGGGGCATGGTAGATTTGGCACCCTGACAGCCCCCAGACATATAGCAAAAATGAAGGTACACAAAAAATTATGAGGAAAATTTCAAAAAAAATTTATTTGCAAATAGTAAAATTATTCACATTAATTTGCTTCTTGAATGATGAAATGAAAAATCCTATTGTATCAGAGTATACGGCATCTACTGTTCTGAGGGCATCCTTGTCTGGTCCAAATCTTTGAACCATTAATCTATAGAAAAAAACCAAACACCAAAATTATTATTATTATTATTTTTTTTATTCAATATAAAGTTTTTTTACAGGTGTTTTTCGATGTCTGTCTCACTAGGATGTACCTGTGTCGAGACAGACGTATTGGATACATAAATTAGTGTTTACATATAATATTTCATTACATTAAATGACAATGTGAAAATGGTAAAAAATAATAAATGATAAATTGGTTAATCAGCATCTAATTGGAGTACATACTTATAAAGGGGTAAAATATTGGTCCTGGTCTTCTTTTATTGTAACTCTTAACAAGACGTGACGCAGATCCACAAGATTGTGTCACATTTTTCTAGAACTTCCTCGACATCTTCCATACAATTCAACTTGTATTTTCCTGGCACTCTTGCATTCAAATCCTTTATTTGTAATTCAGTCGTACATTATTTAACCGCTTTTTCGGTGGCATATCTTTATGGTTATGAAAAATTTGTACCTGTTAAACGCCTACATATAGTTAAGATCGTTCAAAAGATACTTTCTTTTCATGGGATTTTGCATTGTAAAAAATGTTTGCAGCTTACTAAAAGAAATCTATTAGATTGGCAACAAAATAAACAATAAGATGAGAGTTCTTAGTTTTCATTTCGTAAAGGACACCCATTTTGAAATAATAACAAAGTTGCTACTGCGTCATTCTTCAATAATGCTTTTGCGCAGTTTGTTGTGTGTTTTCTTTATTTTTTATTGTGAAAAACACTTATTTAGCTGGATATTTTAGCTGCATCTCTTTAGAATATTTTTTTTATAACATGAGGGAGAAAATTTATTTTTCTCTGAATATAAGTAGAAACTACTTACGGTAGACTATATTTATTTATATATTAAGACATACACAGTACAATAACATACAGTTAAGGATATTTTTCGTTATTACATAGTTGTAGTACCTATTATGTATGTCCATAAAATATCATTACGTAATTTCGCCTGAGATTGTTATAAAAGGAAGAAAGTGTGTGGAGAGAAAAAAAAAATTGAAATCAAGAATTATAATATGATCACGAATTGTCTGTTAATACATAGAAGTTTTGAAGTGAAAGTATTTTTGAAATATGTCACGCTAAGAAATTTGGTAAGTTAGTTTTGTATGTTAGAAAGGAATCATGAAATATGTCTAAATGTAGTAATTTTTCGTAGTGGGTGTGAGTTGTGATTGCGCGAGTAATTACTGAGTTGTTTGCTGCATTGTTGGATTCAATATGAAAAACTGTAGTGTGCCTGGTACGCCTTGTTAGAACATTTAAACCAATGACGGATAGCAATTCGGGACTATCGATTTTATTATTTAGCAGATTATGTAGAAACAACAGATCTGACAATGTGCGTCTTTTGTGAAAAGTTAACATATTATTTGAAAATATATAAAATAAGTAAGTTATTACGAAAATAGAATCAGCTGATGCGCGGGGAACTGCACATAAATTTTGCAGCGACACAGGACAGAGGTATTAGGTGGCGGGAGCTTAGCACTCCAAGGATTAATCACACCGAGAAGTTATTTCTACAGTACGAAATCTACTGATGTCTTTCCATGCTTTACTGCGGATGTAGACGGCTAACCTCGCTTGCCAACAAAATATTTCAAAGTATATTAATAGTCAGCTTTGAATTAATTCACCTTTGTTCATCATTGAGTCCTGAATTTGGCCATCCAGGATTCCCGTAGATTGGCGTGGCGGGAATTAAAGTCAGAGTGGGAAAAGAAGCTAGCGCCCATGCCACCATTGTTTCACACTCCTCCTTTGTGGTTGTGCAAGTACTGTACACCAATTGACCACCAGGCTTCAATAGTTTAACAGCCTAAAACAGAGAAACAACTTGTGTACTTCGTTTTTGTGAAAACGCTTTGAAACGATGCATGATTCAGTTTTCATTTTGTGAAGTAATGTGAAAGGAAGCACTATGTAATAATGCAAAATCATGTGGTTTTGGTTTGAAATTTTGATAGCTTAGAAAGATTTTAGATGCTTTAATTAAATACTGCGAGTAGAACACACTTGGCCTTTAAAATAATCGACAGGTCTTTTTATAAGCCCAGAAAAATGTATCAGTATAAAGGAAAAATGTATTAGCTCACACTTTGTACTTCTTGTCTATTAATAATTTGTACCCTGATGATGCTTGAGTAAAGCGAAACCGGTCAAAAAAATTATTAAAAACTCGTTTTAAAACAAAAAGTATTTTATTTCATTTTAAATATGTCAAACCACAAAGTGATTGCTTTCTACAATAATAAAAAAATAAGTATAAAATCTGCTTTAAAGTTAAAAATCTCCTACTTACGAACCCATTTTCGGTTATGGTTTTATTGTATAATGTGGCATATTTAGTTCTTTAGAAAATTATTGTAAAATTTTGAAATTGTAAAGTTCAGGCAAAAAATATTTAAAAACATTTAAATATTTGTGCCTGAACTTCGCAAAAATAAAATAAAATACACTTTTTGATAATGTATTTTTTTCTTGCATAAATGAAAACAGACGGCCGGTGTTAAGCGGTAATTTAAACCTTATTGCTATCTACATATATGTATAACATTGTGCCACAAGTTAATTACTGTAGCAGCATTCTATTCTTAGTCCATGATGGATTAATGACACAAATGACAATACTACAAATAGAGCTATGAGAATTATTAAGGAAATGTTGAAGGAGTTAAATATCTCGTTATTTAAACAAATTATTTACTTAAATACTTTTATTTTTTTATTAAGCGGAGACGGTCTACTTAAAGTTCTCGTGATCACTCTTGACATGGGCCCATTGTGCTTCCCATTTTACCTCATTCCTTTGAATTTGTTTTTAGGTCCCACGAGGGTTCTCGTTTTCCCACATATGGATCCCCTGGAGAATCTGGTAAGGGTTTTTCCCATAAGAAGGCCTTTTTTTTTTGAGTTCTCTGAAGGCCCTCAGAGCGAGGAGTCCCTGAAGGCACCACGAGGGAAGAGCTTAGCTCTCCTCTCCACTCCCCCTTGGTTCCCTGAAGGCCCCACTACGGAAGAATCCACTCCCCCCTGGTTCCCTGAGGACCCACAGTTTTGAATTTTTTTGAGTTTTTTATGCATCTTAGTGCAGATGGAAGTCTAATCTAAGCTTTAGTTAGGGCATGATATTCACGAAATGTGATCTCCAAGCTCAGTACATCTGTGTTTAGTCTTCGTCTACATTTTGATTCCTTCAACCTTCCGATAACTGATGATGTTGCTGATCTAAGTGAGCAAATCTGAATTACTTACCGCTTGAAACAGTTTTCTTTGCAGAGGAACATACGACCTCAGCATCTTCACTGTCATTTTATTACTCAACAATGGCCTCTGTCCTAAAGCACTACATGGAACATCCAACAGAATCTTATCAAATGTCTCGAGAGCAAATGGAGGTCCTTCCAAAACATTTCTTGATGAATTGCTACTATCTTCTAAAACTGCCTTTGTGGAGTCAAAGGCAAATGGATGCACACATGTTATTGAAGATTCTTGACATCTTCTTTTGATCGTTTCGATTTTGTTTGCTATTTTGTCAATTGCTATAATAGTACCCTGTAAAATAAAGATTAATAATTTGCATAGTTCTTTCATGCAAAAAATAATAGTAGTGGGTAATCGATAGTGGGTTGCATACAACATGACTTTAAGATAATATTACAGAACAAAGAAGTTGATTTGATAAAACTTGTAAAAAGTTGTAAAAACGACATCTCAACTCTTCTTACCCCTTTAACTTAACTTTATGTAATTAGAAAGTTAAGATAAGTAACATTCATATAAATTAACCAAGTAACAGTATTAAAAGGGTTGTGGCAGAAATTTATTTACACATAAAGTATAATAATTTATCTTACTTCATTTCCCATCAACTCTGCAAGGTGGGTTGTTTTATTACCAGGAGCTGCACACATGTCTAAAACGGTCTCTCTTGGCTGAGGGTTCAGAACTTTTCCACAAATAATAGATGGGAGGTTTTGCAATAAGCAGTCCCCCGCAGTAAGAACTTCCTGGTCAATTACTGGCACCTTGGATACTGGCAACACTGTTTGTATACCAACACCTCTTTAAAACAAAATCAAAATAATTAACTAACTAACCATCACGCTGTTTCTCCGAAGGGGTAGGCAGAGAGGATGCACAGCCACACAACTCTGTCTTGGCGCACTCGTCTTTTTGTACATCGTCTCATACAAACTCAAATGCCGAGTTTACATGAGGACAATACAATATTGTCCTGTATAGCTCCGTGAACAGCCTTAACTGCGCAGGACAAGACAATGGAACAATACAACAATTTGACTGTAGTTCAAACGCGGAATGCTGCAAAAATGGATACATGACGACGCACGTTACGAGCGAGAGCGCCAAGAGCCAAGATACGTATGCGTAGAGCGACTGTCCTAATGTCTTGTCCAAGCGCATTTAAACGTGGACAATGCGGCTGGGCGCGGTGGTGGGGGTAAGGCTATCCCGCAGAGATTGCCTACCCGTTTATCTCTAGGGCAATCTTATTTTATTGTCCTGTCCTCACACTTCTGTTCACAAGAGGACAATGGGTTAGGAGCTGCGAGAGTACAATGATGTCCTGTCCTCGTGTAAACTAGGCATGACATGACCTGTTTCAAGTATTTGATTCTCTTGTTCGTGCCATATTTTTCTCGGGCGTCCGCGGCTTCTCCAAGCCATCTAAGCGTCCCTTTCTTAATTTTGCTCATTACGCTATACATTTATTTATTGCATCTCACTATACATAAAACACTTTTTTTTTCACATAAAAATCAACCTCACTAGGACTAAGCCTGTATCGATATACATTCTTTCCGGATCTCGATGTTTGTGCGGTCATACATGATTTTACCACACATGATTTTGCTCATTACGCTAAACATTCCGGATCTCGATGTTTGTGCGGTCATACATGATTTTACCACACATGCGCCTTATGGATCTCATTTTACTGCATTCAGTCTATTTTCATCCTTCCTCTGCCAGTTCCATGCCTCACTGTTATACATAAGTGTTAGTATCAGTACTTTATTGTGGACTGCTAGCCACATTTCCCAATCATTCAAATAATGAAACTTAAAACACTTGAAGAGCATTTATATTAAAAAATAGTTTAATTAATTTAACATCTTACCTTGGTTTTATATTATCGCCAAACAGTTCGTGTCTAGACATTTTTAATTTTCCTCTACCAACAAATAATTTTACGCCATTTGTGTAATCACCCTTAAGTCCTTTCTTGCAATTACCAGAGACATCGGCAAATATGTTGACATCATCATTTATACCTATACCTGGAAGTTGTAAGCAACAAATTATAAACTACACATTGATTATAGTTTCTAATTTAGTTTGAGAAACTTTCGGTACTATCGGTGTGCACAAATTGGTTAAAATGTATCCCTTTTAATGATTTTAAATTATGTAAATAAAGAAAACGGAAGATTTGGGTGAAGAACTGGTTGATGAATTCCTCGCAAGGAAACTGATGCCAATACCAACACGATTTTACACACTGGGACCTGATGTCACTGATACCTAACCTAGCCGACCTGATATTGTGGGGTCACCGGTCCCGATATCAGAGTTAGGGCTAATTTGTCTACTCACGCCGTGATTAAGGAAGTGATCTGTTGGCTGGCTATCTTCCCATCACTGCCCCGATATTGCCTGCGACTGCAGGGAGGTGTGTAAGGCTTTTAAGCTGAATAAAGAGTTTAAAACCTGCTGTATGTAAGCAAAGCATCTGTGTGAGTACTGTGTTTAGCTAAACTCTGATTACACTATATGCCACAATAATAATGACTAATATTATATTTTTCATTTTGTAAGCATGAAAATGAACCAATTCGCTTAATAATATGGGAACATACATCATATGGCAAGAACAAACAAACTAACTTGCCGTCATATTTCATCATTTCAGTATAGGAATGAGTAACTTTTAATGAGGTAACTTTCGAATTGGGGGGTGTCTTTGATCATTGCGGATATCTGCATAATTCTCGCTATTACTCAGAAATTACTGGCTTCTTTTCAATGCAGATAAAATATACAATGACGCTTCCAAACTAAGTACCAAATTAGTTGGTTTCTAGTTATATTCAAATATATTGCCACTTGGATTGAGTATTTATAGGAATAATTATTAAGATTTAATTTATTACAAGTATTTAAACTGATAAAATTCTGTTGTGAGGCGCAATCCATTAAACACCTGACAGTTACTCGATTATTTGGTAAATATTTCCCTAACTGCCGCACTTTTAATAGACACATATAATGGAAATTACACTTCATTGTAACTTAATTACTACAGCAAACAACTATTTACATCGGGAGAGATGCTAAAAGATTATAATTCCATTTTTATTCAAACAAAGTTTAAAATTTACCTTATAAAACGATCACTTTGCCACCATTTTGGACTTTTTTAGTATAAAGCTTTCTTGTATCTACATTCCATGCAGTTAAATACTTCAATCACCTCTGCGTATATATTACAATAATTGTTTGAAAACGTTAAGGGTTCTATTTGAAAATAACAGGACGCTACTTCCGTTTACAAAAATCATAAACCGTGCAGTTATTATATATTATAATACTACTATCAGATAATGCACAGTCTTACCAGGAGGAAGTCCCATGACTGCCGGAGCAAAGACATTGGCACCTCGGAGCACTGCAGCTCCACAAGGAGCATCCACAATCACCGACGGCAATCCATCACCAGCCAGCAACTGGTCCAGCCCGTTCTCTTCCAACCAGGCCTCTACTCCAATAGTATTGGGAAAGTGTTGGTACACGCGAGGCACTGTCTTCCAACCGTATTCTTTCCTTTGCTAAACATATTAAAAACCGTTGATGTAAAATAATGTTTATCTCTGCCTACCCCTGAGTGAAACGGCGTGATGGTTAGTTAGTTATGTAAAATAATAAAATTAAAATAGAATAGAATGCAAACATATTTCATTATGTTATATGTTCAAATTTATATAGCACCGTTTATTGATGTAATCACCTCGAACGGGCTTTAAATTTTGTTATTGTTGGTAGCCTTTTCTAGAAATGTATGTTTTCATACATATTTTTAGTTTTAATAAAAGTTTTCAAAACTAGTTTCTGACTTTAAACTAAAGGGAAGGTCATTTGGAATGACCTGCCCTTGAACACTTGGGTGTTAAAAAAATATATTGACCCATTAGCAGTAATTAAAAAAAAACATTATTTGGTAATGTTACATTATTATAAACACTTTTATATTATAGAACATAACTCATTACAGTTTCTAGATGAGCCTGAATTGTTGTGATTAACTTATCAATATCAGATTTCAGTGGATTAACTCGGTAAGTTGTTAGCTTTGGTGCTTTCTGAAGCCATGAAATGTAATTCGCTGCATTCGATTCCTGCACAATAACATAAAAAATTAATAAGTCATTTGACTTTTTAGGTAAGTTATGTTCATTGGTTATAAATGGTAAAATAATCATTTCCATACATCGTTTGTCAATAATTGCACAGAAGAGCAGACAATTTCTTCTACATCTTTATTAACAAAAGGAGAAGACATTTTAAATTAAGTAAAATAAATAATAAAGACAAGTTTCAAATGTTTCGAAAGTTTATCAGGCACATGCCATTTACGAAGTTCAAAAGTATCTCTTTGTAATGACAGATGACAGCGCCTGTCATCGTGCGATTCTTTTTCTTTGTTTTTACGGCTGCTGAGAGATTTATTTTATTGCATCAGACAACAATGAGTTGGAGGAAAATACGTTTCACCCAGAAACGTGGAGCAATGAAATGAGAATTAGTATGTTTCGTGATTGGAAATTCCTGATATCCTGTAAAAATATGACTATAATACTATAAAACAACTCACTTTTGAGGCATTCGACTAAACACACGACATTTTCATGGTGATCCTGTACGTTTAATAGTAGCTGATTGTTATTTTTTTTTACATACAAATTATTTTTTTACCAACAGTGGAGTGATTTTTATTTGATACATACTTAACAACCAGCATCTCAATTTAGCGGAAGCCAATATAACAGCAGGTATTGTGAATAAAAAAGTTAATATTATTTTATGTTTGAGAAGCGTGTTTAGTTTAATTAAAAGTCGTGACACTCAACAGTTAAGGGGAGGGGTGTTGATTATTGTATGGGCTTGGTATTATACCTAATCCGTAATATTTGTATAGCGCCCTTGAGATGATTTTTCACAACAGCGCCATATATACCTATTTACCCATTATTATTGAATAATATTTTTCTTTTGTTTACTTAATCTTATCATTGTTGTTTTCTTTCTCGTTTCCTTAAGTATTTTATATTATTTTGTTACATGAGTGTTAGTAACAATGGTGTATTACCTGATATAACTCTTCTTAGCTGAACTCTCGAAAAAATGCAACAAACAACCCCTACATTGCGGGTAAAATTATTTTGTGATCGAAGTGTTTATTTTAACACAAAAATGCCCTTAACCGACATGATAACCATAATAGCGGTTACGGAGAAGTGCGGAGAATCTTGTTTTTAGAAGAATTCAGTTATTTATTTAACATAAAAAAAATTATATTACTCTTTCATAAAACGTATCTCTGCCAAAGGAAGGGTGGCGCCAGTGTCGACGATCAGAGTATGAACTAACTCGGTCACGTGGGTGCCAGCAGCCAATCAGGTTTATTTTCCTTCCCCGATACGTGGCAGCAGCACGAATCCTCTTCCACGTCCGCCATTTTGACATACGGCCGATCGTAGTAAGATTCGGTCTATGCGTTAGCGTTTTTTACGATTTATAGTCAATAGTTCCATATAAAGTAAGTAAAAAATTGCGAAAAGTCTCATTCTTCAACCGATAAATCATAAAACTTTGTATTTAAATTCAGTGTTCTGTTATTTCGAGCAAATTTGTTGATTATGTTTGGCTGGGGTGGCGACCGCTACGGTGACAAACTGGTTGTGTCGGCGTATCTTTTGTTATACAATTTTACACTAATTTAATCATCGAAGGGGTGGAAACATGTTTAATTTCGTTTCTGTTCATCGACAAAGTGCTCTCAGTGATTTTAAACTTTATAATGACGTGTACCTGATTTCATATCAAATCGATATTATGTGGTCGGTCACCGTATGAATCACTTGGACGTTCGTCGAATTCAGAATATTGCGTAGCGATACTGATGGTTTGTTGATGACTAGAGCATTCTCGAACCTCCATTCAAGAGCTTTAAACGTCTTCTAACCGATTAATCTGTTTGGATTTAATATACACGTCTGTTTAATTATATTTATAATATTGTTGATTGTGAGTGCCATGTCAGTGATCTTAAAAATAACCACATCTTTGTTATTCTAGGTGACACACAGCATCCATCATGGGGAATATGTTTGCAAATTTGTTTAAAGGCCTGTTTGGCAAAAAAGAGATGAGGATATTGATGGTGGGGCTTGATGCAGCTGGTAAAACCACAATCCTATACAAACTTAAATTAGGAGAAATTGTCACAACGATACCCACTATTGGTAAGTCACACCTCTACTAACTAACATGTTAGGATTGCAAAGAGATTTAGTTAATGTAATAATATATAAAACGATCCTCTGATCATTGACCGCCTACAAGGTTATCTTGATTGGACTTAGGAATGTCAATTTAAGTGAGATTTAGTTTATTATTTCATTTTGGTATTATCTTTTATCACATTGTTTTATCACCTGATACATTGTCTGGAAATACTCAATAGCCTAAAAATTAATGTATTTTTTGCAGTAATGGTTCTCCCATCTAAATATTAATTAATACCTACTTATCTGCGTAGAAAGTGAAGAACTCTTTTTGAAGTAATTTAACCTGAATCTATTTGTCATATTCGCAGTGTTTATTCGAATTTATTATTATTTGTAATTAGTGAAAGTGATGTTGCAATGTGTTATTCATGTTGAAACTGTTGTTTAATATTTAGCTTTAGCAACTATCGCAGAGTTGGCGAAAACAGCTCAAGGCTTTAATTACCTCAATTGATAAATCTTTATTTATATTAATTATCTTTTAGTAAATGACTACTTGAATTATTTAAAAATAGCCATGAAAACTTGTTGAGGCACTAAAAAGATCAAGGCCAATGTCTACTTTCATGCCAAACTGACTTAACCCTGTTTTTGATGAATCATCTTTGTAATAAATTGTTTTTACAATTCTCTGTTTGCAAACTTTGCTACTAGAAAGTTTTGTGTATCTTTGGCATAAATTTAAAATAAACATTCTTTTAGGAAACTGCAAAAGGAGTGCACAAAATAACACATTAATATTGCTGCTATACTTTTAAATACAATTGAACTTATAATTTTCTATACGCAATAAAGTATTGGAACTGCATTTTTTTGTCCTTAGTATTTATAATAAGCT
The DNA here is from genome assembly GCA_026573805.1 of Hesperophylax magnus. Taxonomy (NCBI): domain Eukaryota; kingdom Metazoa; phylum Arthropoda; class Insecta; order Trichoptera; family Limnephilidae; genus Hesperophylax; species Hesperophylax magnus. The sequence goes on along the minus strand of JAIUSX010000977.1, from coordinate 1,968,181 downwards.
ATCATTAGGAACATTCACATGTTTGTGGCAGCTATCGACTTTCCTTTCTTTCTGTAAGAGTCACATACGTATGCGTCAATCACGGCCGCTGGGTTATTAATAATTAATATCAAGGCAGTAACCTATAACCTTCTGATAAAATATTATAATAAAAACAAAGTGACATTATGTTAGTAAAAAGTGTTGTGATTATTCTGTTGAAATAAAACTCTATTTGACGGTAATACTCTTACAATGGTGTTTTACAAACTCCTCACATTTTTTTTGCCAGGGGGCAATGTCTGGTCTCTTGTAATGTTAAAATATGCCAATTTCAAACCTGTAGAACTCTTACCGACTAGTTACATGCTGTGTCATCAGAGCCATCTTTTAACAATGATGGAAACTAATATTTTAAATATCTCAAAAAGTAATAGTGAAAACTTGTACATGAATTTCTTCAATGTCATGCTGTTATTAATGTATGTCACTTATAGGCTGGCCTTTGCTGAAATGTGAAACACTATTACTTAACTATGGTGTAGATATATTATAAGGGAGGTGTACTGAATTTATTTTATGAGCTAGCTATTATGTTAGCATTTACTATGGCGGCTTATCTATTACTGTCTAGGGCTTTTTGTATTTGATAACAGTTCTCTACGCGTAATAATCATTATTATTTCATATTGACATTTGCCTCTGTTGACTGTCCACTTGCGTGGGAAGTGATAGTGGTTCCTGTCTTTTGGTTATCTGCACTTTAACGTCACGCATTTGATATGAGACCTTAGCACTTATTAGTATCACGTCTACTAAGCCTGAACCACATGTTAATCCGATCTATCCTTACATTGTCTTCCTATCTGGTGTACACTCTTTCGGGTTCGACTAACGTCACAGTATTATCTAAATATGGGCACGTAAATAACATCTATTGGGCATATTTTCATTTCAAGTTATTCAAAAGAAGAAATGTTCTAATTCAATTTGGCAATCAATGTGTTCAGATAGTATATTGTTTACATCAGCTGATCGTAGTTCCAATGCCAATAAACAGTTCCCCTAAAATAATAATTATAAAAAGTAAATTTATTCAGTTCTTCCCCAGCCGCACCCATAAAAAACAGTTTGTATTGCATTTTTTCATCTTAACGTAAAAACCATAATTATTCATACAAGGTACTAATAATAATAAGTGTTTTATTATCTTTTTTTTGTAACAGATATCCTCACTGGGTGGGATCCCCCGTGCTGAGGATTTCATTTTCATTTCATTGTAGTGTAATTCTAGTGACGCTGTGATGTATCAGTATTTCATGTTTCATCGTTGCGCTTGCAAAAACAAAAGAGCATTTTATACACCAAAAATTAAAAAAATAACATTAAGAAATCGGGCCCAATCTCAGCCATGTGCATAAGTTCAACCGTTATCGCACAAAACTCATTCTAACGTTGTTCGTTGAATACAAAACTGGGAAGTTTTTTTTGATTCCCTTGTAAAATTTGATAAAAACTCACATAGCCGGACTTGCAAGCTCTACGATGAAATATGCTTTTTTGATACTCTACTACTGAAAAAAAGTTGCCCATTTGAAGTTGACTTAACAATCTTTTGCATGTACTTTTTTTCTTTCAATTACTACTGTGTTATCTGTTCTATTTTTATTGCTGTTGGTGATAAAATATGTGGACATCTTTTTTGTTAACCAAAATATGTATGGTTTTTATTGGCCGTGAATCATAGTTTCCAAAGGCATGCATTATCTGATCAGATAAAAATTGTCTCCCCTAATAGATTTTATCAATATCAAAGAAGTTCCCAAAGATAAGCCAAATTTCTTAGTATTTGAAAATAACTTGAATGCGTTAAAATCGTCAAGTATTTCAAAATAAATGTCTAATTGACAATCTGTTGTTAACATACCAACTGCCATCTCTAATGCACAGATGCAATGTAGGAATGCTGAGTATGTTCTGCAGGTATTTCAATGGAGCCTGCTCAAACGATCTAGCAGCATTGATCTTCTATGCACCGGTGCACATAGGTGAAACTTGACACACATGAGTGGAACACCCATTCACAGTTGATGTTTGGGTAAATATTTCCCTAACCGCCGCACTTTTAATAGGCACAGATTATGAAAATTACACTTTGTTTCAACTTAATTACTAAAAGAAACAACCATTTGACAAATGGTAAAAGATGCTCTATAATTAATTAATTAATTAAATACGCATAAAGTGCTTAAGTAAGACAAACTAAGAACCTATTTTGTTCGTATAAATAGTTCTTTCTTGTATTAATTGCCGAAAACGAGTGTAATTTAAATATGTCCCTAAAAGTGCAGTGGTTAGGAAAATAACTATTGATGTTTGCTTCATGAGAACTGGTCGTGTCCTCGGCTCGCATGTGGAGCAAGCTACCGGCATCTGTTTTTCCTCCTTTATATAATCAGGGCCTCTTAATCAAACCTGCATTAATACAGCCCCTACCTAACCCGCCACATAATGCTGCCCAACTGGATAGCGATAAAGTGAGATGTAACATATTATAATATTAAGGTTTATTATTGTCCTGATTTAATATGAAATGTTTTTGTTTTTACAGGCTTTAATGTGGAAACAGTAGAATACAAGAACATCAGCTTCACGGTGTGGGACGTGGGTGGCCAAGACAAAATCAGACCGTTATGGAGGCATTATTTCCAAAATACACAGGTAACTGTACTTTTACTGATGATCAATATTTTCAGCCGGTGGTTCTGTGGTCCAATCAATCAATCTCTGCAATTTGTTCAGTGATTTACTATTTCTTTAAGTTTTGTAATGGCTGTGGGTACACTAAAGTGCAAATTATTATTAAGTATTGCACAAACTAAGATTCAATCGAAAATCTAAGCAATGTCTTTGATATCAGATCATCTCAAGTAAATCTAAGCAATGTTTTTGATATCAGATCATCTCAAGTAAATCTAAGCAATGTTTTTGATATCAGATCATCTCAAGAAAATCTAAGCAATGTCTTTGATATCAGATCATCTCAAGAAAATCTAAGCCATGTCTTTGATATCAGATCATCTCAAGTAAATCTAAGCAATGTCTTTAATATCAGATCATCTCAAGTAAATCTAAGCAATGTTTTTGATATCAGATCATGTCAAGTAAATCTAAGCAATGTTTTTGATATCAGATCATCTCAAGTAAATCTAAGCAATGTTTTTGATATCAGATCATCTCAAGAAAATCTAAGCAATGTCTTTGATATCAGATCATCTCAAGAAAATCTAAGCAATATCTTTGATATCAGATCATCTCAAGAAAATCGATAATGAGGTCTCCTACAATTAAATTTCACGTCATTTACACGTTTATTATATTATGCTTGGATATAAGTTTTAATTTTTTTTTAAATACCGAATAGTACTGAAGATATAAGCTGACAAATTTTTGATAATTGCTGGCTGACCAAAAAGCGGCTGTGATTAGAATTGTGAATTGTAATGAATGGTGTCTCGTGACACCATTTCATTCATTTTACTTTAAGTTCACTTTGAAGCTCATAAGTTTGTCATTTGTGGAGATATGGAAAAACTAATTTTACTGTCTTATTAGCTCCTTAAATAATCTTACATATTTTAACCAAAAACAAAAAAAGAGTATCTCGTGCAGCTTTGCTACCCTAACAATTCATTTCTCTATTGATTTATTAACATATTATGTTTTCGTTTATGATTTATATTTGCTTGATTTAAGTAAATCTTAAGATAAAATCTAAACTTGAAAATCAATATAAAAAGGTATCTATGTTAGGTTAGTAGAGCTGAATTTTCGATTTGTTTGTGATTAGACCTCTGATTGATTCTTAGATTGTGCTATATTTTCAAAATAGTTACAAACTACAAGCAAAACTTACTTAAACTTACAAGCATTTACATTTACTTAACCCCCCCAGCCTCAGACCAATCTCGAAAAACTAGGGATTTACCTAGGCTTGGCTGAACCTCCTGCAGAACCGGACCTCCATCGCATGCATAATGTATTTATTTATTTAAAAACAAATAATAATACGGGTGAACTTGCAAACGGGTGTAGTAATGATTTGTCGATAAGAGAAACAATGTACATAGTATAACAAGTGTATAAGTATAATATATAGTTCAATAAACACTTATGCCACACACAATTACTTCAATTAGGTAACTCCGAACAAAAACCATACCCTTTTTCCTCGCCCATGTATGCCACAAACATATTTTATATGTTGTGGTTTTGCGTGTAACTCAAAATTGGTGATTTCGATGTTATCTAGTTGTAGTAAATGCCCCTCAATATAATAATATATCATTGCTTTAAAAATATCATCTGTTCATGTGTCTGTGAAACAAAGTGGTTTTTTTACAAACGGTTAAAGTAAAAAAGAAAGGAATCATGGTTTGTTATAGAACACAGCAAAATAGTTTGTTTTCCACATTTAGCACATTAGATTTTGAAATAACATACATATTCTAAAATGATTTATGGGTTTCTTTGCTCTGTAATTGATGACTAAATAAAATGAACACTGGCAAGAAATCAAGGCTATGCGACTTATGCTTTTTGGCATTTTTGTAAAATATTCTTTTGATTATACCATTTATACTCTAAGTAGTTATTGTTTGATTTCGAAATTTTTTCACATAAGTGATTCTAGTTTCGCAATTACACATCAACAATTTTTTTGGTGTCAGTAATGTAGATTTATAGTTTTTGCAATTATTTTTGTACAAATTTATTATTTTATAGGTCAAGAAAACAACAATAAGAAATTGTTTTCAATAAAAGTAACTACATACATATATATATATATTACTTGAATAATATCTTTGAATGCTTATCCTAAAACAGGATGCAATGATTTTATTAGATTAGGGGGAGTTTTCAAGTAAAACAATGAAGAGTTCCCACAAGGAACATCACACATAAATGGTCAGACTCAGCCATTCCGTGAAGGGGGCATTTGGACCTGGAGGCAAATAATTTTTTTTTTTTAAATAAATCATATAGCAAATGATTCCAGACATTTAGCAGTAAACAAAAATGCTATTAGTAATCATATATTGAAAATTTAAACATTTTTATGTATGTATTATTTGTGTGGCAAAAATATTATAATTTTATTGTTCGTTATGGAGATGACAGATCGGGGTCAGTTTTTTTTGACTTACAACTAATTTTGTATTTTACACCTTTGCTGATAATTCTAAAGATTCTGCTAGTAAAAACATTCCCAGAACTACTGTAGCTTTCTATTGAATTATTTGATTTGAATGTAAATAGTCTCGTAATTAATGTTTATTCTCAGAAGTAATGAAACGTGTTAAGCCTGTGCACATTAAATTGTTTTTTTTTGGTCTTATGGTTTTAATATTCTCGCCATTCATTTAACCCCTTCAGTAATTATTAAAAAATTAAGAAAAATAAACACATTTTTTTAATCCACATGTCTCGCTTCCACATGAAATAAATCATATTTATTTTTATCCAATTATATTCTTCAGTGGTCTTTTCTGCAGGTAAAGTTTGCCCGAGTTATCTTGGGTGTGGGAATTTCCGCACATACTATGCGTCTGAGTATACTCGGGCGTAGTCCTTAAGCGGTCAATATGGTCAATGAATAAATATTACTGTCTTATGATTAGTTAGTCAATCAACAATCCCAGTTTGGTGAAATTCACTAGGAATTCAAATTTTGCTCATATTTGTATATGTACTTGGGGTATAAATCACCGCACCAAATATGCTATTCATACATTGTTTTTGGTTTTTGGCCGTATTGTTTTATTCATCAGCGATATTGAAATGAAGTTTTTACCAACTAACATAATGATAAATTTTTCACACCGTTCTTAGGCTGCCTTTTTATTTATCCAACCTTTATTCTTGTCCCCCACCTCAATTTGTTACAGTTCATATTTTAAAGATGTGTTTGTTTGTCTGTTACAGGGTCTTATTTTTGTGGTGGACAGCAATGACAGAGAGCGTATCGGAGAGGCGCGGGAAGAGTTGATGCGAATGTTATCAGAAGATGAACTGAGGGATGCTGTTCTTCTTATATTCGCTAACAAACAGGTGAGACCTTGTTCCGTTACCATCTTAGATTGTACAGTCTATTATATTTTAAGATATTTTCAAGATTCCCTCACTTCTGGGACATTGTAGAAGGATACAGTCTTCCTCATCTGTTTTAATCAAATTAATTGCTAAGAGACAAATCTACAAGTGTTATTCAAGTGATCCATGTACTCTATCTTTAATCACCTTTGGATTATTTAAATATATTTGACACTCCTGTATGAAAATACATTTCCAACTAAGTATTAACTGAGGAGGATTTATGACGATTATTGATTACATTAACACTTACTTGGAACCCAAATCTAAATCATGCCTCGTAAAATATTTCCAATCTTATCATTGGTGATAAAAAATCCATATTTTATAATGCTGTGTAATTAGTAATATTCTCGTCTGAAGCCTTAAGGCCCTGTTGCTAAAGCTGTGGTTAAACCACATGGATATCTGTGAAGTGCTAATGTTTGTTGTGTGTGTTTGTAGGACCTGCCCAACGCGATGAATGCAGCGGAGATTACGGACAAGCTGGGGCTGCACTCGCTGCGGAACCGCAACTGGTACATCCAGGCCACGTGCGCCACCTCGGGAGACGGGCTCTACGAGGGACTAGACTGGCTCTCCAACCAGCTCAAGAACGCTAACCGCTAACACGGCCCCACCTAGTGACAATCTGTGCAGTGCGGACTCTGGTGTTTCGGGCATCTTGCTTTTATTTATCATTTGTATCTATTATTCCTCTGTATTATAATGAATATTTGAATGGCTACATTATTACTATTAAGTTTTATTATTGTAACGATATGGATGTATGTTTTAATAACTGGTGAGGCCCGCCCCGCTGCCCGCTGCCCACTGCCAACCACCAACCACTCACCACCCACCACCACCCAACAACCAGCAGACACCGGGGCAGGGGGATGTACGGATTAGTTAGCTCCTATTCGCTTCTACCGATAAACGTTGCATCCGGGTTTACCCTCGTCATCAATTCCTACGTTGTTTCTACTGTTTTTGTTTTACGACTGATTGAACTTTTATAAAAGATTTTCGATAATAGTAGTGTTGTAAACTTAGATGTTTGAGTACGCGTAACGGCGCGGGGATTCCTCTTTGTGCGACGCGGGACGGGAAGTATTGTATCGTATGTATTTCTATGATTTCGCAATGTAACTTGTGCTGGCTTGTCAGACCGACGGATGAAAGTGCTCGTTAACAATTTAGAACTTAATGTTTAAATACCGAGGAAGATAATTAGATAGGCCAAATGTAATGTGTACGACACTCGCTAGACGGTTAACTTGTTTCCGTAGGTTTTATACAGACCGGACTTAATATCGCGTTATTTTAATTTTTGATTAATAAATATACACTTAAAGAAATGATTGCACGTTGTTATATTTCATTATAATTGATTGCATATATAATAAACATTGCAAACCACGGATTGAGGCTGTCGGTATGTAGGTATTTTTCTAATATAATTTAGTCTCGCAGAAGTAAGGTGTATCTATGGACAATATGTTGGCAGGGGAAGTACCCTCACCCACACTGCGAAGAAAGAATGTGACATTCCGGTTTGTCTTGTGCTGTATTATGGAATAAAATTTATCCTCATATACCAATTTGTATTATTCCACTAATCCTTACCCAAACCAACAAATAAACAAACATCTCCCACTATTGCAACCAACGATACGACAACAACTCTTGAAGTTGACACACACTACCTTCAAAGTAAGATTCTGCATGGTAGTACACTGAGCTAATATCAGTTTGTTCTTCAACTGCCTCTACCCAATATAACGAACATCTCACTCAAACATCTCCCACTATTGCAACCAACGATACAACAACTCTGGAAGTTGACGCACACTACCTTCAAAGTAAGATTCTGCACGGTAGTACACTGAGCTAATATCAGTTTGTTCTTCAACTGCTTCTACCCAATATCTTCTACGAACATCTCACTCAAACATTTTGCCATTTTTACAGAACAAATCTAAATGAATAATATGGTGGAAAGTGGACTGGGGTGAAGTACAGGGTTTTCCAATAAGAGGTGTTATTTTGATATTCAATCGTAAAAGATCAATGGTTTCGTTGCTTGTGTGGCACGTAGCGCCGTCTTGTTGAAAGTAAACGTTGTCCAGATCAATACCATCCAATTCCGGCCATAAAAAATCATTAATCATCTCTCGATAGCGCAATCCATTCATTGTAACTGTTGCTCCATTTTCGAAAAAGTAAGGTCCAATGACTCCGCCGGACCATAAAACGCACTAAACAGTCACACGTTGAGGTTAGAGAGGTTTTTCAACAATAACTTTTGGGTTTTCCGAGCCCTAGATGCGACAATTTTGCTTGTTGACGAAGCCACCGAGGTGGAACTGGGCCTCATCACTCAAGAGGATTTGCATTTGATTCACTCAAGTGAATTTTAATAATTTCAATGCGTTGTTGAAGCGTGTATCGTTCCATTTTTATTAATGGCGTAGTTTCTACTTGTCAAATGTCAAAAAATGACGGCTTTAAAAGTAACATCTACTGAAATAGCGGGCTATTCAAAATAACACCTCTTATTGGAAAACCCTGTACTTACTTCAGGAATAGATTCCATATAAAAGTATAATAATTACGAGGGAAACTGACATAATATAAGTCAAACTGAAATTACTGTTCTTTTTTTAACAACTCTAGTCATTGTAAAGTTCAAGGCTAGAGGTAAAATTTTCAATAATGTAAGGATGTGTAAACTTCCTGATTGCCGATGCAAAATTTTCGCCGTGCTCTGGGGGATTCTATTTTTGCAATTACTTGTATTTTGAAAAATGATATTTTTGTAAATTGTACTATCTTGCCAGATAATGTTACAGTAGAACCTCGTTAATTCGAAATCCACGGGACATCAAAAATCAAATTTCGAATTAACGAATTCCCACGTAATTCGAAATTTTTTGAAAAAAAAAAAAAAAAATACGCCGAAAATCGATTTTCTCGGCCGCCTCTTCAAATCCGGGTGGTATTTTGGTTGTAAATTCGTATTAATACCAATTATTTCTTTATTTTCGCGGCGGATTACCGTAGCGGCGGGCCCTTTAAATTCAGATATTCGCAATAAATTCGTAAAAATGCTATATATTTACGCGTAAATCGAGATTTCGCTGCCGATTTCGGTCGCGGCCTACCCTAAATTGAGATATTCGTAAAAATATGATATATTTCCGCGTAAATCGAGATTTCGCGGTAATTTTCCGTCGCGGCCGGCCCTTTAGTTCAAATATCTGAATTTAAATTCGTAAAAATACGATATATTTCCGCGTTAAACGAGAATTCGCGGCCGTATTCCGTCGCGGCCGGCTCTTTAAATGCAGATATTCGAAATAAATTCGCAAAAATACGATATATTTCCGTGTAAATCGAGAATGCGCGGCCGATTTCCGTCGCGGCCGACCCTTTAAATTAAGATATTTGATGTAAATTCGTAAAAATATGAAATATTTCCGCGTAAATCGAATTTTATCGGCAGTTTTTCGTTGCGGCCGGCCTTTTAAGTTCAGATATTTGAAGTAAATTCGTAAAAATATGTCATATTTCGACATGAATCGAAATTTTTCGGCCGATTTCCGTCGCGCCGTATTTTTTAACTTGGATATTCGAAGTAAAGTTAATAAAAATACGATATATTTCCGCGTAAATTGAAATTTCGCGTCCGATTTCCGTCGCAGCGGGCCCTTTAAAATTCGGATATTCGAAATAAATTCGTAAAAATACGATATATTTACGCGTAAATCGAAATTTCGCGGCCGAGTTTCGTCGCGGCCGACCCTTTAAATACAGATATTTGGTGTAAACTCGTAAAACTACGACATATATCCGCGTAAAACGTATTTTCTCGGCCCTTCAAACTCGGATATTCGAAATAAATTGGAAAAAATACGACATTCCAGTATAAATCGATTAAGATTTACAAAATAATAATACTAATTAGGACGATGTATAACCACGTAAAAATACATTTTTCGGCGTTTTACCGCCACGGCTAACTTTTAGATTCAGATTTACGAAATATTATGATTTATTTTCGCAAAAATCTAATTTTTTCGAATTACACGAACAAATTTTCGTGCGTGGACAAAAATAAATTTTGAATTACGAATTAACGAATTTCGAATTAAAAAAATTTTTGTATGAAAAAATTTTTCTGCGGAAATTTTTTTGGTGAAAATTTCGAATTACGCGTTTTTTCGAATTATCGGGGTTCGAATTAACGGGGTTCTACTGTATAATAAAAAATAGTATATAATCTACCAAAAGCAGTTTCCTCAGAACAGCTAATTCAGAGAAATGATTTTTTAATATTATCCGTTACCCTTTGCAAATGGCAAATTTTTTCCAAATTGTGATGTACCACACTAGTAAAGCTGTCAGTTACGATCCCATAGGGCCGAACGACTTACTGGTTGAAACATGTGCGCATAAGGGTACCCTACATAAGCAGGTCCTTCGACACTATTTTCTTTTAGGATTCTTTCAAAGACACTTGTGCTTGTGTGAAGCTGGTAGTAAAGGGTTAAGGATATGCTGGCGATCAAGAGGTTAATGGTGGCAGGTGGGGAGTGGGACGGCGTGGTGTAGCTATTTTGCCTAACAAATAAATAGTTATTATTTTCAAGTGAATGTTCTTGGGAATGCTGGATTTAAAAGAATAAGTTTTTTGTATAATTTTTACTGGTGCTGTTAAAATTACCTCTTGAAGTACCAAAATAACTTCACCCTGGACTTTGTATAGTGCCAGTAATTTTGTCTTGGTTTTGTCATAATTCTCCAGTTTTCCACATTATGTATCCAGTAGCACAAATCCTTTAAATAGTAGTCTTCGGTCATGATATTATATCTAACCACTTATTTTCAATATTGATCACGACTTGTAATGATTCCATGACCCACTCTGTTAGTTGATAATATAATTATAAATTAAAACTCTTTCATAAAATGTTATACGAAGTAATAAATATACAGGGTGTCCGGTGGTAAAGTGCAGTAACTTCGGGAGGTGATTCTACGTGATCGTAGGAGTAAAAAAGATAAATAACTTTTTCTGAAATTCCAACTTTTAGATGTACTTTTAAGCTAATAACGAAAAATTTCTCCGACGTGCCTAGACGGCATTCTTTTTTTCGTCGTTGCCAAATCTACATCCCGCGCCCCTTCAGTAAGCAAACGTCTGTGCTTTGAATGTAATGTATTTGACGCGCGGAGTAAACAACTTTGAAAATTTAATTTATCTAGTGTTAAAAGTCTCATTTAAATAAAAACTTGTTAATTTAGTGTCTTTATCTAGTGTTTAAGTCTTACTAAAAAGTACATCTTTATTCGGTGCGTGTTTTCCTTAAACATCGAGTTTTATTTAGTTTAAGAGTAACCTAACTGTTAAAAATGTGTTTCTTTTGTGCGTAATTTTAATACAGAATTATTGTGACAATGCCTCGCTTTACCAACGAAGAACGGGCAGATATTCATTATTTTTATGGACTACATGGTGGAAATTCCGAAGCGGCGCGCCGGGAATATGCACGTCGTTTTCCGAATCGTAATGTGCCCAACGCTCGTGTTTTTGTTCAAACGCATGCACTTATTCGCGAACAAGGAATTGGCCGAAGACCCCGAAACAACAATGCTATTAATTTACCAATAGCGGACGAAGACTTCATCATGGCTACAATTGTAAATGATCCTACATTGTCGCTTCGTAGAATTTCCGCAATGACTGGTGTTCCTAAGAGTTCTATCTGGGATCTCTTCAAGACGTACGGAATGCACCCGTTCCATTATCGGTGCGTGCAAGGCCTTCTGGAACGTGACCCCGTATCAAGGATTGCATATTGTCAGTGGCTACTTCGTAAGCAACTTAATAACCCGAACTTCATTGGGAACATCCTTTGGACGGACGAGGCCCAGTTCAACAGAACTGGTGTGATAAACCTGCATAACTTGCATGAATGGGCGGAAGAAAACCCACGCTCCGTAAGGCAGTTGCATCATCAAGTTCAATTATCCGTTAACGTTTGGGCTGGAATTATTAACAATCAAATTATAGGACCGCATGTGTTGCCACCTAGGCTTAATTCAATAAATTACCTGGATTTCTTGAAGAATGACCTTCCCGTTCTTTTGGAAGAAGTTGATTTAAATAGAAGACGTGAAATGTGGTTTCAACAGGATGGAGCTCCACCACATTTCGGACTTGCCGTTCGTCGCTACCTAGACGAACAATTCCCAGATCGTTGGATTGGACGAGGGAGTACTTCGCCATGGCCGGCGCGTTCTCCAGACTTGACACCGTTAGATTTTTTCTTTTGGGGTGCGATGAAGGATAAAGTTTACGCCAAAGAAGTAAATAACGTCGAAGATCTCCGGTTACGTATTCACGAAGCCGCAGATGAAATACGCCACAATGTACGAATTATAAATAATATTACTGTACGTTTACATACTTGCCTACAAGCAGAAGGTGGACATTTTGAAAATATTTTAAATTAGTAAAAAGCGATGAAATTAGTTAAGTGTTCAATGAGTTATTAATATTTTTTATAATAAAAAGTGTAACGTGATCTTAGTGCAGTTCTCTTTTGAATTTGGTAAAATATCAAAACATACGGCGAACTCTGTGTTGTTATTGTTTACAATTCACATGCGGTTTCCATGGATACGAGCCACTCACAATATCGGTTTCCATGGATACGCGCCACTCACAATATGCAACGTTGCCACGTTCACACTTGCGAATTTATCGGGTAAGTTTGCACCTACACTATGGCATTTTAGCAGGTATGTCTTTTTGTATGAAAAAGAAAAAATTGGAATTTCGGAAAAAGTTATTTATCTTTTTTACTCCTACGATCATGTAGAATCCCCCCACGAAGTTACTGCACTTTACCCCCGGACACCCTGTATGTACTAGACTTTATTGTAACTATTTATGTATTAGTAATCTGCACCAGTCATGGATCTTATCTAAAGGAAAAAAAAATTACATGAAAAACATTGCCATAACAAAGTTTTATCGCAATATATAAGTACATACATTGCAACCGGTAAATACTTACAATAAATTAAATGGTTACTTGAAACATAACACGTAATCACTATAATATTTTTGTCATGTCAGATACAGACGTAACGCATTGTCTGTCAGGGCAAGACTTCCGCCCAGGTCCGAGGTAGGAAATATGTCAGCTTTGGGAATGCTGTGAAAATGGTAAACATTGAGGACTTAAACTTTGACAGCCTCCATGGTCGAGGGGTCGAAGCCCTTGACTAGCAAGCTGGAGGTTGCGGGTTCAAATCCCGGCATGCGCATGTAAATTTTATTTGATTAACTTGTGTTATTTCACAAATACTCCTAATTCCTTTATGTACACGGTTCTGATTGTTTTTAATTTATTTTTTATATCCACCGGAGTCAACCCCGGAACACCCATTTTGAAAACAATATTATTTAATACAGTGTCCCGGGCATTTCCATTCTTGTATGATTCTTGCTCTTGATCCCAAAGACAGGGATGGCTTTGGGATAGATTAAGGATCGATAAATCTAAACATCATAATATCATCCGACCTGATGATCTTTTCATTTCAGTATATTTTAATTTTTTTCATTGAAGAATATCTATGGTTTATCTATACCACTCAGTTTAACTGTTAGACGTATGTCTAACATCTACTTTCGCCTGCAGGGAACTAAAAATCGCAAGCGGGTTACATGTGTTCACACGTGTATATTTGAACAACAAAAGTAGACAGGGATGATTTGAGATTTTCACGGCCAAAAGTATTATAGTCATTTGTTTTTGGGGTATTATGCCGAGATCAGATTATCAGATTACACATCTGCCCTGATGATGGACACTGCAATGCTGTCCGAAACGTTGGCTAAAGAAGGAGATAGCGCAACACGGCATAATACCCCAAAAACAAATCACTATCAAAAGTAGACAGGCTTTCAACTTCAACAATAACAGAAATTTATTGAAGTTCATCAACTTCGGATTCTTTTGAAATTTTTCAGAATCGCTAAGACACGCTAAATTCATAATTTCGAAAATATATTTTACACTTGGTTTTAGCTTCATTACTACACAAGACTATATTATTAGGTTTCTTTGTTTAGTATTTCCTAACCTTCAGTTAACCTACGACGAACGTCAGACCATAAACACGGTTACCGAAACTGTAGTGAAATTTTAAGTTTAATTAGAAAAATTAAATTTTTTAAATATACGCCTGGCGTATCTTACTCCTAAAATACTCACAACTCCGATGTTATATACATTGCAGAAACGCGTTAAAAAGATATCCAATTTGCGCCTTGGCAAAGAAATTTACGCAAATTGTGTAGCTTCCTTATACCAGAATTTGTTCTCAATAGAATACCGAGCTTGCACCCCTAAATCTTTGAGATTTATATTATATTATTTGAACTTTGAACAGTTTACACATGAGCATTTAACTTTTTACCATCTCTTCATAGGAGCACAAGAACTTGAAGAGGTGAAACTTGATTAAATGTGTACATTGAAGAAGACAGGCGTTCCAACAGAATATTTACCAGGAGCACATAAAGCAGAAATCTAAAATGTTGATAGGTGAAGTGTTCCAACCTACTCCAATGTGCTGGAGGCATTGTATGCATTATAAGCCTTGCGCCTGTCGTATCTCACGCCTGCAATACTCCTTATCACATCTCACCATTGCAGAATTGTATTTAACAGGCGTCCAACTTGCGCTTTGGTAATGGTAATACTACTCTTGGGCAACTTCTGTTCTCCGGATGCCAACACGTAAAGAAATACCAGAAATTGATGGTTGACTTCATGAATTTCGTTAACAAAAATGCTGCTGGCAGATTTTCCGTGTAGCACAAATACATGGAAATGTGTAGCGTGTATCAATGGAAATTTTTATTCCTTTGGCCCTGTTTTCCGATAGTATCTTTTAATTAGAGAATGAAACGAAGTGCGTATTTAATAATATATTTATTTAATGCAACATAATCTTAGTTAATCAGCCTTTTTCTCCGTCAAATAAATTTACAGTTATTCCAATATTCACAACAAAATACAACATTGACACGATTTTATGAAGTAATCAATTTCAATTTTCTTTGCCTCGTTTTTTGGGAATAACTGAAAATGTACTCAACACTTGTTTAAACCAATTAATTTGTTTCATTAAAACATATCTCCAGATATGTGAAATAACGTAATTGATATTGATATATCATTTTTAAACAATGTTATTTGACATTTAATATACATAGGTAGGTTTTCTCCATTACATTGTATAACTGGTATCTTTCTCAAGAATCGAAATATAAATTATCTTAACCTTTTGTGTAATATGTCAATATTTGGCACACCGAAAATATATATGAATCTAAATTTCTCTCAATTAATCAAGAGATATGTAATTATTAAAGAATTCTAAAACTTCACCTTTGATTTAATAAACACGTCATTTCAAATGTGCATAAAACATTTTTACGAAACAAAGCTTTGAATCAGTTTTGCTAAGAGCTTTAAAATCTACTCTTGTCTCGGACGTATGAAATGGCGTATTTAAAATAAAAAATAATAATTTAGTCATTCAATAAGAGACAAAAACAAAAATGAAATAAAAAAAATAAATATAATTATTGGTATCCTGTACAAATACATCAACTCGCAATGCCTTGCATATTCTTAATATAAGTGTTATAATAAATCTCTTACAATTAAATATTAATTTTACAATCATTGGTGGTATAAATAAATTACATATATGATAAAAATAATATTACAAATGAATTGATTATTCCAACGCACATGTAGCAGTATATGTAATGCACTCATTTCATCAAAGCCATTATTGATTAATATATTTTACAAGTCACTTCGTCACCTGCCTCTTACAAACTAGACGTTCATAATATAATGTCTAAGCGATTTATAAAACCATCTTATTTTATATTTAATTAAATATATGTATAAAGTAATACTTATTGAACTATAATTAATTAGATCACACGTTGACACAATCACTTCAAATACCCCCACATAAAGCTTTATCTTTTAATTCATGACTATTGGGTTAAACCTCAACTTCTTTTTTTGCTTCCGCTCTTATCTCCGTATCTCCCGCGCCATAATATCTTCAAATACTGCTTTCCCTCTAAACAACAAAAGCTTTCCACGTCGTCACAGTGCTGATTCATTCAAATTTCTAACTGTTAAGTTTAAGTTCTTCTAATCTGTGAGTGGTCTATGTAAGCGGAAATGATTTCACTTAAATTGGTTAGAATAAATTTCAATATTTTGCAAATTAATCTTTTTGTTAATGATTTGCGGTCAGAATTTGAACAGCTATGGTTAATTTTCCATATAAAACAAATTGTGATAATGATACAAAAAAGCAGGAAATCTGAAAATCAAAGTCTGCATTCCAAAGCCTGAAAAATTTTGATGCTAGAATATAACTCTTGGCCAGTTGTTTCATAGAATTTTAACAATTCATAAAATTCAAAGTTAATTTTCAATTTCTGTTTTTAATCAATATGAGTACTGACTCACTCAACTGTGCTACTTAGAACTGAAATAATAACAGAACTTGAAGAGAACTTCCAAAAATGAACTTGAAATTTGATGAACTATTCAAATTTTATGAAACAATCCGTCCTTAGATTTTAGTTCGGAAATCAACAATTTTTTTTTACAAAAAACTGATTTTTGTGATAAAATCTGTAACCTTTAAAATCAAAAAATTAGCAATGAAATTACACACTCTTTGTAGAGAGGCAATCATTTATCAGAAATTAACTTTAATTCAAACAGTTAACAAATAAAAATGCATCCATCTTAAGAGCTTAACATAATTACCAAGCAAAAAAGATCAAACATAGTTTCATAAAAAATATATTAATGAAAACTGACAAAACAAACTAAAATCTGTGGAAAGAACTTTTGAATCAGTGGGTGTTTGTAATATTTGTGGAAACAGTGATTAATTATTTAGGTACTTCAAAATTACATTTTATAAACAATAACAATATGTGTAGGATGAACGTTTCCATTTGCTAGGAGATTCTAATATGTTAAAAATATTTCATACGATTGATCGATAGAAAATTAAGATAAATATAAAATAATATAAATTGTTAAAAAAAACATGTCTCTCAGAAAACCATAATTTTGTCCAACTACATACTTGTGTGCAGCAGTTAAAATATATATGGCACAATTTTCATTTTTCATTATACACAAGTAATATCTAAACAGGTTTATTTTTAAAAAAAAGTACCACCTACACGCCACGCGCCCCCTCTGAAAAATTGACGAGCCCTTTTGACTGGGAAATGTGCCTGTACACTCAAATAATTCCATAAAATTTCAGATGTTTTAAATGTACAAAATTAGACGAAATTCATTAAAGTTTAGTACGCTAAATAAAAGCAATCAATTCTACATTAACACTGTTTAAACATGTGTGAATAATAAATCTTACTGGCAAAATTCTTTTTTCCTACATTATGGAAGTCAGTTTCAAGTAAGTAGTATTGAAAAATATTTTATAATTTTTGAAAAGCCATCATAAGCACTCAGTACTTTTGATTATTGAGCCCTTGTCCATTTTTGCATAGCAACAAGAGTCAGGTAATATATTTTGGTTCGATAACACATCTCCCTAGATAGCCGAGCATTCTTTCCAGCTTATCAGGATTTTGGTAAACAAAAAATACTGCAATAAATTTTAAATATGAGTAGATGATGAATTGAATTTATTTGAAGGGTTCTCTAAAACATTATATATATGCACACAAATGATTGTGAAGTTGAAACAAAAAAATTGTGGGTACAATAATTACTGAATAATATAAACAAACAATCAAAACATGAATACAGATATATTATTATCTTAAAACTAAATGTATTCTATACATAATCTCTGTTAATCACCTTTAAGGTGTAAAAACTATAAATACAAATGCGATTTAAGGTTAATGACTTATTTTGTTAAATAATGTTTATTCTATATTCGCAAAACTGTTATAATATTAATCGCAAATCAAAGCTCTATTTAAAAATATACAAAAATCGATTTATGTTGTTAAATACTTAAAATAATGTAAGTGCTCAGAGCAGTACCACTTTACTGTTAATATTGCATCAACATTAATGGCTAAGATCATTGCACAATCAAAACACAACAATATTGTTTATGATGCAAAATAACTTAGTGGTTTTACCCTAACCTGTTATTTTAATTTCATTGCATATTTTCAAGCATTCAATGAGTCATTCTTTGATATGTCTAAGTTTAAAAAATTATATTTGGAAAGGGTTAGAATAATTGGAAGACAAGGTAGAAAGATATGTCTCGTAAAAATAATATGTTTACCTAATTATTTTGCCGAAAAAATAATATTGAATGGCACGGAGCACTTAACTTCTAAAAACTTTAAATAGCAATCTTGCCAATCCTCAAACATCAATTCCACAATTCCAGAACACTCGTCTAAATTTCTCAAATCGAAAAATATTGAATACAAAATGAAACAATTCATTGCAGTAACATTCTGAATCTTGTATTAAAACAATATTTTAATCACTTTTCTACAATCCACTGATTGAAAGTAGATAAATATCACCAAAAAATATGATCATAAGTGAGGTTAGGTTGGAATTCAATTGCATTAAAATTCATTGAACAGTATTTGCAGCATCAAACACTGCAAAAAGTTGAAATCGATTTGAAAAAATGATAAGGTTCCGTGGAATCAGCTGCCATCTAGCATCACCATCGCAAACTCCGGACTGCACGCAGTTCAATGTGGCCACATCAACCAAAGTGAATATAAATGTTGTGTTATGTTTAGTTAGTGTGTTGGTTGAATCCAGGGACGGGAAGTTCACGGCCTGGCGCCGGGCCGATGGTGACGCTGGTGGCGGCGGTAGCGACGGCAGTGCTGCTGGCAACACTCGTCTGGGGGTGGCTTTGGTGCGCCCTTGTGTCCGGCGCCCGCCCTCCGCCGTTGGTTGAGCTGGCTGTTGCACACGGAACGCGTGCAACGCTTGCGGTCACATTTTATATCGCCGTCCTGCAACAATAATTATTTATCAATTTCCGAAATCATTTCAGTAAAGGCCCTAATTAGAAGTCTTGAGGAATTCACACCGGAACACTTACCGAGTTTAATAATGTAATGTTTGTGAAATACTCCGGTGAATTTGGGAAAAAACATTGCAAGGCTGGGAAGACCACAGCAGATATAAAAAGATTAGCTTTTAAAAAATAACTTTTACCAAAAATATCCTTATAAAATAGTAGACTCAATTAGAAACCTTGGGGCTCTTCCGACGAAACAGTCACGCACTTATAGAAATAGAGTTAATTATGCAATTAAATTTAAGGCCTGATTGGCAGATTTTTGGATACAAATGGAATTTACTGTGTTCTTCTTTATTCAATGTTTTAAAAGCAAAGGTGTGGGAGAAACTATGCGAGTATAAAACTATGACGAGCTTCCTTGTAAAGAGAGCCAAAATTAATTTTGAGAAAGCGCACTTCCATTCAATGTAAGTAAATGTAATATTGCTCTGTATGCAGGGTATTCCCGAGACTATTTTTTGCTTTGCGTACTCCAGGGAATCTAGCATGGTCGTAAAAATAAAACTTGTTATTATCCCGAGCACGTAAAATAAAATAAGAACCTTAGTCATTGTGAACTATTGATTGTTCATTGGCATTCTGCATTCATCTCATTCATGCTCTGGAACGACGAGTTATCGACATTATCGACAAATTGATCGACCGTGCTAGATGTCCTGGTACGTACTTTGCGTGAGTGAACAAACCTCGAGAATGGTAGATGTTCTTAGTTCAACACTGGTAAAAGACTAAAGCGTTGCTTGAAATGGCTTTAACCGTGAATGGTGAATGCCCTTCTCCTGGAAGTCGTAACTCTTGTACAGTACTCAAATAAAAGAAAGTATAATATTAGTATTGTTACCTTGCATCTGCAAGTGACGCACTTCTGCTCCCCATGCGAGTGCACCGTGGGGTGCCACTCCACGCCGTTGTGCAGCGGGCCTCCCAGCGGGTAGCGGCAGCCGCCCCCGGCAAGCACCTCCTCGGGGCTGAGGCGGGAAGCCAGCCCACCCCCGCCCTGTGCGCTCTCATCACCCAGCACAGTGCGGTCCACCACCTCGACCTTTATCTGTAACAGCACACAACAACCGACTAAATTAATACTTTGAGTATGCATGAAATCAGGGCCGGTCCTAAGCTAAACGGCGCTTGGTGCTAGAAATACCTAACATCTGTGTTAAGTTTTATCAGCGTCTTGGCTCCTTGAAAAGTCAGCGCCCTGAGCGGACTGCTCCAATTGGCTCTGTACAGGGAATAAAAAAGAAGACAAGAAATGGATGAGTAAATTCCAGATCGGAAGTAAATTTCAAATACTTTGTTTCAACATAATGATGGATTTTCATTTAAATCAAATAATGCAATGGTAATACCTATAAGATGTCAGGTAGTGTAAGAGAGACATAATGCATGCTGAATGGATTAGAACCAAAAGGTACTAAGTCAATGGAGATATCGGTTTCCATTCAAATCTATATGGAAGGCGTAATCTCTATTGTACGTGTTATAAAACGAATTTTCTATGTGATCAAAAATCAATATTATTTCTTGATTCAACTCTGCCTAAAATGCCATACATCCTCCATAAAACGTTATCGCAAAAATATTATAAATAACCGTAATTTTTCTTCTCATGGCACGTTTATATTGTGTAGTGATGCACATCACAATGTGTACGTGAGAGTTTCTTGTACGAGGAAGAGACAGAGTTATAAAATCTCTTTATTTTATTTTATTGATACATGATTTAGAATTTAGAGAGTACATGTGGATTTTTGTGATATTTCACCCTCCATGGAAATTACTTTGCACTGGAAAGTAATGCAAATCTTTTTTTGGCTTACCTCGGGGCATCTCTTGCAGCACGACTTCTTGTCCTGCCTGTAAGCTTGTTTTTCGGGACACGTTAGCAAAGGGCACGACACGCGCGTGCACTGCACCTTCAGCGGGTTCCCCTTGCACGTGCAGATAGCGCATGTGTCGAAGCCACTGGGCGGGAGGTAAGGGTGCCAAGACTGCCCCGCTGGGTGAAACTGGCCAACCTGGTAGCAGCCCTTTGTTGAAGAAGTGTTGACGTCTTGTAATGATGAATCTAGATTAAAATAAATTATTAATAAGAGATATCAATTGCGTTGAGTAGAGAAACTGAATTAATGCAATGGCCAATTTATCGACCTATGTAGTATGTAAGTATATTTTGCGCATTCAGAGAACCTCGTTTTCTAGATGGCCTCTAATCATAGAGAACATCATAAAAGGAAAGTGAAGCCAGAAGCAACAGTGAAAATAATCGTCCCTGAGTTATGAGTCTTGAGGGACAAGATCAATAAACCTTTTTAACGTGTTTGACTGTGATTACGTCCGACCTTGAGAAAAAAATAAAATGCCGAAAAATCTTGTATAATTTATTCCAAAGCCGCCAGAGAAGCTGTGTACATCAAATAAAAAGTATTTTCTAAAGCAATATTCAGCGCAAGCGATTCTGAATATATTCTTCATACAGATCCATTGAACATAAATTATAAATCGCTTTAAAAAATTTCATCGATTTTAGTATGGAGGATACCGGTGTCTTATCCACAGGAAAAGATAAAGAAAGGAAGGTTTTACTTACTTGAGCATGTTGGACAGCATTCTCCTGGTTTGATCATGGCCTTGGCTCCGCACGACAAAGGAGGACAACGATAAGCATCACATTTTACTGTACGGTGTTGACAAGAACACATTGTGCAGGGCTAAAATAGAAATTAGATGATTTTATACAAGCATTGAATTCAGTGCAAAATGCTTCGATTGATCTAATAAATGTATCTTAAGCAGACATGATAAGATGGTATTTTACCTCATTGGCAGATGTCCATTGAGCACCGTCTTCATAGAAGCTCCCCGAATGAAAGCAAGAATCTCCGAGGGAGTTGTCTGCGGAGTTTGGATGCTGAGATGCTGGTACGTACGAAACAGATGGCACCTCATTGTTAGTCCATTGCTTAGGTAGACACGAATCTGGGATCTTCATCTGAAAAATGTTAATTATATATTAAACAAATACCTTCTTACAAACGAGGAAATGAACTAAAAGAAAACAAGTTTTGAGGTTATAAAAATCACCCAGTTGTTTACCTGCTTTAATGTTGAACGGAGCAATGTCGAGTTGGTCTTCAAGTCCCTAACTATGACTTCGCATGCTCCAGAGTGAAGACGCTGAAGGTCGATGAGAGGTGGTGAAAGCAATGCTCCCTCTGGTGTCTCCAGTAAGCCCAGACGTTTAGAGATAACTGGAGCTCCAGGAGCAAGCATTGGCCTCATGTCCAACCATAATTCCAGATCACTAAGGATGAGACTGGAAGCCAGAGGACCAGCGATTGAAATCTAGAAATAAAATTTATTAGTATATTGATATTCACGACTTAGATTTAAGCTCTTTAGTGTTTGTTGACAACTCACCTCCCACTGTACACTGCACTCATAGTCCACACTTATCCACGCCAAACCAACAATATCAGCTGGTTGGGTCAAGTCTGGTCTCTTCATCAGAGTTGGTCCGTGCAAATCTTGCATATCGGCAACGGGGCGAGAAATAACCCTACCCCGAATAACACTCCCTTCTGAATGCGTCGCAACGTTTACAAAAAGATCTCCTGAATACAAAGATTCCAAGAGCCTTGGGCCCATTCGGTCAAATGATCCATTTGCCAAACCGTCTCTCAAATGAGTCAGTTCAGTTTCTTCTTTGTGCTTGTTAGCTTCGTCGATCAGAGTAATCATTGGTGACTCCAGCATGTTAAGCTCATCAACCTGAAAAACGATTAGATTACGATTAGACGACTTTGAAAAGCAAAGCATTCTCCTTTCCTCGTGACTGAATCCAACCCAATCTCGCAACATGAGTTAGGAAGGTAAAGTTTTACCTGAATTGTATAGATGAGATCACCATCCCTGTTGAGGTGGAGACATGCTACTCCCGAAGCGGGCGGTGGCGGTGATCGAGGTGCTGCAGCTAGTGGCGCGTGGAAAACATCACAAGCCAGCTTCAGCAGTGCTGGACCACGCAGATAGGACTGGGAAGTGGTTCCGGGACGTGCTGCACGCAGGAATATCGACAATCGACCACGCGCAAGCAAGCGGAGGTCGCTAGAGTTCACAGCAGCGGAGAACTCGACTATGTTCATCTCATTGGAGGGTTTCTTGATATGACCATACTGCAAACAAAAATGATAATTATTTACGATGCTAGAAGAAAGTCAGAAATGCCCCGGGAAAACTGATTGAGGCAATGTAAGTTTTAAATAGAGAAAGATTTAATTGGAGCCGATCAATCCATTTAATCTTGTAAGATGGCAGATTTAGATTATTCGTGAATATTCCCTGAAGGGTATTTCTTGGAGTTTATAATAAATATTACGTCTGATGGCGAATCGACGTCATTTGACTATACTTACACCCACAATTTAGTAATGCTGAAATGTTTACAAAATCACACATCATAAACTTTATCTTATACCTCTTCTAAGATCGTAGTGTTTTTATCAACCATCTCCAATGTGACGCGCACGGGGGCGTCCAGCTCGTGTTCCCCAGCCAGCAGTCCGGTGAACAAGACCGTGATGTGAACAGAGGAGGCTGCACCAGCGGACACCGAGATAGCGGCAGTACCGCCCCAACCATTTTCGCTGGAAGCCGGGTCGGATTCGAGCAGAGCGGAAAACATCTCGGTGCTAAGAGCGTTGTGACTGCGAAAAGAAACGTAAACAAATTAATTACCGATACATTTGGAGTAGACACTTGCTTGGGCGATCGGTCAGTTAAACCCTAACCCAGTAACAAAAGTCATAAGCATTGCCACTGCATATTTTAAAAACGTACTTTATTCTAGAGTTAAGGGCCGTATGCTGTGAATGAGATGAATTACAGAACAAAATCGTAATAGGTACTGTCTTTTGAAAATCTTATTTGACAGCGTCGAGTAGTGTTGAGGTTTTTTTGAAAGAACTCGCCAGGACAATAATTAACAAACAACTGATTCAGTTTACTAATCGTTCTTCCAAGTTTGATATGATTTGATGGAGTAAATATGAAGTAAAGTAACATCATCGGTTTTATTATTAAATTATAATTCAGTGTTTCATCTTTTAAACAATCTGTTAACTTGCAAGGCCCAGCCAAAAGTATAATGCTACAGACACAACCGATGTAACCTATTAGCTTTCTTCGACGGATACAACTGAAAGAGTTGTTGCAAAGTGGCTCACAGCGGCAGGACTAGAAGCTATCCACTTTCAAATACACACTATTGTACATCATCCTCGCGTTTCCATGTCCAGAAAGCAACTTTACAAATAGTCAGCCTGTGAAATGAGGGGCATCGGATGAAGAAAATAAACAAATAAAATCATGTATAATTTAATCGTTGTAGACGAAGATATCTAAACAAATATAACGAAACATGAAACAGAACAAATACAGAAAATAAAACAAGGCAAAGGTCGCAACTGAGAACCGAACCAAGGATCTCTGTCTCTCCCGTACAACGCTTCTAACCACTAGGCCATTGTGACCTGAGTTTTTACGTCATAATTACCTAACTATAGGTCCCGTGAGCGTGGCATCCGTTTCTCCGGGCCACAGAAGAGCGGCGGTTAACTTCCCATCCCTCAGCATCTTCCTGTATTCTCTGGGCAGCCTGCGCCAGGCACCGCAGCCCCTGCCCGCGAGCGTGCCCCCGGCGGCCAGGGGGATCTCCTGAAGGATGCTGCCTGCGGAGTCCAGGACGCGAAGCAGGACAGCTGGCTCAGCGCCATTCTCCACGGAGAAGTGCAGGGAGCGGCGGCGTAGGACGAAGCGGATTGCTGCGGGAGGACGACCAGCGCCGGTTAGGAGGGCTGCGAAATCTGCATAAAGAGAAAAAAATGTAATAAATTTTTCAGGCTTATTAAAAAAAAACGATTAAATCAAGGGTAAACATGACAAAGTTCACCAACTATACGACCGGTAACCTTAATTTACTTTTTTTTTTTTGTTAGGAAAATGTCAGTTTTATCTAAAAATATACATCTTATTAGTAGTAGTCATGTAGTAGTTCAGCAACCATACACATCAGACCTTACGTCAGATCCGCTAGTTCTGATTTTTTTCTGTGTTGTTTGGCCCAATGAATTTTCGACCAAGTTTTCGACCTCGAGCGTTGAACGCAACAATGTCAAATATCCAAAACTGCGAAATTCTCGATCGTTCTTCAGTTTTTAGCGATTTTAACCCCGAAGGACTAGTTTTACGAACATAAAATTTGTAAACGTTTTCAAAATAGACAAAATTTTCTACAATCTGAGACTAGAACCGTTTGTGTAGATTTAACGGCTTCCGAAATACAGCTTTTTAAAATGTTTCGTTTTTTTTCAAAAAGTAAACGTTCACGGTCGATCTAGCGTGTAAGATAGTCGGATGACCTTAGGGTCGGCCCTGAGCCAAACGGCGATTGGCACTAGTAAAAACCTTAAAAGCGCTGAATTAGGTTTTATCAGCGCCTTGGCTCCTTGGCGTCTTGGCGTCTTGGCAAGTCGACGTCCGGAGCGGGCTGTTTCAATTGCGCCTGCTCAAGGCCAGCCTCGGATGACTTTAGAGTAGGTGGTAAATCGCGCAAATCTGTATTGATGAGACCCCTAAAGGTATGTTGTGGCTCCTAAAGGTCTACTCTTCTGGTCTTAAGCACTGATTTTATAATTATTTGCAGGTATGTTTCTCTCTTTGCGGTTTATAAAAATCTTGCAAACATGTACGTATGCAAATTGCTCAACACACTGAGTGACCTGTGTGAAGATGGAACCGAAGTTTCCCTGTGCATATTAGAGGTTTGGTTTAATTATGATAGATCGTCACTGAACACAGATTTGCACAAACAATGATAAATTTTCCGTCATTCAGGTTGGTTCGCTTGCTTTCATTTGAGATTTTATTTTATTTTATTTTATTTTTTTATATGTTCTTTATTCAGTAAAGTTTATACATTACAGTAAACGGGTAAATTTTTGGCCACCACACTAAGCACATGCCCGTGTTGTAGTGGTCAATTTTATGTTAAGTATAATAGTACAAATTAAAAATAAGTTGAATGAAAACAAAATAATATAAAAATAAAATAAAATAATTTATACATCTAAAACAAGTATGAAGTATAAAGGAATTAAAAATAATGCAAAATATCTACATAAGTTTAAGATATATGAATATAAAAAATAGGTGTGGAAAACAGAAAAATTTAAAATAATATAAAAAGTATATCAAAGAAAATACGTATTATTGAATTAAAAATAATACAAGGAGCATGTATCAAAAAAAAGAAAAAATACAAGTACATTTGTGTTATTATGATTCGTTTAAGTAAGTTTAGTAAACTTCATTACAATTTATTAAAATGCAAGAAAAAGATTTGAAGAAATACTTACGTCTGGCATCTTTCTCTTCTTCTTCTGCGGTCACCATTTGCGGCAAATCTTGTGGCGGAGTATCTGGACCTGAAGGGAAGAAATAAGCTTTTTAGTCAAAATTATAATCCAACATAAATTTATTGGAATACGTTTTAAAGTCAATATCCATTAAGTGTCTATAAATTATTTAATCAGAATAAAAGGAAAAAAAGGTCCGAGATAATATTGGAAATTCTTAAATTGTGATCGACAAAAATGACGGGAATAATTAAGTCTCAATAGCTTAGTGGTTAACCTTTACATTTTTATTTTCTTATCTTGTTTTGTTTAGATTTATTTATATTATTATCTTTTTCAATTATTATTAAATATTTAAAACAATGATAATGAATTAGTTATTAACATCTTGCATAGTATTTAATTAAAGATATACCCAACTACAATCTCCATCTGCAGTGGAGTTACTATGTTTAGACAGTATCAAGTTACTAAATACGTTCACTTTGGTATGTAAGAAAATAGAAAGATTAAACGAATCGTATTATCCGGTCAATTGCTTCATAAACGGGACGCATTCATTTACAGTATTTTTTTCCAGAAATATGAATATAATTGCAAGCGGAAGTCGTTTTCACGAATTCACGCCCTGGCTTGGCCAACTCCTGAAATATTTCTCATGCATGATAGTAATAATATGGAATATAGACCAGAGCGGTATTTATCTGGCCACAATATGGACTTTAATGACTTCCGTACAGAAGCCACCTGGTCTGGGATGCTGGGAAGATGACTTAAGATAAAAATGAGTGCTTCAGGTGCCAAATGTTACAGACTCTTCACCATACTCGCATCTCGTTGCGTAACGGGCAACGTTCTTTTATTACAGCATTTAGCTGACGAATGTATGATGGAACTATTTCTGTTGGTGTATTTTTAAGAGTGACTTTCGTTTTCGCGGTCGTTTGACATTTGAAGGGGTTTTTTTGGATGATGCTTGGACTGGCGGAATGTAGTGCGTCTCGCATCGCGTCACGAGGCGTATAGGCAATGCTAATTTAGACGAAGAAAAGGGTTTGTCCAATCGATGCTCAGAATGATTCTCACTCAATACTCGTCTCTGGTTCATGCCATACAACTGGCCTTGATGAACCAAATCAACTCTGGAGTGGTAAAGCATAGATGTTCGTCACGAGGCAATGCCAATTTAGACGAAGAAAAGGGTTTGTCCAATCGATGCTCAGAATGATTCTCACTCAATACTCGTCTCTGGTTCATGCCATACAACTGGCCTTGATGAACCAAATCAACTCTGGAGTGGTAAATCATAGATGTTCGTCACGAGGCAATGCCAATTTAGACGAAGAAAAGGGTTTGTCCAATCGATGCTCAGAATGATTCTCACTCAATACTCGTCTCTGGTTCATGCCATACAACTGGCCTTGATGAACCAAATCAACTCTGGAGTGGTAAAGCATAGATGTTCGTCACGAGGCAATGCCAATTTAGACGAAGAAAAGGGTTTGTCCAATCGATGCTCAGAATGATTCTCACTCAATACTTATATCTGGTTCATGCTATACAACTGGCCTTGATGAACCAAATCAACTCTGGAGTGGTAAAGCATAGATGTTCGCATCGAAAAATCATCGCTTATGAAAAGTGATTCAGAGATTTATTTATTTATTTATATATATACGCCTAAAAAGGCTTTTACATAGAAGTGATACATGATGCAGTACAATAAGAGAACATGTATTATACAGGAGATATTGACAGTAAATAGATGTAATCCATTTTAAAGAAGGTAAAAAATACACACTTGTAAAATTGTGATTACAGGTATAATGAGAAAATATTAAAAAATATGAAGCAATATTAGTAAAACGTAAGAGTAACATAAAGTAAAAAAGAAATTACAAAAACACTACATATAAAACAAATCATTAAAACTAATTTACCAAAGCTACTCTAATTTGTAGGATTCAACAAAGTGTTGGTGTAGATTATGCTTAATTCTATATATGGAGTCAATAAATAAGTCAATAACACCCCCATACTTGTTGCCCAGATCGTGCATCCTATTGGTCAGTGAGTGTGTCTGATAGTTGGTCGAGTATGTATTACAGAAGAATGTTATATTTTGTCTTGTATTCCTAGTCGGCACATGTAGTTTAATAGTGGCAAGGATGGCAGGACTATCAATTAAGTTGTTAATGACTCTGTGTAACACAACCAGGTCTGAAATAATTCTCCTGTCAGACAGTGTTATTAGATGCAATTGATTCATCAAACTGACATAATTAATGTAATCAATAGGAATTCCGAGCTTAAACTTTACGTACTTAAGAAATTTGTGCTGAACTCTTTCTATATTATTGGAGTGAACTTTATATAAAGGGGACCAAATAGGTGAATTATACTCCAATTGACTTCTGACTATTGAAATATAGAGGGTTCTCATACAATCTATGGACTTAAAATCGGTTAAAGTTCTGCAAAGGAAGCCAAGCATCTTTAAAGCCTTGTTAGTTATATAGTTGATGTGTTCAATGAATGACAAGTTTTCAACGAATATTACACCCAAGTCACGAATATGTGATACTGGTATTAATTTAATATTATTTAATGTATATTCATGTAATATATTATAACGAGTTTTGGAAAATCGTATTACTTGACATTTCTGAATGTTCAAAAATAAAGCATTTTGTTCACACCATTGATGAAGTTGTTCTAAATTACTCTGTAAAATTTGACAATCGTATACATTTCGTATTCTTTTATATATTTTTAAGTCGTCAGCAAATAGCAGAACTTCTACATCATTAAATTGGTCAACAATGTCATTGATGAATAATAAGAAAAATATTGGGCCGAGGTGGGACCCTTGAGGAACCCCACTTGTGGCCTCGAATATATAAGATTGTACAGAATTAATTTTTACACTAAGCACCCTATGGCTAAGATAACTAACAATCCAACTCAATAATTTACCTTTGATGCCCAACAATCGAAGTTTATAAATAAGTATGTGATGTCGAACCTTATCAAAAGCTTTACTAAAGTCAGTGTATATACTGTCCACTTGTTGTTTGAGACCCAGAGATTCAGATATGTAATTTTCATAGATCATTAAATTACTTAAGGTAGAGCGACCTGTGATGAAGCCATGTTGGTTAGGAACAATAATGTTGTTGATAGGTTTTACAATGATATCTAGGACTAATTTCTCGAAATTAGTCCTAGATATCATTATAGAGATGAATGGCTATAGATATTAAATCATCATAAAACAATTAAAACGAAACTTCCATCATTTTTTTACGGTAAATGTCTCACACTATTGATTTTCTAAGTAAATCGGTTTTTAACCGAAAATATTTAAATCACTTTAAACATCATTCAAACAAAAATAGGGAAGGGGTAGATAAAATCATATTAATAGTCGTCTCAATGTGGTATAACCACAGTTTGATAATGGACTAGAATGCCGAAACAGCTGTCACAACACTAAAATACTTGCAGAAATTAATAATAACATTATAATATTTGCTTTTCCTTGTCAGGAAATGTGACATCGTTCTAAGGGGCTTTAAATTTATGATCATTGAACAACTTAGATAATGAATACAAATAAAAATAATAAATTACGTATTTTCGTAATTTTAATTTAAATTTGTTTAGATTTTCTTCTAATTTAATTTACTCCGGTAATTCGCCAAATACCTTCATTGTTCCGTATATCAACGACTTTTGACTCTCGTTTTTTTTTCTACAGGGGAATCTTATTTGTTATTTTCCTCGTCTCGTGTGTGAGTTAACCATATTTAAATAAAACGCATTACATTGACTTATTACGTCAACTGGCACATTTCCCCCCCTACACAATACATCTCTTCTAATATCGGTTAAAAAGGGGATTTCAGCCCGTTTCTTGATAAACTTTTAGGAAATTCCCAATATATAATGACGAAATGCGAAAATATTACGATTTTCATGAACACGTGTTCCGACATCGTGATAATAATAGGTATTCGTAATTTACTGAAAGTTTTTCAGGAAACGTAATTAAATTGCCATCCCGTTTTTCACCGGATTACGAATAATTTGAAAGGATTATTAAAATATAAGATTTTTTCATTTTTCTCCGTGATATATGTAGATTTTCTCCGCGATATATGTAGATTTTTCTCAGGGATATTTTTTCTGTGTTATTGTATTTATTCGCCTCTTTTATAAAAAATTGTAATTCGTTATTACTTCGTTTCCATTTTTATTCCGCAAGTAACTATTGAATTTATTATTATTATATGAATTTCCGATGACTCTCCCTATTCGTCTTACAATATATCGGAATATTCTATAGTTATAGTTGTATGGCCGCGATTAAAGATTAAATCCGGTGGTCAGTGATCTCTCCGGATCCCTTGAATAGTTTATTTGAGACGGTAAAGTGAATGCGCGAGTATATTTAGCTGGTCTCAGTTGAGACTCTTCAGACTGTCGTTGACTTATTGTGAAGCATTAATATCGGCGGCCTAGCTGCGGATGCTGCCACAGCCACTGCCCGACTCCGAGCACGAACATCAGTAAGATGAGCTACCGCCAGAAAAGTATAAGCTGTGTTCGAAATGACAGCCTGGGGTATCTTCTCGGATTTTATATCGATATTCCTAGCACGGTTGCGCTGTCGATAGCCGAACTGATAATATTTTACAAAACATTGCACAGTGTAAACATATTAAGATGATAACTTAATTTTACAATTAGGCCCTAGGGAACAAAATGTTAACTAATAACTTTTTTCAAAAAAATACGTGAAACGCTTTTTTGTAAGTTCCTTCGGTGCTGTTTGGTCCTGAAATCGAGAATATGCTTGGTTCCTATCGGAATTTCATTTGCGGGATAGTTAAATTGCTAGTTTGACTTGAGTATTATTTGAGTGAGACAGAAACAGTATAACGTTTATATACAGTATTACCTGCTTCTTCTTCTAATCCCAGATCAAAGACGACATTCGTAGTAATATCCTTGTTACTTGTGTCGTGTTCGGGAATAAATAGATTAAGATTATTTCGAAATCTAATAATATTGGTGCAGCCGGTAGGATAATAAAGGGAACAATAGAGGGCTATTAAATATATCTACATTTAATTCCACAGCACCATTCTTCTTGTCTTGTTCTGCCGTGTGAAATCTCGAATAAGTCGTGGTGATTACCGTGTATACTATATGTGTATATAGTAATGATGATGCTGGACGGATTTTGATGAATGTGAATGTTAGGATAAAACAGGACTGGAAATGATAAATAGTTTTGTCATTTATAAAACAAACTAATTCAATAATAATATAGATACAATCACAATGTACTTCTATAAGTGTGTATCTTCAGTGACTGCACAGCACGAAAACGAGATGTACCAATAAACGCAAAACAAACAAACGCCCAAAAAACAAAGTTAGCTAAGTTCCGTCATAATTTTAATTTTCCCAATATTTTTTACGTATCTTCCCACCTGACCTATCCACTGTTATTTCAGCTCTTCGTGTGCTCAAACAATGAGAGTTTCCATAACGCCCACGAGCTCGAGAGCAATGTGCCGAGTGAGGATCACCCGCATCCATTTGCGGGAACGCCTTACGCCTAATATGGGCAATCCGCACAGCACGACAGGTGTGCATCTTGCAGCGTAGGCGAATCCGGGCGCATCTCCGACTGAAAGCGCTTACTGTAAATTAATACTAATTGTCGTGACTAACATACACACTTCGAGCATGTTATTATAATATATTAATTTTACGATCCAAAGGAAAAAATATAACATTATTGTTAATAAAGAAACTTGTTTAGTGTGGGATGCGCAGCGATGTAGCGACACTAACAGTAATTTTTAGCGTAACATACAATGTGACATTTTATTTAACGAGTAATAATATTATTTTTACATTTTTTTATGTGACTTTTATTATATTGAAATATTTAATGGAAAAATACATATGGTCAAGTTCATTTTAGGGTGACTGGATAACTTAATAACTTTTTAAAAGGGTGTTGAATTGCCATTGTGTTGAGTTATAAGGGAACTTAATATAACATTATAGGTAACACAAAATATTGTGTGTTTTTATTGTATTGTGAAATATTTTAATTTTTCAAAAAAAAAACAATTCAAAAGTTCTTTTGAAGAATAGATTTACGACCCTTCAATATTAATTGCAGGAATCCATTACTGGATACTAACTCGGTGACTGCATAAAAAACTGAAATACATTAGTGTATTTCGAGAGAAAGTACTATTAAAACAGATTACGTGGTTTGCATAAAATTACACTATACGATCATCTCTAAGTCAGTCGAATAAATATTCCCGAGAAAATAGAAGAAAGATCGGAAAATTTCAGACTGTGATTCATTCGCATATTTTAAAGTCAAAACATTCGTCGAAAAAAACACGATAAAAGCCATGCGTAAAATCTCATATAATCTGTTCCCAGAAGACCCACATAATAATATGTCTTTCTGGCATGGTTCTCCTCCAACTTGGACAACCGTTCAAAATCGTGATTTATATTCATTCTCAATGACACGCGTTTGTGCTCGAGAGGAGAGGAGAGGAGATGGAGACAGAGTGAGAGGACTGAGAACTTACGCATTGGTGATGGCCAAATAAAAGTATTCCCTCTGAAAAGATGCAAAATTTCCCCAAAAATTTCCTGAATTCAGGAACCACCATAATGCCATCGATATTCAAAGTTTTCAATATCAGGGAGAATAAACAACAATAACGTGATTCATTTTTGGGTTATCACGCCGTGTTACGGACGACGTTACAGTATAACAGAGTCTACAGATATGTAGATTGTGAAGTGTGGATTTATTTACGAAGAAGTCATAGATACCGTGTCGAGTGCGTTAATCTTCATAGGGTTGGCATTTCAATATAATAATTAGTCAAATTAATGAGGTTTTCGGTGTTTAGTTTTGGTAAAATATATGATAATAGTTTGTTTAAATATTTTTATTACATTGAATAACTTTTGATATTTCAAAACATTATTTGATAATATTTCTATTATTGATACTGACAATTCTTGGTGGAATTCCATTATAATGATATATTCCAACAAATTTAAAACTTTTTTTCACCAATTTTATTTTTTGACCGTGACCGGTTTCAGCTTATTATAGTCATCTTATTATAACCAGTCTGAAGATGGCTATAATGAAACCGGTCACGGTCAAAATATTAAATAAGTGGAAAAATCTTTAAAATTTGTTTAATATATCATTATTTGATAATGTGAGCCTTACTGGGTGCTTTCCCCTTTCTGGGTGCTTTTCCCGTACTGAGGCCCCATTTTACAATTTATTTATATTAAATGTAGTTTTAGTGACTTGTCTTATATTCAGCATTTTTCTAGTTTCTATATTATTTTTGTTACCGTTTAAAATTGTTTCATATTCAGATTATCAGTTTAACGTTATTAAATTCTTTAAAAACTTTCTGTATAATATACGATAGCTCACTAGGTATATTCTGTTCTTGAAATTCATGTAAAAGCCCGGCTGGGCATAAAACCAAATAAAATAAAAATATAATATAATATAATATTATTATGATAAAACTATACTAACAGACCGAACGATTAGTCATAATAGACCCGATATAGTTTTACATGACAAAATTAAAAAAATAACTTATATCATTGATGTCGCTATTCCAAATTCCTGTAATATTCAAAAATCTGTTAATGAAAAAATAAGAAAATACACAGATTTAGGAAACGAAATAAAAAGAATTTGGCATTCTCAGACTATAAAAATATTACCATTCGTTATTTCGGCTACTGGCATTATACCTAGCTCTCTCATTAAAAATTTAGGCGTATTAGATCTATCAAAAAACTTATATATAAAGATGCAAAAGTCGGTCATTTTGAATACATGTAGGATAACGAAAGATTTTTTAAATATTTATGTTGAGGGATCAGTAGGATTTATAGGCCCTGTTAGAAGTTCTACCGAGCCGAACCCTCTGATATGAAAATATCTGGAGTCGGTGAATTTTTTTTTCCCATTTGATCTCTGGTGAGTTGACGTGTTGTTGTTCTTGTATTGTTTTGTATTTATTTTACTTATATAATGCACTTGCATAGTGTTGATTAACTAGCTGATCATTTGTGGAAAAGTGAGTGGAAGGGTTTAGTTTTTCCTATGGGGAAGATTTAACCCGGACAACAAAATCGGAAGCATAATAATTTGAAATAAAATAAAATAAAAAGAGATAAAATGAATTATTCAATAGGAATAAAAAGTTTATTTGATCTCAAACTGAGATCAAATAATAGAAAATACAATAATAAAGGCGGTAATGAAAAAAAAAAATAGCAAATATTATGAGGTACGGTTGTAAATAAAAAATATGTGCATTGTAATGGTACTGTGTATTATTTATAGAAGTTTAATATTATGATGTACGGTTGTACATACAAATGTGATTATTGTAATGGTATTGTGTATTACTTACGAGTATATAAGTTTAATATTATGAGGTACTGTTGTACATACGAATGTGTGTATTGTAATGGTATTGTGTATTACGTATACATGTTTTATTCGTTTACTCGAACGTTATAATTTTTTTATAATATTGCCATTTTTGTTTCAACTTTTTATTTGGTATTTGAAATGTTTTTGGTTTCCCTCACTTTTTGTATAAAGTGAAAAAATTGTTGAATGTTTTGTTGCTTGGTATTTGTGGTGACTTTGTCCAAAGCTTGTGTTTACAGACGGAGTTTGTTTATGTTTTTTTTGTACACTTGTCTAACTGGTCTATTAACGATGGATTGTGTTTGTTGAACTTGATGCTTTTAATACTTTGGCCGTGAAAATCTCAAATCATATATACGTAAATAAGTATCGTTCATTGTAACAAATTTGTGGAAACCAAAATTGGAGCAGTATTGCGAGGGTAAAATGAGCACTAAGCAGGAAGGCATAATAAAATCAATGTTTTTAATTTTATTTCTTTTCGAACGGAATGTTTTCAGAGAGTCACCAAGTAAAATGGTTTAATTGTACTTTATTTATTAAGGACTTCCACCAAGTATTAGCAGGGGGAGTCGGAGGTCAGGAAAAGGATAGAAGGGCTGTATATATCTAGCTGTTCAGATGTGATTCTCATTGTCTGGTTGTCTTTCGCTACTTAGAATAGCTATCACTCTAAAAGGCGATGAAAACATACTTTATTTTATCTTAAAAAAATAATATATTATAATAAACACTCGTTGAATTACTACATATAACTATTTATTTTATATAATTTATAATTTCCAATTCAAAGAAACATTGACAGAAATGAGTGAAGCTATCAAATAAAAATGGTTATTTTTAAAACTTTCATTTTCCTATTTACCTAAAAAAATTGTTTTTAGTGTTTTTTCCCCAAATCTCGGGAAATTTTTGCAGGTATCGCATCACTGTTACGGATAAAGAGTGGCGATTGCTATTTCCGCAGAAAGGTCACGGCAAAAGAGCCGAAAAAAGGCGAAACTATCCGAACGTAATCGCTTTTGCGGATTCTCCGCCGCGACGCCGACGCTGCCAAGGAAAGGATTTTTTTCTCCGGCCTTGAAGCGACGCCAGACGGCGGGCAGACGCGACGAACATTTACAAGATATTAATAGGAACTAACATCTCACTGACTTACACTCTAATACTCTAGGAATCGTGGTGCTAACCCTTTTTACGTTCAAAATAAGATATTTTATTGATTTGCCAATCGAGCTTTCAAATGTTTTAAACTCGGAAAAAGTACTTTAACGTACGAAATATCTTAATTTATAAATTTTAAAATAATGTATCGATTCATGAATGTTCACAATGGAAATTACGCAGGTCTAGATATAGTTGAAATAAGATAATAGGTTATAGACCTATTGGCAAGCGGTAATATTAATCTATACACCGATGATATTATATGTAAAGAAGAATGTTTGTGGCGGTGTGGCTTTATTTTTTCGACAAATCTACAGTTTTATTCCGAGATTGATGAAATTTTGCACACTTGACCTTAAAAACAAGAGGAAGGTCATTGTTGTGACTGATGGCATATCAACAACCACCCTCTTCCCCCTTTATTACCCTGTAAATTTTGATAATTCTTGTGAAATTCTCCACACTTGACGGGTTGTTTCGGAGAATTTGAACAATTATTTTTGTGTAATATTTATCTTTGTTTTTGAGTGTATATGCCGAATGCCAAAAAAACATTCACTATATTAAAAATTAAGTTCGAGTCTGTAATTAGAGGAAGCCTATGGATTATTTTGATTATGGTTTTCTGTGTTTATATGATTTGGTCTAGTGCAGATGAAGCAATTCATTGCAATTCCATACTCAATGATAGATTGACAGACAGCAAAGTAGATCATTTTCAAGTGTTGTAAGTCGAGCAAGTTTCGTATTGTTCTGAAAAAGTGCATGGTTTTTCTTATTTTGCTAGCAATTATTTGAGTATGGAGAATCCATTTTAGGTATCGCTCAATGGTGAGGCCGAGGTACCTACTTCATTTGAGTAGTGCGCTCCATGTCGGGGCACTGACAGCATTCACCGGAATTCAGACATGAGTGTATTCTAATAGAGGCACCGTCATGGGGTTGACCTGTAATATTTATACTTGATGTGATATATTTAGTTTTCTCTATGTTCAGTGTGAGCGTATTTCTATCTAACCACTTTTTTACAATGCTTATATTCGTTTCAGCTTTTTCGTAAGCAGCTAGCCATGTGTCAGCTTCAAACAGTAACAGTATCATCGGCAAAACTAATAATTTCCCCCTGAATATTAATGTTGCATAAGTCTTTAATTACAACAGGAAAAAAGATGGTCTTCCTTGTGGTATACCGTAGTTAGTTGAGCACTGTTTACTAAGTATGTTATTTATTTTTACGTGTTGCTTGCGTCCATTTAGGTAGCTTTTATAAAGTTAAGTTCGTTGACCGTAATACCGATTTTTTTCAAGATTTATCAAGTTGTATTAAGATAAGTTATAATAAATATTATAACTTATCTCAAGCCTTATATTACTATGACGTGTAATAATATTTATGTAAGAATTAAATATTTGTGTAAAGAATTAAATTTTGGCGAACAGCCGTCATTGCGATCATTATGAATAAATAAATATTAAATAATTAAAAATAATATTAACAGCTCACAATGAAAATATAAAAATAGAACAAGACACTGATAGTAAAAAGATGA
Source organism: Hesperophylax magnus (assembly GCA_026573805.1). Classification (NCBI taxonomy): domain Eukaryota; kingdom Metazoa; phylum Arthropoda; class Insecta; order Trichoptera; family Limnephilidae; genus Hesperophylax; species Hesperophylax magnus. Next base: position 1,930,217 of record JAIUSX010000977.1, on the reverse strand, counting down.
CGGTGGCAACACTGGAAACTGGGACTCGAATCCTGATACATTTGTCCTACCGGGACCAACGTTCTACGAAGTGAGCTACCTACTAAAAGCTATTTAAATTCGGTAATTTTTATCGATCTCAAATATCAATTGAAGAATTTGTTACTAACAGTTTTTTTTTTCATATATTTTTTAAATTGTTTGTTCTTACATTTGCAATGATAAAATATAACAACGAGGTTGAATAAGTTATTTCTAATAATAAGAAAAATATTTATTTAAAACTCGATAAGAAAGACTAGTCATTTTATGTAAGGATTCAATGGAGTAGAGGTCGAGGAAAAATCTTATAAAATATGTAATAGTCAGGCATTAACCATTACCACTTTGCCACGGAGTTCTTCAGTTCTTCGCATTTGTTATCAATTTATCGTAACGTCGCCATATTTATAAACAGATCGCTTATTTGATGCGTAACAAACACATGTTTATATTTAACATAACGTGTTTACAAATAATATTATTGGATAATGTATGTAACATAATAAGTGGCGATAATAATGTGTAGGCGCCATAAACAATAAATATTTTTAGCGATTGTCTCCGAAGCGTGAACGACTCGAATTTCAAAGCGTCCTTACGTGTGAAAATATGTCTTTTTGATATTTTTGAACTTTTAATATCAGCATTACTTCTGAAATAAAATTAAGGTACCCAATTTATTTTTGAATATCTTGCCGAAACGGTATTTGTATTATTGAAGTCAATAAGTCATCTGTAGTCTTTGATGTATTTAGGTACCATATTTTTATGTTTTGGATTTTGGTTTTACGGGAATAAAATTGGTTATATTATTTGGTTATACAGGAAGTGCCATATTATATGTTTTTATTTAACAACACAAATGCATTTTTCTGAAATTGGATGACATTATATTTTAAAATTTACAGCAGTTAATGTATAAAATGTATGTCGGTAATACCCAGTTAGTATATGGCTTAAGTGTTAGAGGTCTCCAGTCCCAGGGAATGAAGGTACAATCCTCAGTGATTATTTATTTTTAAATGACATTTCATTACAGTAAAAAAACTTGTTTTTTTTCGATTTATTTTAAGGTATTTCCTATTAAGACTCTAGCTATTATATTAAAGTATTAAGCAAGCCAGTATTAAGCAAATAATGTTTTCCTGCATTTAGGATCATTCTACAAATACTTTTCCGGTAGGGATGAATATTAACGTTGCTGAATTTTACTTTCATTTTTATTTTTTTATTAATTCTTAAATATATTTGTATTACAAAGGTATAGTATATTGTCCTCCACGCTAGGAGCTCACCTGTGTTGTGGAGGACTTTTTATATTGTAAAGTTATATAATACTAAAACAATACAGTGGAGTTGGTTACACAGAGAAACAATAAAAATTAAAATATAAAATCGATATTTCCATTGTTATAACAAAAAAAAGTGAAATATAAAAAATTAAATATGAAAAGGTAGCCAGTTCCATGTGTGTTTTTTGTATTCTGTAAGATTAAATGTTTTATATTGTGTTGGAATAAAATTGTATAGTTTTATAGCCTGGAATCTGTAGTGTTTTTGTCCAAAGGATGTGTTGGTTTTTGGTATTAGTAGTTGGTGTGCATGTCTTGTTCTAGTATTGCGAGAAGTTTGTGAAGTTTTAAATGTGTTTAGGTTCTTGTAAAGGAAAGTAAGTATTTGTTTTGAATATAATTTTTGAATCTTCAACACTGGGAATTTTTTGAATATGGTTGAAGTGGATGTTAGTATTGGTACTTTAAGTATTACTTTTATTAAGGTTTTCTGAGCTTTATACAGTGTGTCTATGTATTTTTTACTGGCATAGCCCCAGGCAATAATGCCGTATTCCATTATGGATTGTGCTATTGCGAGGTATATATTCTTTATATCAAATATGTTTAGTATATTTCTCACGTTTTGGAAAAAGTAAATCAACTTGTTTAGCTTTCCTATTGACTTATACAATTCTGCTCCTTACTCCTTAAAATCTTTGAACTATCAAAGCTCAATAATTTAATTAACACGTTAATCTATTAAATCAACCCCTCTCACTCCCACTCTTGTGTTTCCCTCCATCCGTCATTTCTAAAGTTTATTAATTTCTTATTTAATTAGTTCACATTCAGTATTTTTTTAATCTAACTAATTTCCGACACTAAAACGTGCACAAATTTAAAGTTTGTTGGAAAACCGTGTGTTTCTTGATAGACTCTTTCTTCGTTGTGATAAATTATATATAAAACATGGTACAGTTAAATAATATGATAAAAAGTTCCTAATGGAAAATATAACTCAAATAAATTGAGTTTATAATATAGAAGAATGTCGGATCAAAGCGTCAGAATCGAATCTAAGAGTTTTATCATTTAATTTAACGAGTTCAACGAACTGTGCTATATTTGTTTATTTTATTGCGTTCTCTCAAAACAAACGCGAAAATTTACGGCTCAATTCACGTCCGAAAGATCGACGCATAGCCGTCCATTTCACAACAATCACAATAAATAACCTAGAGCAGATTTATCTCTCGACTCACTTAAAATTGGCTAGAAAAAAATGATCAGATGACGTGGGCACTAATTTATAAATGATCAAATTAAAGGAAGTGCTTTGACATTAATTATCTGAAAAGTATTGATGATGGCAATGTAAAAACTAATCTTAGCGGGGGTAGGCAGGGAAGATGGACCGCCACACGATATACCATACATTGAAGTATTTGATGATGGCATCGTATATACTAATCTTAGCGGGGGTAGGCAGGGAAGATAGACCGCCACACAATATACCATATACTGAAGTATTGATGATAGCAACTTATATACTATCGTGCCGTGTTTCCGCGGGGGTAGGCAGAGAAGATGGACCGCTACACAATATACCATATACTGTCATATTCATACATATATTATTTCGAATCTTGACATGACCCGAATCAAGTATTTGATGGTGCTATATGTCTCTGAAACATCCGGAGTGTAGTTCTTCTCTCTCTATCAATTCGCCATACTTGTCCAAATCTATGTTACCCTTTCTTGATCTTATTCACTACCTTCAAAATAATCATGCATAATTTGAATCTCATAATTCGTAATATAATGATTTATTGAATTCCGTAAAAAACATGTTAAAAACGTGATTGCAATCATTTCATAATAAAATATTAGTTCATTCAGAATGTATCATGAATATAATGACGAAATTTTACAATATTAGAATTTTTATGAACACGTGTTCCGACATCCTAATAACATATTCGTGTTTTACCGACAGTTTGTTAGGAAACCTGTCAATTCACTCGAGTGCCTGAAAGGCCTGTATTCCTGTTTTTAACAGGAATACGTATAATTTGACCAGATTTTTAATAAATTAGCAATAATTTATATCAGTGTGTTATGTAATAATTTATTAGTAAATATAATTCCTAAAATACCAACGCGACGCGACGTAGCAAATCTTGTGCGCGTATTTTCCATACAGAAATAAACCAAATTAATCTAAAGAGATTGGATTATATTAGAACTAATAGTGGAGAACTGGCGCTGAATTATGAACGACGTTAACAATATAATAGTATTTTACGTTGATGGAACGCGTTAGTGTTATCGCCGGTACCAGAATAACGTAATGGGGCTAACGCTTGGAGAATTTTCTCCGCGGAAAACGTTGTTATGAAAACGCACCACTGCATTTGATTGGCGTCCACCCGTCCACCCGTCCACCCGTCCACCCGCCGCAATAAGTCTGCCAGGAAAATTCGCTTGCGTCAATCGGGAGATTTTCCGACGTCTCGGCGCCGCAACCTTTAAAAACAACAGCGAGCATAAAATGCAATGGAGATTAAATTCATTTCATTTTATTATCGCTCTGAGAAATTAGCACGGTCTTTTTCACCGCGGAGTAAATGGAATATACCATTTATTGGGTTCTTGTTAATACTTAATACGGCGACATGCTTATTGAGATGCAAATAGATATTTTTATATTTAAATGAATATGAATATAATATTGTGTGAATAATAAAGAAGAAGATAAAAAAGAAATACGAAACAGAACAAGACACAAAAAAACAAAGATATCGGTCTCAACTGGGAATTGAGCAAGGATCTTTGTCTTAACTACTCGACACTTTTTATGTGTCTTATTCTGTTTCATGTTTCGTTTAGATTTATTAGTATTATCTTCTTAATCGACGATTTATTACATTGGTGGGTATAACCTTCCAAAGTTATTAAATATAAAGTAGTTCCAATAAAAATGAATTTTTTTGCCTTTTGAAAAAGCAATAATTACTCAATTGAAATATCCATACAAATTGAAAATATCTCCCGAGTAAAAATTAATGCCGCCGACGGGAATTGAACCCGAACCTTCTGAATGCCGGTCAGGTGCTCTGAACTATTTTTACTCGGGAGATATTTTCAATTTGTATAGAGTAATGCAAAAAGTTTATGATAGGCGTAAGCAAAGATAAAATAGAATATAAGCATTATCTTTGGTGGTAAGCTACGCGGTTTGCAGATATATATATATATATATAGATACTGTACATGTTTAGGTAGTACATAGTTGATATACTTATGCATGTAGGTATATTTACGTTTGTAAATAGCGCAGTGTTTCTAGTTACTAAAAATTGTTTGAGAGTGTTTTTGCTGATTGATTTATAGATCTCAAGACTGTGGGAAGAGGTCTAAGAATAAAACACGTAAACAAACTTATCTCGTAATATTGCGAATGAGTGGATGTTTATAATAAACTTTAAATATTTACGAGAACGAAATTTTCATTGTTAAAAGCAATTATTTTGTATACGCGCACTTATGGATGCATAAAAAATGTGATTCGCGCGGCATTTTTACGGTGTACGTTTTGATTTATGGTCGGGAATTGCGGGAACAAAACGACTGAAATTATAACACACCGTCATTATTATATAAACTAACAACAGTTGGGATGGTAGGCCGTTTCATAATAAACTTTTAGTACATTCATAATATATCGGAACACGCAACTGCATTTGTCCTGATAGTGAAGAAATGCGACAATATTAGATTTTTTATGAACACGTGTTTCGACTTCGCGATAACACGTTCGTGTTTTACTGAAAGTTTATTGGGAAACCTGTAAATTCGTTAAAGGCCTGAAATTCTGGATTAAAAATAATAAAGAGATTCTGAATAAATTAGCAGTATTTTAAATCTGAAAATTTTCTTCAAATAATATTACATATTTTTTAAATAGATAGAGTAGATAAAATAATATTAGTTTGTTAAAAAATCTGGTCAAATTATTCGTTTTCCTGTTAAAAACGGGACTGCAGGCCTTCAACAAATAAATTGACAAAGTTCCTAAAAAATTATCAAGGCGAATGTGTTATTGAATGTGTCATGATATTGATTAGGAAAAGAACACGTGTTCTCGATATATTCTGAATGATTAATATTTTATCAGGAGATTGGCATTTCTCCGTGTGCTAAAAATATTAGTTCCTTATTTTTTTTAACATTACAGTATTAAACTTGAACGTTATAATAATTTTACTCGTAGGTATATTAATTTGACGCCTCATGCAACGATTTTATTCCTAATAAGTATGAATAGGACGCTCGTGCCATTTTTGGGTTCGGGACTTATAAGTAAAGTCACGAATTGTTATTATATATAATGGAGAAGGTGAGAGAGCTGCTAAAGGTCACACAACCTTTGCTGAGGCTTGGGTTGTGGATTTTGTATAGGTCTGAACAAGCGGTTTCTCCAAGGGGAATTAGTCAAAAGGAAGAAAACACAAGAGCTATTTAACAATCTTATTTTCAAATTTTAAAATAATTAGTTTTTGTAAAACAATATTAAAACCTTATAGTGTAAATGAATTTTATTTTATCAATTTTTATAATGAGAATCCCGCCCAAGAGACCCAACTGCTCTCAACCGGCTGGAGCCAGTGAAACTGTGGCATCTCAAATTGAGGTACTTACTTTGTGAAGCTGAAAGTTGTGGATAGGGGAAGAAGATGGGGAAGAGGATGATGGGGAAGTACCTGGATATTCAGATCTGGTCACCAAAGAAGGCTAAAGCCATTTCAAGCAATTTTTCAATTGATAATTGCTTATTGTCTCACACCAGGGCGATACTGAGAGTATATTTCACTCTGAAACGTGCCGCTAATATACCTTATATTATTAAAAAGTAAAATAACACAAATCAATCAAATAAAATTTACTTGCGCACCTCCGGTTTTCTATCAAATCGTTGAAACTTCTCTCTCTCACTTTCTTTAATTTTACGATGCATGTAAAAAAATAGAGGATACAACGGATCTCTCAGCGGCAGGACCGTTCCGCTTGTAGGTAAATGAATTTTCTTCTCTGTAACGAACTTATCACTTCGCGAAATCTGCAAGTAAACGAGTAAACAATGCGATAATATGAAGTTTTATCTTTTTAGTCACTTATAAATTAGTATTTACGGCGTGATTCTTCGATCGAGTGGAAGATGCTCTATGTGACTTGTGACTTCGATCATTAACTTGATCGTCAGCGTCAGCATTGACGTCAGACTTTTATAGTTGACGGGAAGCTAAAGATTATTTTTGCAATAAAACTTACCAAACTCATTGATAATCGGTCACACTCGGTAGATACCATAAAGGAAAATATTACGCACGACTATAAATAAATTGAACCTAGAAATACCGCACCAAACCACCGAAATAGTTTCAGGCATATCGCAAATTATAATTTCGTTGTGACAAGATCTGATTAGCTAGGTACCCCTCCTCTCTATTTAGCGTTAAAACATATCCCAATCAAGGATGCCATAGTCCCATTATCCCGGCTATGAATATTGTATATAAGAAAGACAGATTAAAAGTTACAATGGAACTTTCAGTAGCATAACATTTGTCCATTCATAACCAGTGTCCATTTTTTTCCCGTTTTTCTTACATTACCTCCCCACAGGAAAAAAAATTCCGTCCCTTCCTATGTCATCTTTGGAGATGCTGTGTGGAAGGTATTTTAGGGAAATGAAGGAGAGGAAGTTATGGAAGACCAAGAGTGATGAACGTATGAATTTATCACCGCGGTTAAAGGCGATAGGTCGAGTGAGTCCGGCTGGAGAAGCCAAAAGGTTTCCCTGATCCATTCTCTTACGAACCGGCCCGCCACGCATCCGCCACCAAGATCTAGACAAACCTCACCGCCCGAGCACTTCTGCTTGGTCACCAAACGCTCGGGGTGACCTATGGCAGGGGTGTTGGTTATCCAATAAATGGTTCCCGGGGCGGCGGTACCCATACCCGCCTCCCAAACTGATGTTACACGGATGTAAAAAATCAGAGTCATCTACTGCGAAAGGAGAACAGATACGTGTAATTTAAATTTGTTTTATCGTGAGAGGCAAAACAATAAAAAGTTTTTATATTTACAAATGGAAATCTATAACCAGACGCAAAAAATGAGATAAATTATGGCAATTAAAACGTGTGAAAAAACAATAGTTATTTCCGCGCCGATCACTTTGAATTTCGCTAAATTCATTACGACGTGTTCATACTCGACTCGTTCGGGCAAATTAACATACCCTTTAAAACCAGTTTACTGATAAAATATTGTAAACCTATGCATAAACGTTGTCCCATAAAAAATAATCTGATAAAAACGACTGCAAACTTTATAAGAGCGGAGAAAAAACCGCTGGCGCCAAAAAAGGCGCCAATGGTATTGATACCTATCGTGGAAAAACACACTACCCAATGAAGCCACAAGCACACTACTTCAATAGGTGTAGTGGTAGTGGTACAAGGGATTTGGTGGAGAATCGAATCGAACATCGAACTATAACCACGAGTATAATCATTGAATCATTGAATCATTGAGTGTATTGCGTATCTACAAATTGTTTTTGTGTTAAATTTGTTGCAAATTAAGTTTATCGAACATATTTTTAATAGATTATCTTAATTAATTTAATTTGAATTTGTCTAGTAAATAAGCTTCTTATTATTTTATGTAGTGACACTGGACTCCAATAATGGGGGTTTGCTCGACGTTCACATTTTAATTAATTTCGATAAAGTATATCTAATATCGTTTTTCAGACCGATTCCGATGTAAGTTAATTGTATTTAAAATTAATAAAAACATTACCTTCCCATTAAAATATTTTACGTAAAACGGTTTGAAAGGGTCTGTTCTAATGCAGAGACGAAATGTGGGTATGTTGATGCTGTTCTACAGGTATTTTAATGGAGCCTGCTCTAATTAGCTAGCAACATTAATCCTCGGTGCACCGGGGACGTACCCGAGCGGGCCGTTTCTTCGGCTCGTTATTGTGTAAGGCGGCTCGTATGTGGAACGAGTTACCGGCATCTGTTTTTCCTCCTTCATATAATCCGGGCCTCTTGAAGACCCGCATTAATAAATCCCTTTTTACAGCCCCTACCTCAAACCGCCTCACAACGCTGCCCAACCGGGTGGCGACATGCCTTTACACTGTGCCGACAGGGGCGGTCTTGTGAGGTGTCACATAAAAAAGGATTTATTTTACCAGACCATGAATTAGTAACTTCCCGGGGAATCCAGTTAGAAACATTTGAGATTTTAGTAATATAATTTTATCAGAATTAATTATAATAAACCCATGGAAAGGTCACTTTTCTAGGCTTGCTAGGGCAAATACCACCGTAGGTTCGTCCAAAAGTCTGGCCGCGCGCTGAATTTTTTTATTCACATGCACCTTCTTCACTTAAATCATTATGATTCCGTCTTTATTTTAGCGTGTTGTGTCATTATAATGATTAAATCGAAGCAAAAAATCTACCCTCGTATATATGTAGTTACCTGAATACATTTTTCCATCGAAGTCTTTTAATTTCTAATTGGCTTACTAATAAAAATACATATCATTCAATCATTACTTAGCCAATATGAATTAGAAATAAGAAAATAAATCGATAAAAGAATATTTCTGTTAAGATGGCAAAAAAAACGTATTAACGTATATAAATTAATTAAATTAAATTAAATTTTCAATAAATAATTCGATGTCTCAGTTCTAAAGTTTAACAACTTAAAAAGCACAGTTCTGAGATAATTAGGAAAGAAGATTTTGGACAGAATTACACGTAATTTTAGACAGAATTACATGTAATTTTTGTAGATTTCAATGAAATTCTATATGTATTTCTACAACATATGCTCTGACAGGATCTTCATAGTTGAAACAGTTTGGATCTAAATAAATTTATTTGATTTATAATTATTATAGTATTTCTACAAGGTGGCAAGTATTTGAAAAACCTATTTCTACAGAATAATAACTACTGCCACTCTAAGAAAATCAAGGATTATCACTTGTTATGTTATGAAACCGGTATTTTAAGCATTTTATCATACTTTCAAATAATATAACCGCAATTTTTGAGATGGAGCATTTTGAAACTGAAAAATCAATATTATATACAGTCAGCCTGCCAGAAACAGTGTAGATACGTTCATAATATTATTTAACCCACAAAGTTCGTGGCCAATAAAAACGAGTTCAGTTTGTAAAACTTGATAATTTTGCGGTTCTAAGTTATAATTATCTCTATGAATGGTCTCCACGCATTTGCATAATATAGAACACGATACCGCGGCGTTTCCCGCCAGATTCGGACATTTTGATAATTACAATTCAGTGTCTACTCCATTAATTAATCAAACTTAATTCAATGTCAATAACATCAAAACAAGTCACCGAGGGGCCCCGAGATCCGGTCCGCTGCACGGCAGCCAGTTAGCTGTTTCACCAAAGATAAACATATTGTAATTTTTAAAATTAATTCATTGTACAAAAATGGTGATAATAATCACGATAGAGGTAGCCAACTTCATTGAGAATGTCTTCAAACATTTAAATAATGGGACTATATTGGCCATGTGGGAATGTGGCGCAAGTAACGGTAGATAGATGACGAGGTGACAGGTCCAATGGCGTCCTTGGTTGAGGGAGAGAGAAATAGTCAACTTTAGTTGGAATCTGAATTCGTTAAGGGAAAGATAACAGAGAGAGAGCCGATGAAGATGTTTTATGATTTCAAGAAGTGGATTGTGTTGTGGAATCAATGCTGTTTGTATGATCTATCTATAAGAAGATTTATAAAGCTGGGACGGCTCGGCCCGTCAGGTCGTGTAGCGATGTCGAAAGACCACCAATGTCCACTTTAATAATCCTGCAGGACGAAGAACCGTTGGAAAGCCTAAACTAAGATAACTGGGTCGTTTGGTGATGAATAATGCATCATTTTGTGTGTAATGTACTGCAGAGAGACAGCAAAAGATCAGAAGGAGTTTAGACATTTCGAAGGGTTGTCGCGTCAATTAATAACAGGTTATTAACAGAGTTGATAGTACACTCTGATAAAATGTTATCAAAATATGGTATTATGATATATTCACCTTAGTAAACAGTCCGTTGACTTAGTTAGTGGTAAATAATAACTTTTAATTGCAACAGTTTGAAGAGCCCTGCACTCGGTGTAAAAGGCCGACAAGGTAATTATATGCAACGCCATGGACGCTGGACAGATCGTCGATTTTGGATGATTAATTTATTCAGAGATGAAAAAAAGATCGCTGGTTGTCAAAGAGAATTTGTGTCGATAATCAAATAACGTCAATGCAAATAATTGAGGATTTTTTACAGCTTAAAAGGACGTGAAAATATTGTCATTTTCGTGTGTATAGTTTACTGAAAATTATTCTCTGAAACTAAGGACTAAAATTTCTCATGGATTGGAAGATGAAGGGTTTATTTTTCAAAATTTTTAGTAGACAGGAGGTGTTTAAGGTGTGGAGAGATCTTACGGCTGGGAAAAGGGAGAAGTTTAGAAGGATCATAGCCAACATAATTTGAATAATAATGAAACCCGAAGAAAAAGAAAAAAAGTGAATAAAATAAGTTAATAAAAATTACTCGAAACAATTTCAAGAAAAATATTAACGTGAATGCAATGGCTACAGGAGTAGATGCATTTCGCAAATCGCAGATGAGAAACCCTAAAATTAGTCGTACTTAAATAATGAGATTTCTTGTTAAAGATACAAGTCGGTATAGAACGTAGATACCAGTAATTCATTAGTAATCACCTCGTTTATCATTGTTGCGCCAATCTGATTGTAACGAGTACAATGTATGACATTCGGAATATTCGTTTAGTGTCTAGAATGTGTTATTTATTAGTGGCTAGACATAAGGCACAGTAAGGCAGTAGTAGTGTAGACAGTAGACAGTAGATGAGTAGACGTCAGACGTCAGACGTCAGCCGTCAGACGTCAGCCGCTAGCCCCACAGGGGTCAGTATTGCGATGGCGCGGGCGGTTCACGATGTCGTAATTTACAATGCGGCGCCAAGACTATTAATTGAAATGATCACCGGCGCCCGCCCTTCGAACTGGCTCTCCATATAAACCACCTAACCCTTATTAAACCAACGCCAAATTTGTAACAGCCGAAGAAGTGGGTTATTACTGAATTGCAGATATTAATAAAAACGATTTGCTGGTGAGGAAGGAAGACAAGGCGTTCAGTGCTCTTTGCGTTCCCCTACGCATCTTCAAAAGGCACTGACTCTTGGTTGTTGTATTAACTTTATTCACATTATGCAAATATATGTTAGATTTTCGTACAAAAAATACAAACTTCACTCAGATGGAAATAAATATAAATAACAACAACAAAAACAGTATCGGCACAAGTTTTGTAATGTCGGCACACGCTCCTTGCTGAATTTAAAATCTATAAATGAATGTATTATATATCATAGACTTCTGTTATATAGACTTTTGACATGACCGATTCAAGTACCTATTCGGTAACTATCGTCCAATGTTTACCTCGGATAGGATAGCCCTTTTCACACATAACTTAATTTTGGATTTGTGGCCAAAATACTCAACCAAACTGAATATTAAAAAAATCAAAACAAATTTCGTACGGATATAATTTATTTTATTGGTTTGTGTTATAAATTATAAAATAATATAGGCTGTATAATAAAATATTGAATTCGATTATTCATGATTTCAGAAGGAATTATTTGTGAATTGTGATAATTATTTTAATTAATAATCATCCCCTACATACTGTGTAAATAAAATAAATAATAAAAAAGGATTTAAAAAAGCATTTTGATAGACTTAAATTGTTATACAAACGACTAAATTACATTGGTAAACACATTTGTATTTATTTTATATTTGACCATATTAACGCAGTATTATTTTAGGCAAAATTGTTTTATTAATAATCACTGTAAACAATGCATAAAATTCGTGAAGTTTTGTTGGGTATTTTGGCTTCAAATCTAAAATTTTATTTTAGGTGAAAAAGCCATCTTAAAAAAACGAGAAAATTAAAAAAAAAACTTTTCAACCAATGGTTTACTCTCATAATTTCCATACAAATATGGGTACACAATTTTCTAGCCCATAATGTTTTAACAGGGTTATTAAAATACGAAATAGTTGAATTAGCATAGTTTACAATTGCTTGTAGTTATTATCGTCTCGATATGTAATGTGGGATCGTGGTAATTTGTCAACCCGTATCGGTCGTTAAAGACACGTTAATACCTTGTTATTGGCAGTACTCGGTATTATTATCAACTTTATCTAGCTACATTATCTATCTACCTATGCTAGTACGCACTATCTACATAGGTCACATAAACAACGCGGCTGTCCCAATTGCAAACACGGTATAATATAAATATGCTATCGGGTAAAATGTTCATGAAACGCCGAAACGGGATTGTAATCGCCATTTAACAACTAATCTCCTTTTGTTGTTTTAATACAACTATTTGAACTTGTATTTTTGTAAACATACGCACAGTTGATAATATAATAATATAGATCAGTAATTGTAAGCTTGAAGTGTTATATTTAGGAATAATAGTAAAAATATCTGGACACAAAATCAAAACACTGCAGGTACATTATCCTGCACATTCAGGCTGTTACTAATTAGATTCTTACACGGTCGTTCAACCTTAGCGTGGTAAAGCCGGCCTTGAGCCTGGTTTAAGACCGTTTTAACGAAACAAACGCCAAGTTTTTCACTGTTCTGTCCTTACCCCCTATTTTTTGTAAGGCTGGTAGTGTTAAATGGATATACAGTGTTTGGTTGCATACAATATTTATTTTTTTATTAAACGGCAAATAATTTATTCAGTAACATTACAAGATTTATTATTTAGAAATTCTTAACATTTGGGAAGATGGTTTTAAAAAAAGTGTTAAGGTTTTTTAAAAAGTAATTAAACGTATCCACACTACTAGAAATTTCAATGAATATCACCATCCGTCTTGTCTTGCAGTGCTGTGTTAGCACATCTGTTCTATCGCGTGGTATCTTGAAAAAATCGGGCAAAGATCACTGATGAAGTTATAAGCTATAGTATTCCGAGAGGTATGGTCTCTCAATAATATTAATCAGAGTTATGAATTATATTCATTATTGGCTTTCAGCCGAAAACGAGGCTCCATTATTTGAAAAATAGCTTACAGTGTTTGCATTTTATTACGCTTCGTGTCTATGTGCTCCTGGTAACGTAACAGTTGGCATTAGACAGTTTTCTAGAATAAACATGGAATGAGAGATAGTAGTTATATCTAGCAAATTTTATAACTTAACTTATAATGTTTATGTGTACCTGCTAATTAATCTGCAAATAAATCACCCGCTGAGAGTTTCATTGTAACCTCTCTTTCTGGTACATGCGTCGATTAGGAGAAAGACGTTCATATTACAACGTAGGATTTAGTTGCCCGCCTGATGTTATCTATAATATGGTAAATATTATAAAGCGCGATGATATAATAATAATATAGCCATAAATAATATGGTATTTGGGAAAAGATGAAATACATTTTAATGTAGGTGCGATAGCCCCAAGAAGTTGAATCTTTTCAGAAACATAAAGCGTTCACTGCTATTCAATAAGTTACAATTTTAACCAGTCTAATTGTAGGTAATTGTTGTAGGTAGGTGGTATTAAATGTGGAAAGAGTGATCATTACTAATTTATTAAAAATCTGGAAAAATTATTCGTAAAACGGGACTGCAGGCCTTTAACGAATGAATTGACAAATTTCTTAACAAACTATCAGTAAAATACGAATGTGTTGTGAGGACGTCGGAACACGTGTTCATAAAAAATCTAATATTGTCGCATGCTGCATGAAAACGTATTACGATATATTCTGAATGGACTAATATTTTATTAGGAAATGGTTTGCCATCACGTTTTGTAAGGGATTTTAATAAACTAGAAATTATCGTTTTTCTCCGTGTGGCTTCATGAAAACTCGAACGTCCGTCTAATGTCATTCAATAAAAGACAAGCATTTTCAATCGAATATTAATTACAGGTATTCAAAAAAGTTATCTTTAAAAGTATAACGGTTTAAATTGAAAATGAATGGCATGAAAATTTCTCAGTTAAATCTCGCGAAAACACGATTGCTAATGTGCTTCCACGTGTTTGTCGCTAACACAAGCATACCTCAATCTCTACTTGCTCGAGTTATCTCTCAGCTTTTATATGTTGGAGTCTTAACTGCCAGAGTCTCTTCTGTTTATGTTTGTATTATTATTTTATTTCAAATCTGCATATAGAAAATAGCCGACTAGTGTGATGGGTCCGGCGCCCCCCGTAGACAGTAATAATTATTGTTAGATGGCGTCTCGCTTTGGCGCCAAAACCTTTGTCAATTTATATTTAGAACACGACTGAAATTTAATAGTGATGGTATTTCTTTATCGGAGTTATGTTATAAAGCAGCAGCGACGTAGTAAGCTATTGTTAGAAATATCGACACTAAATTGTAGGTATCTACCACTATGTTACTACTTACTACTACTTCTGTGAACAATAAATAGACCTCGTATAGAAAAAAGTGATTACAATTTTCTCTCATTTAATAAATCAAAAACTAATTTTTCTCTGAAATAAGATTTTTAAGTAGGTACTTAAATACCTACCCGGTTAATTAATAAGCACGACAATTGGACGTTCGATCACATTTGAAAAAACAATATTTACTGAACTATTAACGTGTCGTGGGCTGACGCTAAATTTTCGCCGTTCGTCAGCTGATTCTACTTTTGTAAAAACTTACATGTTGTTATAAAATTATGTTTTTGTAAATTGTACCGTATAACCGGTTAACATGTTTATATTTTTTAAATAAAAGCAGTAAGTACATAATCCATAACAAGTATTTTTTCCAGAATGGCTACTTATAGGGAAATGATTTTTTTATCTATCGGCAACCGCGGCGTACGTTAGATTAAAAGGGCCACCATTTTTAACCGGAACGTAACAAACAAATATACAAAAAGACTAAATGCAAAACGCTTCTTCTTTTCAGTCTTAGTTTCAGACAGTTTCAAGGCTCTGACTAGATGATTGAATTGTACTGATGAGCCCTACCACGATTTTCTACTCTAAAAAGACTGCAAAATTTATAACGGCAGAACTCACCATTCGATATTTTTAGTTGGTTCGGATAGATTTTTATTTTCTAGTAAAGATCACATAACGAATTTTACATATATTTTTAATCAACGATACGAAAAAGCGTAAAAAAATTTACCGACATGGAATAAAAACTTTAAAAAAATCAACATTTATACGATGTCGATATGATGTGTGTTACGTCCCTAACCGTAACTCTACCGAGAAGCATGCAAATCGCTATCCGTCCCTCGATTCATTAAATTGTTCGAAAGACGAATTCAAATTCCTAATTTAAATCTTTTATGTTTTTATTTATTTTAAATTTAGAACGAGAGATACCTAATGAATTGTTCGAAACGTTTAAAATTCGAACAAGGTGTGGCGGACGGTTGTAACTTATAACCGTTTTAAAATTTGCCAATTAGTGGGTTCTAGAATAACTCGTGAATAAGACATGGGTATTTATACCGATCGAACTAAAATATGGATTAAAAATACCTTATTTAATTGGTTTTGGTGTAAATCTTGGGTATGTTGGTACTGAATTCTACTTAAAAAAGTCGAATTAGTCTATTCGTGGCAGTGAGTTTGTTGCTGCTAATGAACGATATTTTAAATTTTGTTTTTGTGGATTCAGTCAACAATAAGACAACCTACTTGTTATGAAGCATACCCAACAATATAGGCTATTCCGGAAATCATGACAGGTATTTACGAAAATGAAAAATAACGATTAAGGCGATGCCATACGTAGTAATTCAAAATCATGTGTTTTTGGTTTGAAAATTAGGTCGCCTAGAAATGTTTCAGATGCTTCAATTAAATATTGCGAGTAGAATACATCTTGGCCTTTGCGATAATCGAGTATTTTTTAGATAAATCTTTTTATAAGCCCAGAAAAAAATAATGTAAAAGCCTATGAAAACTGCTTTAAAGTTCAAAATCTCCTACTTACGAACGCATTTTCGGTTATGATTTTATTGTATAATGTGGAAAATTAAGTTATTTATAAAATGATGGAAAAAAATTTAAATATTTATGCCTGAACATACACAAAATAAAATAAAAGGCACTTTTTGGCCATGTTTTTTTCTTGCATAAATCAAAACAGGCGGATGGTGTTAGGTGGGAATTTAAACCTTATCGTCATCTACGTAAGGGTTGTTATTGATAGTGGCTCAATTTAAAACATTACACGACGTAGTGCATCGCCTTAAATAAAACCGTTAAAGGTTGTATGGGCGCATTATTATCAGAAGAGTTTGTTGATGAAACGTAACGTAAGGTGGCGCGACGTGCGTAAATACTAATAAAAGTGCGCGTGGCAGCTGCGCTTCGCACTAATGGTCACGAGTCCATTCGCACATTATGGGAAATTGCGCAATACCTTCAGATATTACACCTTTCCTGCGCAAGAACCATCCAGTTAGTGGAGGTGGTCAGTCGTAGGCAAATGCTGTGCTAGTTTCAAAGAAGGATACAGCCGAATCATTGTTACGAGTGCAGCTTCACCGAGGTGTTCTTGGATGCAGCATGCAGAATAAAGATAGCCCTGATGAGAGCGGACCTCTGATAGTAGAAGATATTGCGTCTTTTCTTATTTTTTGCTTGATAAAAAGATAATTCAAAGCTCTGTTGCAAGTATTGTTCTAAGTGTACATCAAAAATAAATGTCATCACACGAAGGGCCAAACATTAGAAAATTTCACATCCTCGGAAGATAAATTCTTGATAATTTAGTTGCGAAATATCTCTTTCCGCCAAAGGAAAGAAGAAGATTAAAATAAACACAGTATTTATGAAGATTTCCTTATAGTTCATGCAGTACATAGTCTAAGTGCGACAGCTATCTTGTAAAATACCATATCCAGTTTGTTCTATAACCGACAGCGATGTTACACAATCCCTTGCACGCGGAATGCCCGATCCTCCAATAATCGCCCATTTTTGCTACGGACACTGAACACTAAATCAATAGAAGTGTGAACAATACCCCGTTTTCAAAGAAAACTGGCTCCAAGACACGCCAAGCAAATTTATTAGTTTTTGTTAAAGAACAAAAAAATCGTTTTTTAAAGTGTTTGATCAATTCCACGAACATCAAATTGATCAGCGCCATTTTTTTTACATTCTTACTGTTCCCATTAAATAACGATTCTCCACTCTTTTAACCTTAGTTCAAATTTGTGATCAATAAAGAAAAACTATCACGTTTTTATATGATACTTTGACACATTGATTTTTCATCCCCTTCTGAGTCAGTCGCGTTTGTTAGAATTTAATCACTGGAAAGCTATAGAAATTTCGCAAACGCATTATTTTTACAAAATATAGTCACCTCTGTGATAAACTACCTTGAATTACTTGAACGAATTCAATTAAGTGTGCACATTTGACAAAAGCATTAAATTTCCATCAATGCAACACTGACTCGAAACAAAGCACATTCATTCACCGCGATTCATATACCTTTAACACTTCATACAGTGAATTCAATAAATTCAACTCGGCACTTCATAACTTCGAACCTAAAATCAATAAATAACATTCACACAATAAATATTACTCTACACAGATTATTTTTTCTTTCATAATCACTAACACCTCTTATTCAATTTATTTTTTTATTTACGGTACACGTAACATTAAGATACAGAATAAAACATTACAAACGAAAAACGAATACAAAAATATTATACAGTGTAAACATACTATTATACTATTATAATGTAGGGCTGTCAATATGGGAATTGATGAATTTAAAAAGAAAAATGACATCAGTTACCAATTTTGGTTAGATATTGGTTCAGTTATTAATCTTATAAAATAATGTTAGCTGTTGGTTTCCAATATAAATATTTAAAAAAAGCTTTTCAGCTGATTACTATTGGATTAAAAGCTGAAAAAGAACGAAAATGAGACGAATTACTCGTATTTCAGAAAATGACAAAAAATTAAAATCTTTGACTTGATGGTCATCAAATGCAAAGAGAGTTTTAAACCACCCAACCTTAGGTCAAATTGACCTTACTTCGGGCATACAGGCACCCCATTCTATCTTCTGTATATTTCTCCCGTTAGACCATTGAAGTTCTAATAATTTAATTTTCGATTTTAAAAATGTTATGTTAAATATTATTATATATGTTATAATAATTATTTCTCTCCCGATGTGTGAAATACGTGTATTTCCTTTCTGTCGGTCTGTCTCTTCAGTGGCCACGTCGAATAAACAAGTCGGAATCGTGTTCAGTCTCGACGCTTTAACGTCGCCCCGGCGCCAGCGGGTGCGGGCGCAAAGTATTAAAACATTAAGCTGGTACGTGATGCAAATGTAAAGTGTGACTTTCAATTATTGCAACAAACAAAGTCACTCGGGTCGGGCTTATCCGCCATACGCCATACGCACTAACTGTCGCGTACTTGGCTTAGTTATAGCACATTATCTCGGCTTGCAGTGGATTTTAGAATCGACCTATCCGCTGTGGATGCGGCTCTTGCGACATATTGTGTCTAAGGACGGGTTATTTCACAGAATTTGAACAATTCTTCAAAGTTAATATTCAAATTTTGTGAATGACCTATTCAAGTTCTTTTATTAAAAAAACTGTGTAACAACCGGCACATGGTGAAATAATAAAAGGACTTGGTTAGAACTTTCACAGAACTTGAATTATATCTTTAAAATTTGATGAATTTTTCAAATTCTGAAAAATTACTCGTTCTTAGACACAATTTTTTAAGGGTGTACAACTGGCCCATAGGACGAGTTGTTTTTTACAGAATTTGAAAAATTTAAAAGTTTTTTTTCAAGTTCTAAAAAAGATCTATTCCATTGCTGTTATTATTCCATTATGGCCTAGTTGATTCATAGAACTGAAATAATAACAGAACTTGAAAATTTGAAATTGTTTATATTCTGTGAAGCAAACCGTCTTAATTGTCTCTACACAAATGGACTGGAGTCGCAAAACGTTAGACATAACGAGAGAAAGTTATCTATGTTTTAGTCATTAATATACATTCAATTCTATACAACAACCCATGAATAATTACGCAAAATAAAGTTTTACTCTTTACCGCGCATTGATCTTTGAATGTGTAATTTGATATGAAAAATATAAGGCGACTTTTGTCATGACAACAATTGCGTGGCTGCATCAAAATCCATCGAGGTATAAATATGGAGGTGCGCACATAAAGGGTTGACGTGGCGTTAGGGCGACATTTTTGAAATAGTCACCCAACTGTCGCCGAAACAAAAGTCGCTTATGTGCGCTTGACCTTATCTGTGTATAAAAGTTAATGTGCGATTTACAATATGTATTATTTGAATAATGGATCGTAAGTTTTAGGGTTATAAAATTGTTTTTATTAGATAATATAACAATGGAGAATGCTAGAAATAACTTCCAAATAGATTTGACTAGAAATCAATGACGCTACTGACTTAGTACCCTTTGGTTCTAGCCCGTTAAGCACGTCTCTTTTAGAGTAAGGAACTTCAATGAAAAATTATTAATACTTAAACAAATATACTCATATACGCATGTAGATCAATAAACGCTGACTGTTTTATTATATGAAGAATTTATAAATCGTAATTTAACAACGAATAAAACACCGTCACATTAAATCACACCGTTCGGCTGGTACGACTGAATCTGCCGATTCAGACACCACAACCGGTCTACGCGAGTAATATATCTATGGTCTACATCATCAAAAATACTAAATAGAAATAAAGTATGTAGAAAGGTGAATAGATTTTTTAAAATCACTAAGTCGACAAAGCTCACGAATTGTAATCGACTATTAATAAAAGTATTATATTAATATTTATTCTGTAATTGGGATGAACAGAGTGTAAATTGGAATGAATTCGTTTGATAAAAATATTACCTTTTCCTCACCTAATAGCTATTTTTAAAATAAACCTTTTTTTCGCAGTGAACGCAATTATTAGAAAATATTATTTACAGCGTAAAAAAGTCGTACATAAAACTTTAATATTATGATGGTGCGAGTTTCTGGACACCGTGTAAATGCAGTGTGCGTGTGGTCACTTATCACAGGTAGTTCCCTGCCCTCAGGGATGACTAAATTATATCTTACCACGCCTTAAATAAAATAATGCCGAGATGACAGTTGATACGCAAGACTGATTTTATTAACACTGTTTATTATTTTTAAATAATCGTAAATAAACATACTGCAACTAGATATGAATATTTAAGTATATTGGATATTTAATTGGATAAATGGTTGCAGGTTAATTACTGCGTAGTTAAATCACGAAATGAATAATGGGCGTTTTACACGATGCTCTTTTTTGTTCAGTTTTCACACGGTTCGTCTTTTCGTATGTATTCGGGATGAAAACGAGAGTGGTTAGAGTTGGTGTCCCGATAAGACAAGAGATCCTGGGTATGATTCCCAGTCGAGACCGTTAACTTTTGTATTAGTATTGTCTTTGTCTTCAATGATATATTACATTGATGGGTACAACCTTCAAAAGTTATTGAAAGAAGAGTTATTCTAATATAAATTAAACAGATAAATAATTTCGAAAGTCCGATTCAGCCTGAAAAGTGAATGACTCGAATGCAAGTTACTTGATGATACTCGTAATAGCAACGAGTAAGGACATAAAAACGGCGCCACGATATGTATTATTATGCACATAACGCGAGCATCATGCCGCCTTGCCGCCCGTCGCATTGCCGCCGCGCGAATTTGCCAATAATTCGAACGTTGATCTCACCCGCTGATCATACCGTCCCGATGCACGTAATCACATGAAAGCGAGCGGGTCATATGCGCCATGCACCATGCACCATTGCACCATTGCACCGGACTTGCAGCGATGTAGGTATCTACGTGTCTTAGAGCTTAGAAATGGTTGACGCTCTTGTGAGATGGGCGCCGCGCCGATTGATACTGATTTGAAAGGTCTTCTAACTGCAGGGTAACTATTTAAGTAAAGATTCGAATATAAATTGAAAATCTGAAGGCAACTAAGTATTTAATTCTACGCTTACTACGAAATGTAATAATTGAAGTGCCTTTGTCAAATTCGTGAACTGCTCAAGAAGAAAGATTGTTTTTTCTCCAGGGTTTCGCACAAACTCTCTTATTAAATAAAACTCCGGCTTCACCAAACACTTGGATTTTTAATATTATAGATTTACAATGGGCTCTGATGTATTAATAATAATAAATAATATTTGCCTAATTTATATAGCGCCGTTTTCGTGAGAAATCACCTCAAGGGCGCTGTGAATTTGCAGGCGGTTGAAATAATATGGACCCGTACCTCGAGGTTCCTACCTAATTTATTATCACCTCGGTCTCCACAATACTCGACAGCTAAACGCCATCTATGGTTAAACTTACAGACTAATCGAGTGCCATCTACGGGTGAGCTCTTACACTAGTATCAACTATATTACAGATTGTTTATCAATTTTATGGCGTAAAAACTCAAAATTAATATTGATCAAATTTGGTCTTTATTTTATTTATTGTTCTTCAAAAATACTATCCTGTTAGTTTTTTACAATTTTAATAATAATAGTATTCATTATACTTGTATTAAAATTGTAATTGAACATTCTGTTGACAAACTAACAGGATAGTATTTTTGAAGAAAAATAAATAAAATAAAGACCAGATTTGATCAATATTGTCAATTTAACAATTTTACAATATTACAATTTTAATACAAGTGTAATGAGTACTATTATAAATATACAGATTATTATTATTGACATCTGAAATTAATTCTAAATATTATAATTATGAAAACCTGATATATTAAATGGTATTCGTAGCATTCAAATAAGAAACGTTTTGGTGTACTTTCTGGTAGATATCTAAATCAAATTACCAAAAGCTGACAAATGTGGTTCTTAGGTTTAGCCCCCACAATGTATGAAAGTGTAAAAATGTGATGGCAGATACACAGCCAAAAGATGGCCAACAAGCAAACCAACAATATTTTGAAAACACATTATCTACAGTAGTGATGGATGTACCCGTGAAATTAAAAATCAAAGGCGGGAAGCCTTGGTACAATAGTTATTTTTTTCATAAAAAGCTGAATTGTTTGTTGAAGGTTTCCACAATAAACTTCACAGGTGAGTCGTTTGTTATAAATATTATTTAAAAATTTTGTAATCAATTTTGAAATGTTGACAACGGCTGTCTGCAGTTCCTACTAGTAGGTAGATGGTGGTATTCAACGCGCGTGGTGGCATTCCAAAGTTTTATTGGAAAACGGAGATGCATTATGAAATATGATTATTGAACGCAATTGGCTCCAGCTCAATTGGCGAATGCCGTGCGAACTGAGAAGTGAACGCAGAACTGTCCGACATACAGACGCACACACACTCTTTCTCTCTCTCTCTCTCTTTCAGCAAGATGAGTCTCTCACGTATCTGTACGATTGTTTTTTTTAAGTGGACAATACAGTATTCAATAGCATTCTTTTCCTTTCCAAAATATCCTGTCGAGAAAATAAACCTTTCTTTTACTGTGATAAAAATTTGGGTATTATGCCGTGTTTTACTTCCTCCTTCTTTAGTCAATGTTTCGGACAGGGTTATAATGTCCATCAGGGCAGATGTGATGGAAAGTGTAGCCATAGAATAAAGAATAACACAAGAAATTCCTTGCGGCGTGTTTCGTGATCAAAATATTTGCCCAATTTCGGCCTATATTTCCATACAAAACTGTGTTTTCAAAATTCAAATAGGATGGAAATCTACAATTTCAGGCGAGTGAGATGGAGCGCTGGGCTGTTGTGCTAAATGGAACATTTGTTTGACTCTTCTAGTGATATATTCTTTATTCTATTACTGTAGCGTTGTTTGAAACGCTGGCTAAATAAGGAGGATGCCCAAAACGGCATAAAAACTCAAAAATTAATCACGTTAATACCTTTGGCCGTCATATCCGAATCACAAATTTCTCCAAATAAGAGGTTCCACTACCCCCCTGGCTCCAATATGTTGAAACTACTACGCATTATCACATAAAATAGTTACAATGTTTTAATCGATGTTTTGAAGAACGTGTTGTTAAAGCAATATCGTGTCGATCTCTGAAAACGATCAATATTCCAATAAATCCATTACAATACAAAATAAATTATAAATTCATCGCTTCGTAAAATAATATCGATTGCAGACGATAAATACCGATAATTCTCCATTGTACAGCACAATGCGAGTTGTTGTAGCCAAAGAAAATAAAATACTTAATCAGAATCAACTTAGGCATAAACAATAAATGGTTAACAGCTATGTTTGTCAGTTTACTTAATGCTGGCGCCTGGGATCCTGTGCTTCATTACACATTACCTACCGACTCGTATAAACTATTCACACATTATGTTATGCAAACAATTTTTATATTTTCGCAAACAAGTACAGTGTGCGCGCCATGTGACGAATCTCACGTAGTAACGATTACTAGGTAAACATTACGGATACCAATTATTGATACCCTGTTTCACATTTCCGTGTATAATTTAAGACTTTATGTTACAATACGCTCTGTATTACAGCGGAAAGAGATGTGCCTCGGAGGTCATAGGTTCAAAACCAGGACCATAAGCGATTTATAATTATTTTTATGTGGGTAAAAAATATTATTACATTTTATAGTAGGAGTGGAACAGAAAAGAGGATCGTTGGAAAATACCATGATATTCAGATCTGTGTACTAAGATAAAACGGTGTCCGGAAACTCGTAGTACAAGCAGGAAACTGGTGAATCTACTTCACATAAAGAACCAAAAAAAAAAACTTCTTTTTGGAACAGAAAAATCGGATTTAAAAAAAAACTTTTCGTTCCTGGTTTATGCTTCCAAATATTCTAAAAGACATTAAATAGCTGATATTAACCCCCTAGCGATAGTTTTTTTTTTCAAATTTGACCCAAAAAGTTCCTTTTCGATTTACTCGAAAAAGAAAGCTCAAATAAAAAAGTGATCAAAATCGACTCCAAATATGATGTAGGTTCATCAAATTTCTGGTTGTACTACGAGATTCCGGACACCGTGAATATATTGCTATTGTAAGCAACGTTTCGAATATGAAAGATTACGATATCAAAAGAGACTGCCAATTAGAGAAGAGTTGCAAATATATAAAAATGTAGTTTATTTAATTTTGAAAAGTAAAATGGAATAATAATTCGATAATTTGTATAGCGCCTTTTTAGTGAAAAATCACCTCAAGGGAGCTACTCCTATGGCATGTTTTGATTTTTAATAAATTATTATTGTTGCCAGAATTCAATCCTTTAATCCCAGTCATACTACCGTTGAAGTTCTTAAGGATACTACTTATATTTGTAACTGAAGCCGGGTACGAAAACTAATTGTTGAATATGAAACAAGTTTAAGACAAATCAAATTAATTAAAACCCTAATGAAAGACTTTTTTGCTCTTGAGGTGTAATGAAAACTGTGCTATACAAAAGTAATTAAAAGCAAAAAGAAGACAAAATTCATTCGAGATAGAAATTTTTTTCTGTATGAAATAATATATTTTTAAGATGATTTAATGATTTTAAATACCAGTTTTCGGAAAAAAAATAATTTTATCATGTACAAGTCGTCAAAATCAAAAGAAATATAAATCATTATGAACTATGAAATGTTCTCCTCTACGAATACTCATAGAAATAACTAAGAACTATGATAAGGCATAACATGATAAAATTGATAAGGCTCCATTTTAAGGAAAATCCTATCTTCAAGTTGGCCTTCACCCCTGACGTAATTTTTCCAGTGAAATTTAACACTGTAGCCGGTAAAACTAATGTATCTATCTAGGTAGATACTAATTGTTTAAATAGGTACTGAAGTTCCTACTTATCAGTGGAATGGTGACTTCATTTTCCTGAAAATGATAGTTTGGATGTTCCCACTTTGCCTTACAATAATCAGCACTTCATACAGAACTGCAGAATAAAATGGTCCTACATAGAAAAATGTAATGCTGATTTATCAAAAATCTCTTCATTTTGTTGGTAATCCTGTTAAAAACAGGGCTGCAAGCCGTTTCCTGATAAAGTGTTAAAATAATAATATCGGAACACGTGTTCATGCATCTGGGTTTGTCTTAATATATCATGAAAAAATGAAAAAAAAATGGATTTTTATGAATTACACGTAACAAAACATTAATATTTCACTTGAAGTTTATCAGGATACCTATAAATTCATTAATTAATGGTCTGCAATCCCGTTTTTAACAGGAATACGAATAATTCGAATAGATTCTTAATAAATTATCAATATTTTTTATCAGAAAGTTTTCTCCGTGCCCACTGGCAGCTGGAACTGTTGTGCAGTATACACAGCATAAAAATATAAAAAAGCAATAAATAAAGTTCGGTGTTATTAAAAACAGAATTTCTAAAGGAAATACAAAGATAAATCCCGTTTTCAGAAGATAATTCACGCACAAGTAGCGCTCCTAAAATCTACATGAATCGCTCCAGCTTGGCAGAGAAGGAGATCGCACACCGGGAGGAAGTTCATATTTACGATACAAATTAATATGGTATCATTATTTGTTTTGTTTCGTATGAATGCTGCGTGAAGTTATGGCCGGTATACAAACACAAAAAACCAGATACCGGTGCATTAACATTAAGCATATTTACTGCCTCTTCTTCCGGCAGACCTCACAACTCCGCGGGAACCTACCGTTGATGATGAGCGAAAAATATGAGATATTTGGCAACTTTCAAAGTAAACAACTTCCGCAAGCGGGAAAACTTTCTTTAAATAATATAATGTGTTGAAGATTTTGTATATTTTGAACACCTTAGGTATTTTAATGAAGAATTCATAATCTAAACAGAATAACGTATCGATTCGTTAGAAAATAACTAACGTTCGAGTACTATGTAGACGTAGGAAGCCATAAGGAAGTGGATTTTTATGCGGGTTATTTTTGTGAGTCAGGAATAATGGACGAGTATTGTGGATTTAGAAAATAAGCGGGTAGGTTAACTGACACAATTGACTATATTTGCTGACATAATTGATTATGTCAAGCTAAACGAATGGCTGTGGGTAGAACACGTCACTTTTAGACTTAGGTTTAGAAATAATTAAAAAAATATATTGTATCTCGTGATTCACTGGTGCTAAGAAGGAAGAAAAGAGGACACCTCGGTAAACGAAATTCAAACAGTTACATAAATCATTAGATATCTTCAAAATCATAAATTAGAAAATCTGTGTGTTGAATCAACTAAACCTCTCCATAGTTACCTTTTGTATGGTGAATTTATCTAAATATTCATGAAACTGTAAAAAGGCTGCAAACTGTATTATTTGAATCTTATTTTTCAATAATATTTCTGGCGAAACGGTAGACTACTAAATTCTTTTGTAATGGTAAAGAAAATAAGTAAATTTTTAAACAATATTAAATGCATTAAACTGTCATATTTTGCCTTTGTAAGAAGTCAACTTGAATACAATTCTTCCATCTGGAAAACACATAACAATATTCATGTACAAGCTATTGAAAGAATACAAAATTAATTCTTACGTTTTCAAAGTAATTGTGTTCCAGAAATTTTGTAGTACACTCTTTTAAATGACAGAAGGATTGACATTAACTTTATACATCTAAATTCTTTATAATGCAGAGTTACTTACATTGATAAGCTTTCGGATTCCACTATGTAGTATTTTCATATATATTCCTTATTGCTCAGAATACTGAAGGAAGAAAAAAATTATGCCGAGTCAGTGGACATCTCCAATCTATCACTGAACAAATACAAAAGATTGTTTCTGAGGCAGTTTAGTTATGTAAATACTGTATAATTGTTACTATGCATATGTAAAAGCCCCTAAAATGGCTTTAATAAATAAATAACGTTTCCTATTATGGAAACATTCAAAGAGATATATTTTCCTTTTTGATTCGAATTAAAATTATACGTAGAAACCCATTTGGTTCTTACAATCTCTTACAAAGGGTAACCCTTGCAAAGTAATCAATAAAAACAACCCACCAGAGGGATTTTTACATCAATTTATCACATCATTGTCCAACATTATCCCGCGATAATTTTAATAAGAGCAATTTGTAAATTGAAAAAAAAAACCATGTGGAGACGAATGCAAAATGTGAAACTCGTATAGAGGTAATTATAGATGGTAACACGGCGTGCCTTCTCGCCTTGTAGGGAACTCTTACAAAACGCTACCAAGAGAGAGAGATGGTTGATACCTGAAGTGGATTGTCACTGCGGTTCCGGTTCTTAATCCATTTTCGTTTGGTACCGGCTCAAAATTAAAAAAAAATATCGGGGGGAGGGAGGAGGTTCTGAAAACAGAAAAAAGGAACGGGGGGGGGGGGGGGGGGGCGTTTAGCGTGGGGGGGGGGGGTGGAGAAAAAAGAACCACTTACTCAAAGATGACAAATTTATTGATCAATAGGCACCGTCTCTAAAAATAACTGATTCCACAGATAAATAATATCGACGGTTCCAGTGAAAACAAAGGCACCGGTACCAAGTAACTGGGACAGGAATATCAACCATCTCTACGAAGAGGTTTCTACCGAGGCGCGACCTTGGCTGACATTGCAAGCCCTTTAATAATAATTATTATTACTCGTGAACTGTCTGTAGTCTGTTGGGCTAAATATAACCGTAGACTACATGTCGATTTTTATATTGAATTCTTACAGATTGTTCACAAGTGAGGGAGAACAATCCAATTGTAAAAATATAGTATACATAGTACAAATAAGACAGGTTTTATTTGCTGAAGAGATAATACACAATTGAAGTTATTACGACTATTAATTAGATCGAGGCAACCAATTAAATAACACTAAGAGTGGCGCGCCTTGTCTCATCAACTGCGCGACATCGTAAATCGCCATTTTAAATCAAATAAATGCAAAGTAGGGATCGACAGTTAAATGGTCTACTCACCATTCAATTTCGCAGTACAACGGCTGTACAGCAAGGCTGCGCCTGTCAAATATCGGCCTCAAACTTTAAAAAAGAAATGATAACATGGGAACATCCGTTTACAGAGAAATGCAAAATTTAAGTTACACGCCTTTTTTATAACCTAGCAGTGGGTGATGCGTGCCCTTCACTCGATAGCGCTATTTTACCAAAGCTGTATGAGAAGATAACGTACCAAAGCAGGTAACTACCAAGTACACGTGGTTAATCATAACAACCCGGTCGGCTACCGGAGGCCAAGTTCGTTGATAACGAAGAAGCATTTTATAAAATTATCTACATAATGATGATTATTTTATGAAAACACATTAAATGTAAGCCAGTAAGCCACATTAATAATTTGCAATAAAATGTGTGAATAAATTATAAAAACGCACTAAAATTATGAAATGTGTGGGGTAACTGAGTCACCCCTCACGATAACAGTACTTTTATTTTACATCACGGCATGCCGAAGGTTAAGCTATCAGGAATTTAAAGTTTTTTTTTGTTGAAATCACAAAATCAGTTGAAATATTAAAATAATTAAAAAAAACAACTGTAGTTCCGTATTATTTCTTTAAAAAAAATTAAATTATCAGTTTTAAATCTAGGAGTATCAAAACTGTAAGCGGTAATTTTCTGTACATCAAATACATTATTTTGATGCCATAAATAATAGAACTTGCTAGTTAATAAAAATTTTTCTCATAATTTAAAAAATGACGTTGTATAAGTAGTCAGACATTTATTATATTAAATCAAAAACACAGCCATGATGACATTCTCCTTTTATAGGCCGCACAGCATGGCATTTTTTCCTTTTAGGGCTACTTATGAAAATTAATATTAATGTGAGAATGAGTCACCGTAAGTTTGCCATCACGAGTATTAAAATGACGATGAAAAAAAAACTACACACATAAACAGTCTTCTATCGTTAATGGTATTTAAAATCAGTTAGAAGTCGATTATTCGAACGATTGTATTTAATATTTTCGTATAAATGCGAAATAAATAATGCATAAATACTTTCTTTTTAAATGTAAACATTTTTTTAAAAATATGCGTAATGTATGCCAGCTGTTCCACCTTGTCAATGCTTTATCGATAACTAGGTAGATACCTACATAGCATGTGTTATAAAAATCAATATGTAATGAGTTACTATGACTGATTTAAAAAAATAATCCGATTTGTTAAAACGTAAAATCGATTCCCATTTCAGTATCATATTCGCAAATCACTTTGGTTGGACTTACTTTGGCCGCCGTGTTCATGAATGCAATTCAATCTGACCAATCTGTGTTCGCTTATGCTCGTCAAAAGCCGCGAGGATTTGTACTCGGGAGATGGCGCCTGTTCGCCGCGCGCGGGAAAATAATAAAAGGCAATCGTTAAAGATGGCGTCCACCGTGAGAAGCGGGAGTAATCTACAATCCTCGTAAAAATTCGCCCACTTATCGTGTCGATATCGGAAATGGCGTCGATAAATGTTTTAGTGGCCCGGAGAATGCGATCAGCCGTCTTCCACGCCAATCTCATTTACATTTTTTTTGTATTCGGACTATTTGTAATTGAAGATTATACGGTAATTTAATATGAACGACGAGGGATACATAATATATATCTGAATATCTGTGCGAAAATATTGAAGGTTATCTTTATAAATGCTGATCATGAAAATAATGGTTTTCGTCAATTATTCTAATTTCTTTGAAGTGTGCTAACGATAACAAGAACTCTCCTATTATATAAGGTTATAACTAGTTTGGGCGAAATTACCATTTTGAAAACTGAATGCGAGGTATTAAAAACAATTTTATGGTAGACAATTTTGTTTTAATATCACACTTGATTAAATAGAAAACATTAATGCTTTCCAATCAAACACGGATACAATTGCGTATTGCTAATTTATTAATAACTGTTCGAACACATATCGTAATAATATATTCGTATTTTATCAGAAAACCAGTTAATTCATTAGTTAAAGACCTGCATTACCGTTTTCAACTGGATTATCATTAATTTGAAGAGATTCTTAATATATTAGCAATACTCATTTTACTCCATGTAGTTACTAGCGTTGATACCCTATTTCGCCAGTGATGATTATTACAAAATAACAAACATCGCGACGTTTTTTTCTTATTTGTTTCGGTAAATTGAAAAGCTACGATAGCTTGCAATGGAACAAACGTTGCTGGCAGCACACAAACTTTCCATTTTAAATTTAAGATATTCATTTTCACAAGTGGAGTACCTACCTACTCACAAGTGTTTGAGTTATCATTTTCTAAAAACAAATACAAATAACTGCGATGGCGCGCCAGACCAATAAATACAATATTTTTTATCCAGCCCACTTTTACTCGAAGATTTAGGTACCCGCCGGAAAAAATCCCGAAATAAAGTACGAAAGAGCATTATAAATATTATTATTATTTTATACGTCCTCATTAAATCCACCGGAAATGTACGCTTTCTAATGAAGTGGCAAAATCAATTCGCTTCCTATTTTATGCAAAACACAGCGGCGGCGCGGCGAATGTGCGGGGCGCGGCGCCCGAAATGCGGGCATATTTCAATCAACGTGGGGCTATTATGCCACTGTGCGGCGCTGCTAAATTTGCTGCTAACCGCTAACTAGATGGTATGATGAAACTTGCTAATTTTAGTGGCTTCCCGGAAATTGGAGGGAAACTTTTGGTAAATATGTAGGTAAGTTCCTTCATGGCAGGTACACTGGACATCATTAAAAAACAAAAATTATTTTAAAAATACTTAGGTCCTAATGGCCGTCACGGTAAGACAGAGATCCTGGGATCGTTTCCCAGTTGAAACCGTTTTCTGTGGCTTGCTCCGTTTCATGTTTCGTTTAAATTTATTAGTAATTTCAACTTCTTCAATGATACATTTCAATAATAGTTAAAATTTGACAAATTCCTCGTGTTCCCTTGGCGGCCATTATTGATCTGACATAATATGAAAAAAAGTTTTTAGGTTAGTTTTTCCTTCGTTTCGTTCCCAGTTAAAACCATTTTCTGTGTCTTGCTCTGTTTCATGTTTCGTTTAAATTTATTAGTATAATCTTCTTCTTCTTCAATGATACATTTCAATAATGGTCAAAATATGACAAATTCGTCGTGTTCACTTGGCGGCCATTATTGATCTGATATAATATGAAAATAAGTTTTTAGGTTAGTTTTTCCATTAAAAAAACCTTTCCTGAATTAATAGAGTGAAGAAACGTCGCTGAGACAACGCGTGTGATTTCACTGAACTAGGTCCAAACTTTAGCGGATTGTTTATATTGCATTTGTACCCACATAATCTTTTAGTGGGTAACCTTTTCATGACTGGTCCTACTTTTTTGTTCAATTAGTATCAATATAACGTTCCTCGTATTTTTATGTCATTGCTAAAAACATATTTTCATATATCAAATCATAGCTTTACAAAATACGTTAAATTATATTCCGTGCATTAATTTGGACGAAATAGATACAAACGCAATTAATTATTTTGCTACTCCGGAGATTTAAATGGATGCTCCTCATTGTTATCAAACTGATACGAAGTTTTATTAAAATAATTTACGAAAATTTACCAAGGCGTGTTTATTCTAGAAATGTTTAAGAAAATTTGAGAAATCTATCCGAAAAACAAAAAAAAAAAACCACACGCAAGACATCGTTTTTTAACTATATTTATTTTACCATTTTCAGAAACATTTTTTTAAACTTTCGACTGAGAATTGAACATTCCTACACAGGCACTAGTGTCGACAACTCTATCAAACGAGCCAAATCCTGTTTGGATAAGACGGACATTTATTGCGTACATTAACTGCAGTAATATCATGGAAAAAGTTAATAAGTCATTGACATCGACAACTTCTCTATCTGCCGAGTTTTAGCTCGGTCGGAATGTCGGGAAATGGGTTATTTTCCACTTCAAAGATTTTTTTTATTCACTCACGAAAACAAAAATGAAATTCAAAAATATAGCTACTTGATATTTTTGTTTTTATTTATCAAAAAGTTCATGCGCTTGCTAAAACATTTTTCAGTTCAAGTAGTTCTCCCCTGATAAGTGTGAGTTGTTAGCCGTTACTGCAGCGGTCATCTCGCAGCTATGCCGTGCTAAGCTATGCTATGCTGTGCTAAGCTATACCAAGCTATGCCGCGAAGTGCAGTCGGAGTGCAGCGGCAGACAGACGCAAATAGAAGATGCCCACAACGGACGGCGTTTCTATTTCTGACCAAAAGAATGAAAGAGATGAAGGGTTGACCCTTTGCGTACCTAAGATTATATTTATATAATCAATTCATTAATAAATCCGATATAAAACTGTTCAAATAAGTAGCTAAAAACAGGTAATTCAATTTTAAATTTTCCGGCTGCCGATTTCTATAAAGTGTTCATAAAATTTTAAAACATAAAATTTAACGGACTCTCGACTAGTATACGAAAATTGCAGAGATGAAAAAATAAATTGTCATATATAGTCACTTAAAATGGGGAATTGAAATAATGGAATTGTTGGTAGAAATTGCCATTAGACAATAAGCTCGTGTAACGTATACAAGGTGTCCGGAAACTCGTAGTACAAGCGGGAAACTGGAGAATCTACACCACATGGGGAACCCAAAAAAACATAAAGTTTTTTGATTTGAGCATTTTCAGAAAAAAAAAAAAAAACCAAAAAAAAATATTTTTCGGCTATTTTTGGGTTAAAGTTTTTTGTGGTGTTTAGGGTTGAACAACAGATGTTTTAACCCTGCAGAGCAGAAATATTTTATGATTACACCGGATTAAATGAAGGGTGATTTCAAAATAATGCTTCAAATCCGAGTTTCTTCATTTGTTTTACTTTAAAATAGTTTTAATTAGTTGGGTACTTTGATCTTCAGTAATAATTTATAAGAATTTGATTAAAAAAAAAAAAAAAAAAAAAAAAAAATGAACTTCTAACTCGATTTACTCGATAACGAAAGCTCAAATCAAAAAAAAATATACTACAAAATCGACTCCAAATGTGATGTAGATTCACCAGTTTCCCGCTTGTACTACGAGTTTCCGGACACCCTGTATATTATTAATATGTATAATTATAATTATTTTGATTATTTTTTTTTATTATTTTAATTATTTCTTTCGTATAATGTTTTTTATAAGTGTGCATAAAAAAAACAACTCGTGAAAAAAAATTGGTTTGTGTGAGGATTGAACCGCGCTAACAACTGAGCCAAACCCTGATTGGGTAGGACCGACATTACATTCAATTACATCAATAATAAAATAATGAAAATAATTTATTTGTAGAAGAAAACGCAGTTTCAGAATAAGCTGCTTTTGGGGAGGCTATTTTATATCATTATAGCCTAAAAGCCACGTGCATTCATTGAAGTAAACAGAAAAAATAAATCTGTTTTATAATGAAGGTAATTTAATAAATATCAGTCAGCGGAATGTAAAGTGTTAAACGCCGCATTTTGAGGGAACTTTCCCGGCAAAAAGCCGCTGAAAAGAGACCTGAAAAAGTCGAATGAATGAAGACTGAAAAATCTGGCGATACATTCCCCATTATATCTCTCGGAGATGTGCATAACACTTTACGAGTGCGCGTTGCCCAGTGCGCAACTACACACTATTGCACACTGCACAAGTGGTGTCACGAACAAATGTGTTCATTTGGATGAGATTACAGTCAGACCCAATCATTTCAAACTTAAGTTCATTCTTATTTTCTCTACAACTTTATCTAAGTGTATTATAATTATTTTTAAATCAAACCTAAAATATATTTTGTTTTACTTATCGAAGAAATGTGGTTTGACAACTTATCTAATTAAAAAATCTTTCGAAACTATTTTTTTTTCGTTTGACTGAGGAATTAACCTCCTACACAGTAACTGGAGTCGCTTACTACCAATCTAGCCAAATTCCGGCAGATAGCCTGGTTTCCAATCCATAGGGAGGATGGTTCAATCCACAGTAAAACCAAAAACTAAAAATTAGTATTTTTTAACACTTTTATTTATATTATTTTGTTAAAAATAGCTTTTCATGACGTAAAAGCTCACCTAAAAATATAAAAAAAAATATTTGAATATAATATTATATTTTAACCCAAGTGTTTGAAAAACTGTCCAAAATGAAATCATCTACATAAAATGACACTAGAACTTTATTTAACTTTCGTGATGTGGGGCAAGAAAACATGTTTCAGCTAAATAAAGATATCAAAGACTTATTCTGTCTGACTTTCTTTTAATGGGAATGCCAGGAGCACATAATAAGCGAGTGCATCGCATTCGTCATACAAGTTTATGGTGGCAGACAGGCGACCATTGACCGGTGCCAAGCGACTAGCGACCAGTGATCTATGACCTATGTAAGAGTATGGATATTTTCCATGCCAATACTAAACCAGTGACTAGTGATCGTGATCAGTTAACAGTACCCAGTGCCCAGTGCACAGTATTCAGTGACCAATGACAATGGCCCGTTTACAAGCAACCAATAACCAGTGAACAGTGACCAGTGATTAGTGACCAGTGTCTAGTGACTAGTGACCAGTGACCAGTGACCAGTGACTTATGACCAGTGACCAGTAACCAGTAACCAGTGACAAGTGAGCAGTGTTCATTGACCAGTGACCGCTTGCAATATTACCAAATATCTCGCACACAGCTGCGCTCCCGTCTGAGAGGGTGACCCACACCAATACGGGCAGCCCAACCAGCGTCGAGACGTCTTTCTATTTGCAGTGGGGGCAACGCCCTCCCGGCGGAATGCGTCGCCCCCCTCCCTCTCCCCTTACCACATTAATACAGCAGCCTCTCGATTAAAGGCATTCTGTTTAAGCTGCTTTTTTATCCAGGGCGATTTAACGACAAACATATTGAAAGACTTTTTTCATGGTCAGAAAAATGATAGAAAGTCGTAAAATGGATATGCATTTTTAATTTGTTTTTCAAATAAATATTTGTTTAAATTTTACATTATTAAAAAGAAGTCCCACTAAGAAAGCACTTTATATTTTTTTATCTTAGGATCTATACATATATTATTTCTATTGAAGAACGGCATTAATGCTTGAAAATTGCCGCGATGAATAATTTCCTTACCGTTCTTATCGGCAATTATCGGTAACTAACCAAAAACCAATATTATAATATTACGTGTATAAATACAAAACTATATTGGTAGAAAAGTAAAAAAAAACTAAATAAAACTGATATGTTTATCCAAGACACATCTTGCAATAATCTTGCAGTCATGCATAAAGATAGCTGTCAATAAAAAGAAAAAGTTTAGAAAATGAATATAATGTTGATAGCTCTATTGTCTTCAATGATTAGGTATTTTTATTTTCCATCCAGCTAATTATTCGAGAGTCTACTGTACATAAGCCCGAACTGACTACCCTCCCACCCGGAAAGTAGCAGAGAATCCTCTCAAACATGATGCCCCGGTAGGTCGTTTCTAGGAAATTGGCAAATAGTGAAAACTGCCGGTTGACAGACAGACAGACAGACGGATAAATATTATGCACTTACCTACATCTACATATGAGTATGGTGCCCTGGTCATCGCGTTCTAAGAATTCGGAAAATACTTGAATGTATGAATCATTTTCCTAGAGAGGCGTTTACTCTAACGGTACGTAAAAGGATATTGGACGGTATTTATGTAATAACTAGTTGCTGAAAATTCGTCTAGACAAACAAGAGAAGAAAGCTGAGTAACATCAAAATAATCATAAGGATTTTCATCAAATTTATTTAAGAATTTATTTTCAACTTTCCAATATCGAATGACGCAAATATTTAAACTTCCAACACAGAAGTTTATTTTAGTACCCAATCAATACAGATACAGGGTTTTCCAATAAGAGGTGTTATTTTGAATAGCCCGCTATTTCGGTAGATGTTACGTTTGAAGCTGTCATTTTTTAACATTTGACAAGTAGAAACTACGCCATTAATAAAAATGGAACGAGACACGCTTCAACAACACATTAAAATTTTTAAAATTCACTTTAGTGAATCAAATGCAAATCATCTTTAGTGATAAGGCCCATTTTCACCTCGGTGGCTTCGTCAACAAGCAAAATTATCGCATCTGGGGCTCGGAAAACTTAAGAGTTATGATTGAAAAGCCTCTTTATCTTCAACGTGTGACTGTTTGGTGCGGTTTATGGTCCGGCGGAGTCATTGGACCTTACCTTTTTAAAAATGAGGCTGGAGCAACAGTTACGGTGAATGGATTGCGCTATCGAGAGATGATTAATGATTTTTTATGGCCGAAATTGGATGGTATTGATCTGGACAGCGTTTACTTTCAACAAGACGGCGCTACATGCCACACAAGCAACGAAATCATTGATCTTTTACGATTGAATATCAAAATAACACCTCTTATTGGAAAACCCTTTACATAAACGTTTTTAGCTTAATGCATCGAGCTCCATAAAATATCGGCAGTATGATCACTTTGAATTTTTTTTTTTTATAGTTAGTGAAAGAACTCATAAAAAATTATAATTATTTATTGAACTGGTTTTGAACCAGCGAACTCTCGGCCATTTATATATATTTATGAAAAAAAACAACGTCTATTACAAGATTTTTTTTGTTTTCCTTTTCAAATTGTTATTATACAAGCATAGGTTTTATTAAGTACCAAATTTAATGACGAATATAAATGTAACGCAAGTTATCTTTTTAAATACATCTAAATAAATTTCACTTTTGCAAATCTTGGAAGCGGAATTTAACCCACTTCTTGACATGCGATCTAGCTGAAACTCGGCAGATAATCTTTGGTGTCAATCACGAACACACAAATCTGTAATGCCAATCACGAACACAAAAATCCTTAATGTCAATCACGAACACACAAATCTTTAATGTCAATCACGAACATGTTTTATATACGCATTTCTCTGAAATGAGACGTTATACAGCATTTAATATATGAAAAAAATCGGTACTAAACGATCGACGTCTGGCAAGATCGGTAGCGTGGACTCCGGTGCCGGGGAGAAAGATTTAATCGTTAGCCAAAGCATTTTTTTTAAAATTTTTAAAGACATTTTAAAAAACATGTATTTAAAAAAAAAAAAAATTAACGGGTTTGTTTTTTGAAGTTTTGACAATTTTTTTTACTAAATATAGTTTTGGATCAATACGGTTGGTTAACTTTTTATTTACTTAATATAATATTTAGAGGTCTGCATGATTCACTTCGATTTCTAAATTTACAAATTAATAATAAAGACGTAAATTCCTAATGGTTGAGTTAGGTTAGGTCAATTCGAAGAAAAACACATGTCTAGACTGACTATTAATCAATAATTTATATAATAAATCAATAAACTTGCATGGACCGTCTTCAATGATTCATTTCAATTAAGAAGAAGAAGTAGTGAGACAGTTTATTTTTAAACAAGTTCTGCTGTGTAATTATTATTACGCGTGACAGCTGTTTCGCCCTCTGAAGGCATTATCAAACTGTGGGTAGCCCACTTACAGACGATACATTTATATTATTTCTAGGTAGGTATTTTAATTTCAATTACTGATTTCTTAATTGATTTTTGAGTAAGATATTAGAAATTATTAATGGTTATTACCCCAGCAAAGTTTCCCCAATTAGTGTAATGTTAAAAATTTGACTGAATGTCTTAATGTTAGTTATTCCCAAACGATGACTCATAGGGTTATTTAACATTACACTAATTTTAACATTACACTAATTGGGGAAACTTTGCTGGGGTAATAACCATTAATAATTTCTAATATCTTACTCAAAAATCAATTAAGAAATCAGTAATTGAAATTAAAATACCTACCTAGAAAT
Source organism: Hesperophylax magnus (assembly GCA_026573805.1). NCBI lineage: Eukaryota > Metazoa > Arthropoda > Insecta > Trichoptera > Limnephilidae > Hesperophylax > Hesperophylax magnus. The sequence continues at coordinate 1,891,810 of JAIUSX010000977.1, read as the reverse complement.
AATATAAATGTATCGTCTGTAAGTGGGCTACCCACAGTTTGATAATGCCTTCAGAGGGCGAAACAGCTGTCACGCGTAATAATAATTACACAGCAGAACTTGTTTAAAAATAAACTGTTTTTATAAACCCAATAATAATATTATTGAATATATAAAAAAATAAAAAATAAAATGGAGTTCTACAAATTAAACTTAATAACAATAAAAAAGTAGTGAGACGTCCAGTTGTCGCTTTTCATGCCATCCCTCTCTGGATAATCGAGTCTGATGGAAAAGGGGAGGATGTAAGAAACTCGATCCGAGATGATTAACCAGACGTGATTTGCTCTGAAGGCGACAGATGACGGTCGTTACGGGTACCAGGGAAGCAGGAGTCTGCGGAGATTCTGGGACCTTGAATTATCGGCCGAAGGAGTGAGTTATTCCGAGTTTTATGGTAATTAATTCTCAGTGGCGGTCTCGATGTGTTAATCATGATTTTGATGGTAATTTTGATTACAGATTTAATGAGAGTTAACGTTTATTTGCTCATAAAAGGATTCTTTTACTATATAAATGCCTACTAGCCTAGGAACTGACGGCAAATGCAAACGCATCTTTTTAGAATTTATAACATTTTATTTTTTGACCAATTTTATTTTTTTTTGTATTGGCTGTTTTGTTATAAGGGACATGAGTTAGTGAATGGAATCTGGAAGAACTGCTTATTCGCCAGCATAAAATCAAACTAACGGCATTAATACGCCGAAAGATATATCAAATAACAAATTTGCCTCTGTTATAAATACGTCTTTCAAGCAACAGTAAGAATTATTACAAAACCATCCAAAAATTATTTTTCCCGTTTATACACAAATACACCTTGTTCCACACTCATACCGCGAAACTTTGGGGGTGATTGATTATTCATGAAAAACAAGACATTTTTTCATTAGTGTTAATAATTAAAAGGTTATGACAAATTTAAGATTTTTGTGGGTTTTACAAGGTGTTTGTATAAACACACCTTTATAATTTATATTTCTTTGTGGTTTATAAGGCGTTCGTATAAACAAACCTTTATAATTACTATTTCTTCCCACTCGGTCAGCTGTTCTATTCAATTTAAGATTTGAAATGTGAGAGTGGCCATTTTGTTATCCGAATACATTATTACTCAAAAAAATAAACTTCATTACACTGGACAATTTTTTTATTATTATTAGAATTGCTTTTCTTAAAAAAACTCTATTAGTATTTTTTTCTTAGATTATCACGAAAATTTCGCATCATGAGCTTAGATTATAGACGTATTAACTTTTTGCTGGGTAAATTTACACGTGAACAGTACATGGAGTAAATGCATCAAAATACTAAGAGATATTGTTTGTATGTCTCTTGAAATCTTCAAGGTACATGTTGAAGATATCAAGAGACACGTTGTTTAGCAGCACAATACTCTCTGCCATGCTGTGCCGGGCGAATCAGTTCTGCCATATGGTAGGCATGGCAGTTCGTGGTGCTGCCCCTGTCAGTAGTTGTAACTTTAATATCCAGTCATATTCAAGTTAGTACCTAACCAACACTACATTCAAATTTATAATATGGATTAGGCAGAGCTGATGGCATTTTAACGTACGCCCGTCACTTTTACTATCATAAATAAGTTGAAACTCGAATGAAACATTCGTAGGTAATTATAAAAAGTAGGTACGTACCTTAATTACCCCTGTAAACATGTACTTCACATATAATAAAAGCACTTTGTAAGTAAAACAAGTGTAAGGTATTTGTTGCACAAAGGTAGAGGTTTATTATGTAGATGGCACTTCAATTATAATATAATAAACATATTTCAAGCCACATTGTGAACATTCATGCCACTAACACATGCAATCTCTGCACAAAACATCCGTAAGTACTCGGTTATATAAATACAACGCGAAATTCCTACACTTCTGCTTACGGTTGTCAGTTATTAGGTCACTTGCAATTATTAAATCTGTATTTATTTTATGGGGCGCCCACATTTCTGACAGCGTAACAATTGTCAGCCTGGACAATAGAAAGTAATGATTTAATTAGGGAATTAAAAAATAATATAATATAATACACGTGTAAACTTAATAGTATATTTTTATAATATTTTTGGCCGTGAAAATCTCAAATCCAATCTTACTAGTTAAGGTTTCAAAGATTCAGTTTCCTGTAAAATAAAAATAATTAGAACTATGAATAATGGGTGCTTGACTCACTGTGCAGATCCCCGGGGCAAGTCTTGCAGCAGCGACCCGGGTGCAGCACTGGCTCCTCGCAGCTTGGCTTGGGGCACTCGTTCTTGATGTTGCGGCACTGCACTTTAGCCACGATGCGCCTCTTCTTATGTACCTGAAATTAAAAATAAACGGTTAAAATAGTATATATTTTTATTTATACTTTAATTCAAATTAATAAAAACATATTATGTGACTGGCACGAGTGCCGTTCCGCAGAGTTGTTCCGAATTGCAGCCTGCAGATTGAAGAAGTCTTGGTGATTTAAATTGCTAATAGAAATGTCCGGTAAGTAAAATTTTACCTTTGAATATTGTATATAATAATATTTTTAAAAAGAAAGACAAACATTCCCGGGTTATGAATAACTTGACAATATTTGAAAATCTCCTACTACCACCACAGTAAGCTGAAAATGTTGCTTGTGTTGTGATGGAGGACTTAGCCAGCCGAGGAATTGAACACACTACGCCTGGGTGGGACCCAAACACGATGTCAACTCGGCCACTGACTGGTCGTACACATTTTCCGCTTAGCACAAGACGTGGAAAATGAGGACGTTTGAAGACATAGGTAATTAGGTAATAATAAAAGCTGGCAATATACATTAAATAATTACCGCAACTTGGACATACTTTGATATGCAAGATTGCATGGTCAGAACTGGTTCTGCTAAAAGTCTTCTTACAGGAACTTCACACGGTTAATTATAATGTAATTAATAGCCATACCTAACCCATTCCGACCTAACCTCACCTAACTTAAGATGACCTAACCATAAAGATGAACAATAAATCATGACTTATTTCTGATTAACCCCACAGGCCTCTGGCATATTCCGTCCGAGGTCGGAATATTTCCGCTTGTAATAAAATTGAAATTAGTGGAATAATTCTAATCCGATCGTATCCGAAAACTAAAAACTGTTTTTGGAAGTTGATAAAATTTTATTATTTTCAATAAACATATAATATTAAAATTTATATGCAAACATAAAAAAGTATTAAAAATGACTCACTTCGCGTTTTTTTTTCCGTTTAAACACTGAAAAAAAAAAAAAAACGAAAAACACATGTTTCATGATACAAATGTATTAAAAACATCACTGTCACTTCACTTTTTTTAGTTTCATATAAAAATAATTCATAAAATTTTTCATAATTTCTTCTCAAATTGCGGTCAGAATCTTTGGTATCAAAAAGGTATACATTTGAATTCTCCTGTGGTTAACTTAAAATGGATTTGAATATAATGCGTGGTGTTTTCTCTTTCTAACACCGTTAAGATCATATTTCTAACCATGATAGCAAGGGAGACACAGTGATTTCTACCGGAGAGGTTAATGAATTAATTATAATCATTAATATTTCAATCACTCCAAGTCCAAAGGCTAGATATTAGAAATGGCTTGGAAATAAAATCAGTTGATATTTTCATTTATTCCTTAGTAAAATATAAATTAGAATTTTGTAATTTTTTTTTGGTTAATATTATAAAAATCTGCAACTTACTTTAACTGTTAATTTTAACCATATACCCTTTATATAACTTTTCACTATGTTGATTTTCGTTATTTACTGTAGGCAGGTATCAATACCTCTTATATTTTCTTTGTATTTAATGTACCTACGAGTATAAATTAGATTCATTTTGTTCCTATCTAATTTTTTATATATTATGTTGTCGCTATAGTGCCAATGCGGATAAAATGAAATGCATAATATCCCGTTCACGTAGTTGGGATTAATCATTATGATTTTATTAATTTAATACTATAAATTTGAATGCACTAATGTAATTTGTGAAGACTTGTTTTATGTAAAAGATCTGAGAGAAAAAATAAATAAAATAGGTTTTAGGATTTTAAGATAATTTAAGTAAATTTGAATAGGTATTAATTTACGGAGCAGTCCTGAGCGGTATTCATATTAAATTTAAAAAAAAAAACAATTATTTTATTAAAACAGAAAAGTAAGTTAATTCCACAGATTGGCAAGAAATTTGGACTGAAAAATATGAAATTATTGAAGATATTACCTACCAATAAGTAAATGTAAACGAAACATGAAACATTGGAGGGGATCCCACAGCGTAAAACATATGGTTACCTCCTTCACCGCACATGAAGGACTCTTTTTTTTTTTTTTTTTTTTAACCTGCATAAGGGATTAGAAAATAAGAAACATTGAAACAGATCAAATCCTTACTCTTTCTTAACGGAGCTTTTAACCACTCAGCCACTGAGGCCTGATTATTTTCCGTAATTTTTGTCGATCTCATATCTTAATCTAAGAATTACCTATCAATATTATCCTCAACACCCATATTTTTGGCTAGATATAATATGATTATAATGTTTTATTAGTAACCTAGATATTATCTCGGATATATCAAGGAGATTTTTATTACATCTAATGACTTTTCTAGAGGTCTAGATTGAATAATATATTGATGGGTATAACCTTCAAAGGTGATCTTATAATTTTATTTTTCATTTTTTAAAATTTTTAAAATTTTTAAAATATTTATTTTTAATAAATATTTAAACGATGATGAAGTACATTTTCTTTTGACTATCACACTAAGCTAATGCCCGTGTTGTGGTAGTCATACATAAAATACTTCACAAATAAAATATAATAATAAACAGATGAAAAGTAATAATATGAAAATAAGTTAATCTAAGATAAAAACATATCAGAATAAATAAAACTAAATGCAAATATACAAATTAAAAGTAAGGTAAGAAATAATAAAAAAATAATATTTTGATGGAGATAGAACTGAAAGTTGAAATAAAAATTGTAGATATACTACAAGAGTACATGTTTAAAATTCGTGCCATGTAAGAAATTGGAAAGAAGGTGTGATAGAGTATTTTTTTTATAAAAACTAACTGGAACTAACAATAGGCGTATTTTCTTTTAGGAACCATTTTTTTGTAGTATTTCGAAGCTCCATAGCTCATAACACAAATTACGTTGCATGTTAAAAAAGGCGGATTTATCTAGAAATTCCAGATAGATAAATAATAAAAGAAACAGATTTCATCTTTACGGTGGTGACCATAAAGATACCGAATCAAATGCATACAATCGTAAAATTTTAAAATCCATACTGCAAAATACAATTTCCCTATTACTTTCTACTACCATAATACAGACGTATGCTCAAGAATAAAACAACTTTATTTAATAAAAATGTGAATTTGTTCATTTCGCAAATTCCCAACGTGAGACAGAGTATCAAGCACAGAAATGCCCAGTACGACAGCAGACAGGCCGTATGTGTGTCTGTATGTTTGTTTGTTGCTTGGTTGCGATCGGAGTCGGATTAGAAAGTATTGGCTGTATATAGGATAAACAGTCATATCTGGCGGCGAGAGGTTACATCTGACATTTGGCGCCAAACGCCATTACGATAAAACAAAATGGCGCGCACGAATCAATCGATATTACGGCCTTATGGGCTGGGAGCAGGGCCACCCTAGGGTTGCAATTTTTGGGCTGTGGCCACGAGTGCTGACAACGGGGGCGATGCTGTAGTAACAATCATCGATTATTAATTTTACTTTTAACTTTTTACCAAACTTTGTTTAGGGCTAAAATATAATATTGACAAAAAATAACCGTGGACGTGAAAACCTGCCACAATCTTCAACCAAAGAATCATTTAAATATATACATATATATTTAGTTACACTAAACTTCACACATCAAATTATATTGTCATTTTCTTATATTTGATTTTTGTGATTATCGAAAAAACAGTATACCAGTGTGTTGTAAAAACTCACTGCAATATAGTCAAAAGTTGAAAGGAAAAAATCTCGTACAGGTATAAATAACAAAATGAAAACTTTTAGTTTTGCAAAATAAAAACTTTCAAAGCACGAAACTGATCGTACAGTTTTTAAAGACCGAAAAGCTGTGGCTAATCAAGAAAAGTAACAAACCATTAAGAGAAAAAAAATCTAAGAAATATATTAAAACTTTTGCATATTATTTTTAAGCAATTATTATTTGCCTGAACACCCATGTAAATTGAAAAAAATCTTCTGAAAGAAAATACATGAATTGAACCCGCGTTCAACATCCTAATTGCCGGTCAGATGCTCTACTAATCAAAATAATTTGTTATCCTTTGTGCTATGCATAAAAAACCTTGTCTTTTAAACATTAGTTTATGATAAAAAAATATTTTAATGCTTTGTAGGAAAAGCACCGTTTTTGTGAAAAATCCCTTCAAAGGCGCTGGAAAAAGATTTTTCGCAAGGTTATATACTTTTACTAATTGAAGATTATTTTACCAACACTTAAATATATCACAAGCAAAATACATTTATAATGTATTACTCCAAAGAGGTAGAAAACACTCATTCCGGATTTCATTATTATTATTAAATTTGAATTGACAACAACATGTAGGCATCTACTCATTATTAGCCATCTGTGCACTTAATAAATTATTGTGATTATTAATGAATACTCCAAAAGTCCCCGTTCTGGCCCTGGCCGGAGATAGACAGAGATCACGGATGGCGGATCAGGAAACGCCGGTATTGTTTCCATCATAATGCGAGCATTTTCATTGTCTACCTTAGTTAACCTTCGATTGGGTTCCCGGTCGGTAATTGGCGCAGCCGCACTCGTGGCAGCCATGGCAGTCATGGCGCGGGTGGCACGTCGGCTGGCACTGGGAGTTAGTGTTGCAGTCATTGCCACAATCCTATGCAATCCCGCATGTCACCGGCAGTGAGATATGCTCCTGCCGCTGATAGCTCCATTGTATACTCTCCTGATACATACGCATAACTTGAAAGAAAGAAGGAACCAATACATTTATCATTGTCATGACTGAATTACTGATATGTTTCTACCGCTAAGCGTTTGAGCGAAAACTTTCTTGTCAAGTAAACGACATTCTTATTAGAAATATGGATTTGTTACGATGGAACTTTCATTCGTATTTATTTATTCTCTGAAGTTCACAGCAAGATAAAAAATACATCTAGTATTAAAAACCAATTATTACAAAAATAAACACAATACTACACTTATTCAAGCATCAAATTATTGAACGTAGTTTTATAAGTTTGGTAGTAAATTTACATTGTATAATGATCACAGAAGCTACACATCAATAGCGATGATCAACCACATCTGTCACTGGTCGATTGATATTCTTTTAGTGGAAAATCTCTATTGAGAAAATGGAGGAAGTTACAACGGATCTATGAGAGTTATGCCTTTGTTATAGAGAGATTTAAATGTATATCAAGGTAAAGGCGATTAATCTCAAGAAAAACTGAGATGATATCTCAATTCATGTCTCTTCGCGCGGTTGTGAGATCTGAGATATGACAAAGGCCTACAGGGAAACCTTGGGGCTTTCGGAGTTATAAAACTTTATAAAAGCGATTTATCTTCTTTACACCTTTTAGATTTTTAATTTCTAAGAATTTTTTTTAAATTTTTTTTTTTAAATTTATTTATTAAGTTAAAAGAAATTTACATTTCACTTTCTTAACTTAAATACATAACATTAAATAAATAGTTTTCTAATATTGTTCTAATAACTTAAGATTAAAAAGTTTTTTTTTAAATATATTTATACTCTCCGTTTTAAGTTTATCTGGAAGGAGATTGTATATTTGTACACCCTCGTGGCCAATGCCTCTTTTGCCACTTTCAGTCCTTACAGCATGTGTGTACAATTTGTTATGTTGCCTAGTATAATGTTCGTGTACTTGTGACGTTTGTTTAAATGTTGTGTTTGTGTGTATAAGTCCATTTTGGATTTTGTAGATTAGGAGGCATATGTTGTATTCGTACAATTTTCTTATTTTCAAAAGTTTCATTTCCTGATACAGTTTTTTTGTGGGAGTGTCCGGGTTATAATTGAAGAGTTTTTTAATAACTTTGTTCTGTATTGTTTGTAAATCATTTAGGTATGTAATGTATGTGTTTCCCCATATTTCTATTAAATAATTTAGATGGGACTGGATTAAACTAAAGTATAAGCCCCTCTTTACCTCCGTTGGTAGGAGATGGGCAATTCTACCAAATACACCAATTAGTGGGATGATTTTTGCTTTTAATTTTTCTACGTGTTGTTTAAATGTCAGATGTTTATCAATATGTAAGCCAAGGTATTTTTCGCTGTCTAGAATAAGGTTTATGCGATGGTATTATTATTTTAGGTGAGCTTAGGATCATGTAGCCGGTTTTATTAATATTTATTGTTAATATATTTTTTATTAGCCAACTATTTAGAATATTAAGATCCTCTTGAGATTGTTCTAATAGAGTTTCTAAGTTTTTTCCGAAGTAAAATATTGCAGTGTCATCTGCGTATAGAAATATTTCACCATGTAGTTTCAACTGGCAGATGTCATTTATATATATTTGGAATAGAAGGGGCCCCAGTATAGATCCTTGCGGAACTCCATAGTTTATACTCTCTAACTGACTGTTATTATCTTCTATGCTAACATATTGCTTTCTGTTTGATAGATATGATTTAATTAATTTGATAGCTGGACCGGTTACTCCTGTTTTTTCTATTTTTTTAATCAGTATTTCATGACTTACGGTGTCAAAGGCTTTTTGAAGGTCTACAAGAATTGCTGACATAGTTTCTATTATCTATGCTAGTTCTAAGTTTATTTATAAGATCATTAGTTGCAGAAAGAGTGTTAGACTTTTTTCTGAAACCGTATTGTTTGGCATATAGAAATGATTTAATATTTGATTTTGTACATCACAAATACTATTTTTACAAATATAATATTATTGGTGAATATACCTATTGGTGAAATAAATAAAACAAAAATATTTTGTAACATGCCAATTTCCAGATAAAACATAAGTCATTCAAAAAATAGCGAAATACATGTTCACGCACGTTTCTTTTCCTAATAAATATTATGACCGAATTCGACAATATCAGTATTTATATGTACAAGTGTTCCGCCGTCCTCATAAAACATTACACTTTTAACTGATACTTTATTAGGAACTTGTAAATTAATCCGTTAAAGGCCTGCAGTCCCTAACACGTAAACACATAATTTGTCAGTATTTTAATATATTAACGGTAATATTATTATATCCGTAAGTTTTTGCCGTACACTTTCCAACATTTATATAAGCTCGATTATTATTAAAAAAACGCTACATTTATGAATAATTAGAGAGATTCATTTGGCACCATTCTGAATCTGTCAATTGAACCTGGTGTTATTTTTGAACGTGTTATAGATAGCTTGTTGTTGTTGTTTTTCAAACCATTTAAAATACGGGGTTGTATTCAAGTTATTTTTAGATCATTATTAATTCTGACACAAGCAAATGAACACGGAGACGAAAAAAAGTAAACAAATTCTAAACGAATAGCGCCAATAAGACGAATAAAGCAAATGTATTTAGACACTATTATTATTTGTTTTGCCAAAATATTATTAAATTAATTTGACTACAATAAAAACGTTAATATTAAATACAGTAATTGAATTTACGCTAATCTATTGATACTTGAAGATATATTTTGTTTTACGGGTTTTTTATTTTTTTATTTAATATCCACGGTATTAATATGCCATAAACATTAATTTCATGTCATAGTATACAAGCACTAGAAAGTACTAGAAATAATAATAAACAATTAACTGTGGCATTTGATCGTAAAATAATGGCAGAAAGTATAAAACTTTAAAAGGCTATAAAAGTAGGAGATAAAGTATATACATCATATAATATACAAGTAGAAGCAAACTTAGGGTATATTTATATTGATTGAAGAGATATTATAGTATAGCCTTCTTAGGGTATATTCATATTGATTGAAGAGATATGATAGTATAGCCTTCTTAGGGTATATTCATATTGATTGAAGAGATATGATAGGATAGCCTTCTTAGGGTATATTCATATTGATTGAAGAGATAAGATAGTATAGCCTTCTTAGGGTATATTCATATTGATTGAAGAGATATGATAGTATAGCCTTCTTGTACCTAGACGGAGAAAAATGAGTATCGATAATTTATTAAGAATCTCTTCAACTTATTGATAATTCCGGTTAAAAACGAGATTGCAGGCCTTACGGCCAAATTAACGGGTTTCCTGATAAACTCTACATCCGTAATTTACTAGAAGATTATCAGGAAACCTGTTAATTCAATAGTAAGGCCTGCATATCCCGTTTTTAACCGGAATACCAAAAATTTGAAGAGATTCTTAATAAATTAGCAAATACTAATTTTTCTCCGTGTACCTTCCTTGAAGTTAAATAGATTCGTCAAATCTGCGTATCTATTACTAACCATCTAGTTACACCGAGTGTTTGAAATGCTTAAGTCCATTGTCACATTTAAACAGGGATTTTGGAATGAGTGGCTCTCGTAGGTATATGATATACCTACTATAAATACTTTCGGCGTGATCGATGTTGAAATATTCAATACCCACAGTGCAAGCGATATAGATATTAGTAAATTGTTAGGTGATACATATTGATGCGTATGCAAGTTCAAAAAATATTACTCATCGGAATTAGTCATATCAGACCGTAGCTCTAAAGGTCACGGTATTATGTCAGTCTACCTCCCGTTGCGTCTTAAGTTCTTTAAGTAACATCATTTGACATAGCATAGCTTGCTTTTAACATAAAAAACTATATCCGCGTGATGAAATAATAAGAACACACCTCTTGATGCTGAGTGAGTCACACGAACCCACCCATTCAAAATGCCAGAAAAATACAAACTATGCTAATGACATTGAATGCAACGAAAAATCTCGATTTATCATTTTATCTTTTGATCATTTTTATTTTATTTCTTTTTACAGTAGCTCCACACAGGAGGCCCGTTTTATGTGAAACCGTTTTATGTCCGATCTGCTCCCAACTGTTTGGAGCCAGTGAGACTATGGCGTATCCAATTGGGGTATGTTGTGAGGCTGAAGGTAGTGGAGGGGAAGGAGATGGGGAAGAGGAAGGCGGGAAGTACCTGGCTATTCATTTCCGTTCACCAAACACGGCCAAAACCATTAAAAGCAACGATTCAATTCTGAATGATGGACTTTTACTAGGGCGTTACTGAAAGTATCTTCCACTTTGCAACGTGAATGGGTGAATTGTGAAAGAACACTAATTAATCAAATATAAATTACTTGCGCACGCCGGGAATCGAACCCGCGACCTCGGACTTGCTAGAAAATAGCCTTACAGGTCTTTATAGTTATAACAAATTCCATCAGAGCCCTTGTCATCTTTGGGGGTGCTGTGTGGAGGGTCTTTTCAAAGAAAATAATGTGTGGGTCAGTGTGTTCGGGAGTGAAGGACGGATGAATCCATCCCTCCCACTGCGGTGCAAGTCGATGGATCGAGAGAATCTTGCTGGAGACGTCAAAGGGTTTCCCTCAACCAGTCTCTCCCGATACGGCCCGTCACGCAGCAAGTGGGCAAACGCATCCACCGCCAAGACCTAGAAAAACCTCACCCCGTTTACCCGGGAGCCCCTGCTAAGTCACCACAGGTAGCGAAACACTTGGGGCGACCTATTTGCACATTTCATCAAGAGAAAGGTCACTGGCCACGTGAGATTTCGAAAACCACCCTATCCCCCTTTTCCGCCCCCTTAAAGTAGAATTTTGATACTTATTGATGAAATGTCGCACACTTGACATCTCTAAATAGTATAAAACAAAGTCGCTATCCGCGTGTGTCTGTTTGTGCGCTTAGTTTTTCTAAACTTCTCAACGTATTTTGATAGGGTTTTCACCACCATTTAGAGCATGCAATGCATACATATTATATTTAAATAACATAGAGAAAAGTCAAGCATCGCCGGGTACACCAGAGCTAGTTCAAAATAAGAGGAAAATTACTTTGTACATCTGATTTGGAAAACTCTGACTTCAGCTAGTCTAACTATAAAGCACGATCTAGGTCTCAAATTCTAGATCTTAATGTATATATTTTCACTTCTTATTGTCATTTCCATCTTGAGCTATGTAGTTTTGATCTATCAGCTAAGACAAAACACAATATTGCTTGCCAAACACAAGATATTAAGTGATCCTTTAGACGTATACACATTATTCGTTAACACAATTTAAAAAAAACAATGCAAGCGAAATATCACACGTTTTTGCAAAAAGCAGTAAAGTAATGTGTGCATTAGGGTGTATCGATTTTTAACTTTTTTTTTGTTTTCAAATTCCAAGTTGAAAAAAAGTTGCTACTTGGTACCACAACTTACCAGATTTTTTTTTGGATTTTTTAAAAAATGTTTAGGTCTCCCGCACAAGGCCTAAAGTTTTAATTTTTTTCAAAAAATATCAATTTTTTTTTAAATTTAAAAAAATAAAATCGTAACTTTTGTGTTTATTCCAAGTTAAAAAACAGTAATATTAGGGCATTAAAATAAGTAAGAAACGATTTTTTTTTATAAAAAATGGATTTTAGGTCTCCCGCACAAGCCCTAAGGTTTGTTAATTTTGATGAAATTTTGTAATTTTGTGTACATATATGAACCATGTTTTTTTTAAGTTTAAGCCACCAGATTTAATTGTACTTTTCTAACAGAAGGCATAAAATGAGACAGTATATATATATACATAATTCATATATACATATATTAAAAATATATACCACACATATTAAAAATATATACCACATATATACTATATAATATGTTTTTTACCTGAAAAAAGATAGTTGGACGGTGTAAATTGTATGAGAAAGGTGTTGAAAGAAACTAATGTTATTTGCTATTACTGTTGTTTATTACAATAATATAAAAGATTATAACATATCATAAAATGTAGTAGGTATAATAACTAAGTACAAAATGTTGCTGATTACTTTCCATAAGACATGAGTGGGAGTTTTCTTTTTCTACTGCAAAATTACTTACTTGTTTAAGTATTCGTCCTTTCATCTTGGCTTCAAAACCTTAAATCAAAGTTATGTGTATTATTTACATAGGCCTAGTGAAAATTTTATAAATGTTATTACAGTTCCCAAATGAAATTTCAATTTAATATGTAAGACGTTATTTAGAAACATTATAAATACAAAATAGTCGAAAAAAACTTACTTAAATTCTAATCCTTTGCAGAGGTTTTGTACTGGCTCTTGGTCTCGAACGTATTTAGATCTTTACGGTCTACCAGTCTGGCACGGATAAAACCATCTCTTTCGATCAGCCCACATACTCGCTTCGAAGCTTCTGTGACTTCGTTGACAATTCGTTCCACCGCTTGAGTGTGAGAAGGAATTCTAAATTCAACCCTTCTACTTTTGCCAGTTTCCGCAATTGACTCCAACTCTTCTAGGCTCATATCAGTAACAAGAGGGGGTTCGGTTACTGAAGTGGATTGCCAGTCAATCATATCTATATAGTCTTCGGCATCAAAATTGATCTGAGGGGGTTTAAATACCCTTACCCCTTTCCTTTTGGTTGCGCAAGCTTTCTGGATTCTCTTATAAGCCAAGGCTCTGATATGTTTTCGTTCATCGAACAGCATAGCTATCAAACATGCTCTGGGTGAGCCATGAAAGCATTTCTCTGTAACGTTGCATGGACGACTTTTCTTAGGTCATCTTCCAAGTAATTGCTGAAAAGAAACATTTAAAAAAAATGAATGGAAGCTTGCGGGATTTGGGGATTGCACTTAATTGAGAACCATGATGGTATGTAGACCTTCATTATGAACTCTGCAAGCTTTGTTAGCTGAGGGGTCGGATCATCGGTGGCAACATACAAACGAAGGACTCGATTTGCCAGAGTAAGCCACCTGGCGTGCGAGATGTTGCTGGGGTTTCGTTTGGCCAACTCTTCTTTATGGAAAGTAATCAGCAACATTTTATACTTAGTTATTATACTACATTTTATGACATATTAAAACCTTTTATACTTTTGTAATAAACAACAGTAATAGCAAATAACATTAGTTTCTTTCAACACCTTTCTCATACAATTTACACCGTCCAACTATCTTTTTTCAGGTAAAAAACATATTATATATTATATAGTATATATGTGGTATATATTTTTAATATATGTATATATGAATTATGTATATATATATATTGTCTCATTTTATGCCTTCTATAAGAAAAGTACAATTAATTCCGGTGGCTTAAACTTTAAAAAAACATGGTTCATATATGTACACAAAATTACAAAATTTCATCAAAATTAACAAACTTTACGGCTTGTGCGGGAGACCTAAAATCCATTTTTTATTTAAAAAAATCGTTCCTTACTTATTTTAATGCCCTAATATTACTGTTTTTTAACTTGGAATAAACACAAAAGTTACGATTTTATTTTTTTAAATTTTAAAAAAATTTGATATTTTTTGAAAAAAATTAAAACTTTAGGCCTTGTGCGGGAGACCTAAACATTTTTTTAAAAATCCAAAATTTTTTGTGGTAAGTTGTGGTATCTTGTAGCAACTTTTTTTCAACTTGGAATTTTAAAACAAAAAAAAAGTTAAAAATCGATACACCCTAGTGTGCATTATGTATGAGTTTACAAGCTTTTGCGGAATAGATCCCCTTTGGCCTCGATCCGTAACGTGTGGAGACGCCCCTTTGTGTTCGGTTCAGCTTTGATAACGACGAGTGGATGAATTTAATTTTAAAACAATGAGCCAATACATTGTGAATCTCTTCAGGTATGAACACTAGTAGGAAGTCTGTTATTATGGTGATTCACATTCTGTTTAGGCTGGCGTTTATGGCTTGAACACAGCCCAGGGTCAGATGGTGATATCAGAGGCGTTTGGCGTTCTAATACTAATGCTACCTCTCATCGAATCAAGGTTGGAAGTGATATTCGCGAGATGATATTTAAAATAACAGCCAATTCCTATTCCACCCAACGAACGGTTTTAAAGGTTTTCTGGATAATGAAATTCAAATATTACAAAAATTTTCAGGATGACGTCCTCAGAATGATGAAATTTTGAATTAATTTCTCATAATTACATATTAAATCCATATTGGCGTCTTGCAGTACCTAGAACTTAAGGCTCCGTTGTAAGAGTTCAAAAATGGTTTGAAAGAGAGATGTGGAAATACAAATGTTAGATGGAGCGCGCTAATATTAAAAAAAAGAAAATTTTAATAAAACACATCACATTTGAAATAGAACAAAAGTCTCTCGCAAATGCTTAAGTTGTATTTAAAGATACACTGTGAACTTTTTCACACCTACAACATATTAAATAACTGAACAAAACGTGTTTTAATAATACAGGATTTTCCAATAAGAGGTGTTATTTTGATATTCCATCGTAAAAGATCAATGGTTTCGTTGCTTGTGTGTCAGGTAGCGCCGTCTTGTTGAAAGT
Organism: Hesperophylax magnus; assembly: GCA_026573805.1. Lineage (NCBI taxonomy): Eukaryota > Metazoa > Arthropoda > Insecta > Trichoptera > Limnephilidae > Hesperophylax > Hesperophylax magnus. The sequence continues at coordinate 1,876,188 of JAIUSX010000977.1, read as the reverse complement.
AAACGTTGTCTAAATCAATACCATCTAATTTCGGCCATAAAAAATCATTAATCATCTCTCGATAGCGCAATCCATTCACCGTAACTGTTGCTCCAGCCTCATTTTCGAAAAAGTAATATCCAATGACTCCACCGGACCATAAACCGCACCAAACAGTCACACATTGAAGAAAGAGAGGCTTTTCAACAATAACTCTTAGATTTTCCGAGCCCCAAATGCGACAATTTTGCTTTTTGACGAAGCCACCGAGGTGGAAACGGGCCTCATCACTCAAGACGATTTACATTTGATTCACTCAAGTGAATTTTAATAATTTCAATGCGTTGTTAAAGCGTGTATCGTTCCATTTTTATTAATGGCGTAGTTTCTACTTGTCAAATGTCAAAAAAATAATAGCTTCTAAAGTAACATCTACCGAAATAGCGGGCTATTCAAAATAACACCTTTTATTGGAAAACCCTCTAGTTTTAAGAACTTACTTTGCGATTTTTTTTTCCATAGAGGGAATTTCATATAACTACCTTTTCGGTTTACAAATGTATGGATATTATCATAAAAAATAACATATATTTTTTAAGAACTTAAATATTAAAGTCTTAAGTGTTAAAGAGAAATATGTTATAAATCGGTAGATATTCTAAATGTGGGGGCTTACAGTGAAACAGTTTTGAAAATTTGAAGTGTACTCCAATAATTTGAAGCATCTTTTCTTCACTGTGTAATCTTAATTTATTATGGGTAAAGCAGAAATCTTTTTTTTTTTTTTTTTTTTTAAAAGAAAGACAAACATTCCCAGCTTACGAATAACCTGACAATATTTGAAAATCTCTTACTACCACCACAGTAAGCTGAAAATGTTGCTTGTGTTGTGATGGAGGACTTAGCCAGCCGAGGAATTGAACACACTACGCCTGGGTGGGACCCAAACGCGATGTCAACTCGGCCACCGACCGGTCAATTCTCAAAATCTCTGGCGTTATGAAATGACAAACTTTTCGGACTGGAATTTTTTGGTCAGCAACACTATATTTATACATAGTTTCCATTACGAACTATTGAGCTTTGAAATATTCGTTTAACTTAAAAAAATACAAGCACAATAGATTTATTGTTTCAATCTTTTAAAATGTTTAAGAAAAAGGATGTGATTAATTTAGGTATTCATAAATATGAAATTTATAGGTCGATGCAGTTATTTTTTGGGCCGATACCTCTTTTCAATCGCGAGCTAATAGCATTGAAATTAAATTCCTATTTAAATCTCAACAGAGACAATCGTAATTTTTACATTGTGTTCAAGTTTTATAAAGTTTTTTTTTTATGTTCTCAAAGTTGGAAGAAGCCTAGTACTCGGCTGATTAGTAATATGTTCGAGTATTTGTAGGTATTGGATTTTCCAGTTCAGTGTTTTGATTCTCAGGAAAGCGCAAACAATCTTGCCTGTCAGGGCTGGGTCGCAGGGAGCGCAGAAGACGGGTAAAGTAAAGTGAGACCTATACCTTGCAATATGCATATTATTCCTGATAAAGTGATGTCTGCTAAGTGAACCAGTTTCCAGCTGATTTTATCGACAGTTACAACTATTTTGAATTTGCATGTGCTTAGCAACGTGTATTTTGTACACAATTTAAAAGATTCCAGTAATTACTTGCACGCTTGTAAATGGGAAGAAACTAGAAACTTGTGTAATTTATCAATATTATAGATTAATCGGCTGTCAGCAACAATAAACAAGCAAACAAGTTTATACAATAATTTGATTAAATTTCTTTCATACATAATAATTGTGTACCTTTGCCTGTCACAAAGAATTACTCATATTAATTTGATTATTTTATTCAGAATCACAGCGTATATTTATGTAGGTTTAAATAATTGACGGGTTCGTGGCTGAGTGATCAAAGGCGTTGGGTTCAATCCCTTGCTACCAAAGTCCTCCATCATTGCAAAAGCAACATTTAAAAGTATAAGGAATTCAAATATTCAAATTAGTCAGGTTGTTCGTAAAATCGTAACCGGATAGTATTTGTCTCTTTTTATTTTTTTGTTCATAATGTGATCATTGATAGTTATTAAAAATTACAAAAGTCGGTAGTTTAGTAAAACTCAGTCGTATACAATATTTAAGGTGCTTAAAACACAGTGTACAATGCTAAACAGATTTTCGTAGCTCGAAAGAGCTGGGATAATTACGATAAAATACGTATTATATATTTTTGATAATCATATGGATTCTGACTGCACAGAGAAAAATGACTAATGTTAAATATTGGTAATTTATGAAGAATCTCTTAAAATTATTGGGTTAAAAACGGGATTGCAGGACCTTAACGAATGAATTAATAGGTTTCCTAGTAAGCTTTTAGTAAAATACGATTTTATTATTACGATGTCGGAACACGTGTTTATAAAAATTCTAATATTTTCGCATTTCGTCGGAAAATGCAGGTGTATGAACACTTGTTCCGATATATTACGAATTTACTAACAGTTTATGAGGAAATGGCCAATAATTTATAATTAAGCAATACTCATTTTTTCTCTGTGTGCAGTAAAACATTTTTAAATTAAAGGAATGACATCAATTGAAGGAATGCCATGAATTAAAGGAAAGACAAGAATTAAAAGAATGACATCAATTGAAGGAATGCCATGAATTAAAGGAATGACAAGAATTAAAGGAATGACATGAATTAAAGGAATTACATGAATACATTATTTGAAACATCTTCACTTTGTTGTAAATACCAGGAGTCATTATTTTCTAATCTCAGCTTTGTTCCTTTTACAGCCCAAGTGATCTAACGGTACCAGATCATTTAGCAGAGATACAATAATTCCGGGTTCGTCTCTCATAAAATAAAATCAATAATATGTATTATAGCAATGTGGACTGATGGTGTTGATGATGAATGTGGATTAGAATGACGGATGCAACAGAATGAGGTGTTGATGGATGCTCCGTCATCACCGCCGAAGCTTTCCCCTGAGGTCTGTGTGATCGGAACGGAAGATAATCATCTAGCATCTAAAAGCGTATAATAAAGTGTTGAGGACTCGGCTTTGAAGAAAAAGCATCACGTATTTAGCTTTTGCTCATTCCTACGGAACTTCTTATGGTTTTGAATAACTTAAGTGTTGAAGCGGGGGTAGAGGCGTGATTAGGGATTAACGAAAATTGCGGGAAGGAGGTGGAACGGACGGAGAAAAGGGAAAATGTCTAATAACAATGGGACTGTAACATTTTTTTTTGTTTATTGCTAATGGACCCATTATTTTAACCAATTATATATTACCCAAGACTTTTAAGTTATTTAATCGTTTCCTTAATATGAAGAATATTTATGCCGATATTTTCTTCAAACTATGATTATATGATTACGGAAATCTTATGGTACTGACAAACGTATATTCAGACAAAATCCGCGCATCTCTCTATTGGAACACGAAACAATAAACTAACAACTACTTCACCAAAAAAGACATTTTTAATCTAATTTTTTATAGTTCAAAACCAAATACTTGAGTCGGGTCATGTCAAGAGCCAGAAAAGCAGAAGACTATGAATAATACAATGTTGAATGTGAATGAGGCAAGGAGTGTGTGCCAAGACTGAGTTGTTTGCTGGTCCGTCCTCTCTGCCAGCCTTGAAACGGAAACGGCGTGATGGTTAAATAGTTAGTTACTTAGTTAGTATAGCAATGTTATACTGCACGCCCTATGACTCTTTTTCGCTTTATTTACTTATTAAATAACACAGGTACATTGTTTCTATGGACATCTAGCAAGAACCTAGTGTAACTCTAGAGGTCGATCAAATGCGAAGCTGGGAGAGTTTCACTTCTTTGCTAGGACCAAGTAAGCGTTATAGAAAAAGTGGCATGTGATAATATACCTTGTACAAACCAAACACATCTGGCCGCGTCCTTGTTGTCTCCGTAGGGAGAAAGGACTGCTGAGTTGCTGGAACAGCTACCAAGGCCCAGTCTGACACGAGTTGCTCACTTAGAAGAGGTAACAATCGCAATCACGCAGGTCGCATTTCGTTAGCGGCGAGAATTTGATTCGCCCTACCCGCCCACAGCCCTAGATAGCCGTCGCAATGCAGTTGTTGAACGGTGCATCTCGCCGGGCTCCATATATGCAACGCGGTCCGGTGCATATATGGACACCGGCCACTGGACGCTGCACGCTGGGCACTGGACAGTAGAAAGCAGCTAGTAGCGGCAGCTCAGAGTCAGTATTCAGTACTCAGTATCTCCCACAGAGCCGACGCAGTCAGGGTAATTGGTAATGGCTGCAGCGGGCATCGAACCACTGCCCGCCAGTCATCCGCCAACGGCCCAAAGCACTGATGATGATCATGATGTTGTTGAATTTTTGAGGATTGAAACAGCTGTTGCGATACGACACGACACGATTTAGCCAAATTTTATGTTTGTGGAAGAATGCTGTTACTGCAGACACTCAAGTTACAATGTGTCTTCTCCCTTTCACTTATATAGCCAGACGTTTATATTCGAACTTCTAGGGAACCAATGAACAATCCTAGTAGTTTTTACAGTAACAAATGTGTTTAAACTAAATAATCTTGTTGGAAATTGTTCATCTTGGTTAACCAATTTTCTTTCTGCTCGATTTAACAAACCGCAAAATTCCACAGCAAAGTGTAGCAAAATATTAACCGATTTACATCAAAATGGACACTTTACATTATAATAATAAAGGAATTTAAAGTTTATATCGGGTAATCTGAGGTCTAGAGCTATGTAGGTAGTAACCAGCTAAAAAGCTGCCCCAGTAAGTATACCTGACTTTCTTAGCAGAATATCGGCATTATTTGGAGTAAAAAAGGAAACGAAATTTTGGTCTTCGGTGAAATTTTTTGGCTATTATTTTCTCAACTAAAAAAAAAATTCCGTACATATTGGACAGTTAGGGTCGGTTTGGGTGATGGGGCATTACTTCGCTGAGTGACCAAAGTCGACAGCAAAAAAATGAAAAAAACATCCAAAAATGTCACAACAGACACAAATTTTCTCTATTTTTTTTACTAAAAATAATGTCATGAATCACTGGTTAAATTAAGTCAGGTTCGTCCCTAAAACATTGATAGTAGAAATTACGAGCTAAATGCAAAAACTATAAAATAATTATCAAATTACTTGATTTTATTGTGTTGTTGAATCATCACGCATAAAAAGTGAATAAAAGTTCAATTAAAAGTTTTAGCACCATGCTGATAAATATGTTGTATAAGTATAAACACGGTATATCAGACTACTAGACTACTCTGTCTTCGATTGATTAAATTTAGTGCAAATTCTTGCGAATTTCTCGTGAGAGAAAGCTTCTGTCAACATTACGGAATCCTTTGAGATCATTTAAATGCTTTAATTCGCGTGTCACATTCCGGAATTCCTGCGAAATGTATAGCGAGGCGCCGCGGACTAGTTTAATGTGTTGAATGAGTAACTGACGAGTTTGTTTTCGTTATTCGGCAATAATAATCCACTTACTGTTTTCTCAGCGGCCATTATTCGAATCCACGTAATTGATGGCCCAATATAATGTCAAAAAAGTCTAGAAGATCAAAAGCTTTGTTACGGGTTCCCTTGTCACAATCTCAGCGGAACATTGTTTGTCTGAAAAATGCTAAAAGTTTCCACAAAAAAATTATGTGACATTCGTTTGAAATGAGCGTGCGTTCAATTTTAAGCTTCGCCGAGAAGATATATTAAAACCACAACATAGAAATGAAATATCAAAGATTCTTAGTGGATTTGGATCAGAACGGGAATTGATTCGATGATGGCAACACCGTGTGTCTCAATAATTGAAAGCAGTATTCTTGATTAAATAAATCTTATTTTATTGACGGATGTAAATCAAATAAACTTGGCAACTTTCCACGAGTGTGGAAGATTACGTCAGCTGGATTTTCACCTCAGGGTGCCCCCTGTACTCGGCAATAAGAGTGATACTTTGCTAACGTATTATTAACCAGAACCAGATCTCTTAAGCTCTCGATATCGCGAGAGAAGATCCTCTTTAGTGAGTCACAGCCGGGTCCACTCAGCCATCAATCCTCAAAGTCGAATACATACATTCCCTCGGCCGCAGTAGAGCGAAAGGACGAATAGAATGGTAGCAGAAGTTGAGGACGCCCGAGGAAGACATACCACGATCGAGTGAACCAGATAGTCGGGCCATGTCAAGGGTCGAAATAACAGAATAGTACGTATGAGACGATGCATGAATGTGACTGAGGAGAGGAGTGTACGTAAAGACTGAGTTCTTTGGCGGTCCGTCTTCTCTCCCTGCTCAAGCGGGAAAACTTTCTGGGAAAGAAACTTAGCGGGAACCATTGTTAGTGAAAAGCTATACAGAAAATTGCGAGGATAGACAGTTGTCACCTGGAAAATACATCAATGTAAATTGAGTTAAAAACCGCCAACTTGTATCTGTTATTAAATATCGTTCATTCGCTCTACATGCCCAAACCATCTGAGGGTCGCTTTCTTAATCTTACTCATTACGCTTACATCACCCTTACATTCTTTGCGGAATTAGACAGTTCTCACACGATCATGCATTGTTTTGCCATGCATACACCTCAGAGTTCTCATGTCTACAGTATTCAGTCTAATTTAATTCTTTCTCTACCAGTTCCATACCTCACTGCCACGCATCAGGGTAGGTACCAGCACTGCATTGTGGACCGCAAGATTCGTTTCTTTGGACAGTTTTGTTGTTAGCGCAAACCGCGTTCAGTCTTCCATTGATAGAGTTACCTGCATTAATTCTTCATTTAATATATCTATCAGCCTTTCCATCTATTGTAAGTATTTAATAAGTTTTTACTTTATTTTTTATTTATTACAAGACAATACATTACAAAATGATAACAAATTTATAATCTATTATTCCCAGTGAGTTTACAAAACTCATTTCGGGAAAGACAACATTAGATTAAAGACAAGACAACATAAATACATTAAAATAAATAAACGCAGAAGTTATTTTGGAATTCCAAAGAAAGAATGTTTCAGTCATTAATAAAACTGCTGAGGAAATAGCTTTTAAGAGCTTTTTCCAATGTTTTTTTGTTCGTTGCCGGAAGTTTTAGATTACTAGGTTATATTGCTTATGTGCAATGTATTGTAAGGAGTTAATTCTAAATTTAGTCGTGTAAGTAGATGACGATAAGTGTAATTGATTTTGTGATCGTGTTTTAAGTTAATTTTGTTTGTTAAAAAACAGTTTGTTAAGTTAGGTGAAATGAAATTGTATAATATTGTCTCACTTCCCCAACCAATATATGGCTTAATTGCACCACCGGATATATTCTTCGCTGTGTGCTGTTACTTATTCATAGAAAAATGAATAAATAACGAGTGAGCCAGGAAAATTTAGCGCAAAGGATGAGAATTACCCCTGAAAACAGTGCGGTGATCTAGATTCTATAAATACCCATTGTTTATAATCCGCGAATGACACTCGACCACCGACCGATCTGCGATTTAATTTAAAAAATAGTTTTTTCTCTATTTTACGTGGTATTAAATGTTATTAAAAATGAAATATCGATGTTGCGCCCGGATTATCGGATTGAGCCAAATAAACATTTTTTTCCGCAAATAAAAATCCCCAGGCGGGGAATGCCGTCGTCCGTGGCGGGGGGTGGAATTGGGGAGTGGTGGGAGAGACTTATGAGTTTTTGATATATTTTTATGTGACAGTTTTGGCGGGATACCTTAAGCGTGTATTAATAAAGTGACAGCCGCGATGACACCGGGCCAATAAGAGAAATGATTGAAACCACCAACTGAACATTATTAAATTATTTCACTGACAGGAAACTTGCTCGATGATTACTATCCACATGTCTCTGAACGTCCACGGGAAAACAAAATCCCAACATTATGTTATGATAAATTTGTATGACTTAGTACTGTTTGACAAAAAACTCACATCAATTTTAATTATTTCTATCTGAAGAATATTATGATTCACCCACTAACTACGCCGCATATCTTTGTCCTGGCAGACATATTTGCTTCGTTAATCATTTGGAATTATACTTTCAACAAATCTCGATGAAAATATCAAAAATAAAAAAGATAACGGCCTCAACCGTAGGTCTAGAAAGGAGATCGATAAAGCCCTATGCCAACCCGTCATTTATTTATTGTTTGAAACATTTACAGAGACAATTATTACATTTATATTATTTGGGTGGGAATGTGCACAGATATTAACACCCCAATTAAAAATGTTCACAGCATGCGTAAACAAGGTTTGGTTGATATTAGGCGGAGATGCTAGTAGTGAAAGAAAAGAAAAAATACATATATAATAATAATTAAAAAGAAATATAAAACATGAATATTAAATATGAAATATAAAATATAGTAAATGTACAGAGAAAGGATAAGAAAGAAAAGTAAAGAAAATAATAAAGCAATTATATCTCTTAACTGTTCTCCATAACATATCATGGTAGAAGATTGTTAATTTGTTTTTTTTAAATATGCGAGACTGTTTGCGAATATATCTATAAGGTCAACTGTATTGTACCTACAGACGACACATTCTAGATAGTGGATTGAAATATGCAATATTGTTATTAAATATTTCAATATGGAATATATTTTGGCTCCTTAAATTATGTGTATAAGGGACTTTAATAGGAATATTGCTCAGACAATTAGTGCTAAGAAGTTTATCATGAATAATTTTATATAAACATATTAAGTTAAATTGTCTTCTTTTTTCCAATGTTGTAAATTTGAAGTTTAGTAGTCGTTCTTCATAAGATTTGAGTGAGGCATTTAATCCAAGTTTAAATGATAACAGTCTAAGGAATTTTTTTTGCACAGATTCAATACTTTTAGAATATTTTATTTTATCATAAGATCAGAATAAGATTCCGACAGTCGGTAGACAAAAGTCACTGCTTTTAGCGCGGCCCCCAAGATATCGGATAAGCTGACAATGTGCACTACTTTTCCGATAATCGGGCAAAATAATTGGCTTATTAAGGAACGAGGGTGAACTACATGCGGACTGTCAATGTATATTATAGTTAATATTTCAATTCGAAATTGTCATAGTATTTATTTATTTAGTATTATAAGTATTTATAAGTACTTTTACGTAGCCTTCTAAAATTTAGGAATGTCAATTCATAGAGACATGCGCCAGGATTGCCAGCGTATATCGAATTGTGATTAATTGCGTTATCAACATCGGTATGGATATCAACAATGCGACCGTGCTCGGAAAATCTATATAACATCACCGGTAGTTAGGCCTATCAATACGATTTTTTTTGTTTTTCTTATGTATTTTATTGTTATTATATACAAAATTTTGTTCCTTATATGAGCTTGAATTCCCTCACCAAAAACGAGAACTCTGTCTCTTTACGGCGATGAAAAGATTTTAATTATAAATTATTATTTACATATAAATTAAAAAAAAATAATAACCTAAAAAAATGTTATCTTTGTCTTCATGTATTTCATATTTTCATTGCAAGTTGTTGATGAGAATCTTCTTCTATGTTTACATATACAATGAACTTACGTTAGTTAATACAATTTAAAAAATTGGAAAACTTCTAATATAGATAAGTCATTGATGGCCTCCGCTCTGTGGTCGAAAGGCAAGGCTCTCGACTAGCAAACCGAAGGTCGCGGGTCTAATCCTGGCGCATTATTAATTTGTGTTATTGCACAATTTATTATTTAATAAATAATATATAGTATACTCAGTATCGCCCTAGTATAAGACCACCATTCAGAATTGAAACGTTGTTTGAAATGGTTTTAGCCGTGTTTAGTGACCAGATCTGAATACCCCACCTTCCTCTTCCCCATTACCTTCGCTTCCCTACTTACCTTCAGCCTCACAACATTCCCCAATTGGGGATGCCATTGTCTCACTGGCTTCAGACGGTTGGGAGCAGTTGGGAATCTTGTGCGGTATTCACATAAAAAAAATCAACCATCTTAGAAAAAACAGTTTTTCCGTCGACCTAGAAAGTATCTGACAAGTCCCAAGAAATAATACCGCCATGTTAATTTCGAACCGTTCGGAATTGCTTTTATGTAGTTAGCAGTACTAAAGAAACAACTTTGCTGAGTTTATAATATAATTTAAAGTAAATCACTTCTCGGTATATGGGTACCTTTCGGGAAGCCTTCTAGCCTGTTCTGAATTTACGATTTGCTAGTCCAATAGGTAATATTTACTGGTTTATTGTTATTGCAGCAGAGCAAACATCACTTTGTAATAAATCTTAAAGCAATCACTAACAGTACCAACACGTTGCCGGCCCCTAACATTGGTAACACTGCAAACGACAAACGAAAAAGATAATATTTAGAAATGTAAAAAAAAAGTTTATTTAATAATCTAAATTGTACAGTAATTATTATCTTAATGATTGTACAGTTTAGGATAGTTGCAAACGGAAGTGGCGCCCTCTGTTATATAAAAAATATAATCGTTTTAGTTTTCAAACCGCGGCAGCGCGTTTTCATCTTCTAGTACCATTTAATAACTAGTAAATATATTTTCTTCAATCATTGCAATATCGTTTTTATTAAGTTTTTAACTAAAATGTTTGTATTCAATAATATTGAACAATAATTAATTAGTTAATAATTCATTTTTAACTGACAGCTTATAATATTTGAATCATATTAATTGATATTTAATAGTAACTGTTTTTGTTACATTTAAATGATATAACACGGGCATGTGCCTAGCATGGTGGTCGAAAAATTCCTCAATGCATGTAACTAACAATTTTACAGAATAAAGAAACTTAAAAAAAAAAAAAAATTCCACCAACAAAAATTAATAACAATAGACAAGTTTGCAACCTATTTCCGAGCAAGCTGAAACTCGGCAAATAGACTCGTTTTCGATGACAATGCATTCTGTCAAATTTTGGTGGTAATCACGTACATACATGCGAACATATTCGCATTTTTCGTAAATTGGATAGTATTACAGCAGTTGATATGTGAAATAAATGGCGGTCCTACCCGAGTATAAAATACATTTAAAATAGATGTATAATAATGGTAAAAATACTGTTTTTTATGTATTGATTTTTTCAACAATAATTGTTTCTACAGGTAACAAACTTAATAGCATATAAAATCTCCGCCTTGGAGAACTCATCGCATTTATTCAAAATCAAAAATATTATTAAACATTTTTAATTTTAAAATAACTCGTAATGTATTTTGACGAATTTGGATAAATGTTTATATTTATATATTTGATTTTGATAAATGAGCGGAACTACATTACCGAAATTAGTTGCAGACTTCCTCCTTAGGATTGCCATTCAATGCACAGAATAACGTCGGTAAATTGTTTGAATCAATTGAGCTCGATTCAGATCGAGCTTTAAGAAGATACGTTAAAAATAAGATGGAGGTTTTACATGCGTCTATTAGATGTCTACGATATATTGTCTATCAGAATCTATAGAAAACAATGAGGGCCCATGGGTATTTCCAGCATGTTCCTCTGTTGCAGGGTTAAGACACGATTCCTTTAGAATTGGAGCTCTGCAATGACAGGGTGATCAAATTACATATGCATGACAAGGGGCATACGTTAACTTATACTGGGTCGTCAGGATTTTATTTCACTATCTTTCACGAACTCGAAAAATTGACCTCCCCCTTACTCTCACAAAACTACGAGAGTAATAGAAAGAGAGGTTACGATGGAACCCTCGAGGGCATGACTATTGTCAGATCCGATAAATATCAATGAAAATACATTTTGAAAACTCTCAAAACCACATCGAACTGTTATTGTCATAATATCAAAACCACAACGAACTGTTATTGCCATAATGTCAAAATCACAACGAACTGTCATTGCCATAACATCAAAACTACAATGAACTGTTATTGCCATAATATCAAAACCACAACGAACTGTTATTGCCATAATGTCAAAACCACAACGAACTGTTATTGCCATAATGTCAAAATGCTCATAGGGTGATTTGTCCTAATTAGTTTTCTCTAATGTAGTTGAAGGTTTTGGTATCAATAATAAATATAGGCGTCTTGTAAGAGAACATATCTGTCATATGTATTCGAGGAAATTTACAAAATAATGTTTTTTTATAGGTAAAGCCGTACACACCCTGTGGCGGAAATTATCCTACTTATATTGGCAATACGGCTGCATACACCTATAAACACTGTGCTATACAGTGCATACACGATACGCCGATACGAGACGGATCGGCGGTGAGTCATCGATGGAAAGAAAGATGATACGTACAGATTAGCAGCCTCTGTACACTCACTACATGCACATCCGTTACCACTACAACCATAATACTACAATGGTGTTTACAAGGAATACCTCTACTGGCTGTAACTACAGACTTTAGTGGAGATGCTGTGAAGAAAAAAGGTTTGGAGGTTGTTTTTACCGCCGTACAGATACCGCAGAAGTAAGGATGTTAGAAAATACTCGATAGTGCAAAAATGTGTGATTTCTTCATCCTATAGATGTTTGAGATTCGTTACTATACTTTGAGAAAGGTAGTTGGTCTTGAAAAGGAAGCTGATGAGATCCATTGAAACATGTAACACTACTATTCTCTTCAAAAACCGGCAAATGCGTATATCGTTTTGAGCTTCTAAAACTGATACTGGAGGAGAGAAGTCTCGAAAGTAAATGGAAATAAATAACATCATATACGTGTAACGAAACAGCATGCCAACGGAGAGACAGAAACATGCCGCAAGGTTCATATTGCTGACCACATGTATAGCTGACTTTTTATGGATTAAAACACTATTTTAACATTCCTCTCTTTTTATTTACGATCGGACCGGTATCACATTCAGATGGGCATCTTCAAAGGTTTCATATTTAAACATATGAATAATGTCGCGCAGAAAGAAACTGAATATTTTGATTACAGTTTTAATTTTATTGCTCTAAACAAACTTCGAGATATCATTGGACAAAAAAATTGTTTGCAATTGTCAATTTATCAAGATCATAAACGCTGTAATGACCTTATGGTCAAAGGAAAAAGTCTAGAAAGGTCACAATTCTCAGCATTGTCGGAGACAAGCCAAGATAAAGCTCAAAGTGAACATATTTAATGTAGTCAATGACTCCAACGTCTGTTTGTGGCAGCCGCCAGAGCCAGACACAAAGCTCTCACTATTGTGTCATGTATTAAGTTTAGTGCGACATTGGAAACGATTAAATGATTGCCTCACGATTTCCGCGTTCCGTCCCGAGGAGATGAAGATCTAGCAGAAGTAGGCTGGTATCTCATATTGATCATCGGACGAGTTACGAGTTATACGGTTGGTTAGTTGATAGAGTATGCATATTGTACTGAAAGAGGGAAAAATGAATATGAAAGCACTTTTCCACAACTGTGAATATGTGACAGTACAAAAAAATAAATAATTAAATGATTTTATTCCTTTTTTTAAACCACTTTATTGAGTTATATAGTTTAACCGGTTTCGGTTGCACTCAACGTTCTTCAGGACAATATAATTATATATCAATAGGAAAAAAAAATTCATATAACGTCAAGCCAAAAAATGTTGGCTTTCTTCATCACTGTCCTTGAGGTGATTTTTCACAAGAACGGCGCTATACAAATCATCTACATATCTATTATTATTATAGCGATTTAAAAAAAAAAAACAATTCGCACCATTGGACACCCAGGCCAAGCCAATGTGGGATTAGAAAGATGCTTTGTTATTTTATATAGTGTTAGAGTGAGACCACAACAGATGAGCCTTCATATAGAGTAGCGCGATATCACTGTCTGTTTCAATACCAGACCATCATCCAAGTTATACATTAGTCCGCCATAATAGTAGTCCCTTAAATTGGTGCTTTAATTAATAAACTACAGTACGAGACGAACAGAATGTTTCTACATTATCTACTTCTCAAATAAAATACTAAATACCTTTGGCGCAGCCGGTATGCTTATTACATGTTCAAGAAAGAAATTCGATATTTGAAATAGTTAATATTTTATATATAAAACTTCACAATCACACAATCGGTTATAATCCCTTTATAAGTTATAAATGATGTTATAATAAATGTCGCTCATTGTCTATTCTTTTTCAATTTTAATCATCTTATTTGAAAAAATGACTAATATAATTTATTTTAAGCCATAAAAATAATGTTTCGAAAAATGGAGTACGGGTCTTAACACGTCGATGACTCATTCAGGGACTTATCGAGCACTATTCAAGTTATAAATTAGTACATACAAATATTACAAAGTGGTAATAGTATGTATTTCGGCATTAAGAATGTCTATTGTCCCCGCGCTCGTGACATAAGATACATAAGAAGTCATAACATACATAACATACTATTATGAATGTTTTGTTTGTTTGTTTGTTGGAGTGAAATGTGTTGGCGAATGCATCACTGTAATGTGCGGGGTCAATGCTTTCGTTAATAACTTGACCTGCCTTGTGGCTTGTGGCTAAGTTGGCCGCTAAATGCATGCTTTTAGTCTACCAATGACACTTATTAATGTTTTGAAAAAAAAATTAACAATGATTATTAAAATATGTGCAATATTCGTTACTTATTAATGATTATGTGTCATCTCCCTTGTATGGGCACATCTTTTTGGATTAAAAAATATTAATTTAGTTTCTTTAGGCCGGTCAGTTTAGGTGAGTTGGAATCGCGTTTGGGTCCCACACAGGCGTAGTGTGTTCAATTCCTCGGCTGGCAGTCCTCCATCACAACACAAGCAAAATTTTCCGCTTACTGTGGTGGTAGAAGGATATTTTCAAATATTGTCAGGTTATTCGTAACCCGGGAATATTTGTCTTTTTTTAAAAGAAAAAAATATATATATTAGGTTAAAATAATACATTACCTACCGACCTCATGAGATCCTAATAAAATACTTCAAGTAATTTAGTATTTTAATAACAGAAATAATATGATAATTGATAGTTCAGAGCTTCACAGGTTTGATCGAAATATAATAATATAATAAGTGAGATTGACAACTGTGCAAATTTCAAGTCACTAGAACTAACTGTCAGAAGCACCTTCCTGCTTCATAAATACAGACTTTCTTCTTTATAGTTAAGATTCAAGGCTTAATCTATTTGCTATAGCCTAAATACCTTTTACCTTAATTAATAGCTCTAGACCTAGACTTTAGACTCTAACAGAATTATGTAAATGAGTTCAGTACTACAATTGTTATGTTTGCCATTTTCGATTGTTTCGTCATTGACTTTATTTAAGTCTATTTTTTGTTTTTTTTTTTTTTGCATTTGTGCTCCTGCTATTAATTAACGTTGATATCCTTTCCTTAAAAGAATCAAATTCATTATCTTTTTCATTTACATCCTGCCGTATTATGTTTCTGTGAAAAAAACTGTTTTTAACAAATTATGTAAATGGAAAGGTAATATGCAGTTAATAAATAACATACTGACTTATTTTGTTATTTCGTACGAAGGAAGTGATAGCTAATATTATAAATATATTTAACAGTTCAATAGACAGTTACATATAGGAGAATAGTCTCTTATGCTACAATACCCCAAAAGCGCAATATTAAAAAAAAATAATGATTTCAAACCATATGGCACATATGGATGCACCAAATTTATCTTCACACGACTTAAAACTTCAAGTTCAATAAGGTCACCCATTCAAATTGAATAGTCAGCAAATAGTTAGCGGTATAATCACAACAGAGGATAGACTACAATCGTAATAATAATAGTTATCCAGTTCAGCCCCTGGACCTGAACCCGGCAACACATCAGCATGCTCCAACTCTAAACTATACACTACAAGCTCTATGGTCTGTGGTCCATGTATAAACCTGAAAAGCTCTGGACAGATCATTAGTGCGATTTTGTATGTATGACTTTAAATACAAATCAGGGTGAGAGGAAATTGTCTGGCAGTCATCTTGTATGACAAACTATTGATACGATTTGTATGCAATGTGGCATAAAATGAACTATTCAAATTTTATTATTATGATTTTCTCATTGTTATTATGATACGCAATGGGATTATATTAAAAAATTAAGTAGGATTCGACTTTTTTCATACATCTTTCCCCCCGCGCTTTCAAATTTTTCTCAAATAGCTTCAGGGCCTTTTAGGTTCATGGGTATATGCTCTAAGCTCTTGGCCTATGTCCTATGGACTGCGCTCTCCGTCTCGGCTCTATGGTAAGACATGAGTCACAGACATCGCACCCTGCGGGCGCGGCTTTCAGAGAAAAGAACGCATTGATCGGAAGGCCGGAACTACGAAAGCCATAAACCATTACTACAATTCTATACCATTTATGCAATCTTGTCTTATCGCTTTTATCACCTAAAATTTATTACTTTTGAAATAAACGCTCTTTAAGATGTTTTCTACAATTTTCTTTTAGTTCAAGACAAAAGCAAACGTACAACCACGAATTCCTTAATGAAAAACGTTCAGATAAGTATTATTTTTTGTATAAAAGTTACATGAATAGGTATAAAAACAAGTGTCGTAGTTTGTCGCTGTTCCTCCAAATTATAACTAACTATAATTAACTCTATCCAGGCAACCATGGTAGTAATGATAGTGTTAAATGATTGGCGTAGTCTGCGCTATAAGCTTCCTATGTGGTGGCGGAGAAGCGCTCTAAAAGAATGCACTCGTCCCTCGAGGAACATTTACGTAGCGCTGCAGTACTGGGTAGGCGGAATAGTTGGCGATAAGCATTATTGTAAGCGACATTTAGCTTATGACACAAAAAGAGACTGGCTATTGTACTTGGTATGAGACTTACAATAAGCTTATATAATACATTTGGTTATTATATTTTCACTTGTTCATTAAATTTTATTCACTCATTAAAAATATATATATATATATATATATATATATATATATATATATATATATAATATACTATCTATACACACTACGAGAAAATTTAATTCATTTTTGTGTTGACATTTAAACGAATTTCTTCGCTATGATTCATTCGTACGATACAAACTTACACAGCATCACATTCGCGTGTAAATCAGTCGGTTTTGCTACAAACTGTGAGAAATGTTCAAGTATAAAAGCTCTGTGATGGTATATTGGAATTTCATTCAAGTCCGAATAAAGTTAAATACCGCCCATGTTAGTTGATTTCATCTCGTCTTGTAAGTAAGGCCTTTGGCTGGGAGGTTGTATTCTGTTTTGTCGGTACCTACTTTAAGCCGCGTCTGGCCATTTGCACGACATGAACTTTACAAGACAAGCTCGTTACACGCTTCAAGGAGCTTTGGCAGTCGGGCTTTGTCCGTGGCGCTTTCCTTTTACGGATCATAAAAGCTCTTTTTTGTGACTGTACCCAAATCGGGACCTCTCCGCGCACTCACTTTTGTGGATAAAAAAATATTTGCAAAGAGGAAGAGACCTCTGCAAACAACAAATTAAGCCTCTGATAAAATTAAAACTAATAAAAAAACTTTTTCATTTAATTTATGAAAAATTATAAGTTTAATTTAATTCTAACTTTTTGGAGCCAATGGTAGTCCCTTTGGCTAAATTCAACAAAATACTTCATTATCATTATTTTGATAAAGTGGTATTTCATAGTTGTAATTCTCATTGAATAATTTTATGATTGGGTAGGGATTGGGGAAAAAGAAAGAAAGAGCATGTTTGGTTTGAAAGGAGTACCTAGCTAGCCTACGCTTTATTAGTTTAAAGAAAATGCAAACAACATTTCCGATCCCAGTTTTATTGTCCGAATGAGTACTTAATTCAACTATTACAAAGCTTATCATTATTAGCTTATCACGTAGAATATTTTTATTTGAAAAGAAAGTAAGTAGCTACCCGATATGAGCATCAAACTTAACCTACTGCTAACCGTTCTTCTTACCGATAGGCTATCTTACATTACGCATATCATTAAAAGTGTAGCATGTCAAAAAGTAAGCTGGTCCATTTGGCAGGTCAGCGTTGGTTGAACAGTATAAGATTGCAGTTGGTTAGTAAATATGGGGTAGTCTGTACTTACAGGGATGCACTCGCACTTGATGCAGTACATGACCCCGAATGGGGGGCCGAGGTCAGCGAACCACGTGGAGCCCAGCTCGCGACCTATTCCCCCAAACGTGCATTCTGAAAAAATATAAAACAACAAACTATTAGTCAATTATATTCTAAAGCTTTTCATGGACATATATTGAGGACTCCTACTCATTACTTCTAATACGTTAGCAGGAATTAAATACGCGCCATTTACTAATCTTTATGGAAATATATTGAGGACACCTACTCATTACTTCTAATACGTTAGCAGGAATTAAATACGCGCCCTTTACTAATCTTTATGGACATATATTGAGGACTCCTACTCATTACTTCTAATGCGTAAGCAGGAATTAAATACGCGCCCTTTACTAATCTTTATGGACATATATTGAGGACTCCTACGCATTACTTCTAATACGTTAGCAGGAATTAAATACGCGCCCTTTACTAATATTTTATTAAACAACCAATATAAACAGAACATCGTACGATTATTTTTAGCTATAATAACGAAATAACAGCACACAACGGTTGACTGGTGGAAATTTAAACATGTATAATATGTCGCAGTATTTGAAGCATGCTTAAAAACCAAACAATTCTATAACTATTCTATAATTTCATAAATTTTAAAATGGGTATTACAGCAATTTTGTTGGAGAAGAATTTTCAATGACTTGGTGTTTCTATATAAAATTCTAAATTATTTAGTTGATAGTCCGGTATTGCTAGAATTGATAAGCTTCCGGATACCACAACGTAATACAAGAAGTCAAGATTTATTTCAGTGCAGAAATTTTGGGACTAACTACTATATGTATTCCTCTTTGCCCAGAATACTAATTGAGGGAAACAATTACACCAAGTCAGTGGACATCTTCAATTTATCTTTAAACAAATATAAAATGTTTTTAATGAAGCAATTCTGTTATCTACAATAAATAATGTATATTTCTTAATATTCATATGTAAAAGCCCAGAAAAAGTGCGTTAATTGATAAATATCTGTTGATATAGCTATTTAAGCGCGTTTTACCATAGGTACAACTCAAAAGATAATGGCACTCGCTTACTTACGCCAAAGTTTCTTATGGGATTATATTTGGGAGCCTGGAATTAGATAACCAACACCTTTGCCATAGGTCGCCCTAGTGGTTCGCTACGTTTGGTGACTTAGCAGGGATGCACGGGTTCATGGGGTGAGGTTTGTCCAGGTCTTGACGGCGAATGTATTTCGAGTCAATTTTTGTCGTCTATTTTCGACAGAGTCAAATTTTTGACGTCTTCATTCGGACTTTCTCGACCCAGTGGGAGGGATGGATTTATACGTCGCTTCTGGACGTACCCAAAAATACCCCAGATTCCTAACCACCTCTCGTACCCTTTTCCTTCCCAGAACTTTCTATCCTTCTTTTCCTTAAAAAGTCCCTCTACACACCATCCCCAAAGATGACATAGGCCCTGAAGGAAATTGTTTTACTGAGGGATGTAAAATAAAAAAAATGTTGAATATTTTTAATTTGGGTCCTTTTAATCAAATTTCGCGTAAAGGAAAAACAACGTTTCAACAAATGGAACCGCTGTCAGAAATCTCACTGTATTTCTCACGGTAATTATAAAGTATCGCTACGTAGATTAGTTTGTTTTTTAAAGGTTCAATTACAAACTTGATGTAGTAAATACATAGGTACTTGAACAGTATTGAGTAACAAACATATGTCATGGTGTCAATGGCTGAGTTTTGGTATGGCCGCGCAGCGCCACCACTTGAACATGAGGCTACACACTTACACCAGTGCGCGGTACCTTCTGACTAGTGGCAGTACCAATGAATATTGACTTGCGACTACTGACTAGTGACTAGTAACCACTGGTTGTAGACTGTATCCATGTATTCGACACAGGATTGACTGAAGACTGAACGCAGATCATTCAAAGCGCCCGGCGCCAGCGACCTTGACAACTTAATCGAGGCGTAATTAATAAGTGACCCTCTACTTTTTACAGTGATGATAAACAGATCACATTATTACGTATGAATTAATATTACAACACGCTTACGAAACGTATTTTTTTTAAATGGGGAGCCGTTGCTGCATAAATATGCTATGATTATTCCCGTAGAATCACAACTCAAGAAGTGAAACAATACAATTAGTTGTGAGATCGAAAACATTTCTGTTCGATAGAAAATCCAAATGATGTTATAAAAAATAAAATAAAATCTACATCTATGGTCAGGGAAAAAATGACATTTTACAAAAGAACGTGTTGAAATTACCAAATTTCGTGGCCATCAGGGTATCAAATACATTTTATTGTGAAAATGTGTTATTATGAATACCAAACACTAATGGTAAGCTAGTAAGTACTGGAAATAATTATGATATCTAAGTGGAAAGAGACATCTGGAAATCGCTAAGGAAAATAGTATTATTAGGTACAAAATTATCATCTAGATAATAATAAAAAACATATATTTATTTAAAAATTGAGGTGAATAAATATAAAACGTCCATAAAGTAGGGTTTTTCTGATCATGTGTATCTTTTCTGTTGATGTTTCTGTGAATTTAATATGTTTTATGTACATCATGTCTCTTTATTAAATTATGACGTTATGGTTTTCGTTTTGTTTAATACATATAATTCTGTTAATTTCTCAACACAAGGAAGGAATCTATAATTTATTGTACTTTTTGTATAACTGTTGTAAGTGTATGTTTTTTACTTGCGCTAAGATTGCTTGTATTTCTCTTGGTAAGTTTAAGCTATGCATATTGCATAGTGGCAGTTAAGTTCATGTTGTATTAATTCAGTGTATATGTATAGCATTACCGTACCTACCAAAGCTTATTTGGATTTGTGTTCGTGTGGCTGTCTGTCACGTGTAACTAATGAGGACACACTTTATAATAACATAATACCCGAATTCTTAAATTCCCACATTATCAAGGGTAATGGACTAAAGCTGCATCAAAAGAAACTGTCCCGGACTAAACTTACTTTTTCGTTTAGTTTCCATATTATGGGTCGTTTTTTCGTATGAAAATAATTCTAAGTTTCTTACCAAACAGTTTAAGATGGCGTGTTCTATTCTTATTGTTTTGCGTAACTATATTATGCAGAAAGTTAAATGTTTATTTCATTTTATATTTGAGTTATTAATAAAAAAGACAATAACTTGACTATCTTTTACTGATTGTGATCGTGTATTACTGTGCAAATAAAATCCATACCGGTGAATCATAAAATGTACCCATATTAAACATTTTTTAAAGAAAGATGTAGAAATTAGGTATATTTTAAAAATTAGAAATAAACTATACTTAAATTTATAGTGATTTATTTGTTGGGTATTATTATGTATTGTGTCCATCATCAGGACAGATGTGTGGACATAATTATAGACAGCCCTGATTTATTGAGTCTAATCACCTTCAAAATACTAACTAGAACAAATACTCGATCGAAAATAATTTTTAATTGCGAAAATCAGGACTGAGTCATTTCGATAGTCGCTTGTACCTAGATTGCAAGCAGTTGGCAATGTTTTTGCAGAAATTGTAGATGTGTTCAACTGCATGGAATAAAGTTACAAGAGGGCCATAATAACATATATCAGTAATAATAATAATTGATAATGTGATGAGTTACCAGATGGGTAGTAAAATACACATTTTTTCTTTCTTTTTAAAATATTTTGTGTTTGTGTGTAGTATTACTTTATGTTTGTGATTGTGATTACTCTATGTTTGCTTCACTCAAATGTAAATTGTTAACTTCGATACAAGCTTAGTCCTAGTGAGGTTGATTTTATGAGAAAAAATGTGATTTATGTAAAGTGAGATGCAATAAATAAATAAATTAATGTTAGCAAAATACTTTTCTTCCGCATGGGTTTGATATTCGAAATCCACTGAATTATTATGTGTATTAAATGTTTGTAAATGCACATGGGGCTAATATATATATAAATAAATAAATATTACCTCGGGGCACGAAAAAATGCCGATTTTATTTTACTCCCAATATTCAGAGGTCATTAAATTCCCTTTCGTTGAAATTATTCGCGAAATAATCGAATGCATCATTTAGGCCACATTGCTTGGGCTTATTCCGGCCCTTGGAATTGTGGCGGGCCTCGCAGAGATGACTATATCTTATTACAAAACTCATATAATTATTCGAGGCAAATTAGCGTTTTAATTACCCAAATATCCTTGGCTCATATTATTATTCCGCTTCTCATCGGCAAAAGGCAAAACACTTTTTTGCCGGAATTTTGTATTTTTTGTTCCACTGCAGTGGGAACGGTCTGCTAATTTGAGGGAAGACAACTACCTATATTATATTATGTGAAGCAGTTATTACGTAATTGAATGCTTACTGTCTGTGTTTGTTGTTTTTCTAACGAATTTTCTTAAATCTCATACATATCGTTCATTGATGGAGTTTAAATTTGGAAGGCGGGTATGGGCACCGCCGCCCCGGGAAACATTAATTGGATAACCTACACCTCTGGCATAGGTCACCCCAAGTGGTTCGCTATGTTTGCTGACTTAGCACAGTTCATGGGGTAAAGTATGTCCAGGTCAGTGGAGGATGCAGCTGCATGGGGGGGCAGATCGGGAGAGGCCGGTTGAAGGAGACCCCTCGAACTCTCCAGACGGTCTTTCTCGACCCATCGCCTTTCACCGTAGGGGCCAGGGATGGATTCTTACGCTGCTCCTCGACTCACAGACCCCCAGATTCCTACACACTTCTAATATCTTTTTCATTTCCAGAGCTTGCTCTCCTTCATTTCCTCAAAAAATCCCCCACACAGCATTCCCACGGAAACTTAAACCCCGAGGGAAATTGTTTATGGTTATCTCGTTAACACGTTGAGAATCAAAATGAATACATTCATAGAGAAAGAAATATTATGCTTAAAAGTTCAATTGAATTAAATTGAATCAATTGAATTGATTCAAATTAAAGTATCGAACTACACAACGCTAATACGTAATAAGTAAAAATTAAGATGCGTTCCAAAACAACACAACATGTAAAAAATGTGTTTATTTGACACGAGACGTAGTTCGATAACGACTTTATAAGGCGAGACACATTTGACACGAGACGTAGTTCGATAACGACTTTATAAGGCGAGACACATTTGACACGAGACATAGTTCGATAACGACTTTATAAGGCGAGACACATTTGACACGAGACGTAGTTCGATAACGACTTTATAAGGCGAGACACATTTGACACGAGACGTAGTTCGATAACGACTTTATAAGGCGAGACACATCTTTTCATCGTTATCATTTTGGCGCCAAGGAACTGGCACAGAAGAAATGTTCATGTAAAAGATTTATTTATTAGATACAGAAATTAAGAAGTGTTTTTTCGTAATATTCTTTCATAATTTTGTAAATCACACAAAATCATATACAGGGTTTTCAAATAAGAGGTGTTATTTTGATATTCTATCGTAAAAGATTAATGGTTTCGTTGCTTGTGTGGCACGTAGCGCCGTCTTGTTGAAAGTAAACGTTGTCCAGATCAATACCATCCAATTCCGGCCATAAAAAATCATTAATCATCTCTCGATAGCGCAATCCATTCACCGTAACTGTTGCTCCAGCCTCATTTTCGAAAAAGTAAGGTCCAATGACTCCGCCGGACCATAAACCGCACCAAACAGTCACACTTTGAGGATAGAGAGGCTTTTCAACAATAACTCTTGAGTTTTCCGAGCCCCAGATGCGAATGCCCAGATGTAACTGTTGCTTCAGCCTCATTTTCAAAAAAGTTAGGTCTAATGACTCCGCCGGACCATAAACCGCACCAAACAGTCACACGTTGAGGATAGAGAGGCCTTTCAACAATAACTCTTGAGTTTTCTGAGCCCCAGATGCGACAATTTTGCTTGTTGACGAAGCCACCGAGGTGGAAATGGGTCTCAAAACTTAAGAAGATTTGCATTTGATTTACTCGAGTGAATTTTAATAATTTCAATGCGTTGTTGAAGCGTGTATCGTTCCATTTTTATTGATGGCGTAGTTTCTACTTGTCAAATGTCAAAAAATGACAGCTTCAAAAGTAACATCTACCGAAATAGCGGGCTATTCAAAATAACACATCTTATTGAAATTTTAGTTATAGAAGTCATAAAATTACTGTCAATTTCTGTAAAGGGAGCCCCTGCTTTGTATATTTTTTTTTACTTATTTCGCAAGTCGGGTCTCCTGCGACTTTTTTGTTTTCCATCGGCCACGGAAAACAAAATCATTGTGGCCTTGCCCAATTTTTTAAAAATTTTATTTTTGTTAGATGTTTTGAAAACATTTTGCTGCAAGAGATGCGCCTACAGATGCGTATAGTAATTAAGTACCTACCACGACATATAATGAAACCAGTATTAACTGAATTCAGTCCTTTTTCCTCAGCACATTAGTCTGTCAAAATAAACAATGTTACTAACAATGGCCTTTAAGTCGCCATTATTTTCAAACCTGAAATATATTTATGGTGATTGCACGCAATAAACAAATTTAAATAAATAGTCTATCAAAATTGCAGACCTACAATTTGATGATTAAAATACATATAAATCAATCGTATTAAGTATTAGGCGGGTAACGATATGATTGGACTGTGGATTAATTTATTTTTTTAGTCAGGATAGTCTGAATTCTTCACACAATAAGTTATTTTGAAAATGACACTTCATTAAAATAAATTCTAATTCTTAAAAATCCGGTCCTAATCTGTTGGAAACGGGACTGCAAGCCGTCAACGAATGAATTGACAAATTTCCTAACAAATTATGAGTAAAACACGAATGTGTTATGAGGATGTCGACACACTTATTCAAAAAATTGTAATATTTTCGTATTACGTCATTATATATTTATCAGGATATACTCGGTGCATGAATTCCGACATATTCTGGATGTACTAATATTTTATTAGGAAATAGCCTGCCATCACATTTATAACAGGATTTATAAATAAGCCTAGTATGTTTGATAATCATTTGTTTAGTTCTATTTTTTTAATTTAAAAAAATATGGCGTGTGATGGGTTAAGTACTGACAATTAATAATGATAAATAATTAAGGTAGGTTATTTTTTTGATAGGTAAGTAGGTTCATATTCTTTTCCAGCTTGGTATTTATGCAAAAACCGGACACCGGACAGGGTTACATGGTTTAGTCCGGATAAACTGTCGTGTAGAAACGCTACCAACAAAATAATAAAATATCGAATCTTTATTTTTAATTAACAATTGAATTTAATTAAAATAATGGTTATGACTCTTAAAGGTATGTAGGAATGTTGGATTATACCATTTTTCCTCGTAATCTTAGGAATTTTTAATAATTAAATAACGAGTTAGGCCCTTTGTACACAGATTTACTTAAAAGCTACGTGACTGTGACGTAACCACAAGTAGCATACCGATATGCTACTATTTAAAGTTGGGTTCGGTCGCTACCAGAATTATATCGAACGCGATCAGTTCAAATGCAAGCGTGGAATTAATACGATTTAAAATCAGAAAATCTACATCCGTTATACTTCTACCATGCAACATTACAAATTTACAAAGATAATATACTAAGTAAAACTGCACCATTTAACAATAATACAAAACTCAGACAAACATCAACTCCAAAATCCAAAAAAATGAACCATTCAACTATAAAAATCTTGGAGTAAAGTGTTTTAACACATTACCAGAAAGTATCAGAAATATAAATAAAAAATCACATTTTAAATTTCATCTTACTTTACTATATAAATAAAGAAATAACGAACATAATAACACATCCCCCTCTACACACAAACCTAGCTTTATTATGGTGGTACATCTTATATGTAGCATTACGTGTAATGATTACTTTGTACATTATAACATATTTTATGAAAATGATGTAAGGTTATTTTTGGAAAAATAATCCTATTTTGTTTAGTAAAAGTGTTATCAGATGCCGCATGTTGTTTGTATTTTAAATACAAATTTCGCAACTGGACAAAGGCAGTTTCCAAGTTTATTACCAAACCTGCATCGAACAATAGATTTATTTAACGATTTAAAATCTTATATTTTGCGATTCTGTTAAAGTCTACCGCTAAGGAAGGATGATCGCTGGACCGGCAGATATAGAAACTAAAGAAGCTGCGCCCGACAATAATAAATATATTTATAATTTTATTGTGGCATAAACAACGCTCTGGATCCCGTCTTCGAGACCCCGTTTTCCATGGCAAGAATTTCTAAAGAATAAAAATAAATTTATTGCTTAATTACAATAATTTTAATTCATTTGGGAGTTTTTTGCTTGTTGACTAAACATTAGCTGGCGCCAACTTCAGCATTGAATCAATTAATTTATGTCCATTTGAACACTTTATCAAATTGCTTACAAATCGATTTGTATGGGAATCAGTCTGAGGAATTATTTCCCAGACAATCATTAACACCATTATCAGAATCCGACATTAAATTGTCCTAGAATATTCTAAAATATCGCTAATGGGTATTTAAACGCCATTTCCACTGGTTTTGAATAGATCCTATTTTGATTCACGCTCTTCAAAATACACCATAATATTTTTAAAAGGCAAATTTAATGGTTATTTGAAGCAATCGATGTCCATAACCATCGGAAATTTCCATGGCAGGACACACGTGTTTATGGCATCGTACGAAGTATAACAAAAATACAACGATATGTTTTTTTAAATGTTTTTTTGCAGTACGATATTTTGGGTGCCGAACAGAATTCCGAGTGTTTCGCGCCGTTTGCGATTGCTTCTTTTCGCATAATTATTCGTGGCTTTATAGTATAATTCTAGGAAAACCAACATATTAACGGTCTAACTCATAATCGATAATACAGGGGATAAGAACGGGTTATTCGAAAACGTTACTCATAATCACGTGCACGGGTATTGTTTGGTTGGAATCAAGGAGTTATTCATTATTTCGACTATAGAAAAGTTAGCCTTATATGGCGTGATACTAATGTAATAGTAAAGAAGTAACATGTCACTGAACTTAACTCACAAATGATGATTCATGTCACTAAACGTAACTACTTTTTATCCAAAAGATTACCTTTATCATTTCATTAATCACCAATATTTATTATAATCTAAAAAAATTCTACAGAGAAATTATTGATCGCCTGGCTAACCGGACGACCTAAAATGACAAATAATAAAAACACGTTACGACTAGTAAATAGTACTTAGCAATAACAAATCATTGAACTCAAGTGACTCCAAATGGCAGTCCACGTGGCACTTTTTTAGATAATGCATTTGTGGTGTTGCATAGTTCATAATACTACGCTGAATGCATTTTTACAATACCAGTCACGAGTACAGACTAGGTAATGATTTGCTAGAAAATGCTTTACAAACAAAACACCACGATAAATCAGATCGCAGTAATAAATAAGCGGGCAATTATTTAAATGCAGTACCGTGTTGAAAGGATTATTTGGTCAGGCTATTAAGCAAATATTTCAATAATGTTTTATTATAATTATATAGATATGTAGTAACACAGGGTAGATTACAGTCAACGCAATACTTATAAATAAAATAACTAAATATGTGTCCGTCAGTTCTTTATACACTACCACATAATTTCCCGATCTAAACCATTTTTTAAGTGGCCAATTTCTACAGAAGCCCTCTCCTTTGCCAATTTAACTAATGAACAAATAAAACATTAATTACTTTTGAATGTAGAAAATAATTTTCCTTTGTTCGAACCACTATATAATAATGAGTCCTTTATCAATAAGTAAAAAATATTATATTTCAGTTACATCTTAGACACGTTCCCTTCAACCGTCCATTCTAGTCATGCCTCCACCCCCACTTCAACACTTTGTAATATATAATGTTCACCCATTGTATTTTAATGTCAAGTTAGTATGTTTTGCCGGAAGGAACGATTGTTCCGAAACCGGTCGGCGCATACAAAAAAATATACTGGTTTATTTAAAACATTAATTCTTTCCCAAGGTTTTCCGCAAGACAGTTTTCACCAGAAGAGAATTAAGGATTTTAAGTAATTATTTTTAAAAATGCTTCGAATATTTTGGAAAATAGATGGAGCCATAGTTCTGAAATAGATTTGAAAAATTGAGTTTATTGGAAAATCTAAATTATACCTGTCTAAGGCAGTACTAAAACTCTGAATAACGGGCAATGCCGGGCATTAACTGCAAGAAAACCACAAAGATAAACAGACATTTAATGCACTAGGTTCCAATGTTTAGTAAATTCTTAACTGATAAATCAATAAACAAGACGATTGTAATTTAAATTATGACCTTACGTATTTAGTAATTACCCCCTAGAAGTATTTAACTATCTGACTGTACATTTTATACAAATAAATAGTAAAATTCCATTCAGATTCTGTCAATGCAGTTTGTTTTGCAAATACCTAAGGCCAATCATTAAATTAGGAATTGGATTTGAATTATCAGATCAGTTTCGCGAGTAAGAAAAATGTCTATTTAAGGTCAACCAGGTCACAGGACAAGACCATTATTTTTATACTTGTTGATTATACCCACGAAGTGGCACTATCAAAGGTGGCCAAGAAGTGTTAGGTATTATTATAATTATAAAAAGGTGAAAAAACATTTTACACATTCACAGCACGTAAAAACTCTCGAAAGAACGTTGCATACAAAAAAACGCCTGCCTGAAAAGAGTACCTCCAAAAAGTTTCATGATATTCAACACACCTTTAAAAAGTGATATAAAGTAATTAAAAGCGATGAAAAAACTTACCTAAAACCTAACTTACCTAATTTTTGTTTAATCACTTTTCATGACTTTATATAATGAATCTGTTAAATTGTCAAATTAGTTACCCGATCACCCCTTCAAAATAGTAATGTACTGAGATATATTTATATAAATAAATATTATTAGTATACATAAATTTAGGCGTATTGATCTGTCAAAGAATTTATTTATAAAAATGCAAAAATCAGTCATTACATTCATACATGTACGATTACGAAAGATTTTTTAAATATTTATATTGAGGGATCAGTAGGATTTATAGGTCCAATTAGAAGTTCTTCCGAGCCGAACCCTCTGATATGAAAATATATGGAGTCGGTGAATTATTTTTCCATTTGATCTCTGGTAATTTACGTTTTGTTCTTCTATTATTTTGTGTTTATTATGCTTATATAATGCACTTGCATAATGTGGATTGACTGGATGATCATTTGTGGAAAAGTGTGTGGAAGGGTTTAGTTTTTCCTGTGGGGAAGATTTAACCCGGACATAAAGTCGGAAAATAATAAGCTTTAAATGATTTGTATAGCGTAGTTTTTGTGCAAAATCACCTCAAGGGCGCTGTATATAGTCGTGGTGTATTACTGAGCTTTTTAAATAAATAAATGGGCGCTTAGATCTGGGTGCTGTGTCGATTGTTTTATTTGACACATCTTACAAAAATGCCACAAGTTTAGTGATCGTAATTTACTAGATTAATAGGTATGTTAAATGAAACACCCATTTATCACGTCGGTCCTGGTGATAAATAACCAATTCATACAGAAATTAGTTTTCAAATTACACATTTCATTAAAGTGCAATAAATTATTTGCTGTCAATGTAAAAAAAATTAGACGGCGGCCTTTAGGTATTGAAGTGTGTAGCCTTCTGGATACTTTATCACCGACATGGGTAATTGATCCGTAATTTGATGTAATTTTGCAAGTTTTTCTAGATCAAGCTCTACGTATAAGTGTCAAAGTTTAGGAAATCAGAAGAGATTTATGAATTTTATAATTAATGTTCTATTGCAGATGTATAGTCATTTCAGTAACGATAACGATTAATATTAACATATCAACAACACAACACCGGATTTGAAAATCAATGACCATTATAGTACCGATAAGATAATCAATTCGTTCTGATTTAATGTGTCTTTAACAGAATATAAAACGATTATCAAATATATCTTTTCACAAAATCTTAAGATTTTTTTGTGTTTGTCTTCCTTCAGTAAATTTACCTAAAATTGTTGGAAAGTACATTACCATCTAGTTATCAGTGACACATCGCCACGATAAAGGATCTCTATCGTCTAACCCAGTGGTCGGCAAAGTGCGGCTCCGGAGCCGCATGCGGCTCTTTGGCTCCTCGAGTGCGGCTCTGGCACAAATACTAAGGTCGCTCTACTGTTTTTAAACTCCTGAAATAATTCCTCTATTGACAAACACCATTTCAAAACAACAATTTTAAATATGAGGGAAGCATTTCTCAGCAGGTTTCAGAAGTTTAAAAACCGCAGAGCGACCTTAGCATTCGTCAAAAATCCTCTTATTGACAATGGTAACTTTGAAATACAATTGCAGGATTTAAAAAAACAAGGAAATATGGAGCTCTAAATTTCAACGTCTTTGTATTGATTTGGAAATATTGGAGAAGAACAAGTGTGATCTTAGTTCACAACACAAGTGGTCAGTTTTGAAAGACCTGGAGAAGGAAGACATTTCAACGTCTGGAATAGTATTCCTGACTTTTACGATCAGCTGAAAAAACTCGCGTTTGTTGTTTTTTTCACTTTTTGATTCTACATATTCATGCGAACAATCTTTTTCAAGGATGAACTTTATCAAGAGTAAACTGAGAAGTCGTCTTATTGATGAGAACCTGGAATCATGCTTAAAATTAAAAACAACAACATAAAAACCTGACTTACTGACATTTTCCAAGAAGATGCAAGGACATTGTTCGCATTAAGTGTTTGTCAGTCATTGACATGATTTAAATTTATGTATAGGTACCTTACTTTCATATTATTTTCTATCAACGGATAAATTTTTATTATGGGTGAAATCACGTTTTATTCAGTGTACCCGTAATTTAATGAAGGTCTAAAATTATAACAAAGGTTTACTAAATTAAAAAAACAGATTTGGCTCTCAGATTTTTTTTGAATCGTTGTAATGTACATATTTGGCTCTTTGACCAATAAGTTTGCCGACCACTGGTCTAACCTAATAAAAAGTTTTGTGGCCTTAGATTCAATTTAAATTAGGTAATTTTTAGCTCAAAAGAGGACGAAGAATGAAAACATCGCGGAAAGGCTAGCTTCGAGGAACGAATATTGTGACTGGTCACAAGCTTTTGTGTATGATATTATGTAGATACAAAAATATTGCATCGCTATAAGAGAGAAAAAATCTGCTGGTGGGTGTTTTCTTGGATTGGCGTAGTCTTTGCCATAAGCTTCCCATGCGGTGGTGATCTGAAAGACTGCACTCGTTTCTCCAGGAACGTTTCAGTGGCGATGTAGTTTATCGGTAGGAGGAATTGAATAGTTTTAAATATGTTTAGTTGCAAGGAAATAGTATTAATTAAAAAGTATTAGTTGTAAGTCACTAGACATTAATCTTAGTTATAAACCACTAGTTACAAGACACTAGCTATCAAACTTAGTTATTAGCCCCTAGTAATAAGTTGTAAGTCTAAGTGATAGGAATAGATTAAATGCATAAATTGAAAAAAAAACATTTTTCAAATTGTTTGGTGAAATTTTTTTTGGTTAGTCAGTTTCTACCGATAATATTTTATTTCGTTCAGCTTTATAAAATATTTAAATTAAAAATAAATAAAGTATTTGTAAAAAATACCTGTATTATATGGTTGATGTTCGCAATAAAAAAAATCGTAAAATTAAAGTTATTTTGTTTTGTTATGTTTCTCAAACAAAAACAAAACCGATTTTAAGTAGAAACACAAAAGAACAAACTATATTTTTTATTATCCACTTGAACGATTTTTGGCATATTATGGCACGTTTGCAAAAAGTCTTGAGGTATCAATGTGCCAAATTTATAGAATTTAAAAATATGGGATGTAAAGTGAAATCTAGGTGGTTTCATCAGCTAAACCGCAGATATCGGTTAGATTAAATCGAAGGCCAAATCGAAAACACCCATCACTCGAGTGGATGCATAAATATAATAATATCATGTTGTTAATTTTTTTTTCATTGGAATGCGACCTACTTATTCAGTAAACATCATAAATTATTACTAAAACGGTAAACCTTACCCTTTCAATAACATTTCATGCAAATAGCTTCCTTAAAAAAACAAACGGCCAAGGACATGCATTCAAAAATATATCAAACTGCAGAGTTAATTGATTTCTTCGTTAATAAATATTTTATTTCATTATTTATATTCATTGCAACATTTAGTTTAATAAGTCTTTGGAAATGATTAAATTTATCTTTTCCGGGTTCAAAAATAATATGTTGTCGATTTGAACGATTAATTCTGTTATTGACGCCTTTTATTTCAAAACTATTTTTGTTCATAATTTTATTTACGATGCTTTGCACATTCAAAATATTTTCGTATTTTTTTAGGTTTCAGCGATAAAATGATCTACAAGTAGGTATCTAAAACTACCGCAGCTTTAGTAAGAGTAGGCAATTCAGTTATAGTAGGCAGTAGATAGGTAGCATACACAACAGCCTGATTTATAAAGGACAACATTTTTTAATAACCTACCAAAAAGCCTTAATGGAAGCCACAAGCCTTAGCCCCCTTCGTAAGACATGTGCTATGCATGATTTTTTTTTTTGGTATAACTGAATGAGTCAAACTTCAAAAGGTAATATTTAATTATTGAAGACAATATTAACAATTTTTAAACGAAAATGTGAAACAGAATCATTAACTCACCTAAACTCAGGACCTTCGCCTTGCAGGGGCGCAGATCTAACAACTGAGCGAATAGGACCCTATTTCCTTTAGTCATATTTAACTGTATCATACTTCGAATAAGAACTACTAACATTATATTCATTTTCTCAACGCACGTTATTCATAAATATAGCAGCCACTTAAAACGTTTTTAACAGGAATACCGAATATTTGAAGAGATTCTTAATAAACTAGCAATACTTACTTTTCTCCGTGTACCTATTTGTATCGGTTCATCTATTTTGTCGTTGTTCATATTTATGTCTTTTGTTGTCTATGTAAAGTCTCCCTGGGTATCTAGCACGGTCGTAACGATTTATCGAAAATGTCGATAACTTGTCATCGTCCCCGAGCACGACTGTAGATTGCTAACAAACAGACAACAGTGCGCGTTGGTTATTTTTGTAAGCAATACATTTCTTAGATTTTGACTAATCCTTCGTTCATTCTAACTTATTGGAAGTGTATTGTGTTACATTTCGATTATAATCGGAAAAGGTGTGAAGCAATATTTTCAATGCATATAAAAACACACCGTCTAGGCGCGCATAGGCGGAAAGGAGATTCGATCTTTAATACCCTTCCTTAATTGCTTGCATTTTCATCCCGCACAACGGATGATAAATCGTGATCCGTATCGTTTGACAGGTTTCGGCTCTTGGCTCGCCCCCGCTGTCAACGACAATCAGCATTACCATATACACACCAGTCTCCCCTACTGACGCAATCACCGGCACAATGGTGCATCAGTCATGCTCGGGTGCGGAATGCAATTCTACGCACAAAAGATCCATCAATCAGACCTCAACCGATGCACTCTTTGAGAATACCGACGGATTATTAAAATAGCGAGGATGTGCGGCCACACGGGGTAAATAGTTAACACTCTTTTCAGGTTATTTACACCCTTGTAGGTTGCAAATATGTTGTGTATTATCCGGCTTAACCAAAGCCAAACGGTTAATTTATTTTCATTATCATCATAATATTATGTACTTATGTTACTCGTCTCACTAGACAATGGCTGTAAGTTATATGAAATAAATATCAAAGTGTCTTCAAAATGTCTATGTTTATGTACAAAAAAGTAGTAAAAATATGGACATAAATATTTTCAAGTGGTAATTTCTTTCAAATGTCAGGAGGGTAGAATTATGTTGCGGTTGTATTTGCTTACTTTGAAGGTTTTAAAACAATTCATTTAAATTTATTTACAAATACCTAAGGGGACAGCGAAAGCTAATTAATTATTGAGATGGGTCTGTAAAGGTGAAGCAATGGGTTGCAAGGAATAGAAAATGCTTGTTAAATTTTACATCCTTGAAGGTGGCGTTACAATTTATGATATAGAAAAGCAAAAGTTTAAAATTTCTTTAGCAGCGCAAGTAAGAAGAAATTAGAATAATTAATGACAAACTTCAAACATT
This sequence comes from Hesperophylax magnus, assembly GCA_026573805.1. Taxonomy (NCBI): domain Eukaryota; kingdom Metazoa; phylum Arthropoda; class Insecta; order Trichoptera; family Limnephilidae; genus Hesperophylax; species Hesperophylax magnus. Next base: position 1,841,868 of record JAIUSX010000977.1, on the reverse strand, counting down.
GAACACTGAAAAAAATATTTCAAACGCAATCTTATCAAAACAACTTTTTCCATGTGAATTGATCTTAAAAATATACATAATATCATGTTAAATTACTATTGGCAAGATAAGTTTTAACATCTTTCACTTCAATTATTTTTTACTTTCTCATCGCATTGTACTTACTACAACACATACATGTACATATCATATTATTAATTACTTATAAATAACTGCAATAATGTACTATATACTCCTCTTACAAACACAAGCTAACGCCTTCCATGGTAAAGTAGTATTCAAACGCATACCGTGTACAAACCCACTGTAAATAAATTATTTACGAATACAATTATATCGTATATATTTATCTTATTTCTTAATCGAAAAATATTCAGGTACATTATTTCTTTGCTAAGCGAATTAGGTATATTTTAGTATCCTAGGAGCATTTTTAAGGTAAAAAATACCATAAAATCGAGGCAAGTTCGGTGAACTCCTAGCAAATCCATTCAAGTACACGATGGGTACAACTTCAGAAAACCAATGTGATTTTCTGGACACACTAGAGGTAGAGATTAAGTGATTATTTCTGCAATCCCTGAGCTCAAGGATCTGAGCTAGGCGCCAGTGTATACGACCATATTTGTGCCGATTGTCGAATTAATCCTCTCTTCATATATGGTGCGAACCTCTCCGCCAAGGCTGGCGAAAACCAGACACTTTTTAGACGCATCCGATTGATTGCAGTAATGATACCGATAATTTTACACTTGCTTTGAGGATTAAAACATGAGTAAATTACAATATGAGAAAATGATCGACCAGCAGACTGTCTGAATCAATCTAATATTATATTTTTAGAAAAATGCCTGAAATATTTTGCTAAGAAAATAAAATAAAATTTAAAAGAATGTAAAATTTTCTAACGATAAGTTAGCTATACTAACAAAAAGGCCCGGATACTATTTGAAACTTGAGAGAAATTCCCGGGATTGACCTACACTATCCATTCAATAGCTATCTGGGATTTCAACTGAAATCTGAGGTCTAAAGATAGTATTTATAGAAAAGTAAGCCTTTCTTAATAGAAATGCGTGAAAAATCGGTCGATGGATCAAAAGTAAGCCCTTCTTAATAGAAATGCGTGAAAAATCGGTCGATGGATCAAATTTATTTCCGATGTTAAATAGGTGTGATATAATTTATGATATAGTTCAAGTTCAGAGAATGCCTAGTTTACTGATATGCACAGTAACAGGCTAATTTGTAACTAACTCACCACCAAAACCCGACAGAAGAAAATTGTTTTACCTGTAACCTATTTTCGTAGTACGACAGTGAGTTGTGTCATTCCAAATAATTATTCTTTTGACGTAGTTCATTGTTCTCTTTGCTCGGGCTACAAGAAGGCGCATTCGAGCAGAGCGTTTAGCAACAGACGTCTACGTACTAGTAACTGAAAAGTGCTTTGCGAAAACACCTAGAGAAGGCGTGAAAACACAATATTTTTTATGCAGCCTACATTTGTCGACCAGTCGACATTCTATTGGTAGAAGACGTGCCGTGAATAATAATCAGCAAAGATGGCGTCCCGTCGGCGCCAAGCGCGGTGCTTTCGAGACTCGGTCATTTCACACTTTGGGTTACGCGAGGTCAGAGCTGCCATCTGCCGAGACCCGAGACCAGAGACCCGAGACCAGAGACCAGAGACCCCGCCAACTCCAAACGCAGCAGAGTTCAGTAATGACATGCATCCGATCGGAAAACACTGACTTCAATATTGCTGATTACAGATATGGCCGGCAGCGAGCATTCACTGTGCACTCAATGTGTGCAGTATGCTGCAACGTGACCATACGTCCCGTTTTCATGAACCCTGTCCCGTCGTTCCGAAGGATAACAGCGGGACGCACAAATGTAACGTTTTCAGTAAGCGGGCCACTCGCGATATCAAACTGAGAGTAAAAGATTACCACAACTTTTAGGTATCATAAAAGTTGTGCCAAGATAAAATTCCTGTTGAATATGTGCCATATAACCATAAGACCTTTCGACTGGGTGGGAATTCAAAACTCAATTCAGAGTTTTCAACCCCATTCCCTCCCCGCATTTGAACCAATTAAAATAAAACCTACACGTAACACACAAAACCAATATAAATACACATCACTCACAAACACACAAGATCATATTTTAAATGAATTATTTTCTCTTTAAATGTATCATGTAGATTGTATTTTCATATTATAAAATTAAGGCCTCAGCACGGGCAAGCCACCCAGTGAGTCCAACATTACTGGAAAACTTTGAAATGTAAAAAATATTGTACCAAATAAAAAATAAAAAAAAATTATTCCCATTTTAAGGCCAAAAAACTAGTCACCTTACGTATACACTGTATGCACTATTCCTTAGGTGTGGGTTGGTGCAGTTCACAGTTCAGTGCGGTGGGTCCAAGGTGCAAATGTGCAATCATTACTCTACCGAAATTGCAGTGAGGTGATTACTGACAATTTTACTGAGTACGTTGATTTTTTCTCAACCAGGAAATGACAAATTTTCCACAAATCCATTCAGGAACCAAAGTTTAAAAAAGGTAATTGGTTTTGAAGATTGCAGGCGTGAGTCAAGGCTAGGGATATAGATTATGGATAACCTCAATTTATTACTAGAAAGCATAAAGTAATACGAAAAACGAGGGTGCACTAATTCAATCCAGAATCCTTAATTGATTTTGTGATTTTAATTGATTTTAAAGATTAAGAATAGAATAGAATAGAATTTAAAAAAAAAACTATAAAATTCAAAAGAAAAAGACAAACAAAGATGTAAGAATTATATTATACCATAAAAAATATGATGACATCCAGAACAAAAGGGATTTCAACGAGCGGAAAACTTTAATAGGAGAATAAGATTTCTTCAAGCATGTTTTTAAAGGAAGATTTTACTAATGAGAAATAGTTCATAAAATACCGGCCCGAGGAAGTTATTTTAAAAACTAGATCATTAATCTGTTTGATATATTTCGCTATTCCTCACAGGCGTCAGGTAGAAATACTATATATGCTCTGAGAAACTAGCGTCATTTTTATGTTTTGCACCGATGCATAGTCGATCAATTTTTGAAGGGACACCACTCTTTCTGGAATTCAAAATTTCAGCCGTGGAGCGATTTCCTCCCTCCTACAACACGGAGTCAACCCTTTCTTCTCTTCCGAAAACCCTCTACACAGCATCCCCAAATGTGACAGAGGTTCGGAGGGAAATTATTTTCCTCAGTTAAGTGGAGTTAATTTAAAATATGTATTGATAAATAATTATTTATTAATGCTTTTTAGGGGCTTTTACATATGAATAGTAAAAATTATACAGATTTATTATACAAAAATAAACTGCCTTAATAACAATCTTTTGTATTTATTTTTCTAAATAACTTTATTGAGTAAAAAATAACAATTTTAATTTTAACTTTTTTCACAATCTTTTGTATTTGTTAAGGAGATAAATTGAAGATATTCACTGACTCGGTATAATTATCTCCCTCAATAAGTATTTTGGGCAGTGGGAATACATATGGTAGATAGTCCCAGAATTTTTACGCTGAAATAAATCCTGACTCCTGTTCAATGCAAGAAATTCTGGACTATCAAATGAATCATTTAAACTTTTATATACTCGTATAAAGGGCGAGTCAGTGAAAATCCGTCTGTCAGGCAATTTAGTCAAATTAGTTTAATTTCAATGAGTGTTGTTCAACAAAATTTTAAAACATAGAAAACTTAAGTATTTATTTTGTATTATTTCAATAGCTTGTACATGGATATTGTAATGTGGGTTCCAGGCGGGAGAATTGTACTCAAGTTAACTTCTAACAAAGGTAATGTGGGTTTCAGATGGGAGAATGGTACTCAAGTTGACTTCTAACAAATGTAATGTGGGTTCCAGACGGGAAAATTGTACTCAAATTGACTTCTAACGAAGATAATTAGGGTTACAGACGGGAGAATTGTACCTAAGTTGACTTCTAAGTAAGATGATGTGGGTTCCAGATGGGAGAATTGTAGTCAAGTTGACTTCTAACAAATGTTATGTGGTTCCAGATGGGAGAATTGTAATAAAGTTGACTTCTAACAAAGATAATGTGGGTTCCAGAAGGGAGAATTGTACGATTCATTGAGTTCAACATCTCGGCTGTGGAACGATTAGCCAACCTCTGTGCTTCCTCAGTCTCTACAAGACCCATATTCATTCCTTTCTCTCTTCAAAAAGACCCTCCACGCCATTCATAGTGAGCACTATTACATTGATATAACTTGAAATTACGTAGCTATGGCTCTATTCTCACATTGCGGATATAGTATACCTACCTACATTATTGACTGTGATAAAAAACATATGAAAAAGCGAGTGAAACCGCCATGTAAGCCAACCAACTTAACTTTGATAATCAATAAATTAACATAGCATTTTGCAAAAGACAATGGTACACATAAAAGCTAATGACAATTGTAGAAACGCGGATCATTTGCATATGTAATTGTAGAGCCAGGAATGTTTTACATACAATATCGATCAATAGATTATCGGAGCCGTACTTATTCTGTTTTAGTAAACTGTAAGGAGGCCGCGGAGGAATTATTTTCGTGAATACACGCGCAATGTTTCAAGGACAACTAAAATGTAAGAGTTATAAGGACATAAAAATAGATAATTTAAAATAATGTGTTTTCATGAAATACTTCTTCGAAAACAGATAAATTTCCTATAAAATGATAAAATAAACAATTTGTCAGTTTGTACAAGGAGAATACTTACTGATATAAGATATTGCTAATTTATCAAAAATCTGGTCAAATTATTCGTATTCCTGTTAAAAACTACAGGCGCTTAACGAATGAATCGACAGAGTTCTGAATAAAGTATCAGTTAAAAGCGAATGTTTTATGAGGACGGCGGAACACGTGTTCTAACAAATATATATTGATAATAACACACTGAGTTTGTAGCAATCCGTCATGATATTTATTGGGAAAAGCTTGTGTTCTCTATATATTCTGAATGACTAATATTTTACCAGGAAAATTGTACGCTGTTAATTTTTTAATAGGATCATTTTTCTTCGTGTACAATAAAACAACAAATTCCGGGATCATAATTTATAATTTTGAGTATCTACACGGAGAGATTTATTAAAAATCTCTTAAAATTATTTGTAATCCGGTTAAACGGGATTGCAGACCATAACGAATGAAGTTTTCTTGATGAACTTTTAGTAAAATACTAATATATTATCAAAGAAAGTGTATTATTTAAGAACGTGCATGAACACGTGTTCCGATAAATTAGGAATTTACTAAAAGTTTATGAAGAAACGGCCTGCAATCCCGTTTTTAACAAGATTTCCAATATTTGTAGAGATTTTTAATAAATTAGCACAACTCATTTTTATACTGTCAATCAACATCCCGAATTATAATGTCACTTTAAATTGTAAGATATTTCATTCGTGTTCACATGAAGTGGATACTTTGTGATGTCTCATTATGATTTAAAACAAAACAATAACTTGGTAAATACTTCTTTTATTTCAATTCAGGTTATTATTTTTGTATACTTTGTTCCCTATTGATAACGATCACTCTCTTCCCAAGCCTCCCGGTAAACCTACTACCTCGTCCACTGTGCCCAATATTTTGCAACCTTATGTATTTTGCTAAATGTTTATAGTAGATTTTAGATTTTAGTAGAGTATCGTACTGCCTTAAACAAGCAACGGTTGTAGCAAAACCCAGTCGAGATAAGCACAAAAAACAAAAGTGGTGTTTACTAAGTTATTGTTTTATTTCAAGTGAAGATATTTCTGTCTAGCAGAATAATATAAAATAAACACAAAACGTTGTGTTTTATTCTAATGCGTAGTGTGTCTAGCAAAACTATTCAAATAAGGAACAGAACTATTTATCTTAACGTCCCAACACACTGACTAGACCAGTCATCGAACCGAATGAATAATTATGCTAATGTTCAGGGTCGGCTCAGAGAAATACTATGGCTCGGGGCGCCCCGGGCCGTTCATAGCGAGGCGTACCGCGCCACGCTGCCATATGCCAGGAGCACATAAACTTAACAAGACAATCATTATAAATTAATGTAAATCGTAATTTTCGCGAAGGAAAATGAAGCTATTAAACATGTTTTATGCATGCGTTGCTTTGACGGCTTTGCTAGTGGCGCATAGCGAGTACGGCGCTCTTTCGTTTATACAAGCGCGAATGTACGTAATGAAAAATGATCTGCGTAATAATAATTCAAAGGAACAAGGCAATGGGTGTACACTATGCATATGATAATTAAATTCCTGATACTTTGGCATTGTGCCGTGTAATAAATGGGTTTTTTGTTGTTTACAGTGTAAATAAACAACGATGATGTGGATGAAATGTCAATAATTGAGTTTCATTTTGCATTTCACACAGTCCATTGAACAGAAATCGTATTATTATGGTAAATACAAAAACAAACGTACCTCTTTCACAAACAGGACTTAGTTCTCTACAACGCAAACATCAATTCTCACCATGAAAGTAATTAGAAAATACGAAATATCCACCATGCAAGGAGACATGAAAAATGGAAAATTGAAAAACATTACAAGATAAAACGAAGAATCAGTGGATAGGAGCAAGGCAAAGAATGATAATTTTAGGGTCACAATCTCCACACTAAAGTAATACCATGTTGAGAGCGTAGAAAAAAAAATAACACTTTTAACGAATACGATTTATCTATCATATGTACATATATGTTACATTAGCTGTAAAACATGGCCGATATCTTCAGAAACATTTTAATATTTTGTCCCTTCAAATATGTTATGGCCAATCGGGGTTTCTTGTGAGGCTGAATGTATTGAGGAGAAGAAGGAGACGTAGAAAAAAAGGTGGGGGAGTACACGGCTATTCAGATCTGGTAATCAAACACCAAAGCTGGTTCTAGCAACCTTTCAATTCTGAATGGTCGTATTGAATGGAGATACTGAGAGTACCTTCCCCTCGGAACTTGCCGCAAATATACTATATTTTATTATTTTTAATTAATTCAAAATTAAGGAAAACAAATTCATGAAATAAAATTTTCTTGCGCACGCCGGGATTTGAACCCAACACCTTCGAATTGCTAGTCGAAAGGCTTACCCCTCCACCATGGAGGCCTTCAAACTAAATTAATATAAAACATACAACATCAAAAAACTAGTGCCATGGGTTAACTATTTAATAAGCGCCCAGAGAATGGGTATTGTTTGTGTTGGTTTCCCCCGATGCGGCCCTGACCGGCCCAACCTTGGTTCAATCAAAAGTTTCGTGCATGAATTATAACATGACATAACGACACACTTGGCTTGTATTATGAATTTGTTATACACGTTTTATTATGTCGTATATAATAATTAATGCCTTTTTAAATTGATCCATCAGAAGGAAGTAATTAATATAAACAGAATAAAACTAGTTAAGTGAGTATATCCTAAATTATAGAACCCAGGCAGGGAGTAAAGAGTTGCGAGCATACGAACAACGCAACACGAACACCACATGATCTGTGTGAATTATGACAGGTGTTTTAAATTTTTTATATATTTGGTCATGTCAAATAATTTTCGTAATTAATTATAAAAGCAATAAAATAATATATGATCACCGGGGATTTTCGCAAGGTGTTGGCGGTGCCCTTTAAAGTTTTATGGGGGAGTTGACTAACCATAACTTTTTTAACGATTAATAAACTTTACTAAATGCGTCAAATAAAAAGAGGAATTGTATACGAAATTTTTCGGCGAATCAATAATACTGTAGGTCCAATGCAGTGATATTTAGTATTTTTTACAACGTACAATTAAATGACTTACATATAATACAACTAAAGCCAATATATTTACAAAGCGTTCCGAATTTTCGATTTTACTTCAACGTTGCTTGAAATAGCGTCAGCTTTTAAATTTTTTTTTGCTGAAACAAATGAACACCACTCGTTTTCAGTCAAGCGACATCCCTCAAATTGCGGGTGCCATAGTCCCACATCTGCCCTGATGATTGACCCTGTAAAGCTGTCCGAAAAGTTGACCAAAGAAGGAGGAAGCGCAACACGGCACGATAACCTAAAAATACTCACGATAAAAGGTGATATTTAATACAAACCAATAATAACTAGGTTACATTATTATAAGTGGGATAAACCTTCTGATGATCAATTTAAAGTAACTTTTAATACGTTATACTAGGTAGTTTATTTATAAAATAAGTTTCCAGGAGTATTGGGTCGCGTTTTTAGTGGTTGTGTGCATTTATTGGGCTTGTTTATGTCTATGAGTTAATCTCGGATGATTTTAGATCGACAATAAATTTGTCGGCTTCTTAAGAGAGAAATTTTACGTCTTTGTTAGCGTTTATGTGCGGAAATTTTATAATACGATGAAGATAACTGGTATCTTTCTAATTTTTTTCTACTATTTATATATTTTCCAATATTTATTTCTTTATTTTTTCTCCATAAAACGGTTATGCATCAATATATTACGGAGCAGATGATGAATTTGAGATACATGTAAGTATAAAAGGTCATGGGGGCAGTTTTACTATTTTGTGACATATGTCAAAAGATAGTTGCTGAACTGTCGATATGTGACGTTAAAAATATCGATGGTTAATGCAGTATCGTTAAGCAGGTGAATCGCTCTGTTGATTGGCGCGTTCTGATAAGCAGAAATTCTCACTTTCAGAGTATATAAATTTCATGGAATCTTCCACGAGTATACTTGTTAGGCATACGTAGTTAACCTCTTTCAATATAAATGTATAAATGTAACCTTCACTGGTTCAAGTGCCTTGAAAGAATCCAGTAAAAACTGTGCTGGATGGTGTTTAAATCCATCAATGAAATGGCCCCACCCTACATCTCTGAACTATGCGTCCCGGAAAACACTGGTCTGAGGCAGTCAACTCTTAGATCAGGAACATCATCAGCTGTAGGCAGACTGATAGAACCTATAAGCAAGCCAAATATTAAGTTTGGTGATCGCGCTTTCGGAGTATCTGGGCCGAAGGCTTGGAATAAACTCCCTCCGGAACTAAGATCCATAACAAGTCCATCAAAATTCAGGTCTAAACTAAAAACTTACCTTTTTAAGCTGTCGTACCCTTAAATTAAATATACCATTCCTAAGAGAAAGTCCAGTTATATTTAATTTTCCAATTATGTCCTAAATCCTGTATCTAAATTTCGCTAATAAACAATTAGATAATGTTAATTAAGTGTTAATCTCAAGTGACCTACCAGGTAAGTATTGTACTGTATACTATCTCCATAAATAGTTAAGTAATAACATAGATCACTGTAGAAATGTATTATAAGTTTGTACAGCGCCCTTGAGGTGATTTTGCACAAAAACGGCGCTATACAAGTCATCCAATTATTATCATTATTATTATTAAGATAAGTTCCAGAGATTAGTTAAAAAAACGTTTATCTAATAATATTTTTCGGCGTGGATTTAATGTGTTGAAATCGAGCATCCCTGTTAAGAACAAGGATACTCTTGTGTACTTTTCGATTTCTAGAATATGGTTTTGTTCAGAAGGGGCCGAATAATGGAGCTATATTCCAGGATACCATATATTTATCTATACGTGAATAGAAAATTAGAGATATGAGTTAATGCATTCAAATATTTTTATTCAATTTGTGGTAGATATGACTAACGACTATGAATTAAAGTTTCCGAGAAAAAACGTAAATAATCACCAGTATCAACACTCGAAACAATCATTTTACGAACTTTCGTGGAAATTTGACAAATCGATTAAATATATCCGCACTTATAATAATTCTAGGAAAATTTAGCATTAATCACTAATACAAAAAGCAACAATGATGAAATACATTTTTAATCGAAAAATTAATGATTAGTCTGTAAAATCCTTGAATATACTTTCTAATTATAGCAGTTTATTTGCGGTTACTTCTCATCACAACAGTCTAAGTAACAAGTTAACCTCCCTACCAAATTATATACGAATGTTTTTAAAAATAAACACATAAACATATAAGTTTAAAATAAGAAAAAATGTACATCATATTTTTCTATTTTTTACTGAAAACTAGATTTGATGTGATTTTAGTAATTTATTTTTGTGAGGCTGCGAGAAAGTTTTTCTCTTTATTTGACAAAATGAAAAAAAAACGTGAAAACTGTAAACTGTCCTACTAACTACTCCCAACCATCTGGAGTTAGGAGAGTATGTTATGAGGCTGAAGGTGGAGGGGAAGTGAAGGAGATGGGGAAGAGGAAGGTGGGTGGGGGAATTACTGGCTATTCAGATTTGATCACCAAACACGGCTAAGCCATTTAAAGCAACCATTCAATTGAATTCGTATCTACATTACATGCGTTGTTCCATAGTGGGGCTTCATCGAATTATATATTATTTTCCCACGTATTTGAGTAGTGAAAACACAAAAATATTTCTTACATAACGTGATGACATAATTATGTATTTTTCACAGATAAAGTACTGTTTTACATATCACGCGCATACTGGTCTGTAAAATGTGTCTGTAAAGTAAATTCTGACAAAATCTCCATAGCAACTAGATATTCTCAGCATCCAAGTGATTAGGAATTGATTTCAAAGTTGATATATACTGAACCAAAACGCTCGTCACATTTGCATTAGGTGCCACTTCATCTTTTGAATTATATTAACTATCCACCAAAATGTGAGAAGTATTTGCAAACAAATTATTTACTTTCACTAATGGCGCCCTTGGGGACATTTCTCAGGAAAACGGTGCTAAACGAATAGGAATTAACTAGCCAATTATTGTTAAGTTGACGAGTTACATATTATACTAATTATTTATTGAGACAATCGTGCCTTTTTCGGGGAAGTTAAGCAGGTATAAGATTTGAATTAAAAAATGAAAATAAATATATTACTTTTGAGAATTTCAAATAATATCAGGTACTAGCGTTTTATATCGGGATGTGTAAATAACGCGTCTTTAAGTGTACAAGTGTTGGGAAAGGAAAGAAAAGGAACAAAGGTAAGATTAAAGGGAGAGATTAAAACGCCGGGATTAGAAATACTTTCTTAATTGAATACTCGAACTAAATGCAATCTAGACAGTGTCTTAGATAAATATAGGGTTTTCCAATAAGAGGTATTATTTTGAATATTAATTAAGGCATTCATGATTTTTTATAGCCGGAATTGGATGGTATTGATCTGGACAACGTTTACTTTCAACGAGACGGCGCTACGTGCCACACAAGCAACGAAACCATTGATCTTTTACGGGAAAAGTTCCCGGACCGTGTTATCTCTCGAAGAGGTGATCACAATTGGCCACCGAGATCTTGTGATTTAACACCTTGCAACTTCTTCCTTTGGAGCCACGTGAAAAACAAGGTCTACGCCAACAGCCAAGCGTCTATTCAAGACCTCAAAGATGGAATTCGTGAGGCTATCGGGGACATAAGGCAGCCACTTTGCGTTTTGGTTATGGAAAATTTTATGAAAAGGATATGGTCCTGTAGGCGTGGTCGTGGTGGTCATTTGACTGATGATATTTTTCACTATTAACGGCATACTTTCCTCTTTATAATGAAATAAACATTTGATCATTTATATTAAAAATGGCATTTTTCTTTGAATATCAAAATAACACCTCTTATTGGAAAATCCTATATATCTTATTTTAATTTTAATGTGCGATATTTAGTTCGAGTTGATTCTTGCGATCATACATAAAGATAGCAAATAAAAATGTGCGGTGAAAAAAATGAAGGCAATGTCGGTAATTCTTATTCGAAGTATGATACAGTTAAATATGACCGAATGGGATAGGGTCCCGTTAGCTCAGTTGGTAGAGCGGTGACCCGGCAGGCAAGGGTCCTGGGTTCGAGTCCTAGATGTGACCGTATCATTTTATAATTTTTCTGTTTCAAATATTCGTCTATGAATTGCTAATATTGTCTTCAATAATTAAATATTACATTTTAAGGTTTTACTCATTAAGTTATTACAAAAAATATAAAATACTTTACTTTATTTAGTACAGGATGCCACTAAATATTATTTTAAAAATAACATACAAGTTGGTGTACATTCTTCTAAAATAGAGAATAGTACTCAGAAAATCAAATAAAAAAGGAGGGTCTATAGAAAATTCCATACCGTATAATATTGTATAGTACTGTAATTGATAAAACACCAAGCAAGCGATCCCGCATGAAAAGATGATGAACAGAAATTAATGTAAACTTAAATAATTTATATTAAAATTTTTACTTAAATTTGTTAACTCAGCGGGAATTCGCTCCAGAATCGGGAAAAGCAACAAAAAGCTCAAGCCTAGGACCAAAGCTCTGCTACATTGGATCAGCGATAGCAAAAAAATTGTAGAATGAAAAATATTGAAAACGGAAATTATTTTCTCTCGTTTTCTTGAAGTGTTCAAAATATAATTATTTTAAAATCTGAATCTCCAGATTGAGAGTGTTTATGATTATTGAAGATTATCTTGCCAGACATGCCCGATGCCCAATAAACTCGTCGTGAAACTGTTTTGACAAAAAACGAGAAATATCGCCGTTTTTATTCGACTAATTTCCACGAATTTTCTTTTCTTTCAGCTTTGATTTGTTCACTAAGAATGTGAGCCAATAACTTTGGAAATGCTATTATCGAGGCTAGACAAGAAAGTATTTAACTACTTGACAAAATAAATAATTCGAATATTTTGTTCTTTATTTATCTACATTGTCAAACGTACCTACAGCTTACCCCAATTAATCAGTACATTTATTGAAGCCACATTAAGAGATCCTTATGTGACAAGTTTAATGTTTTTGTGCTATCGCAAGCCAATTAATTGTACAGAAAAAATAATAACATCTAATGTTCTCATAAAAAATCCCCATACGTTAGAAACGTACTTAGAGCCAATGTACATAATTTTAGGAAAACTTTTTTATCATCAAGCGTCAACATACCTGAGCGAGAGCGGTTCAGTTCCTAGATAGCCAATACTAATCCATGCAATAACTGCGCGATTCAAGCGCGAAAAGTAGCCACGTACGTAGAAACCTTATTGATATAAAATATTGCTATTTCCTTGAATTATTCGTAATCAGGTTTAAAACGGGATTGAAGACCTTTGACTAATGAATTTATAGGTCTTCTGATAAACTTTTAGTAAAACATTAATGTGTTATTGCGATCACGTCGGAACTCGTGTTCATAAAAATTCTAATATTTTCGCATTTCGTCAATTAATATTATCAGGATATAGGTGCCAGATCGCAGGTGCCTAAACACGTGTTCCGATATATCATCAACGTACTCAAAGTTTTAGTTTCGGAAACAGTTTGCAATCCCGTTTTTAACAGGATTTTAATAAATTAGCATTACTCATCTTTCTCCGCGCGCCTTGGGGTTTCGCTGAATGTATAAGTGTAGAGTAGGTAAAAGTTTGTTTTCTAGTTTCACCACAATAAAGAAAAAATCCAGCACGAAAACTTCAATTTAAAAATATTATTTGTCATGTAAAAAATATACATTTTGTTAAAGCGAAGAATGTGCATGAAAAAAATGGTTAAACATGATTGAAGCACTCCCATTCTCTCTCTGCCTTCCCCTGCACAGAATTTGCGTGATGTTTTACAAGTTAGAAACATTATGGTTTTTTTCATTACAGTCTGAAATATTGTGATAATTATTCCGGTTAATAGAGCTTACCAAAAGTTCATATATAGAATAATGTTTAATTCTATCAAAACAAATATAAACGATATCAGTAGCCGCCGGTACGCGACTAGTTTCACGGACCAATGGACCAAATCCCCCCGTGATATCATCGTATATTCCAGAGAGAAAGATATAATAAAATACACAACCTCTATACATATGTACTTTGCCTAGATTGGTTTAATACGCGTAATATATGTAATATCCGAGGCGCCACTACCACCGGCGGAAGGTTATTTGAAATAGATTTAATAACTTACCGCCGGCAGACATGGCCAGTTACGAGTCATAAAATACTCATAAATTCGACTCTGCGATCGATGCAAATTGTAGGACTGACTTGATTCGGCCAAGTCGCACAGGACGGTGATTTCCATACAAGTTTAGCGCACTCATTATGTCTGCATTTATGTAACGTTTTTAATTTTTTTTATAAATTATAGGTAAAAATGAAAACATTATCCCAGCGTAGTTTGTACCAGACGCTTGTAAGTAAAAGTTTGTTTATTTTGAAATATTATTGCTCACTCACTCACTAAAACAAATACAATTTTTCTCGTGGATTTTGCTCGAATAAGTTTTAATATTTATATATATATATATATCGAATATATAAAAAGCCATTAGAAGATATAATGAACCGAGTAACGTAGGCACCAATGACGTTACAATACATCTATACTCGATTTTGTCTCATAAACTCAAGATAAAATGTGGCAAGTAAGAAACATTCTTAATTCAAAGGTTGTTCATATTTGACAAAGATTGACTTTAGACTTACAATAGGGGGCGGCGTTTTCGTATTTTCGTAGAATACTATACATTCTACAATCTACATCACGGGTGTGACTGAGATAGCAAGATATGCTTTACTCGACGCTTACACTATAAGACGAACACAGAATACTGTATGAGACGACCTACTGCTATTAGATTATCCTTCTTATACTTATGTGCTGCTACGTTCTCTATCTCACTTTCTCTAATCGCGTTGAAAATCTTCGTGAGACAATCTAAATAATTGTTTTTCTTAAATAATAAAATAATTAGTGTGTACTTAGAAATAAATCTTATTATCCTTGATTATGTTAACTACTACTACTGGCATGACTCAAGACCTTGAATCTTTCACAGATCTATGATAAATGTCTCAAATATCAAACATTAGATCACTGGAAAATAAGGTCATAAATTTGGATTAAAATACTTCCTAAACTTTAACCTTCTTACTTATAAATGAAAAAAAATGAAGAACTTGACTCATTAACCATGGCGTTTGTTTGGTTAAAACGGTCTTAAACCAGGCTAAAGGCCGGATTTACCACATCGACGTTGAACGCGCGTGTAAGAATTTAATTAGTAAGACCGTTAATAAAAAAAATATTTGCCAAGACTCGTTTTGTTCCGAGTTTTATCAGTTTCATAATATATTCGAAAGGCGAAACTCCTATTACTTATGTAAGCAAATAAAAGAATGCCAAAAAGTTAAATATTCAGAAAATAGGGACAAGATTAATACGCACTTTTAATAGAAAAAATACACTGTCAATTCGATGACAATGAGAAGTAAGTATTTCAGTTTTCGGAAATGGGAAATAATAAACGTGTTTTATTTATATCTATAATTTTATATTGTCAGTTTTATGCATCACAATTTAAAAAAAATAAAAAATCTTGTTTTTAGCTATGTTTGTCTACATATAAAATTTGGCATTAATTCAGGATCAAACCTGTGAAGGTCGTTTCAAAGTCATCGTATTAAAAATTCAATAACGATTGCTCGTTCCAATCAATGCAGGGTCAAATAAATAAATAATGGATACATAATAATATGTGCTTGCAAATTATCGCAGGCAATAAATAGTCAATGAATCGTGTCGTCGAACTGCAACAGTGACATTATGGGACACGCCCATACAGTCGGATCGAATGTCGCATTCCCAGGGAGGCATAATCGCGCAAAGGTAATTGCAGGTAAGGAAACAACAATTGTAGTGAGAGTTCGCGCCGCGACCGCGCTCCGAGATCTCATTGAAATTCCTATTCACCTCCTGTCATCGTGTGTTCCTGGTAGTAACATGATTTAAGATAAATATTTCCCGGGGCGCAAGCACAATAAGGTAAGAAAATTAAACAAAACTTATGTTTATTAGTAGTTATAGTTTCATTTACTACCAACAAATGTCGCGTTCCTAGGCAGACAGGTAAAATAAGAACAATATTGTATTGTAGAAATATATATTTTATGTAATAAATATTTATACATAATTACTTAGCGCCCTTGAGGTGATTTGGCAAAAAACGGCGACATCATTAGATTATTATAATTACATGGGAATCCAAAAAATGTCAAAAGTGTATGATTACAATTTGGCGGGATTTTTTCATTGACATTTGTATTGTATAAACGGCACATAAAGTGAAGTGACAGTTTTCTTCTTAATTCCCTACACAAAAGGAATGTATTTTCTAAATACAGCATTCATTTAAAATTATGTACATTTCGAGCACATATGTCACGATAATTTTTTGTTGTTAACATTGTCAAGTTTGATATTAAAAATTCATTTTTTAGAAATATCAATGTTTACTTTAAAGATCATTTTATCTCGTTTCTAAAATGATGTTTCTTTCTGCAACTTCAAAAATAAGAAATGTGTGGTATACTTTAGATACCTAGGTAGCATTCCTAAATTCCATGACTTTCAAATGTCTAAAAAACAAAATGGCCAAATGAAGACAATGTTGAATTTCTGCGAAAAAAATGATTAACTTTATTTGTACCTATTTGCAAATATTTAGAAATATTATTCTTCCATGCTATCATCAAATGTTGCGTTACCACGGAGCCATAACCCCGCAGAGGTAATTGAAAGTGATATAGATAGTTAGAATTCCTATTTACTCCTGTCGTAATACGTTCCTTGTAACGGCATGATTTCCCAGAGATTAAAATTGAGAGAAATAGGAAAGAACAGGGTATAAAACATATATTATTTTCATAATATTTTATTTTTCATATCGTTTTCCTTTTATAATTGTTTTCAGCTTTCGTATTAATTACGTCCTTCTCTCGGCCCTTATTTGCACACATCTCGTACTAACAAACGTACCTACTTGCTTTAAATCATAAAAGTCAAAAGCCAGTAATTCTAACGGTGATTAAGTTACTACGGAATAACGTTAAAGTTCAGTCAAATTGATTTGTATCCCGAAAGGAAACGAAATTAATAATAGTTACAAGTTGAAATGTCACTGAACGTGTTTCCCAGTCAATGGTACTAATTTCCATACAGCAAGGTGTGTACTGTGTGTGTGTATTAGACTGTATTCATGGTGTGACGAAGGCTAATGTCGGTAATAAGAGTTGTTTAATTTATTTCTGATATTTGTACTCATTATGCAAACATATAAATAATATTATGTTGCGTTGAGACGCAACAACAGTGCGCAAAAACAGTTTTGTTCGAAGCTGAAAAAACCCTGAAACAGGAAAATCAGGAAAAATGAAATTTTTTACAGCTTTTCCTGGTAAAAAATTCTAAGTCGTCGATGCTATTTTCTGCTCGATACGCCATTTTTATCATAAGCCACAGAGATTTGATTAAAAAAACCCAATTGTCAAAATATGAGACAAGATGCCAATACGTTTATTTATTTTTTGGTTTGATAAGAAAAAAAAAAAAAAATCATTGTTGAAGTCGGGCGACGCCGGGTAATAATATTTTCCTCTTTTTATAAAACTAACAAAAGAATAAATAGCTACTAAAAAGTTTGGATGCCCATATTAACCGTGCACCCAATTTAATAAAACTATAGATATTTTTTATAACAACGTAATACAAAATTTGTCGGTCGAGTGTAACCATTACATAATCATTAAATTTCCATAGAAACTGTTAAATATGTATAGTTTATTGTCTGCCATTTCCATTAAATGCTATTTTAACGAATATCGCGATTCTATGGATTGCATATTAATTCACGAACATCGTTCAGTGCAAATATTTGTATAATAATCATCAGAATCTTATTAAAACGTTATTTACGACCACTTGTGACATTCCCGACTAGGCGTTTAAATAACCGAGTCTAACCCTTTCGAACGATATGTATTTTTTAAAATAGATAGATTTTCAGATTTTTTTTCTCCATCTCCGAAGAGAGTGAAAATCGTTAGAATTTTGCTTTCCAATCATTGGCATTACTGCTTTGCGTGCTATTTTTTAGTTGGATTCTACTTTCTCGTTGAGGCGGTAGCCATCATTATATTTTAAAATGTGAAGTTTGTCTTTATTCTTGACTGCATTTAAATCGTGTTCTTGCACGTGAATTTTGAAGGAATATTTATTTATTTATTATTTATTAACGCCCTATCGGGCTTTTACATAGTAAGTTGACAGTATATGTATGTAAGTGTAACATGTACATGGATAAAATAGCTAAATATAATTTACTCATAAGGTAATTAGAAAATTATATGGTGAAGTAAATCAAAATATGAAGACAAGACCTTTTTTTAAAGCTAATAAATAATACAAGTTAATAACTAGCAAATAGGTCTGAAATTAGTTGCCTTTTGAAACTCACAAAGTTATTAACACCAAATA
This sequence comes from Hesperophylax magnus, assembly GCA_026573805.1. Taxonomy (NCBI): domain Eukaryota; kingdom Metazoa; phylum Arthropoda; class Insecta; order Trichoptera; family Limnephilidae; genus Hesperophylax; species Hesperophylax magnus. The sequence continues at coordinate 1,823,468 of JAIUSX010000977.1, read as the reverse complement.
CATCAATAAGTTTACAGTATTTGTTTGCAAGGTGATGAATTCTTGGAATTGGTGAATACATAGAGTAGTTAGTATTGAGGTTATTGTTACATTTAAAAGTGTCTCTGCTTCGAGTTTGTCTAGCAGGTACATTCATTATAAATTAATTCCAATAATTCAGAACTGTCAGTGAGAGATTTGATAATTTTGAATAAAAATAATATATCAGTTAGAACTCTTCTATCCGATAGTTTGAGAAGTCTGGTTTCGGTACCGTAAGTTATTATAATTTATAAATTCGATGGAAATATTCATTTTAAAATTGATTTACCGAAGAAATATATACAGAATCAATTAAATTTTATGTTTATGTATACAATGTACGATTTGTCATATTAAGTGAAACACACCCCATGAGACCCACTGATTTTTCAAATGAACTTAAAATTTACAATACCTTCAAAAGTATTAAAAAGAAAACTACACTAACATGTTCAAATAATAATAATTGTACAATCAAGTATTTTTTACCACCACTGCCAGTTTAAATTCAGGTCTGATAGGGCTAAATACGATGGAAACGATGCCTACTTTTATACTTCTGACACGGTTTCAATAGTTTATACTATTAAAATATTATCTTGAAAATGAAGAGTGCTAAGTTTATGGTAATTTTTGCTTCTCAGAACGTAAATACAAATGCATTATTTTTTTGTTGGTTTTTTTTTATTCTAATTTTCTTTATTCCGTACCTATATCACAGTTAGTGAATGCTCTTTGTGCTTTTGTCTGTAGGTGGAGATTTTCGAGATTTTCTGTGCTACATTTTTGTAATCTCAGATCGTTTTGTTTTATTCACTTGTATATATCACTTTACAGTCCTGATAGAGATTGATTTAATGAATTCAATTGTTGAATTGATTTCAGTAAATCAATTCAAATGTACCTACAACGCATTTGTGTCGGTAATACAGTAATTTACTCGTTCTGAATTTTGCGAAATTGTAATAGGTTTAAAACTTTGGTACACGCAGAAAAATGAGTACGGATGATTTATCAAAATACTCTTAAAATGAGACTTCATGCACATTTCCTAGTAAAATATTAGGAATTCAGAATGTATCTGAACACGTGTTCACACAGGTGGCCTTTTTCTAGTAAATATAATGGGCGAAATGCGAAAACATTATAATTTTTAAGAAAACGTGTCCCGACTTTCTCATAACGTATTTGTGCTGTACTGATAGTTTGTTATGAAATCTGTCAATTCATTCGGTAAAGGCCTGCAGTCCCGTATTTAATAATTAGACCAGTTTTTTAATAAATTAAAAATACTTTATTTCTGTAGGTTTTGATAATCAGTTAAAATAATATTAAAATTAATTTTAAACAACCGCTTATTAGATTTTTTGGATATTTCGACCACATGTGTATGCCCCGCTGTGGACGGTCAGTTTTTGGGACGTGTTTAGATGTCTTGTGTCTTGCGAGGCAAAATTGAATAATTCAGGACATGCGGCTGTTTTCGAATGCGATTACACAATTTTCCTTCAATTAATAACCTCATTCAGTTGAAGTAAGATATAATTTATGAAAACACGTTTACTCAACCGAACCATAAAATAGATAACAGAATATTACTGTAGTAGTTTTAGAATAGATGTAAACATTTTATAGCTAAATAAAATATACAAAAAATCGTGTTACTAATGTCTGTGCATGCAAACAATCATATACGGTCACCAGACTCGGCTAAATGACGCCATGATGTTAAAACAATTTTACTATGTTAATGTGTATATTTATCCATCTTCTATAAAACAACCCAGAGAAACACTAACATATTTATAAGAACAGATTATAAGAACAGCATATACCTAGTGAGCTATCGACAATTATACATAAAGTATTAAGTAAAGTTTATCTAAAAAACTCCCACCAGACGTAGTGTGTTCAATTCCTCGGCTAGCTAAGTCCTCAATCACAACACAAGCAACATGTCCCGCTTACTGTGGTGGTAGTAGGAGATTTTAAAATATTGTCAGGTTATTCATAACCCATGAATGTTTGTCTTTAAAAAAAAACAATATTAACAAAACATGTAACAGTAACATAAAATAAACTAGAACAATATTACATATAAGACAAATCACTAAAACTACGTTACCAACGCTAATATAATTTGTAGGACTTATTAAAGTGTTGGTATAGATTACGCTTAGTTCTATAAAAAAAGAGTCAGTAAATATATCCATAGTACCCCCAAACTTCTTGCCCAGATCATTCATCTTATTGGTTAGTGTTATATTGGACTATGATAGTTTATTTATTTATTTTTTTAATGTATATTTTATTTAGTTATAAAATTTTACATCTTATACCTAATATATTATTTTCTATGACTACTACAATATTATTTACTACTTACATAGTAAAATTTGGACTTCACAATATTGAGATATAATCCACGAAAAGCTGCAAGACTTTTAGCTTCCTTAACAATTACCGGGAGTTCATTGAACATTTTAAAACCTTTATAATAAATATTGTTTTGTGTTCCCGATAAATGTGTTTTAGGAAGCCTAAAATCGTTGCAGTTTCTCGTAGGATATAAATGAACTGTACTATTAATTCTAACATTATTGAGTTTTGGTGCATGTTGACATCTTAAATGTTAGCAATAAAGAAATATTCTGAACTGCCAAATTTTTTAAATTTTTTTTTTATTATTTTAATATAGATCATATGGGTTACATTAATACATACATATTTTGCAAAATATAATATTTAGGTTCATAATTGGTCATGTATACCTTATCAGAAAAGAGGAGCTCTTGTGCCTGATAAGGGAGCCACGATTCTTACTTAGATTCTATGTTATAATATTATGTTATGTGTAAACTATATATAATAATATATATATATATATATATATATATTTTTGTTTTTAATATAAATCTTTCTGGAAAAAAAGTTTGATTTTATTTATTTGTTCTTGTTGGTTCGTAATACAGCGCAATTCGGAAGGGAGATTATTGTAGTTTTTTATGGCTTGGTAAATATAATGGTTTTGCATTTGAGTTGTTTTAAAGATTGGCGTAATAAATTGACTTCCATTTCTCATCAGTTTGTAAAATTCTTGATATTCTGTGTTATTTTTTTCTTTACACATTTTTATAATGGAAGTTTTCTTAAATATATCATCAATATTTGGTACTGGAAACAATTTAAAAAGCAATTTTGTTGGAAAAGTAGAGTTTTTTTTAAGTATTACCTTTATAATATTTTTTTGCCAGACTTTTACTGAGTTTAGGTTGTTTTTATAAGATCCTCCCCAACCTATGATTCCGTAGATAAGCAGGGAGTGGACGAGAGCATAATACACATTTTTTAGTATTTTCAACTCCGTAATATGGCTTTTCCATTTCAAATTTTCATCGATGATCACACCAAGATATTTAATTTCAGAAAAAGAGTTGATTACAGTACAAATAGGATTAAGTAGTTTACAGTTGACATTGTCACAATTTTCATCATGGATTATGATATTTACTTTGTTTTTAGGTATTTTTTGTAGTGAGGATAATACATATGTTGTTTTTTCGGAATTAAGTGTAAGTAGGTTATTATCATACCATGATTTTAAGGTATTAATACATTCATTTGCAAGTTTGTTAACTAGTTCCCATGTTTGACCTTTTATTAATAATACAGTATCATCAGCATAAGAGATTAATTCACCTTTGATTTTCTGTTGGAAAATGTCATTTACATACATTAGAAATAGAAATGGTCCGAGGACCGTGCTTTGAGGAATGCCAAATGTACTTGTTAGTGGTGTACTAAAAGTTTGGTTTAATTTTACAATTTGAGGTCTCTCTGTTAAGTAGCTTTCTATCGATTTAAGGGTTAAGTGGTCAATGCCATTTTCTTTTAATTTTAATATAAGTCTTTCATGGGAAATGCTGTCAAATGCTTTCTTTAAGTCAATAAAAATTCATATACATTTATTTGATTTGTCCAGGGTACTCTGAATACTAGATGAAATTTTTGCAATGGCATCTTGGGTACTTTTTCCCTCTGTGAAACCGAATTGATTTTCATTTATAATCGAGTTTTTTTTAAGAATGCAGTTAGTCTTTTTTTAACAATTTTTTCAAAAATTTTCGATATATTAGATAAGAGTGAAATGGGTCTATAATTAGAAATGTCCTCCGGGCTACCGGACTTAAATATTGGAGAGATTATGGTTTTCTTATACATGCTCGGGAAAACTCCTGTCTTAAAGCTATTGTTTGAGATTGGTATAGGAACATAATTTTTAATGATTTTTAGTGTTTTTACGGCGAGACCGTCAAATCCCGGTGGTAAATATAACCGTCAAATGGTTGTAAATAAATCACTGTATTCTAAGAATTAATGGATTCAAATTATTTCTAAGTCAAAACAGGAAATACCTACCACCCCATTTATAGTCAACACAATTTATGAGTAGGTATTATTAAATGACATACTATACCTACTGTTGCAGACAGACTGGGGATATCATATTATTCTTCTCATTAAATTCAAAATTTATTTTAAATTAGGCTTAGTTAGGAACATAAGTTGCTCATATGTACAGGGAAAAAATAATTATTGTTGATTTCTTAAAAATCTGTTAAAAATTTTGTATGAACAACACGTGATTTAACATCATGATAACACATTCCTCTTTTACTAAAAGTTTAACAGCAACCATATCAATTCATTCGAAGGGCCTGCAATCCCGTTTTTAACCGGATTACGAATAATTTAAAGAGATTCTTATCATTATTTAAAGTGATGAACTAATGTCGATAAGACAAGGTTGTTTTATGCACAGCACAAAATATAACAAATCATTGCTGATTAATTTAATTGATTATTGATTCTTAATAAATTAGCAATACTCCACTCTCCATGTATTTAAGGGAAACCTTATGTATTTATTGCAGGTTCCGTTTACGTGATTCTTTAGCCATCATGTCATCACTGAAAATATATAATAATGACGAGAGACGCGCCTCTTCCTTCACTGCGCAGTTCCACTATTTCCTTGCAGGTGCAACGTAGATGCAGATTGTCTGACAAAGATCTTGAACATCTACGTGACTTGTAATTTTAATAAATACCATTGATTAATTTGTTTGAATAGAAAATGTGTTCAAGTACCTACCTACATTTGAGAAGCTTCCAGGGGTATTTTATTGCGAGGAACTTAAATTAAAAATAAAAACGTTATCTTACTGTTATTATTTAGGCTTACAACGTTCTTACCAAAATGAATATATTTAATAAATCAAAAGTTAACGCCTGAAGAACTCTTGATATTTTTATGTGAAACCGCACAAGAGTCCCAACTGCGATCAACCGTCTCGAGCCAGTGAGATTATGGCATCCCTAATTGGGATATGTTGTGAGGCAGAAGATGGGGGGGGAGGGGGAAGGAGATGAGGAAGAGGAAGGTGGAAAAGTAGCTGGCACCAATCATGGCCAAAGACATTTCAAGTAACGTTTCTATTCTGAATGGTGGTCTTACACCAGGGCGATACTGAGAGTATCTTCCACTCTGGAACGTGCCCCAAATATACTAATCTCAAATAAAATTTATTTGAGTACGCCGGGATTTGAAACTACGACCTCTCCTGATTGCTAGTCGAGAGCCTTACGTCGAGGCCGTTAACTGAGTAGGATCACGCCAGTGAAAAGAAATCTGTTAAGGATCTTAATGATTATTTAGTGGCATTGAAAGATGACGACAAGGAAGTTATATCTTAGTTACGAAATTCGAGAAATACATTTTTAAATTGAGCCATTGGCACTTGGAATCAATGACGAAATCAGAAGAATGTTCACTTTCACGCTATTATAAAATCATTTAAAAAAAATTCTGGCGAAGAAATATGTATTTAGGTACTACATGAAGCCAAACCAAAAATATGCCTTCAGAGCAAATAATAACAATAATAACATTTCACAAAAGTGCAGTTTTATGAAGGTTCACAATTTATTACTTATTTTAGTATAATGAATTAAGGGTTGACCGGATAAACCATCAAATTCATCACATCTTTAAAAAGTTATATAAAGTCATGGAAAGTGATGAAACAAAAACTTTATTAACTCGGTTAAGTAGGTTAGGTTAGATTAATTTTGTACACAGACACACAAATAGTTTGTACACACGGAGAAAAATGTGTATTGCCAATTTATTAAGAGTTTTTCAAATTATTGGTAATCCGGTTAAAAACGGTATTGCAGGAATTACGAATTGATTAACAGATTTGAGTAAATTACAAATATATTACCACGATGTTTGAATAAGAATTCAGTCAAAAATGAGTTAAACATACAGGTTTGATAAGATTTTTTTTTAAAATTAAAGTTTTTCTAATTTTTAAATAAATTGTCACTTACGTCCTTTTGCCTTTCCGGTATCGATATTCTTATCGGTATCGGCTTACTCCGGCTCACCGCAAACTTCTGGGTTTATCATCAGAATATCTAATTAGTCTAATGACCCAGATGCAATGAAAGACTAAAATATACTGGGAAGAATATTATGTTGGTAGGTATTCAGGTATTCATAAGTATATATAAGTATAATCATTAATTAAATTCTAACTCGGATTCTAAGTGTTATAATTAGGAAAAAGACAGATTAAAAAGCTGTGGCGCCACATTATTATTACCAATTTGATGTTTTAATTCGCTTAACAATAAATTTATACGCCAGGTGACAGCTTGGTACTTATTGTTTCTTACATAGCAATACGTTAAATAAATTACAATGCCGAGAGTTATTGGTAAATAATGCGTAGTATAATTAAATTTATTCGTAAGAAATGCATAAATTCTCGACAATTATTACTATTGGTTTGTAATTGTTATTGTTTCTGTATAATTGCACAATAAATCGACAGGATAATAGCGTGCACTCGGTCATTATTTATGATGCAATTCACGTCCCTTCCGTGTCAATTGAAAGAGTTCTTGTATACATTTTATCTCAATTAAACATATTGTTTATATCTGGAAACCAATCAAAAACTTTACCTACCTCATTAACTAATCATTACGTCATTTCTCCGAAGGGGTGTGCTGAGAGGAAGGAATGTCCCACGATAGCTTAGCACACACTTCTATCTACATCGTCTCATACATTCATGTACTTCAATTAGTCAGAATCTTGGCATCTCATTTGAGTTGCTGGATCACGCTATGTCTTATTATGTACTTCTTATTTCATCGACTAGCTTGATCCCTTGATCTTTATTTCTCCGTCAATTCGCCCCCCCTTGTGACAAAACTTAACCCGCGTAAGTTTAAGCCCCGCATTCCGAATTTCTACAAATTTATGACATATTTCTCTTGAGTACTTTATGTTTTTAAGTTCCTAAAAAAATATACTGTGTTTTTGAAGATATTATCCATACATTTGTAGAGCCGAAATGGTAATCTGAAATCTGAATCTGAAAGTTATTAAAAACACATTTTGTTCTGTTATTTTTGTTATTATGAAAAAATTCACAGTGTATCTTTCAATGCAACTTAGGCATATGTCGGGAGATTTTTGCTCTATTTTAAACGAATTGCGATTTATTAAAACTCTAACATTCGTATTAAAATATCTCCCTTTCAAACCATCTTCTTCACGCTACGCATTTTAAGTATTAGCTGAATACAATAGTATAAATATTTTATTAATTATGTGTTATACTACAGGGTTTTCCAATAAGAGTTGTTATTTTGATATTTAATCGTAAAAGATCAATGGTTTTGTTGCTTGTGTGGCACATAGCGCCGTCTTGTTGAAAGCAAACGTTGTCCAAATCAATACCATCCAATTCCAGCCATAAAAAATCATTAATCATCTCTCGATAGCGCAATCCATTCACCGTAACTGTTGCTCCAGCCTCATTTTCGAAAAAGTAAGGTCTAATGACTCCGCCGGACCATAAACCGCACCAAAAAGTCATATGTTGAAGATAAAAAGGCTTTTCAACAATAACTTTTGGGTTTTCCGAGCCCCAGATGCGACAATTTTGCTTGTTGACGAAGCCACCGAGGTGGAAATGGGCCTCATCACTCTAGATAATTTGCATTTGATTCACTCAAGTGAATTTTAATAATTTCAATGCGTTGTTGAAGCGTGTATCGTTCTATTTTTATTAATGGCGTAGTTTCTACTTGTCAAATGTCAAAAAATGACAGCTTCAAAAGTAACATCTACCGAAATAGCGGGCTATTCAAAATAACACCTCTTATTGGAAAACCCTGTACTTACTAATTATGTGTTATACTACTTACTAATTATGTGTTATACTACTTACTAATTATGTGTTATACTAATTACTAATTATGTGTTATACTACTTACTAATTATGTATTATACTACTTACTAATTATGTGTTATACTACTTACTAATTATGTGTTATACTACTTACTAATTATGTGTTATACTACTTACTTGTTATACTACTAATCGGGCACCAGAACAGCCTAATGACGTACAGAAACACAATACGATGCAAGTTGCCACAGCACTTTAATTCAACAACTTCCCGTTTAAGTCCACTTGTTTCGCTGAATGAAGCTTTATTTTATAGGTAGGAATTAAGAACATGCGCATTTTCATTAAAAAAATACTAATGAAGTTAGTCGACATTTTAAAGCCAATTAATGTAATCTCACTTCTTTGTTAGTTTTTTACACACGTTTCCTTTTATTTAACATTGACGAAACATTTTAAGCATTTATTCGAAAGAATTAGATTTTTTTAATCAATTGTCAAAATAATAAATTACCTTAACTATATAGGTACTTGTTAAAAAAAATGATCATCTGAATTATTCTGATTGGAATAATTCCTGACCAATTTTTTTTCATAATAGATACCAATGTGAAGTATTTGAATCTTATGTGAATTATATCCTTATTTATACCAATTTTGGTGTGTCTGTGATGTAACTCTGGGTCCATTCAACATGGATTTGTTCTGAATTTATGTGTCATTTTCAAAATTGAACTGATTGTGTCAAAAATTTAGACAAGCGATCATAAAGTACCTGCATATAACATAATATTTGTAATATTATTTTCAAAATTGGGACTGATGTTAAGAAATTAATTATTTGAAATAACCCGTGATTTTAATAATTCTGACTTACTTATGTGTCCTTAGAATGGGGTACCCCAGTAAGGACACATTATCTTATATAAAAAATTGTTAAATAAAAAAAAAAAAATAAAAAAAAATAAAAAATAAAAAAAAAGGGACAAAATGTGACTGCATTATGACTTAAAACATGTGACTAAAATATGTCGCATAATATAATACAATATCCATTTTAATATAATATAATTAAGTATATTTCATGTAACTTAAATTGATTGCACACCATTGTTAACTTTTATGTTATGTTAGCTGATGTTTTTAATATGCCTCTGTTGAAGTACTAACTGTACTAATTCAATATTTAGCAGTGCATATTTTAACGAGGTCACCGTATAATTGGTTTTTGTTTTATTAATATGAATTTTTCTTTCTATATCATATGTCAATTTTTCTTATGTCAATAATTATCACGTAAGTAAACGGCACTTGCGCCGTTAATTCTAAATAAACAATTAAATTGTAAAACCCAGTTGACTATTTCAGAAGAGTCTGTAGGTCTGAGCTTCAGATCTGAGATGAATCTGCAATAAACTCTCCACTAGCCTCAATGAATGAAGTTCTTGCAGCGTCAGACGGTTGCGATAATTATTATTCTGAAAGTCTTTATTCCGCCGACAAGCGAGGTGTTGTATTAATCCATTGATGCGGCAGTGCGTGATACGCACTCAGTGTGTGCTGCGTTGTATGCATGCCTCTTTATTAGTACAATGATAATTCTATGGAGAATGGAGTAACTCGTTACAAAATACGTTACAGTATTATAATGGAAGCTTTTGCAAAATAAGAGAATTTTTCCGGCTTTAAAAGACTTTAAGGTTAACGGGGACACTAAACAGAAAAGGTAAATTATTTGCTTGATCTTGTTTGTATCATTTTCGAAAATATGTGTAAAGAAAAATAACCGGACGAGATCGTATGTAATCAGAGCTCTATGAAACGTCTGTAATGGAAAAATTGTGAAGCTTATAAAAGATACCAACATTATAAAACTAAAACTATCAATGGCCACATACATAATAGGCAGTAAAGAAAATATATATAAAAAAGTGAATTATTTTTTTATGTGCGTCTGGAGCCAGTAAGACTATGGCATCCGCAATTGGGCAATGTTGTGAGGATGGAGTTAGTGGGGAGGGGAAGTATCTGGTTATTCAGATCTGGTCATCAAACAGGCTTAAACTATTTCAAGCAAAGTTTCAATTCTGAATTGAAGTCTTTCACCAAGTCGTTACCGAAAGAATGTACCGCAAATAATTCCGGACATTATTACTAATGAATTAAAATTTCTAAATAACACAAATTTTGTTGCGCACGGCGGGATTTCAACCCGCGACCTCCGGATTCTTACCCAAGGATCGTAAGGCTTATTCGACAGAGGTATTTAAAAAAAAAAATAGATTATATTTATTAACTTCTGTACCTACAAAAGGTTCATTAACCTTAAAGACAAATCTGCTTATATGTCCTACAAAATACTCGTTAATGATTTGTAATGAACTTTTTGTCCTGAAATCTGCACATAATATATTCGTGTCTTGAAATTCAAGATAACCTGAACTATGACTATTTTCAGCTGACAACGTAATTTTCACACTGAGCTTTGAAGCTTACAAGTTGGTCCTGCAAATTAAAGTTTTGAGTTCTTTCTTAATATTTTAAAATAAAAATCTCAGGCTAAATGTAGCAGATTTTTGAAGAAATATTTTAAAATGAAAACAGTGAAAACGCGCATCCCAAGCAAAACAAACGGTTGGGTTGGAAAACTGCGTTGGAAACTTTTGAATTTGACATCTGAACAATGAATCCAAATCAGAAAACGCTAAATCACACGATGGTATTTATTTAGTAGAATTATCGCTATTGCCATGCCGAGCATTATGTAAAGTATGGCGTGTTCAAAACGATTAAGTTAGAAAACTGGCTAGGAAACATTTGAATTTGACATCTAAACAATGAATCCTAATCAGAAAAAGCTAAATCGCACGATGGTATTTATTTAGTAGAATTATCGCTATTGCCATGCCGAGCATTATGTAAAGTATGGCGTGTTCAAAACGATTAAGTTAGAAAAGTGGCTAGGAAACATTTGAATTTGACATCTAAACAATGAATCCAAATCAGAAAACGCTAAATCACACGATGGTATTTATTTAGTAGAATTATCGCTATTGCCATGCCGAGCATTGTGTAAAGTATGGCGTGTTCAAAACGATTAAGTTAGAAAACTGGCTAGGAAACATTTGAATTTGACATCTAAACAATGAATCCTAATCAGAAAACGCTAAATCGCACGATGGTATTTATTTAGTAGAGTTATCGCTGTTGCCATGCCGAGCACTATGTAAGTATGGCGTGTTCAAAACGGTTGAGTTAGAAAACTGCGTAGGAAACTTTTGAATTTGACATCTGAACAATGAATCCTAATCAGGAAACACTAAATCGCACGATGGTATTTATGAATAATGCATAAGAAGAAAAACCCAAGATTCGTACAACACACTTGACGCTTAACGCAATGGCATGAGATGTTGACACGTACCAAAAACAACAGGATAATGAAGCGGTACATTAAATCCTCCGTGACGAACGGCTGGCAGCCGAGCTGATGGTTAGGTTAGGTAAGTACATGAATACCAATGAGTTTTCTTCCCATTAAACATCCTCAAGGTTGGCAATCCCATGCAAGCAGAGGACGACCTTTGCAGCCTCTATCGGCGCGGCGGGTATTGTTACGCGAGCGCAATTCCTTACGTGGGATTCGAACCCGTGCTTAAATCTTAAATACTTGTCGCATTACCATAACAATGGCGGGGCACACGCCTCTGGGTTTGGCTGTGGGAGCATTCCTACTCGCCGAGACGATGACATCAAATTATAATACTTCACGAAAGTTCAATGCCTATAATGTAGACGTCAATGATTTGATTCATTTTTGAACATGGCAATTCTCAGCATGGCAACAACGATAACTCTATTCACTTTTGTGATTTCATCTGATTTTCTCATTTCAACACAACCATGTCATTCTCATTTTTATAACCGGGTAACATCGAATGGCTAATGACTTATATTAACGTCATTCTACAATCTTAAAGACCGGGGAAAACCTCAAATTGTACAGTACGTGCCCCCCTCCTCAATTGATTTTATAAGTATCGGTTTTACCGAAACTATTGAGAAATTACTTTAAACATCATACAAATAAAAATAAGGTAGGGATAAATAAAATCACATCAATAAGTCATCTCAATGTGGAATAACCACATTTTGATTAGAAACTGCCATAATAATACAAACTAAAATACTTGCAGAACTTAATAATAATTAAAACTTTAAAATTTGGTGTACATTAAATTTTTAAAAATATATACGAAACATTTAGTGAAAATTCATTCAGTTCTCTTGACTCAGTAGGCATACTCGAAAATTCAATCAGTTCCCTTGACTCAGTAGATATACTCGAAAATTCAATCAGTTCCCTTGACTCAGTAGATATACTCGAAAATTCAATCAGTTCCCTTGACTCAGTAGGCACACTCGAAAATTCAATCAGTTCTCTTGACTTAGAAGGCATACTCGAAAATTCAATCAGTTCTCTTGACTTAGTAGGCATACTCGAAAATTCAATCAGTTCTCTTGACTTAGTAGGCATATTCGAAAATTCATTCAGTTCTCTTGACTTAGTAGGCATACTCGAAAGTGTCTGTAAAATGAGAATTTTAGTGTGGTCATTTTTTGCACAATTATGACTTGTATATTTGAATTAAAACGTAATAGGAACTAATAAATTGATACATATTAGGAACATGAACAGCACAGAGTTTAGCCAAGCTTTAAAAATATGCATAGTTCTTCAAATCATGTTTTAAAATTTACAACAGACTTAAAGGCGACACACTACGTGGGCGAGATTCAATATTCAAGTCTGCGTCGAATAAACTAATATTAGGTACCGATAAGAGAGCCTTCTTCGTGCCGTTGAATTCAGGTTTCTCAGCTCAGTCGGGCGTCGGTCGGGGGCGTCGCGGCGGCATGAGGCACCGCGTGGGCGCCATTGTTAATTGCCTGCAACTTGGCTGTTCGTCATTGAACTTGGAATGCAGCGGATCGCTTTCTACAGGTGAGATTAATTCTTTATTTGGTGCTATTATTAATATTGGATTTATTACTTATGTGTTAAGTAATTATATAATGGAATAACAATACATGGAATTAAGAATACAAATACCTACTAGTAATATTCAGATGTACTCATATTTATAATTCTCACAGTTTGAGCTATATAACTTCTTCGATATAAGTAGTATTCAAAACTAGAAGCCAAAGAATAACAATGCTTAGGGTAATGGCTGCGCGGCCTTTTTCATACAAAACTTAAATTTGTTTTTTAAGCTAAAATACTAAACCAAATTGAATTATTATTATTTTAATCAAAAGCTGTAGCAAATATCTTTATTTTTGTTTCAAATTATAAAATAAAAACCATACAAAAATCAATTTTTCACGATTTTCGAAGCAATTTTTTGGGAGTAAACGATAGTCCAGCTTGCTTCGTAAACATGATGATAAAATAATAAACATTGTAAAGAAAGCGTTATTTTGGTTGAAATTTAAAAATTTTGTACGATAAATTTGTATTTAAACGAAAATAGTATAAAAAATAATATTTTTAAAAAAAAAATCATTTTTCTTTACCTCCTTTGTAAATATAAAACATTCTGGCCTCAAATACAAATTTAAGTTATTTATGAAAAAATCTTTCCTCTCAACACACTTTTTCTAAATATGACTTTGAAAATAAAATTAATGCGCATCATGCATGGTACCATGATAAATAAATCATCTTTACTTATATAACATGAAATTGTATGAAAACGAGAAGCAAGTTTTTTTGCGTAATAAAGGTATACTTTAATTAAAATACAATTAGGTAGCACTTCATCCAGGCTCGAAGACATTCAGTATTGCCCTGGTGAGTTACCACCTTTCAGAACCAAAATATCGACTTTCAAAGATCCCTGGCTTCGGGTCAAGAGATCGCAGTTTCAAAACTTGACGAAAACCACAATAATATTAATTATATTGGTATGGTTCCTTTCATTTTACATAATTTAAATAAATTAAAAATTATGTAAATATACTTCATTCCAGAAATTGCTTTAATTCTTGTTCTAGTGAGAGACAGACAAGTGAGCATTCGGTATCAAATTGTAAGTTGATTTTTACGTTCAGTTATAAGATATAATTATATCTAATAGATATTTCCTTTCACTACTCTTCCCTAAAGTATAAAATTGACTTCGGTTAGTAGGAAGATTGTACAGACAGAACTGACTCTCAAAAAGGATATCGAAATACTTCCGAGCACGTAAACTCGGCCATCCTGACAAATCGGCAATTACTGAGCATTTAATTAAAACCAGTTATTACTTTGGATTTTCCCTGAAGTCTTGGGCAGACCCAAAACGCATAGAGCACACCTAATTGCGGAAGCAATTTAAATTTATAAGAATCACATTAATTATAAAGATGACTATTGATGCTCAATAGTTCTTGGTATCCGGTAATTGACGGCTACACCAAAACTAAACACAGAGAACCATTTTAAATTATCCTGTAAAACTCTTGGAGGATTGGAGCTGGAAACATGATATTGCATACATTAGCACTCCAAAAATAAATCTCCATTTTATCTTTGGCCATGAAATTGAAAACAGGAACAAAATAAAAGTGTCCTGCGAACCTTGTATTTATTTTTAAGAATCGATATTAATTAAAAAGTCTCTTTCGATTTGTGTTCACAATATTCCATATTACCTTCGAGTGAATTACTGTGACGTTTTTTTATTTATTTAACATGTTTGATTTACCGGCAAAAGTGTATCAGATAAATTCATACAAAAACGATACATCACATTCAAGTCGATCTTACCAAATTAGGAAGTGATGTTAATAATGATTATCCGATGACATTGTGTTCCCTTATAGGAAGCGGGCAAGGCGAAAGACAATACACGAAGATAGCGCAGGATGCTGGGCAATTGTGGGGCCCTTGGTCGGCGGTACCTTCTACTAGAATGGTTATACGGATCTGAAACAACGTGTTCAAATTTGAAAAATAAAATATAAAAACACAAGCGATCGTTTAAAAATAAAAAAAAATAAGAAGTCACAATTTGCCAAATATCTCTTAGATAAAAATCACTAATAGGAACCGGGTTCAGACTTTCAATTTTATCAACTTTTATTGAAAGATAGGATTTCTGACAAAATGCTTGATTGAAATATTTTGCTGAAAGAAGTTTCACGCTTAACGATATGCTTTCAAGTGTCGAGTTGATCAACTAAAATCGAAACGTCTGAATCTGCTACATCTTAATAAAAAGCCGACTCTGTCACATGTTATACAAAATAAAGGCCGTAGAGCAGAATGAAATAAATAAAAACTAAAACAAGTTTTAAATATATTTTTTTACATAGCTTCTCCACACAGCATTCCAAAATTAGATGGATTGATGGGAGATATTGGTGGGTAGGAATCTAGGAGTCAACGTGTCTAGGAGTGAAGGACGTATGAATTCATCCCTCCCACTGCGGTGCTCACCTCAACCCATGAACCCGAGCACCACTGCTAAGTCATCAGTGTGACCTTTGGCAAGGGTATTGATTATCCAATAAGTATTGATTCTTTGAGGACAATATTAGCGATTCTCAAACCAAAATTTTTAAACAGAAAAATTAGGATCTTTGCTCTTTCAAAATTTTCGTTTGAGAATCGATAGTTCTGTCTTCAATGATTAAATAATAAAAATTCTTTAAAAACTGCATAACTTAATAGTTAAATTATAGACCATAATACAAGTTAGTTTAGTTTTACAGGTAAAAATGCGTGATATTTGCAAATGCTCAATTTAGAAACAACGATGCCCTCACATTAGTAAACTATTTTGTATTAAAAATAAAATCAAGTTCTTAAAATATATAAATATAATTAGGTCGGCTGTGAGTAGCTTCATAACAGTTTGAGCATGCCTGTAACGCGAAAATATAATTAGGTCGGCTGTGAGTAGCTTCATAACAGTTTGAGCATGCCTGTAACGCGAAAATATAATTAGGTCGGCTGTGAGTAGCTTCATAACAGTTTGAGCATGCCTGTAACGCGAAAATATAATTAGGTCGGCTGTGAGTAGCTTCATAACAGTTTGAGCATGCCTGTAACGCGAAAATATAATTAGGTCGGCTGTGAGTAGCTTCATAACAGTTTGAGCATGCCTGTAACGCGAAAATATAATTAGGTCGGCTGTGAGTAGCTTCATAACAGTTTGAGCATGCCTGTAACGCGAAAATATAATTAGGTACAAAGCAGAATTAGTTTTAAATAGACTGTTTAAAATAAACAGAAAAAATGAACTTAAAATTAGAATACAATAATAGGAGAAAAAAAATATCCATAAATCTCTATCTCATATATTTTTAAGATATTCCTATTTCGAATAAGTTGACAAAAATCAACCCTTACATATAACTAAGTGGAATTTTTAACCTTAAGGGGGGGGGGGGGGGGGGGCAAATCTCCTATAGTGGTAAATATGCAAAAGGAGATTTTAAAATATTGCCAGGTTATTCATAATTAAAAGTAATTAATTTGAAACGTTGGTACGAATGCCCACACTTTTTCATTGGGTATTAGAAACGAGAGAAGGATAGCAAGATTCCGACAAGATGTAATAATATTTTTGCTAGAGGAAGACTTTCCAAGGTCATCCGTGAGTAGCTTCACCACAGTTCGCTGATTTATAACGCCGAAGATGAAGATTTCGAAAACTCTGTTTTATCTTCCAATCTCCGCCAGTAAAAAATAGAACATTCCTTCAACCATGAACATACCAAAATGAATGAGGAATTAACCCTTAACCAGATTGTAGGCATCAGGTGACCACATACATTAGTCGTTGTTAAAAAAGGTAGATGATTTACGTAGACCACAAAATATCACCAATATTTTGTCTATGGTAATTCTAAAAGGCATAGAAGATAAAATATTATTTTATTTTAATACATATTTATTTTGCAACCGTATCACAATAGTCACGTAGTGTTAAAAAAATATCATCAATGTAGAAAAAAGAGATTTTTAAAATTGCTTTTCATTACTTGTGTACCTTTTCATTTATTATTTTTTTATATATATTTTTTATAACAACTCATAGTTAGTAATTGTACATTCACCATGAGTTTTTTTTAAAATTTTAAATAAAGATTAAAAAATTGCCGACATACTTTTATTTATTATTCCTTAAATGAAAACAATCTTTGTTTCATTTTTTGATCTAAAATAAATATTTGCTCGGCTTGTTAAGGATTTTTTAATTACATACATTTCTTCTTCCATTTTCTACCCTGTCAGACCTAGATGTGATAGCCTATTGTTGAAAACTATTTAATTACAGAATTTTTTTATTGTTCTGCATCAAAGTTCATATAGCTCATATAAGAACAAGCAATAATAACTCTTCGTCTAGAATGTAAATGTTGTGACGGTTATAGCTTTCATCTTCCATAATGAGTTACAAACGTACAAACACCTCTCATCAGAGATGCCTTAACGCAATGCCATATTTGCGAATCAATAATGAAACATAATTACAATGGTGTGCACTCAGGCATTAATAACTATCGAGTCCAATCTCCGAGGATTTCATATTCCACAGTACTCAGTCTACATTCTCCATAATTCGCCCGAGGAATCCGCACGTGCAGTATTTAAATTCTGTTCGCGCACAGAGCCAAGACGCACAACAATGAGATGGGATGTTTGTCAACGCGAGGAAGTGGAATTATTCATTACGTCAAGGAATTCAAGTCTATTATTTATCTGGAACATTCTAAAGGGAAATTAACTCAACTCGTGCGAAGAACGAGACCGAAGAAATAGCAACATTTGCTAGCAAATGCTAATTATTAATTGAAATGTGAAGATATTGGTAGACAAGAGCCTAGTTATTTAAAATAAGATACTATTTCGTCGGCTTATTTTAATGTAGCCACTTTCATAAAAAAATATTGAATTTCAATGTCTGTAGTTAAATCTGTGTTTGGTGAAACATACGCTAAATGCACGTGATTCCTACAAGGAAAAATCAAGCATTCAAAAATCATTAAGGTATGTACAAATGATACCATAAACGACTTTTGGGGAAAGAAATTTGCAAAATTTCTCTAGAAAACTATTTAATATCCTCCCCTCTTGCAATAAAAACCGTAGAAAAACCAACTTCAAAAGAATTATTATGTTACACAGGAAGGAAGAATATATATACAATGTCGTAACCTAACAAAGATTAACGCTAAAAATGAACACGCGTACAAGAAAAACTTGACCTTATTTATAATTCACACACAAAACCATGTACAATGTGAACTTAGAATGGGGTACCTCCGTAAGGTCACATTCTTTTTAACATTCAATTTGTAAAATATATATATAAAAAAGATTTTCCAATAAGATGATTTTTTTAAATTTGTGTGCAAAAAATCATTAATGACAGTGTAGGAACTAAAATATAAATTAGTACCTGTATTATAGCACCCAATGATGCCATCAAAGGTAATGGAAATTAATAAATAAATGAAATGTTATTTATTTGTTATAGATTGAACTATTAACCCCTTTTAAGAGAAAATTGATGCCAAATAGCTTTCCATTGGAATGCTTAAGACGCTGAAAAACAGAGGTCCATTTCATCACACCCATTACATAAAACACATCAAAAAAATCAATTTGAAGAAGGTAACTTATTAAATAATGTAATAATCCGCGAATAAAATTACGATGAAAAGAGAAATACTGAATGTTATATGAATAAAACTAGAATTCCACGTTTTTCAACATCAATACGACCCAAAAATGATCATTTTCGAATGTTTAAGGCATGTTAATGAGCGATTTGGTGTGGAAACTGCGTATAAAACCGTGGTAACCGTTGCAAACGGCACGTATCCATGATAAGAATTATTTATGCGAAATGTTATCTTACACTAGTTCTTAAATCAAAAGACATATTCATATTTGTATAGTTTCAGTAGGTATGTGTCTTTATGTATAGATGAATTACTATAATTTATAATAAAAACACATAAATTTGTTTTTGACCACTATAGTTTTATTTTCACTCTACCGGTTTCGGAAGATCCCTTCCTTCGTCAGGAGAATATTCCTTTGTAAGTGAATGCTTTTTACAATTACGTACTATAATTTAGTTTGTTTCAAACGTGTTGTAACGTCGCTGTTTTTTTTTAATTAGAAACTTGTGGAATTCGATCCTACGTGCATTTTGCATAAAATCTTTTTTCATGCTAAATTATCACCATTCTCATCAGGTTTATATGCATAATTAACATCAATTTTTGCATTTTTAACACATTCTGGCAAATATCTATTTATAGTAAAGACCTTGTCAGTACTTGGTACTAACCGAGCTTATTTTAACTTATCCTGGAAATAAAGTTCTGCGGGGAGTAAATCCTTAGGTCTGATTGCTACTATGGCAAGGGCGTCCTTCCCAAGAGATTGCATGGTGAAGATCTTGTTCACATTTTTTCTATAACCATATGGGAATTGGAGGGGACCCCACCACTTTACCAATGGCGTTATAAGAAAATATATGGTTACCTCCTTACCCTCACACTTCAATACTCTATTTTTTAATTTATTTAAAGAAGCTACATTTAATAACGACTCTAGACCTTCCAATGTACCAGAAATTTATTTGGAAAGGGGAGTAGATTCTTAAGTCCGTACACAGTGCGTAAACTCGATTCGTTCAATTGCTAGCCGAGAGTCCTAGCAATCAGGATATCGGCCATCTTAAAATCCTTCGTATGTTTTAATTTTCACGACCGTGTTTTTTAAATTTGAATACTTACGTTAAAATTTGATATATATGATATGATTTTATGATGGCGCCAAAACATCTCAACCAAATACTAATAAACATGAGCCATCTTTCAACTGATCATCCCAATATTTGCAGTTATTTTTCAATGATGTTTATTTTATGAAATCGTTTGAAATCCATTGAAGACTTTGCCATTGGATGCCACAGAATTTGCATTTTTTAATGAGTTTGGCATGAGATTTTAAAGTATTTAAAAAAATCTTGTTAATCTCAATAAATACTAAATAATATATAAGCACACCCGTCTACAGAATATACTTCACTTCTAATTCATATTCTTCTACCTTTCTACTTTCGTTTGTACATACAAAATAATTTTGTCAATCACTTATGAACAAAAAATCACACATTTGACAAAAATACAACTATTTAATTTGCGAATAAATAAATATATAAATACTAATAATAAAGACAATTTGTGATACAATTCAAAATATTTCACATCATGACCTAAAATTAAATAATAGTTTCATGAAAAATCCCATAGACCCTGTGACAACATTATTACTATATGTATTGTTATTTTATAATAAGGAACTAGAGTAACAAATACTGTGTTTTTTAAAACATATATTCATTTTAATCAACAAACGCTTATTCTAATTATGTGAGTTTTATTATATAGTTATACGTAGGATTAAAAAATCATTTTTATAATTTTGAAAATCGGAGCAGACTTAAATATATATTTGCATGCCCTAAACTACACACTTTTTTTGCCCAGCACCATTACACCCACCGAGTAAAACATTTCTTTAATAAATTACCAGAAGAAATCAGAAGCATTAATGATAAAAAAAAACAAATATTGAACTATATAAAAAAATATTTTAGGGAAATCGTTAGCAAAAAAACTGATTCTGAAATTATCCTAATATACTCTACTTATCCTCCAAAATATATATTTTTTCTTCCTTCCAAACACAATAATTTGCATGGATTTTAATTTTGTATTTTTTTTTTAATTTGTAACCTAGATATATTTATTTTTCATAAATGTACACTCCTCTTCCATCCACAAGCAAATGCTTTTAATGGAAGTGTAGTATAAATTAAAACAGTATGACTTGTAAACATTGTATATTAATGTAAAAAACACTAATAATGATAAAAAACATTAAAAAATGATTGAAACCGTAAGATATTTAAACGCCCTATGATTGGTCGGCAGGTTCTGACAGAACTTACACCGCTACCTCACGGGTCGGTCAGCCGCTTGCATTAAGAATGCGGACAACTTTGTTACAAGTTGACTCGCACACGGGTCACTACTGCGGTTTACAAATTATTTCAAAAGAATTCGTGTTCTTAGGAAATCTCGCTAAATTGTACTTAATTTTTCATTTCTGATATATTCTGAAATACTGATTTGCGTACCCCGTCAGATTTCGATTGTTTTGGCGGGTTTGGGAAAATGGAAGCTTTTAAATTATTTTCACTACGAGATCGACATACTTAATTCATTTAAAAAAATGACTGCCCTTCTATCTACACGGAGGAAAATTCCTGATAAAAACATAGATAATTTATTAGGAAACTCTTAAAATTATTCGTATTCCGGTTAAAAACGGGATTGCAGGCCCTTAACGAATTAATTAATATGTTAGGATTTTTATGAACTTCCTGATAATACATTGGCATTTTACTGATAGTTTATCAGGAAGCGGCCTGCAGACCCGTTTTTAACCGGATTACCAATAATTTGAAGAGATTTTTTAATAAATTAGCAATACTCAATATTCTCCGTGCGCTAATAATTATTATTATATAATTACTAAATAAAAAATGAAAGTCCAAAATTTTACCTTTCAGCTATTTCCAAGTCTTGTGAGAGAGAAAAATCTTGAAAATATCAGCGTCTTACCTGTAACAAGGTAAAATATAATCATTAATGTCGTGTTGTTTGATCAAAGTTTGTTTATCTTTGGAAGCCACAGATAAGGAGAAAGAGGTCAACCCCTGGTTTATCAGTAAACACAACTTGCGCAACGTCGCAAAAGAAATGACATTGCAAAAAACTGCAGATTTTGCTTCTGTGGGAAATAGAAAATTATAGTCGTCCTTTAACCTCTGAAAAACCATTCTTGCACAAGTGACACGAATTTTTTCCCGCCGGCAAACCGTTTTTGGGCTGCTGGCATTAGCTGGAGTTTTTTGATATGCGATTTAAACCTGTATGCCATGAGAAAGAAAATAATTTTTTAACATAATCCCTTGCACTTGAAACACTTTAGTGTAAAAAAGTAATAGGAAGGTTGGAAATAAATAAATATATTAGTTTGCATACAAATCGCTTAATACATTTTCATAAGGAAAATATCACAATAAATTTTTTTTTCATGGTATTTATAAAATAATTTTACACCAATGTATTGAAATATTACAATGAAAATACATACAGTCAATGAAAATGGTAAAAAAATATACATATGTATAAATATAAAGTAGATAGTAGTAGTAAGAAAAACAGTAGAGGAAGTCAAATTATTTCAAAAAGTATATTTCTATTCTTATTTTATCAAACATATTTATTATATAACCCACACACAGACAGTGCCTTAGTGGGTTCCCTTTAATTACGTTTGTTTGGAATTTTTTATATTTGTAATTTTTTTAAACGTAAGTACTTTCGTTGTAAAATTATTGTGAAAAATGTAGTAAAAAAAGTTACATAGCATGTTTATATTGAAGATTCAAAACAATACATAAAACAATAGTATCAAATAAATATGAAAGAGTTGACATAACATATTATGTTATATTGGTACAACTAGAAAATATTGGAAATAGAGCAAAATAGAAGGACAAAAGTAGTTTTAATATTTTATGGCTTGTGTTAAAAGATAGTTTCTAAGCTCCATGTAAGTGACGTTGAAAATATAATCGGTCAATGCAGCATCTTTACGTCTCGCCAACGTTAAATTTAATGAATTTGCATTTATGTACATTTAATTGTAAACAACGTACACTTTTTACATGGCGTAACTTACCATATGGACCTTCACTCATATAAATATAATAAACGTAACATTAACATTTGCTCGAGAAGAAATTCGATGCAAAAGTTGAAGCGTAAACAAGGATTTGGCGAAGATGGTCTAAACCTGCCAAGGATGAATAACGCTAGATTAGCACAGGACAGGTATGCTTGGAGGCGCCTTATTGAAACGATGGTTTCCTGACCCGAATAAGTCAAGGTATATCAATGAGTTCATTCTAATTACTCGAGAACCAATTAGTTTTATATAATTTAGAATAAGCTGTGACATAATCCTCTACACGCAGTAGCTTCTAGTTTGAAGCTTTAGCACATAGGAAAGCATAACTCGCGGGAAGTTTTGACAAACCGTCGGCGAATATCGCCAACAGGATTTCAAAACTAGTTCATGGCGTAACGCTTATAGATACAATATTTATAGAAGCTTTAAATCATGTTATTCTTTTTACTGCCAGCTTTTAGCAACAAGCTAAATGCAAAACCGAATATTTATTTCCATGACTTGTCAAAAAATAAACGTGGCGGACGTCATATTTCCATGAGTCCATTTGTTAATTATCAGCTAATATATATTTATGTAACTTGGATGAGCAATGCATTATCTGCTAAATCAGCACTAACCACAATATTAGTGGATCCAGACCCAATACTGGTAATACTAATTTGTGAAAATATAACAAGAATGTTTCGCAGGCAGAAAGTTTCTTAAAAATATGGTGTTTAACGAAGTGTACCATTCTCCTAAGATTTAATATGGCTTTATTAAACTCTGGTGTTAAAGAAGTATACCATTCTCTTAAGATTTAATATGGCTTTATTAAACTTTGGTGTTAAAGAATTGTACCATTCTCCTAAGATTTAATATGGCTTTATTAAACTTTGGTGTTAAAGAAGTGTACCATTCTCTTAAGATTTAATATGGCTTTATTAAACTTTGGTGTTAAAGAAGTGTACCGTTCTCCTAAGATTAAATATGCTTTTATTAAACTATGGTTTTAAAGAAGCATACCATTCTCCTAATTGAATTGATACTTAATTGAACATTAATTATTATTAATTATTTAATAGAAAGACAAACATTCTCGGGTAATGAATAACCTGAAAATATTAAAAAAAAATCTTATACTACCATCACAGTCAGTTAAATTAGATCAAATTTTGCACACAAACAAAAAAAAAATATTTTCTAAGAGCTAAGCATCCACAATATGATTTTAGCTGTATATGTGTTTTGTTTAACTCGTAGAACTCCTCTTTTTATAAATTTTGTGTAAATCAAATTTTATAATGTGATTATAGAGTTGACTGACTGCTTTAACGTCATTGGTAAATAATAAAGGAAAATTACCATTTTATGTGGGGAAAACAGACTTCAAAGTACCCCACAGAATAGATAATCTATTATTTTTGTTAAAACATACAATGTAATACATTATTTTCTATAATAATAATGTTAGTTTAAAAGTTGGCAACATCTTGTGTATGGCAACCCTTTTGGATTTCGTTTCTTTTATCTATGCTCTGTACACTGCTGTCATCCTTCTTGTAATACGTACATCGTCAATAAAACCAGTTATTAAAAAGTGTTATATGTTTTAATTTAATAAACACAAAAGATTACAACAGGTTATGGGCCCAGATCACCACAGGCCACATACCTATCAAAAATAAAAGTACAGTGAAGTGACTAGTTGAAAACAATTACCGGAGAAACGCAAATAAACCTCACACCGTGTTGGCGTTGGAGGTTAAGTTGCCGGGAAGGAGAAAAATACTTGCTACATTCGGCTGCAAGGAAGGAAATACTAGTAAGAAAGGAATCGAAAGACACGATGGACGGAAATAATACAGTTATCAAACTGGAAGGAATAAAAAACTGGAATGTTTGGAAGTTTCAAACAATGGTGTTGTTACGGGGTCAAAATTTAATTAATGTCGTTGAAGGCGTAAAAGGGCAAGGCTCCGAGGAACAGAAAGCATGGGAGACACAAGATGCTAAGGCTCAAACAATGTTAGTGACCAGGATGACCGAGGAAGTGATGTTACATATATTATCTTGCACTACTGCTGCAGAGATGTGGCGAAAGTTAACGAGCATTTTTGAACAAAAAAGTGAAACAAGTATTCACATAATCCAGCAAAGATTCTTCCAATATAAATATGAAGAAGGAATGGAGATGTCAGTCTTCCTGTCAAAAATACAGGAGTTACAAAATCAACTCAAACAAATGGGTGAAGAAATTTCGGAAAAATTCATAATTACGAAGGTATTGATGTCATTGCCAGATATTTACAAACACTTCATATCAGCATGGGAGTCTGCGCCAGATAACAAACAAACCTATGATAACCTTGTCGCTCGTTTGTTAGTGGAAGAGGAGAGAGTAAGGGAAAAGGCTGAACTCGCATCGCCGTCATCTGCGTTTATGGTAAAGAAAACTGCTCCAATTAAAAGAAATATAAAGTGTTTCAAATGTAATAAGATGGGACATTATCAATCTGAGTGTATGAGTCATGTGAATAATAACCATCGTAACTTTCCAAACAAAAGTGAAAAAAAGTGTTTTTATTGCAACAAAATTGGGCACATCAAGAGTGAGTGCTGGCATAAGAAAGGAAAGGAGAAAAATGCGTTTGTAGTACAACAAATACCTAAAGAACTGTATCAACAGTCTAAGTGGTTGGTGGACACAGGAGCCAGCGAACATATGTGTCAAGACAAAAATCTATTTTCGACATTTTCACCAGAAGTGTCACAAAAGTCTGTGATAATAGGTGATGGTACTCAAATAAGTGTTATTGGTTGCGGACAAGTGGAACTAGAAGTATTCAATGGACACCGGTGGGTCGAGACAACCATATATAATGTACTGTGTGTGCCAGACTTAAAAATAAACTTGTTCTCTGTAAATTGTGCGGCTGACAAAGGTTATGTCATGTTGACAGATCAAAACATTTGCAAATTTTCCAAGAATAATAAAGTATGTGCGGTAGCAAATCGTGTTGGAAATATGTATATTATGGATGTTCGTTATAAATATAAAAACTGCTTTGCAAATGTAACTACAGTTAAATCAAGTTTGAGTGAGTGGCATGAGAAACTTGTACACCAGAATATACAGCAGGTGAAAGACGTGTTAGAGAACAATAATATTAAAGTCTCAAGTAATTCTCTTCAGAAGTGTCAAGGCTGCTTACAGGGTAAATCACACCGGCTGCCCTTTATGAACTCTGAGACAAAAGCTGTCAAAACATGTGAACTGATACATGCCGATGTTTGCGGGCCGATGGAGGCAGTATCTGTCGGCGGGGCGAGGTACTTCTTGATTTTAAAAGATGATTACTCTTGCTATAGAACTGTATATTTTATTAAAAAGAAGGACGAAGTGATTAATTATATTAAAGATTTTGTAAACAAAGCTGAAAATGTTACGGGTAACAAAATAATCACTTTTAGAAGTGACAACGGCTTAGAATTCATTAATAAGGCTGTGTCAACTTTGTTCTCAAACCGGGGTATAGTACACCAAACTTCTGTACCATACACGCCACAACAGAATGGCAAGGCGGAACGGGAGATAAGAACCTTAACAGAAGCAGCAAGGTCAATGCTGTGTGCCAAGAACCTTCAAAAAAAATTATGGGCAGAAGCAGTCAACACTGCAGCCTATGTTCTCAACAGAACCAGTAGAAGTAATGAACCAGGAAAAACACCCTATGAATTATGGACAGACAAACATTTTGATCTCAGTAACCTACATATCTTTGGTACGCCCGTAGCTGTTCATATTCCAAAAGAAAAACGAAGAAAATGGGATTCTAAAGGAGAAAATGGAATCTTGGTAGGGTACGGAGAAAATGTGAAAGGGTATAGAATTTTTTATCCTGATAAAAATGATGTTCTAATAAAGAGGGATGTCATTTTTCTGGAACCTGTTATTGGGAAATGTAATAGCTTAAACCTAGAGTCTGTAACAGAAGAATACAACGATGAAACTGACAATAACCAGCAAGAGTTAGTAGAAGATGTTGTGAGTGATCCAAACATTACAAATCAGATGTCAGATGATGAGCAGCACAGCTTATATGAACCTGAAGAAACAAGTGATGAAGATAGTGAACGCGATAGTGATAGTAAATTACAGCCAGCTTCTCTTCGTCAAACCAAACGTGTCAGAAAGGCGCCACAATTCTATACTTGCCAAAATGTGTACACTGCAGAGACAGAACCAGGCACCTATAAGGAAGCTATGCAGAGGAGTGATGCCTGTCAGTGGGAAGAAGCTGTAAAACAAGAACTGGATACTCTCAAAGAAAATAATACTTGGACAGTTTGCGCTGTACCTGAAAAACAAAACATTATTAGTAGTAAGTGGGTATTCAAAATAAAGAAAGTTGATAATATTATTCAATATAAAGCAAGATTGGTTGCCAGAGGTTTTGAACAGAATGATACAAAAGATTTATATGAAATTTACTCACCTGTTGCCAAATTGTCAACATTTAGATTATTTGTTTCAGTTGCTACAAAATTAAAACTATCAATACATCAGATGGATGTCACTGGGGCTTTTTTATATGGGGATATAAAGGAAACTGTGTTTATTAAATTACCGGAAGGGGCATATAATGGTTGTGATAATATTGTAAAACTAAATAAATCATTGTATGGGCTAAAAAAATCCCCTAAATATTGGAATGAAAAATTTAACCATGTAATAAGTAAAGCAGGCTATGTAAAGTCAAAGAATGATCCTTGTTTGTTTACTAAATGTAATGGAGAAAACCAAACTTATGTCTTACTTTACGTCGATGACCTCTTGATGTTTAGTAATAATGAACAGGAATTAAGTGATCTTAAATTAAAATTACACAATGCGTTTAAGATGAAAGATTTGGGACTAATTTCAAATTTTCTTGGTATCAGTGTTAAACAGAATTTGAAAGATGGTGTAACTGAATTATGTCAAAGATCTTATTTAGAAAATGTATTAAAAAGATTTAACATGGATAATTGCAAACCCATGTATACCCCTATTGATCAAAATTTTAATGTAAAAATCTTAGAATCCAAAGAATGTAAGTCTGACAAGGATATTGAAAATACTTGTAGGAAAATTATTGGAAGTTTAATGTATGCAGTCTCAGGCACTAGGCCAGACCTCTGTGTAGCTGTATCTATATTAAGTAGGTACCAAAATAATGCAAGTGATGTTTTGTTGACTCATTTAAAAAGAATTTTAAGATATATAAAATATACTCTAGATTATAAGCTGATTTTCAAATGTAATGATGATGGACTTGTTGGGCATTGTGATGCAGATTGGGGTGGTGACACACGAGATAGAAAGTCTACCACTGGCTACTGTTTCAAGTTCTCCAATTGTATTATATCGTGGTGTTCTAAGAAACAGTGTTCCGTAAGCTTATCATCAACCGAGGCAGAATATGTTGCAGTCAGTATGGCGGCTAGTGAATCTTGTTGGCTGTCAAGTTTATTGAAAGACTTTAATAACATAAATGTTTGTCCTGTACCTATATACTGTGATAACCAGTCTGCCATAATGGTTGCAAATACTGATAATATTAAAAGACTAAAACATATTGATATACGTTATCATTTTGTCAAAGATTTAATTAAGGAATGTAAGATATGTTTAGTGTATGTTAAGACTGAGGATCAAATAGCTGATATGTTTACTAAGTCATTAAACAAAAACCTATTGTTTAAATTTATTACTCAATGTGGCCTAATGTAAAATCTCTCAGTTATAACATAGGTGGTTAAAAGTTATAGATATAGATAATGTAAGAATGTGTTACATTGAGTGGGGGTGTTAAAACATACAATGTAATACATTATTTTCTATAATAATAATGTTAGTTTAAAAGTTGGCAACATCTTGTGTATGGCAACCCTTTTGGATTTCGTTTCTTTTATCTATGCTCTGTACACTGCTGTCATCCTTCTTGTAATACGTACATCGTCAATAAAACCAGTTATTAAAAAGTGTTATATGTTTTAATTTAATAAACACAAAAGATTACAACAATTTTTATAAGCAATAATTGTTCGCCTGAAACACTCATCCACATTGAAAAAATCTCCTGATAAAAAATACATGACGCCAACGGGAGTCGAACCCGTGTCCATTCGATTTCCGGTCGAAAGCTCTGACCACTGAGCTATGGAGGCTTATCTCTTACTAAGAAAGAGATAAGTAAGAGATAAGCCTCCATAGCTCAGTGGTCAGAGCTTTCGACCGGAAATCGAATGGACACGGGTTCGAGTCCCGTTGGCGTCATGTATTTTTTATCAGGAGATTTTTTCAATGTGGATGAGTGTTTCAGGCGAACAATTATTGCTTATAAAAATAATTGTTATCCTTTGTGCTATGCATAAATAAAATCTTGTCTTAAAAACATTAATTTATCAAAAAAATAATAGATAATCTATTGTCACAATAATATAGTTTAGCCGCTAATAATCAAAAACTTAAATACTTGCAGAACTTTAAAATAAAATTTTATTCAAATTAAATTTTCTAAAAACAATTACAATTACATGTCTGCCAATAGCCTATTTTAAAGTTAAGGCTCTGCATGGAGCGCAGAACCGCGAGGGGTGGAGGAGCCTTTCTTGGAGCACCATGGACATTGGACATTGTAGTGGGGTCACGATTCTCAGCAACGCATTTTTGGATATTTTTATAAGATGTGTGTGTTACCACGAAGATAATGATCCAGTTAAAAAAGTGAACGCATGCTAATTTCCTAGTAAAATATTAGTCATTCAGAATATATCGAGAACACGTGTTCTTTTCCTAATAAATATCATGTGGGAAAGCAAAAATATTAGTATTTGTATGAAAACGAGTTCGGCCGTCCTCATTAAAAGATTCGCTTGTAACTGATACTTTGTTAGGAACTCTGTCAATTAATTCGTTAAAGGCCTGCGGTCCCATTTTAACGAATAATTTGACGTGATTTTTAATAAATTAACAGTTTTTTTAAATCAGTAAGTTTTCTCCATGAAGGTAACAAAAAGTAACTTTTATAAGAATTTTCATCATTCCTTAAATATTCTCTTGCCATTTATCCATCGTCTTAATATATTCGTTTCATTACCAAAAATGACAAATTTAATCATACCTACGATTAAATGGAACATATTATTTATTAAATTCAAATTGGGCGATGGAAACTGACTGAAAAAACAGTCTATGTTAATCTACATAATATATAACGGAATAATTCTTTGGCAAAAGATATATCATATTATGCGGTATTCATTATCAGCAAGTAAGTAACGCCTCTTGGCAACGAAATGTCAATAGCTAATTATATCGTACCGTAACGAGGTAGTAGTGTTAGTACTGACAAGACAATTGATTGATCATAGGATACCACAGTAACTAGCTCCTGACCACTAGACCACAAGTACCTACACAGACACTATAATACTGTCATACGATATCTTAAGAGTACTTCATTGTGAATGTTATTATGAGTAGTGAATTTACTATGGTAGCAACAGTCGGAGCTTCTAAAAAATAAGTACTCCACAAGTCTGAACTGCCTGAAACTAATAAAACTATGGAATCCACAAATCAGTTAGTGATAGTGCTGTGAAACAAGAGGAATACTGAAAGGAAGCGATATTAAATAATGAAAGGTGGAGATAGCATGGCTTTTCACAAAGCTAACGCCATTTCATGCAACAATTCTGAGGGTCAATATTTCAGGTGCCGAACTTAAGGCTCGATAGATTTACCTTCCTCAATTGCTGTCGGGAAGGTTTGCTGACAAATCAATCTGACTTATAACGTTCATATTTCTGAGTATACTGAAATAACCACTGTCTTAAGTAGTGTTGACGTCATCAGTTTTACTTACAACTGACTTAAAAATAACATGATTTCATTACATTTGCTGTAAATTTAAAGAAAACCAAGGTCAATGTGTTGAAATATTTTTTGTTTTTTTTTTAGCAGTCCACAAGATCGTTTGTCATGGGAATTATATTGACACCTTGTTGGAAAACTTTGAGAGGCGGGTTAAGGAACGACCTTTAGGAAAGGATTTATTAAAGCATGTTCTAACAGCCACAATCAAATACAGGAGGATTGACATTCTGGAACTTAAGCATTTTTCCAGAAAATTTTCCGAAAAGATTTATTGAAGCAGGTTTTAACAGCCACCATCAAATAAAAGAGGAATAACATTCTGGAGCTTTAAAACCATTTTTCCAGAATCCTGAATTATAAATGAATTTCAGATAGCTAGCCTGTAAAATCCGGGAGAATTTTCTTTTCCGGTGTGAGGCTGTTATTCTTAACATTGCAGAAAGAAAGAAAAAACCATTTAATTTCTTGTTAAAAAAAGATTTCGTCTTGAATTTGAGATCTTTGGTAGAACCATTTAAAATATGCTAGTTTTTAATCACCTTTATTAACGCTGCCGTTATTATGCTGTCTGTCGACGTTTGGGCAAAATTTTCAGGAAAGCATACAATAAATAGTTTATGAGACATTAGAAAATCTACAAACAGGTATCAATCGTCAATCATTTGATTACTTGTTGCGTAGATACATTGATTTTTGTTTGATAGTTCAATCGACCTACGTGGGTCTGAAAATGTGCATTTAATTTCCACCAAAGTGCTGGCTTTTATGACGTTGAT
Source organism: Hesperophylax magnus (assembly GCA_026573805.1). Lineage (NCBI taxonomy): Eukaryota > Metazoa > Arthropoda > Insecta > Trichoptera > Limnephilidae > Hesperophylax > Hesperophylax magnus. The sequence goes on along the minus strand of JAIUSX010000977.1, from coordinate 1,791,650 downwards.
ATTTATATCCCAGGTTATGCGCGTTAAAATTACATTATAATGATGTTCACTTAACTATAACGTTAAGCAGAGGTTTAACGGGACGTTTTTAAACGTCGGTCATGACAGGTTCCGCGGCAGAATTGAACCTTGGGGAAACTAACCAACTGTATATCTAAACCGGGTGTTTGTGTTGTATCGCCCGCTTCCCCCAGTGGATATTGGAAGACGAGGTCAGACCTATCAGCGGTCACACTCAATACCACTTTACAACTATTGAAATGTCCAACTCGATGACACACAGTAACTTTGTGTAAGGCAAAACCGATTTGCGTCTTTATTTACTACAATAGTTATCAATCTTTCATATGTTAGGATGGTAGTTTTGAGTATTGTGTCGTCCTATTTGCAATATTTAACTTCATTTCTAACCTGTCATTTTATGTTTAAAATCATTTTCGTCTATGGACTCTTTTACTTTAAGTTTCAAGTCTGTGTAACATTTTATATGACTGTCTTTGTTTCATTTTGTCATTGATTTTACAAAGACAAAGTGAAAATCACTGTTTTCAACGAATTTTGGATTGTCACCAATTCATCGCTAAAAGTCTTGCTTTCCATATCAAAAGGCTCTACAGCTAGCATCTAACATCAACTCACTTTTATTGCAAGTTCATCTGAACCATTTATAAGCGATTTTCCATTGTAAAAGTAGTATAAAAAAAGTGTTATATTTCGAGTAACTTACAAACTCCTGCGCGAAAAACCCCTTATTTGGATTTACCAAACCTCCAGAAACCAGCAAGAGATCATATAGGAAGCATATTTGAAAAATGGGCCATTTCAAACGCTCGCACTGAGTTGAGTGTGTAATAGCTCTTAAGTAATCAATATTTGAAAAAAAATAACAGGCAGATACCGAGAAAAGCGCATATTAAGGTCAAATAACAATCAGCAGATTAAGTACCGCCCGAAACGTTATATTTTCATATCGACTTACAATTTATAGCAAAATACTAATTATCGGCAATAACGGGAAATATGGTTCTCAATAATCAGTGACATACATTTATTATTATCAATCTGCGAGATTATTTTTATCTTCGAGTGTAGAAAACAAAACGTGTTAATGCCGATAGTCATTACTCAATACGGTTCATAATTTTTTAATTACATTTAATTTAAAAAAATATATATTTATTACCCTCAGCGTTCTTTCCCAGTTACCTCAGTTGCCCTTGTTTTTAAATACGATAGTATATCTGGTATAACCATTTGGAAGGATAAAAACATCATTAATTCAATGTATTGACGGCCTCCATGGTTGAGAGGTAAGGCCTTCGATAAGCAAGCTGGAGGTCTCGGGTTCATATCCGACGTCCGGAAGTAAATTTTGCTGATGAATTTGTGTTATTTTACAATTCATTCATTTTAAATAATATAAAGTATACTTGAGTTAGGTATTTACGCCTGTATTGCAGCTTTCCTCACCAGATATGGATAGCCAGGTATTTTTTTAAATTTTTCCCTGTGCCCTTTTCCAAAGCCTTTCATCGAAAAAAATCCAATATTTTTCTAAATGGAAACTTTTATTTGCATAATACGCCGTGCAGTGCTTATTAACGATGAACTGTGGAAATGGGTTTGGCATACATTCTCGCCAATGTTTTGGCTGAAATTTAGTCTGTCCGCCAATTTACTGCAAACAGCTCTCACTACCGAGTATTCCTGTCGACGGCCATGTTTGTGGACTGGTCGATCCGTTAAACGGGCGACAAACCGACAAAACCCTCAAACCAGCAAAGTCTTCTATAAATTCTGTCGACATTACATTTACCTTGCTGGTCGTAATAATCACACTCAATTGCTTACGTAACAGTTTATAGTAGGACTTTATTCTGTCATAAATACGTTTTATTTGTTTCGGTCGCCAAATACTCTTGTCAGTATTTAATAAATGCATCACGAAATAATAACACTCTACAGACAAATGTACTTTATAAATCCACACGTTTTGTTTGGGACGCATTCTAAATTTTCCCTTTCTGTCAAAAGAAAAACGATGGGAATATTGAAATGATGGGCTTTTGACCAAAAACTATGTGGAATGAAAATTCACCTAGCTATGAACGGATGCTATGCTTAGGCTTTGGGCTACTGGAATAAAAAAAAATTACCTTCCAAATGTGGAAATATGGCTGCTAAAAATATCAATTTAATTCTTTTGCATCAAATCAAATCTCCGAAACGCCGGATTTTGTAAGAAAATATTGTATTATTCCAATAATTTCTGAAAATTCGATTGTCGAGGAAATCGAAGACGAGGATGTCGTGGCTACTACCGTCTTCGTTTTTCATTTATCCTGCACTCTGTGTAGTCTATGTGAAAGACACGACGTCCCTTACAATAAATAAGATGTCCAGAAAATGTGAGTTTCCGGAATAATACAAAATGTGTTAAAACTCATTGCTCATACCTAGTACCTAACTGTGACCTACAACATTATTTATAACTAGAGATGGCAAAATTTAGCATTAATTTTCAGATTTTTTAGCATTAACAATTGGAAATTTAGCGTTTTATAGCATTTTGACGCATAATTTAGCGTTTTGTAGCAAAATAGAACAAAATGTTTTTAGCGCATATTTTAAGTATTTTTGGTAAAATATATGTTTAACCTTCATTTGCAAGTATTTCCATGTGAAAGATTATAAATAATTAATTTTAATATTAAATTAATAAGGAAGGAAACTCTAAGTACGGGTCGAACACAAACACAACAAATGCAGATTGCGATTAACATCAATAGGCGTAATTTATTTCGCACAATTTGTGTAATTTCAAAAAGCAATTTTAGCCTACAGTACAAAATATTAAATATTTACACATAAAATAGTAACAAAATTATAAAAAATCGTAATGTAAATATCGATTTTTTGAAATTCTCACATATTATTTTAATACCCGGTATTTTAGGGAAATTCGCGCCTATTTCGCTAAATAGAATAATTTAGCTGAAATACGGCCAAAATCACGTTTTTCGCGTTAATTCGCGAAATAGAAATCACTGGAAACACTTTCAAATGCCTTGAAACGCAAAGAAAACTTATAAATGCCCTACTTTCGAAACATAAATATTTTTTCGCGTTTTTAGTTAAAACGAAATTTTGCCTTCTCTATTTATAACCACATATACCCGTACACAATAAATCATTGCTGATACCTAGTGCCTAAATATGACCTATAACATTATTTATACCTACATATACAATCACACAATAAAAAATATTGCTGATGCCTAGTACCTAACTATGACCTATAACATTATTTATATGTACATATATACATAAACAATAAAAATCATTGCTGATATCTAGTACCTAACTATGAACTATAATATTACTTATACCTACATATACACTCACACAATAAAAATCATTGCTGATACCTAGTACCTAACTATGACCTATAACATTATTTATATGTACATATATACATAAACAATAAAAATCATTGCTGATATCTAGTACCTAACTATGAACTATAATATTACTTATACCTACATATACACTCACACAATAAAAATCATTGCTGATACCTAGTACCTAACTATGACCTATAACATTATTTATACCCACATATATACGTACACAATAAAAAATAGGGAATTTTGAATGGCACTTGGCATAAGACGATGTAGGTATAAATTAATACAGGCATTTTAATAAAGTGGCACAAAAACTTCGCGTCTCTAGTGCGATCTCAGAATGACATCTTAAATTAAAACAATGCTGTCGTCTTCAGATTACTTCAGAGTGCTTTAGAATAAGACAAATGCATTATTGAAGTGCGACACTGGCGTTAATTTTAGCCAAACTGGTGCCGTCTGGAGCAGGGTCTGCACAATTACTTAAATACTCAAAATTTGTATTTCTTTCTAAAATTATATTAACTTTTTCATATGTTAAGTACGTCACGTTAGCTGGTAGGTATTTGATTTTCAGATGAACTCTCACAAGGACGGTTCAGACAAAAATAATCATTACAAACATAACGAGCTATTGAAACTGAGCATGAAATTGAACTGACGACTTTAAAAGGATTACAAAACTGAAGCAATTCGAGAGAGGAATACATATGCCCAAAGCTCAGCGTTAGAAGGCTCACTGGGAATAATGTATTATCTATTTACATAAAGTTGAGTGCGAAAAGCAGGAGGGCGGCGTGGATTTGATTTTTATAAAAATCTACAGTTTATTTCCGAAATCAAAGAAATTTTGTATACTTGATCTTCGAAACAGATTATTATGATTTTGAAAACTCTCAAAAAAATTAAATTTCATTTGCACAGGCATGATTGGGAAAAACTCTACAATAGGAGCTTTTCAAAATTTATTATTATTTTTTCAATGTATTCTCATAATGCCCAAATGGCTTTTACATGTAGTACAACTTTAAGATGACAGATATTTTTGAATCATATGAACGAAAAAATCAAATAAAGTTACAATAATTAATAAAAAATACATAAAAGAAACCAAGCTCTCAATCTGATTTTTCTCTCAAAAAGCTTGGTGGAACAGATGCACATTTTAAACTGGAATCAAGCGTAAAAAATGTAGCAATTTCCGCATTCGGGCGATCGTTCAACCGAACCCCTTATGTGGTAGTAAGTAATAACAAAACATAATACAAAATCTAGAGATAAATTTAATATGGAAAAGCCTGGTTATCAATCTTGAAGTCCTTGAATGTTGCTACTGAAACCTGCAGCTTTTTAAACCAGTCAGACACTCCTTCTTGGATCGCAATCATCTAGCAGTTGAATCTATGTAATATTGGCATTCTGCAAGTTCCCAACACTTCTGAAAAAGCTCGGTCATAGTATAATTATGTAGTGTATTTCTTCAAGATTGCTAATGAAACGTCAGGCTTTTAAACCAGCCAAACCCTCCTCCTTAAATTGCGATAATTTAGCTTTTGATTCTATAAATTTGCACTTTGCAAGTTCTCAGATAGTAGTTCCCAACACTTCTCTCGTTTAGGATCCATTTAATTTTCAACGCCCTGCCTCCGGCGTCTCCGTCCAGCGTCCAGTGGCTTGGTGTGGTGGTGTGCGGTGTATTTTAGTCAGCCGTGTGGTGTGCAATGCGGGGACTGGGGACCTCCTGAGATATTGATGTCATAACACAGCCACGCAGACGGGCCGAGACTCGTAAATCAGACAATTAAACGATGTTTATCAGAGTCGGAACCGTCTAAGCATATCGTGTCGTGTGATGGTTCTGAAATATGCAGCGTCACGCCACATTTAGCGTGGAAATAACTAAATTCAAGAGGAAAATTATAAATTACTAACCTACAAGCAACAACAAACTAAGTTGGACAGTACTTATGACATTGGCGCAAACCGCTTACATAATAAACATCTACATCTCCATACTTAAGAGAGTTATTGAAGTGCATATTTTTACAAAATGCGCCTCAATTTTAATATTTCATGCAGCATTTACCTTGCTTAATATATTTTGAATTTTTACAAGCATCTATGTTATGAACAGAAAAGCATGGAAGATATTTTGAAACAGGATAGTTGTTTTAATTAAGTTAAAATACATTAATATATTTCACTTACTCAACTTTAAAATATCTTTATATTATTGTTAACTATCTAAGAAACAAAGCAACATATTATTCTTATACGAGATTTTTATTTTGCTCACCAAGCTTGAGAATAGCCAGTTTTTTCTTACATATATTATGTTTATTGTATTTTCTGTTTTCAGGCTACCGGGAATGAGATTGTATATGTGTACACCCCTCATGGCCTATGCTTCTTTTACCACTTTCAGTCTTTACTGAATTTGTATATTATTTATTATGTTGTCTTGTGTAGTGCTGATGTTCAACTTATATTTTTATAAATGTTGTTTTCGTGTGAATAAATCGGATTTGGTTATTGTAGATTAATAGGCATATGTTAAATTCTTACAGTTTTCTCCTGGAAGTTTGTTCCTGGATATAATTTTTGGGTGGGGGTAACTGATCTATAGTTAAACAGTTTTTTGTGACTTTATTCTTTATTATTTGTAAGTCGTTTAAATAAGTGATGTGTGTTCCTCATATTTCTATTAGATAATTTCAATGGGATTGAAGTAAATTAAGGTTTATTTTCGTTTTTGCACGTGCTGCTTAAGTGTTTATCGGTACCAGGTATTTTTCACAATCACTTTTTTTTTTTATTTCTACATATAATGTTTTATGATACGGCGTTTTCCCTTTTGATGAGCTTAAAATCATGTAACTAGTTTTAAAAAATATTTTAATTAATATTAAAAATTAAGTTTTTGCAAAGTAAAATAAAGCAGTATTATCTGCGTATAAAAAGATTTCGCGATTTAGGTTTAAATGACAGATATTATTTATGTATATTTGAAATAAGACTGGCCCTAAAATGATCCTCGAGGAAATAGTTTATGATATTGTGTTGATTATTTTTACTATTTAAGCTGAAATATTGCATTCTGTTATTTAGATAAGATTTAATGAGTTGGAGAGCAGGACAAGTTACATCTATTTTTTAGTTGTATTTATCTCATGATTATCGGTATCGAACGCTTTTTGGAAGTATACGAGAATTGCTATGGCATAGTTTCCATTGTCTATGCTGGTTCTCAGTTTGTTTATCAGGTAATTCGTAGCCGAAAGAGTATTCAATTTTTTCCCAAGGTTGTATTGTTTATTAAATAGCAGTGAGTCTTTAAACATACAAACTTTTTTGACCTTTTATGAATATTTTTTTTTATAAAATTAGTAAAATTGAGATGGGCCGGTAATTTGAGATATCCATTTTAGATCCAGATTTGTAAAATGGTATGACGGTATTTAAATCAATCTGTAAATGTTCCCTCTGTAATACAATGATTAATTAATTTTGATATTGGAGGAGCCAATAGTTTAAGATCTTTAATAATTTTATTTATTTTGAGCTCCGTAATGCAATCTTACTTTCTTAATGACAGTTTCAACCCTTCGTTAAATAAACTTTTTTAATTACGATAATAAATAAATGAATTAAGAAAATATGTCTATCTCAATTATTAATGTTTCTTTTTTTGTGACTTTATTGAAATATTTAAAGAAAGATTATGTTTGCCAAACAATGTACATGTTTATATGTTTATAAAACTATTAGCACACACGAAGATGTGAGCTAACTTAAGATTAATAAATAAATAAATAAAAGATAATAATAAGTAATAATGTTAAAAATGGAAGAAGCAATAAGCGTGTCATATTTTGTGACAGTTAAACGAATATTTCTTCATCTCCAAACTCACGATGAATTCGGAAAATAATTAATGAAGTAAAAAATTGTGCAAATTTCAAGATGTCATGATTTGAAGTTAAATTTAACATCATATATTATAAGGAGTTCGATTTATTCTCGATGGTACAATTCAACTTTATTCTGCTCTTTAAGACTCTTTTTATTCTAAATTTGAGTAGACGCTGGAAGCTGGGTGATATAATATTCTTTATTTTATGTCGACTTCAATACCTATATCTTAATAAAAATAGTGAGAGACTACTGCAAAATAATATAAAATAATATTACAACACTGTTTCTCAGAATCCAGACTATTAAAAGTCGTGTGCCGTCGGTAATAAAGTTTTTTCTTCTTTCCAAGAAAATAAGTAACTCATGTGAATATGTGAAGTTTGATAATAAAATCACAGAATAAACATACGTTGGTAGTAAAAGTGAATTATTGAAGAGATAATATAGCGTAGCGTAAAAGTCTACTTTTTTTACACTGCACTTATTAAACAGCTCCTATTATATATATCATTACTTACATATACATTCGTAACTTTAGGTGTGACTTCTGAATTTGTATATTACACTTTTAGCAGACTTATGTATCTTTATAATTAAATACTTTTAGGAAGATGACTGCGGGTTTGAAAGTTAGAGCTTTCGTAAAGATATGGAATAAATTCAAGGCTCGCGGCAATACGTATTATTACCATCAGTAGTCATTGTTTCAATATTTAATCGAGATTTTTTTAAAGGCTCCTATGCTAGTACGACCAATAGGTGCACGTCAGGGCTCTGTATACTGTCAGAACATGGGTGTGCGAAAGAGGTAGGGGTTAAAGTTTAAATCAGCCAATAATATAGCAACCTAGAGCCAATATATAATATATCAAGGTAGCGTAGATAGAAATGTATCAGGGGAAGGGACGTATATAAGGGTGAATACTCTTGCTAACAAATTACCCATTCATATTGTAGATGTCAGATAAGGTGAACGCCCGAGAAAAACTTAACCCAATATCTCTGCATCGTAATGAGACACGGATGTAAGTCGATGTAATATAGTTTTTTAACAGTAATATTATGGTATACAGTGGTGAATGGTGGCAGAAGTCGCAGACGCCCGAGAAAGACATTAGCCTTGGTGAAGCATCGCGGGTACACTATTTAATCAATAATCAAAAAAACCAAAAAAAGAACTATCAGTTTGAATGGGTCACCAAGAATGACTAAAACTTGATAAACCAAGGAAAGCCTATGGCAAAAGCTGTACGTCAGAAGGCTGTAACGAAGAAGAATTCATTTTATTGTATAACGAAGGCCATTAATAATCCTTTTCTATCAATTGCTATTTACTGATTGCAATTCTATGCATATCGAGTATTTATTAAAACCAATACTGCTTTGATAGTTTTAATAAGCAAGTCCATTAATGTGATCATCAGTATTATTTGCCAGATAATCTGGCGATCTCTGTTGCATTTATACAGCCGATCAATATTGGTTATTACTTGAAGAGGCTTTGAAGGAACTAATTGGTGACACGGCTAAAATGTTTACTCAGTTCTCGAGTTACACTTTCTATGTTTAGTTTGCGTGTTTACTTTGCTTTATGTCTTCTTATTGACAGATAATAATAATGTACCGCAAGATAAACAGGTACAGAACTACTCTTAATAACAAGGAATTATTGTTATTATGAAACACCGGAGATTACCAGAGAAAATAAAATAGAAAACGCAGATAGGCGTTACATCTGATGCGTGATAGCGATAAGAATGTGATAACGAATTTCGAGATATCTTTACTGAGAAATTTGACAATTGATTTTTTTAATCTCTCCAATTGTTAGTGATACACATTTTAACATTTAGTTTTTTTTACACATACTTGGCTTTTATACAACCTGAACATCAATCCAATCCATCAATAGAAGCCATGGTAAGTCAAGGACGTCCGAGGAAGACATGGCAATACCAAGTGAATCAGATACTTGAGTCGGGCCATGTCAAGAGTCAGAATAATAGACGAGTATGTATGAGACGATTTATGAATGTGAATGAGGCAAGGAGTGTGTGCCAAGACCGAGTTGTTTGGCGGTTGAGAGTTAGTTAGTAAAATCAATCCCCTTTCTTAAAAGTCGGTATTTTAAGATGTTTTTTGATAAATATAGTTTAGTATCTATAGAAGACTAAAAATTACACAAAAATATACTTAAACATTGGATATTTGTGCAAAAAGGAAAAGCATTTATTGAAATTAATTACATAATATTTTTTATGTGAATACCAAACAAGACTCCAAACTGTTTCCAGCCGCCAAGAGTCAGTGAGACTATAGCATCATGGCACCAATTGGGGTTCGTAGTGAGGCTGAAAGTAGCGGGGAGGGGAAGGAGATGGGGTAGAGGAAGCTGGGAAAGTATTTGGGTATTCAGATTTGGTCACCAAACACGGCTAAAGCCATTTCAAGCAAAGTTTCAATTCTGAATGGTGGTCTTACACCAGGGCAATACTGAGAGTATTTATCTGGAACTTGCCGGAAATATACCATAAATTATTTTAAAAGAATAAGTTGTTAAATGACAGAAATTAAATAAATTTACTAGTGCACGCCGGGATTTGAAACCGCTACCTCCGGATTGATAGTCGAGAATCTTACCCCTCGACTAATAATACAAATTATTAAAAAAATATATAAATAAACAAACATCTATACTTCATGCTCTATGTAGTCTCTAGTCTCAAGGTTGAATGTTGAGAAAATAAATTTCTACGAAAAATTCTGTTGGGATTTTGAACAAGTAATAAGTAAAGGAAAATTTTCTTAGAAAAAAATAACACAAATTTTGTCAGAGCAATGTAACAGACACAGTGTACATATTTGAAGGTTACAGTTACTAAAAATACGATATTACGAAGCCTTTTTAAGGTCGCCAAATCATTTTAAATTTAACTTGGAAGAGTTATTGCGTCGACCGAAAAATACTAGGCACAAACTAATATATGTTTTCAGCACACAGATTTTCTGTTTAAATTGAGATATTTTGATAATTTAACACAAAGCTAGTATGATACGGAAATCCAAGTTTTAAATCGAAAGCTTGAGAACCAACAAATTATACGAGATTTCCAAAATCAGGGGCCTAAATATTACGGCAGTCCAATCTCCAATCGGCAAAGATCAAAGGTGCACGACGGTGTCGAGTTCGATAATATTCGGTATTATTTAATCAGATTGTCTAATTTTGCCACAGTCAACCATAAAATAGGTGCAATAAATTCAACAAACGGTTATATAATTACCTGTAAAATATTAGCCGGTTATGGGAGATTTGAATATTTGCTTTCGGTGAGGCAGCAGGGAGCAGACAGACCAAACAGCCAACAGCCCAATTTACGTCTTCTTGACTTGGGACTGGTTACTGGTTACCTGATTGGTGTTAGTGGATATAGTTGGTGAACACATCGCTAGATGTTATATTTTCAGTCAAACCAGGTACTCTCCAACCTTCCTCGTCCCCATTTCCTTCCCCTCCCCATTACTTTCAGCCTCACAACATACCCCGATTGGGGATGCAATAGTCTCACTGGCTTTAGAAATTATTACAGATCGGTACCAATGGAACGCCTCTTTGAAATATCTGTGATTGGTTAAATCCATACATTTATCGGGCGGGGCTAGTGCGTGCTAGGGAATGATTTGTGGAAAAATAAAGAAAAATGATAAAATATTTTTAATAACGTATGTGGTATATACATGTATGTGTTTGTACCTACGTGTGTAAATTGGGTCATGTAGTGAAGAGTTGTGAGTACGCATTGATTAAGTTACAAGAAATATAATTTTTTTCCTTGGCACATTTTAGGATTTTTTCGTTCCGTCACTGGTGATATGAGAAATGACGCAATATCTAAAAATACCCGTCCCGCTTATAAAACCAATTTGATTGTTCCCGCTCGATCGAGTCGTCATTTTATTCTGATACAACAACACAACTCTGAACAAGTTCATACGCAGAGGAGCGCCTTCCGTGTTCTATATGGCCCGGCCAAAGCCACACATTGGAGTATTAGACTAGTGATGTGATGTATGGAAAATTCCCCTACATCTAGGGAATTAAATATGTACATTCAAAGATTTTTTTAAATTTAGTGAAGTTCAGTTTTTAATTCAATTATCAACTTTTTACCCATACTAGCCTGAAGTACCCGTGGTTTCTTGGGTTTTACACAGGGTTTTTCAAAATCAGAGAATGCAAAGAATAATTTTCGTCTTATTTAAAACGCAAAGTGTGAAAAATTTCATCAAGTATTACAAAAATTCTGCTTTAATTGTGGGGTGAGGTGGTTTTTTGAAATTTCATGTAGACATTGACCTTTCTCTTGTTTTGAATGTCGAGTGTGCAAAATTTCACCAATCTCGGAATAAAGGTACGGATTTGTATTAAAAAAAAATAACAAGCCACTTGCCACAGACACTTTTCTTTATATTTATATAATAAAGAAGGGATAGATTAAAGAATTATTAAAAATAAATTTTATTTCCTGTATTTCCAATTACCTAGGGATCTGTAAGAACTAACATTAAAAATACATACTCTCATCGACCATTCAAAATTGAAATATTTCCTGAAATGGCTTAAATCGTATTACCATGATCTTCAACGACCAGATCTGAACAGCCAGGTACTCAACCTTCCTCTTCATTCCTCCTAACTAGCATCGAACAATGGGAACTCTTACATGAATAAATAACATGTTGTGTGTATATATATGAAAATAAGTATTGCTGGTTTATTAAGAATCTCTCCAAATTTTTGGTAATCCAGTTAAAAAACGGGACTGCAGGCCAATTTCCTGTTAAACTTTTAGTGAAATCGTAATAATATTTGAACACTGCGTTTGTCTTAATAATATAAAATGACGAAATGCGAAAATGTTAGGATTTTAATGAATACGTTTTCCGGGATCGTCACAATTCATAGGAATTTGACTAAAAGTTTATCAGAAAACCTATCGATTCATTCGTTAAGGGCCTTTAATCCCGTTATCAACCGAATAATTTGATGATATCTTAATGAATTATCAAATTTTTTTTAGCAGTAAGTTTTCTCCTTGAGTGATAAATTCTGGGGAAATTTTGGTGAAATTTTTCACTTTATCACAGACATTATTTGGAACATCTCAACACTTTGCCGCCGTACCTCTATGTCTGGTTTGTCTACGGTTGATTTGGCGACTGTTTTTTTGTATTTCCTCACTGTTTGGCCGACACTACCATCTGGCGGATTATAATTAAGAGACAATACAATCTCGTGGTTATTTCCGCGTGATGATCTCAGGGGGCGGCTTGACGGACACTCAAAAGGAATATTGCATTTTGAAATGGCATTTTTTTATGAATCGTGACAGCATTCGCCGCAAAAAAAATATCCTTTCAATTCAACAAGACAATGTATGAATATCGTAAGTAGACTGAACCAGAGTAGGTACTGATACAGGCACAGTAATATGGAGCGACTTTTACATCGGAGGACATATTGGCAACAAATTATCCAAATTATTTATCAACAAGCTATACGACTCTATTTAGTTCACCAAGCGCTTTGTAATTATAGAGCTTTGAAAAATTAAATTTAAAAAAAACAAGACGCCATGTCGTTAGTTCCAAATAAAAAAAAGGAGTTTTTAATATCTAAGTCGGGTAATAAAACCAAGAGGCTCAATAATATTACAAAAAAACCCATTACCAATCATAAACATTGCAAATATCTACACAGTGAGACTTAACTATTAAGTATTCAAAAGCTATAACTATTTTGGTAAGAACATGACCAAAATCTCCGCAGTGAGACTAAATATTAACAATTCAAAAGCTATAACTATTTTGCTAAGAACATGACCAAAATCTCCGCAGTGAGATTAAATGTTAACTATTCAAAAGCTATAACTATTTTGGTAAGAACATGACCAAAATCTCCGCAGTGAGACTAAATATTAACTATTCAAAAGCTATAACTATTTTGGTAAGAACATGACCAAAATCTCCGCAGTGAGACTAAGGACGGGTTGTTTCGGAGAATTTGAACAATTCATCAAATTTCAACGTTCATTTTCGGGTTCTGTGAAAGACTTATTCAAGTTCTGTTTTTATATCATTGTAGGCTAGTTGATTGACAAAACTGAAATAAAAACAGAACTTGAAAAAATCTTTCACAGAACTTGAAAATGAACGTTGAAATTTGATGAATTGTTCAGATTCTCCGAAACAACCCGTCCTAAGTATTAACTATTCAAAAGCTGTAACTATTTTAGTGGGAACATTAGATCTCCAGATTCCAGTGACACTGAGACAACCAAGAGCGAAGCAGAATTCGTTTCTAGAAAAAGGAGCAAGTAGACCAGCTGTGACGGGCAGCTAGAAATATCCCAGACAAAAGCGATGATTAAACAACGATGCAAGCAAAACTATCACTGTGGGGAAATCTGTCTAAGCAGTTGCGTTGTCGCCAACCTTTGACCTATGGGACTTCAGACTTTTTTTATGTCACGCCATGTTACGTGTCACTATGTAAGTCCGTCATAAGGAGAACTTTATTTTAAGTCTATCCTGTTTACTAGATTCAAACAAAGAAAGAAATTTGTGGACAGTACGTTAAAAGTCTTTGAAATTGTTGAATGTTTTGATTTTGAATTTATTGATAATTTATGTAAAACTTAGTACGAGTACAAAAACATCATATTTTCCTATCTGTAGTAATTGAATTTATTTAATTACAACAATACTACATAATCACTTTAGCTCCATCAAACACAATGATCAATGTCTATTATAGCATAGCATAGCATAGCCAATAAATAAATATGTAAAAAAACTTATAAAAAATACGTAAAATGCATTATTTTACAACAATAACTTCGTGTTCAATTCTGTGAGAGAATACATAGAATGAGAAATGAACTAATATATGTCGCAGATATTTTCGATTTAAATTTTGACACATTCAATGCTAAATTAGATAAGCACATTTCAGTTAATTTAAATAACGAGTAATCATAATTAATTTATGCATAATATGCTTACTTAACCAAGAATATGAAAATATATTATGAATACTTATTCACAATATCCTTTTAATTTTTTAATTTTTATTATTTGTATAAAAATTTCAAGGGTTCTTTATTGTGATAGTAAATTAACAAGTATATTGAATTTTATTCTTTATTTTTCAAATCATTTTTGTTTATGTTTCAGTTGTTTTCAATTTTTATAATAATTACGTAGAGTCCCAATATGACGTTAGTAAATAAATAACATTAATTTATGAAGGTCGGCACTTTGTTTAGCATCTATTGATTGTTATAGGTTTACTATTTGCGTAAACGACTCAATAGTCGTTTGTTAGATGCAAAATTTTAAATATAATTTCGTCAAGTGGGTTCAGTTTGTACAGTTATTTCACAGTTGAGATAAAATGTTCTTTTTCAATTATTATTTATAAGCGCAGACTCATAAAATGTTACGGGATATTATAATTGCAGATTTGGAAGCTGAAAAAAATTATAAAAAAACATATTTTCTTAAGGATTTCAGCCCTTTCGTAAGTCGTTCAAAAATTTACCCTATGAATAAACACTGTTAATAAACTAGAAAAATTATGACATCTGTCAAAAATTTAAACAAAATAAATACAGAGAAAATTTAATTAATTTTTACACAATTACAAATTAAGGTAAATATTCGGAATCGCTGGACAAGGGTTATATGAAATATTTTTAAATAAAACCTTCTGATTTACCTTAATTACTATAAAAGGAATCTGACTGCATTTTGGATATTTTTAATTTTAGCATTTTAATTTTTAATTACGTAAATCGAAAATTCACTTTCGTTGTATGGGATGACAGCTGGAATGATTTCTGTTGATGACATTTTTCTCTGATTGGTATTCCTGATACGAGTAGCTAGAATTTGAATCATTTCAGAATGCAAATTCTAGTTAGGTACTGTTTTGGCCAAACTCGAAAAATAAAATATTTTTATGTTACTTAAAAAACTTAAATTATTTATATTTAGGTATTATTATAATTATTGTTTTATTTAACCTAAACTATAGTAACCTAACCTATAATAATCAAACCTAAACTAAACTAACCTATATCCTAACCTAACCCAAAATAATCCAACCTAACCTAACCTATAATAATCCAACCTAACCTAACCTATAATAATCCAACCTAACCTAACCTAACCTATAATAATCCAACCCTACCTAACCTATAATAATCCAACCTAACCTAACCTATAATAATCTAACCTCACCTAACCTATAATAATCCAACCTAACTTAACCTATAAATGTTTGGGAACCTTTAATAACGCCTGCTCGCGTCCCCTTTAGAGTTATATCCCAGTTTTGAAGTAGTTTGTGGGCTACGCTAGGTTTGTATAGACTGGTTTGTGATTTCATTCTACCTAATCCAACCTAACCTAACCTAACCTATATCCTAATAATAATCCAACCTAACCTATAATAATCGAACCTAACCTACAATATTCTAACCTAACCTATAATAATCCAACCTAACCTATATCCTAATAATAATCATACCTAACCTATAATAATCCAACCTAACCTAACCTATAATAATCCAACCTTAACTAACCTAACCTATGTCCTAATAATAATCCAACCTAACCTATAATAATCCAACCTAAACTAACCTAAAATAATCCAACCTAACCTAACCTAACCTATAATAATCCAACCTAACCTAACCTATAATAATCCAACCTGACCTAACCTAACCTATAATAATCCAACCCTACCTAACCTATAATAATCCAACCTAACCTAACCTATAATAATCCAACCTAACTTAACCTATAAATGTTGGGGAACCTTTAATAACGCCTGCTCGCGTCCCCTTTAGAGTTATATCCCAGTTTACAAGTAGTTTGTGGGCTACGCTAGGTTTGTATAGACTGGTTTGGGATTTCATTCTACCTAATCCAACCTAACCTAATCTAACCTATATCCTAATAATAATCCAACCTAACCTATAATAATCGAACCTAACCTACAATATTCTAACCTAACCTATAATAATCCAACCTAACCTATATCCTAATAATAATCATACCTAACCTATAATAATCCAACCTTACCTATAATATCCAATCTATCCTAACCTAAATCCTTATAATAAACCAACCTAACCTAAAATTATCCAACCTAACCTATAATAACATCACCTTTTTTAATTTTTCTATTTTATAAAACATACCTAAATATCTTTATTTTATTTTTCGAGTTTGGCTAAAATAGTACCTACCTAGTATTTGCACATGGTAAAAAATATAGCCACTCGTATCAGGAATACAAACAAAAGAAAATTTTATCAACAGAAACCATTCCAGCTGTCATCCCATACAACGAGAGTGAATTTTCGATTTACGTAATTAAAAATTAAAATGCTAAAATTAAAAATATCCCAAATGCAGTCAGATCCCTTTTATAGTAATTAAGGTAAATCAGAAGGTTTTATTTAAAAATATTTCATATAATCCTTGTCCAGCGATTCCGAATAATTACCATTAAGGTAAATAATTTCAATACCTACTTTTCGCTTATCTGATATGAACAATAGTTCCTATTTTGAATTAAATTCATTAAACTTGAATAATTTTACCCACTACGCAGCAATACTTCACGTTACTTATCAAGTTACCCATGCACAGACAATCTAAATTAGTTTGTTTAATTGATATTTAAGTACGTTAGTTTGCTAAAATACATAGGAAAATATTTGTCATTATTTTTTTAACACTGATGAAAAGGTCATAGGTAAAGTGGCGGCTTGCCCTCGGGGTCACATGGACATTGAACTTCTAAAAATGGAACACGATAATTTATTATTAATTTTTTTTAAATAAAAATCTGTTGATAATGGAGTGTATAACACGAGACTGGATCCTTAGAGTTGCCTCTGATAGGACACTATACCTGACCTGAAAATATAGACAACGTAAAATAGTGGGTGTTAAATCTATCCTCACCATTAGAAGAATTGAAGACGTTCGGATGATCATTCAGGAATTAATATAGTAAAACTTGTAAATGATAAGATTAATAATAGCGGCTTGCATTGATGTCAAAGTTGCAAAAAAAAACATTATTTATGTTACACCATGCAAGAAAGCTAAACTTACTGGCTAGTCAACCTACGGTACTCCCACTAGGGGAAATTGTAAATTTTATATATTTATTATATATTTCGATAGAAAAACGTAGGAAAGCTGCATTTTCAAAATTATTAGGAGTAAGATTGACTTACTTTTTTACTTTGTTGCAACTCATCCCTTTCAATACACCTTCATAAAGGCTCAGAAATAATGATTTGCTTTTCCTCAATCAATACTCCACAAATTATGGATACCATTCACCAATGTCCAGACTTGTCAACTCAAGTCAGGACCTTGAATTTTTTGGTGTAAGCCTAAATGATTTTTATCTGCCATTACGCAAGTATTATTTTGTATTGATATGGTTTAAGTCGTGAACTCCATCAAATCCTTGATCCTGTCTTGATATGACATTATCTCTATTGTTTTTGTTCTCTATTTTTGTCATAGCTTTTGTCATGGCATCTTTTACTGTAACATTTCTCTTGTATTAACTTCGTGTAATATGTAATGCGTTATTTAGACTTGGTCCGTTAGTAAATAAATAAATATTCTTCAAATTGTTTCTTCACTTTAAAAACTGCCTCTGTGATGACATCAGAAGTCAGTATAATAATAGCTCGCCTCCATTTAAATGTTGAGTAGTTACGTCTGCTAATTGGGACCGGACGATCTAGACAAATTTATTCAATTAATGTTATCTGCCGAACGCCGCTTTTTCTTGGCCGTGAATATCATAATAGCTACCAGCGGTTGATACAAACACGATCAATCTTATAAGGAATATGATAAAAAAAAACAAAAAATCACCTAAGTAGCTCTACTCCTTTAGCGATATGGATCAGAAATGTGGTAAAAAACGCGTATCAGCCACCCATTCTCTGGATTTCCCAGAGATTTTCCTAGATAAAGTGCATGTATTTTATTGATAAGATAATTGTGAACTGTCTACCTTTTGTCTCCAAGACCCATTCTTCATATCATGGTCAAATCACAAAGAGAGGAGATGAAAACGAGTATTACGAACTGTTCCAGAAATAATTTTAATATCAACGGTATAAAATATACCATATACAGTAAATTATAAACAGTGACATCAGAAAATATACAATTAACCGAAACTCTAGATGGATATAAAAAGTTAGAGATACAAGTACATGCAAAACTTATAGGTAGACTAGGTTAGATTAGTATTGATTGAAATATATGATAGTATAGATACATGATATAATATATTACAATAGCTAAAATGTATGCATTTATTTTCAGGTTTTGGTTGAAAGTAGGTAAGTGCCAATCAAGCTGTTGGTTCACCTGTTGGATGCGTACAGTTGTTGGACAAACCAGCTAAAAGAAGATTTAAAAGTATGATTTGAGATTTTTACGGCCAAAATATTATCGTTATTTATTATTGCGGTATTATGCAGTGTTGCGTTTCTTCCTTCTTGAGTATCCATCATCAGCAGATGCGTAGATTGTGGTAGGCCCGGCCCTGGGGCAAACGACGCCTGGCGCAAGTGAAAACCTCAAGGACGCTGTGTTAGGCCAGAATAGATTAGGTTCAAATTGCGCCTGCACTTGACCGGCCCTGGATTGTGGTGAAGCGTGAAGGGGCTAAATAATAGTTAAAATATTTTTTTAAATTTTCTATAGAAAACTAAAAAATAAATGATTAGTCGTGCCGCAAATTATTCTATTCTTTTTAGTACGCTTAAAAATAAAATAATATATTAATTAATTCATTGATACCGGGTATGTTGGACGACTGAGATATCTAATTAACATAACAATACAAAAATGCCAGCATCTTCATTTCGGGTTTTAAAAATCTCGAATGTTTTACAATTTACAATCGGTACAATAGGGAGATGAGACAAATGTATCTGATTCTAGACAAGTAAGTTTCGCCAGTTTATGCACCGAATATATCTAATAGGAGGCGAGTCGAGGTAGAAATTGATAAAATCGCAAAGATAAACAACCAGAAGGTACCGGTTTTTTATAATTATATAATATCACGATGCTATAAATATGTGGCATCAATTTATCAACCTACATCTATAATATGATTTGTTTACTAAAAACAGAAAAATTTATTTATTTATTTATTTATTTATTAACGCCGATTATAGCGGCTTTTACAAAAGAATAACATTTTTTTTTACTTATTATAAATACAGAATATACATAGATAAAAAAAATATAAATACAAAATACATAAAAGAGAACAATAGAAATGGTTATTATAAATACAATGCAACAATGTGTATATATAAACAATTAATTTACAATAAATCCCGGATAAACTAATACTTTAAAACTGTATTTGGTTATATTCAATCAGAGAAGCGCTGACATACAGTTTTAATTAGGTGGTGTTTGTATGAGGATAAACTAGCAATGTTTATAGATTCATCCAAAACATATTTATTACCAAGTACATGTAGGCGATTCATTATGGAATTGAGTTCAGCGTTAGATCCTGTATTGTTGCAGTGATAAGGTAATTTGAAACGAACTGATCGACTAGGTACACGGAAACATATTAGCGAAAGAAGTTCAGGGGAGTTCAACAGGTTGGTAATGATTTTAAATAAATAAAATAGGTCAAAACAAATTCTTCTTTCTTTTAATGTATCGAGTCCCAATAAATGTAACAGAGAGGGGTAATTAATGTTTTCGATGAGTATTCCCAATTTAAAATTAATATAACGTAAAAATTTATGTTGGACGCGCTCAAGGGAATTCTCATGTACACTGTAGTAAGGACTCCAAATGGTGGTGTTAAATTCTAGTTGGCTTCTAACAAGTGAAGTGTAAAGTAATTTGACAGTTTTTAAATTTTTAAAATCCTTTGAAATCCGTAAGACAAAACCTAACATTTGCATTGCTTTACTGGTTATATTATTAATATGTTTAATGAAAGTTAATTTAGTGTCAAAGGTTATACCAAGGTCTCTTATTTCATCAACAGATAATAAGGTGTGATTATTGAGAAAGTAGGTGAACAACAATGGGTTTTTTTTTCTGTGGAATCTCATAAGTTGACATTTTTTTACATTAAGTGTTAATTTGTTTTTAAGACACCAATCGTTAAAGCTATTAATATTAGATTGAAGTGTTAGACAGTCCTCTATATTGTCAATAATTCTATATATCTTCATATCATCAGCGAACATTAGAATGAGAACATGGGTGAATATGTTTGTTACGTCGTTAATGAATAAATTAAAAAGTATAGGACCAAGATGCGAACCCTGGGGTACGCCACTGGTAGCTTCGAACATGTAGGATAAGTGATCATTAATACAGACGGTTAACTGACGCCTAAGTAAGTAACTCTTAAACCAAGATAAAAGGTTTCCATTAATTCCGAGTTTCAAAAGTTTATTAATGAGGATTTTATGACAGACCTTATCAAACGCCTTACTGAAGTCGGTATATATAGAATCAACTTGTTGTTTGTTGGCAAGTGCATTGGAAATAAAATTTTCATATAATGTTAGGTTAGTCAAAGTTGATCTGCCGGAGATAAAGCCGTGTTGACAAGTTGCGATACAAGAGTTTACAAAGAAGCTGATTTTCTTAAGAATCAATTTCTCAAAAAGTTTAGGTATAGACGATTGAATACAGATAGGCCGATAATTTTCAACAAAGGATTTATCACCACTTTTAAATACAGGAGTTAAGTAGCTAAGTTTCCATATTTTTGGAAAGTGTCCTGTGGAGAGTGACTTATTAAACAGTATATTAAGCGGAACAGATAAACTTTGGACACAATTCTTAAGTAAGATGGAAGGAATCTTATCAGGTCCCGAGCTTGTTTTAGGTTCAAGTGATTTAATACAGACTATAATGTCTTCAATATCAATGTGTATTTGCGATAAGTGTAAATTTAAATCCGTATTGAAGTAAGGAATTAAGTCATCTGGAATATCAGGTTCATACACGTCCTTAAAGTAATCAGCAAACATGTTAACAATTTCATAAATTTTACTGGAGCTATTTTGTCTGTAACGTATATTACCAGAAATACCAGCATCATTGTTTTTCAATGATTTTGTGTATTTCCAAAAGTATTTTACATCATGAAGTATCGTGTTCTCAACAGAATTAATGTAATTTTTATAACATCTTTTTGTCATTTTTTTGCAATCTCTTCTAATATTATTGAATGCCATATAGTTGGGAATTGTTCTGTGTTCTTTATATTTTTTATGTGTTTCTTTTTTAATAACAATTAACTGAATTAATTCTTTGCTGAACCATATCGGATACTTTCGTACTTTATGATGAATTAGAGGAATTGTGTCGGAAATGATACTATTCAGTTGAGAGTAAAATAGTTCTACGCTATAGTTGAGATCACCTTCCTTGAGAACAGACCAATTTACTTTGTTAAGTGCATGATTAATGTCCTGGTAATTAGCATTAATGAAATTACGACTACAATTTTTAATTAGGGCGTCACACTCTATTGTAATAGGTAATAGTATTGTTAGTGGAGGGTGGTGATTATCAATTGGGTCAAAGGATTCGGCTGACTCATAGACTTTTATATCCTCATCAGTAGAGAAAATTAAATCAAGTGTCCGATTACTACAATTAGGCACATTGTTACATTGAAATAGGCCTAAATAGTTCGACATGTCTAAGATTTCTCTCTCGCACGCCGTTAATGGTAAGTAATCCAAATCATTAAATTTACAATTAGGTAGGTTATAATCACCGCAAATTATAATATTGTGATTAGGGTGGTTAGATTTGAGTAGCTCGACATCTTCACAGTGATTTTTATACATTATTACATTAGAATTTGGTGGAATATATACACATCCGATGATAGTTTTTTTGGATTTATCGTTTAACATTACAAAAATTTGCTCAACATCATTGTTTTTGTTTTTTAATAATTTCGATGAAATTTTTTTATTTACTGCTATCAGGACGCCTCCTCCTCTTGATTTGGAGCTGGTGTTCCGATTTCGGTCAACTCGGTAGATACTGTGGTTAGGTAGACCGAGCTCCGCTGAGTATATCGATGGTTCCAGCCAGGTCTCAGAGAGTATGATGATGTCTTGTGTGATGGTGGGTGCATTAGTTCTAAAGTCACTGAGTTTAGTCCGAAGTCCCCTGACGTTCTGGTAGAAGATGTAACGTGGCGCGGTTATAAGTTTTTTGGTATATTTGTTATAATTTTGGGTCTATTGTTGATATATTTGATGGTTAAATTATTTTCTCCCTTGCTTTTTCGATCCTCCAGCTCCTTCCACAAGTTTTGTACTTCTTGCCGTTGAAGCATTGTTAAGTCGTTCTTGGTCTTGATAATTACATTTCCATACGGTATTCCTTTTTTCTGTAGAACAGTTCTGGCTTGATATTTATCGGACAGTTCGACCTTGATGGGGCGTGTTTTATTAGTGTCCTTCTTACCCAATCGATACACTTTAATTAGCGAGGTATCTACATTATCAACATTGTTAAGAATATTCTTGACATTATTCATCTTGTTTTTCAGGATTATAATATTCTAGTCGTACCATCCAGCTTAGACAGAGATTCAAGATTGTTTATTGTTCGACGTCGTTATTTAAAAAAAAAATTGAGCAAATGGCTTAGAACACTCAAACTCAATTTAGGAAGTGGGTATGGGTACCGCCGCCCAGGGAACCATTTCTTGGATAACCAACACCCCTGCCATAGGTCACCCTAAGCGGTTTGCCACGTTTGGTGATTTGGCACGGGTGCCCAGGTTCATGGGGGTGAGGATTGCTTAGGTCTTGGCTGCGAATGCTTCTGCCCATCAGCTGTGTGGCGGGCCGGATTTGGAGAAACTTGTTTATTTTTTTTTATTTATTTATTTTTTTATTTGTTAAGACATACACAGTACAATAAGATACAGTTAGATATTTTTAGTTATTACATAGTTGTAGTACCTATTACGTATGTCCATAAAATATCATTACGTAATTTCGCCTGAGATTGTTATAAAAGAAAGGAAGTGTATGGATAGATAATAATAAATTAATTGAAAACAAGAATTATAATAAGCTCACAAATTGTAATTGACTGTTAATACATAGGAGTTTTGCAAAATGATGTGAAATTATTTTTGAAATATGTCATGCTAAGAAATTTAATAAGTTAGTTTTGTATGTTAGAAAGGAATCATGAAAGATGTCTAAATGTAGTAATTTTTCGTAATGGGTGTATGTTGTGATTGCTCGAGTAATTACTGAGTTGTTTGCTGCATTGGTATTGTTGGCTTCAATGTGAAATAGTGTAGTGTGCCTGGTACGCCTCGTTGGAACATTTAAACCAATGACGGATAGCAATTCGGGACTATCTATTTTATTATTTAGCAGATTATGTAGAAACAACAGGTCTGACAATGTGCGTCTTTTTTGTAAAGTTAACATATTATTTGTAGTTTTGTTGTATTTCTTGAGTAAATGTTTCGAAAATTTATTCTGTATACTTTCTACTAAATCTATGTATACCTTATATTGAGGATTCCATATTGTGGAAGCATACTCCAGTGGACTTCTGACCAATGAACAAAACAAAATTTTCAGAGTCTTAGCACTTTTGAAAACTTTGCATATTCTTAATAAGAAACCTAGCATTCTGTAGGATTTTGAAATAATGTGTTCAATGTGCTTGTCAAAAATTAATTTGCTATCTAAGTAAACACCTAGATCTTTACACGTAGACATAGGTTGTAAAGGTTTGTTATTCAAGTTGTATGGATAGATGATTTTGTTTTTATTTCTAGTAAATGTAATCGAGTGACACTTAGATATGTTTAAGGACAATAAATTTGATTCACAATATACGCACAAATTATCAAGATCGCTTTGCAATTCCATACAATCAGGTAAACACTGTATAGCTTTATAAATTTTCATGTCATCCGCGTATAAAACAAAGTAACTATTTTTAAAGCATACGTAAATGTCATTTATATAAATATTAAATAAGAGTGGTCCAAGATGCGACCCCTGGGGCACACCTGAGACGATTTCCGTTAAGCAAGATGCAAAACCATTGACAACCGTGATTTGGTGCCGATTATTGACGTATGATGCGATCCATCTATAGAGGTCACCGTGAATTCCTAGACCTAATAACTTTTGTAAAAGAATATAATGATTAACACGGTCAAATGCTTTAGAATAATCCGTATAAATGGCATCTACCTGGCATCGCATATCCATTTGAGCATGAAGAAAATTGGTAAAAAATGCAAGATTTGAAGTTGTAGAGCGATTTTTCATGAAGCCGTGTTGATTATTTAAGAGTGAGGGTGAGATAGTAGAATATAATTGATCGTAAACAATTTTTTCCAATACTTTACTTAGTATCGGTAATTTGGATATAGGTCGATAGTTCGAGACATCATTTTTGCTGCCATTTTTATATATTGGGGTAATCAAGGCTGTTTTCCACTTGTCGGGAAATGTTCCTTCAGATAACGATAGTTTGAAAATAGCAAAAATGGGGGGTGTCAATTGTTTACTACAATAATTTATGAAGATCCCTGGAAGTTGATCATCCCCTGGTCCCTTTTTTATATCAATGGACTTAAGGTATTTGAATGTGATGTCTTCATTGATCTCGATTGAGTTGATTATGCTATTTGAATTAGAGCAAAGACTGGCATTGCTTGTATGTGCAGGTTGAGCATTCGAAAATACAGATCCAAAATACTCAGAAAATAAGTTGGCTACTCCTCTACTGTCATTAGCAGTTTTTTCACCGTAAATCATATGATCAGGTATGGCAGAAGATTTTCTTTGAGAATTGACGTAGGACCATATTTTTTTAACATTATGCTGTATACCGGATTCTATCGTAGAAATGTAGGTTTTGTAAGCTGCTGAAGCGACTGTTTTTTGCCTTTTGCGAAGCAATGAAAATGAAAGATAATCAAGGGGGTTCCGATGGCGCTTCCATTTTCTAAAGAATTTTAATTTTTCGTTTGTTATTTTTATTAAGGCTGCCGTGTACCATAGTGGGTATTTTCCAGATTTCACAACTTTCTTAGGAATAAACGCTTCGATAATCTGTTCAATTATAACATAAAACGAATTTAACGCTGTATTTACATCCGGTGCATTTATGACGGTTGACCAGTCGGTTTCTTTCAGTCTCTCATTGATCTCTGCATAATCTGCTTTATGGAATAATTTTATTGTTCGAGGAGTTGAGACGGTTGCAATAGTGGATGGAAATTCTAGTTCTACAATCAATGATTTATGATGAGCATCTTCTTTAACTAATGGGTGGTCGGCAAGCGACACATTAACTGAAGTGTTACAGAAGACGAGGTCCAGAATTCGACCGAATTTGTTAGGTAAATGGTTAAATTGGGTTAAATTTGCAAAAGATAAGCAGTTAAGTAACGCGAGTGCGCATTGATCTCTATTACTTGGCATTTGTTGATTATTCCATTCGATATTGGGCATGTTATAGTCGCCAATGATTAAAAACTTGTCATTGGGAAAACGGATTGTTAAGTCAGAAATAGTATTGGTATGACTAGTAAATAATGCTAATCTTTCTGATGATGTTAATTTTGGACCGACGCTAGGTAAATACACGCAGCACATATGAATATTATAACAATGACGATTCGATTTTGATGTATTGACAGTTATCCAGATATCCTCAGCGTCTGATTTCCAAGAGCGAGGGGTAACAAAAAATTCTTTTTTAATTCCTATGAGTACGCCTCCGCCAGTTGATTTACTAGTGCGGTGTATATCCCTATCATTTCTGTAAACAGAATAGCGATTATCAAATAATTCCTCGTCTCGGATACTATCAACCAACAAACTTTCGGTAATGAAGATCAAGTCATAATTATTGAGCAGTATATTTTGATGAAATTCCTGTGTTTTCGAGCGCAAACCTCTTGAATTTTGATAAAAAATTATTAATGAATCATGCATTGCGAATTTTCGGTAATTACATTATTATGTTCGGTTTCTGTAGAATATATTTGAAGAATATTATATTTTAGAGTTATGTTATTAGTCATGAGTCCACTGGGCTTAGCAAAGCACAACATACTATTATTATCAATTAAAGTGAGTAAGTATATTATAGAATTTAGTAGTGAGCAGTTAGTGTAATTCTTAGCATGTGGGGTTAATGTAAAAAGGGTGATATTGAAAAAATTATGAAAAAAATACGAAGAAAATAGTAGTTATGAGAGGATAGGTGGTTTAACATTGCAATGGTAGTTAGATAAGGTAGGAGATAAGATAAGTTGTTGAGGGAGATGTTTTGAGGGAGGTCTTCGGCAGGACTCTCTCGACCCATCGCCTTGCACCGCAGCGGAAGGGATGGATTCACTCGTTAGTCACTCCTGGACATACTGACCCCTAGATTCCTACCTACCCCTCATACCTTTTTTTTCCAGAACTTCCTCTCCTTATATTCATTTAAGACCCTCAACACAGAATCTCCAAAGATGACATAGGCCCCGAGGTAAATTACTATCCTCAGGGCCTCCTGTGTGGGGATAATGTAAAATAAAATAATTACGTCAAAGTTCACCAATAGAGAAATTTTGCTGATGCTAAAAGCAAACTTTCTGCTACGGAGTTAAGTCTTAAAATATTATTATTTATTTTTCGGTAGTGAAGTATTGCGTATTGCCCTCAGAACTTTACAAACATTTTCACTTGACTCAAACTTTATTTTATTTTCTTGTTATTATATTACACATCTGTTGTTTTATGTTTACGAAATTATTGGGGTTATTAACTTTTATTGGTTGGTATTCATTCTTTGTTATTTCTGTGTAATTTCTTTTGTTAAGCCTCTGTCTGTCGTGTATAATAATAAAATACAATAAATACCCTTTAAACGCCACGTTCTAGACATCTTGTATTTCCAGACAATTGGTTTCACATTCAACTTGACTGTGTCTAGCCAATAAAAACAAAACTACAAAATGTTCGCATACGTTAGATTTTTTTCGTGTAAATTAGATAGGTGCAAATTAATAAGCTGATCACGGAGCCAGGTGTGAATGTGGTTTGGTGATTTGTACATAAATCTCCAGTCCGACCGGCTGCTAACAATTTGAATAATATTAACGTATTAATTACGCATATAATTTAACTGCAGAGAATGAAGATGGTCGATAAAAGAGAACAAAGTAATGCATTAAAAGTTGATATTTTCCTTATTTTGTTAGGAAAATAACAGTCATTGTGAAAAAACGTACCTATATACACAAAATAATTAATTATATTTATTTATTTTACTATTTTAAATGCCCATGGGGTTTATAAAAAGGTTATAATTTTTATACAAGTATTTTCCTACGAAATACGGCTACATACAATAATTAATTTCATTACAATGGTAAGCGTAATGAGTAAGATTAAGAAAGGGACGCTTAGATGGTTTGGGCATATAGAGCGAATGAGCGAAGTAAGGAGTGTAAGGAGGATATATAATAATAATAATAATAAAAACGTTTATTTGACAATAATTTTTTACATGTTTGCATATAGTTTGTACACATACATTTAGATGATTATATTGCCAAAAGGGCAACTGCTCAGCTGTACATTCCGGATTTCTCCGGGAATGTAGCTGGTTTTCAGCAGTGCCTTTAATATAATGTGTTATAAATCGATAAATACAAATTTCTTTAAAATAAAATAAAATATAAATTCAGGAATAAATTTACATAAAATACACAGATAAAATAAATAAAAAAATAATAATCACAAGTAGGTGCCCCTTTCATTTTAAATTCGATCAATTATGATGTTGTGCGGTTGACTGTGCTGTCAGCAACCATTCGCTGCAGAGCTTCTTAATATGATGCAAATACGAATGGTAGCAGAAGTCGGGGACGTCCGAGGAAGACATGGCACGATCAAGTGAATTAGATACTCGAGTCGGGCCATGTCAAGAGTCAGAATAATAGAAGAGTATGTATTTTTTTATTTTTTATTGTTCTTCCAAGTACAATTCCATTAAACCGCAATTAAGCAGTTTGTCAACAGGATGTTTATATTCAATTACAATATAACATATTTTCATAATATTATTACTTATTACAGTACAACTTATACATCATATTTATCACCAACCACTGCCATAATCAATAGGATTACTAATACAGAGTATCTCTGCTTAGTAGCCATGTTTTCAGCATATATCTGAATCTCTGAGGTAATTCGCATTTTTTTATATTATTTTGGGCACGTTGTATTCCAGGGTTCGCTGTCCGTATTTATTGTTATGTTTTGGTACAAGCATTCCTTCATTTTTTGTGAACCTAGTATTATGTTCATGTTCGACTCTCCTCTTATATTTAGAGTCAGATATATGTTGCATCAATATTTTGTGCCATAATAAGGCCTGTACCGGTAAGACAGTCAAGTTCCGATACAATATTGATATGTTTCGCCTCTGTGAAAATATCTGTTTTGGAACTAGTAATTTAATCATAGAATAATATAATCAGCGAATTTTAATCATTGAATGTGAATTAGGCAAGGAGCGTGTGCTAAGACCAAGTTGTTTGGCGGTCCTTCCTCTCTGCCTACCCCTGCGGGGAAAGGGCGTGATGGTTAGTTAGTTAGTTACAATTGAGATTTAAAAAAATTATTAGATTCATATTTTTACATTATCTCCCTTGTTTCGTAACGCCATCGGTCACCGCTAGCTTTAGCGTTCTGCTCCCTGCCAATAACAGAGCTAGGACCCAATATATAGCTTGGGTCTTGGGTCTGTGCCTTAATGGACGAATCGTCATTTGCGGCAATGAGTCTGTCTAGGGATTCAGCCAATGTTTAAATGTCCAATATTACGTATTGAAAATTCCATATCATTGACTACTGATATTAATCCGCCTTAAACGCTGTGGAAAACCTAATCATTGCAAGTCATGATCGCTGTGCTTGTGCAGTGATTAGTGTATTAACTTGACTAGATCTAATCTATCTGAACATTATCGAAGTGCGGGCCCGACTTCCATCCACATCGACCAGATAACCAAGTGCATAATAATTTGTAATTGGTTCGGGGACACACAGTACTGTCGGGATCTTAAGTTTAACTAGGAAGAGACAGGATAAAATCCATTTTTCTGACCCGTACGTGGGTCGTTCTATCGCGTCACCGTACACCCTTTTTTATTTTATTCCGCATAGAAAAACATATTTATATCACTACACAACGTTCTCTATAGATCTTTCGTCATTGATTAATAATTACGAATGCTGAATATGTCGGCTACATTTTCACACCTCGGACGGGTCGGTGTTTTTTTTCTGCCACTTCTCGGGTCTCCACTCTCCGTGTCCGAGCGTCCGCCGCGGCCGTCCGAGTGCGCCCGTCGAACGTCGAACGTCGAACGTCGCCCGTCGCCCGTCGCCCGTCTCACGCCGCACTGTCCCGAGTCACCGGGACCGGAGTGTCCAGTGTCCGGTCTTTGGGCTCGCCGCTGGACCACCGATAAATCATTTCTAAATAGGCGATGGGCGGATTAAAAGAGAATTAGATTTCGCCGTGTACCGGGTGCCTAAGTATCGGGTGGCGAAGCTGATGTACTGGTGACATGATATTATGATCCGATAATATTCGATGATACACGGTGTCTGGAAACTCGTACAAGAGGAAAACCGGTGAATCTAGATCACAATATTTGGAGTAGATTTTGTGACATAACTTTTTTTGATTTCAGCTTTAGTTTTCGAGAAAATCAAGTCCGAAGATGAATTTTTTAGGTTATATTTATTATTAGAAATAAACATATTTTTTTAATATATATTTTGAATGCAAACATAAAAAGTATTGAACATGACTGACCTTACATTTTTTTTTCTAAAACTAAAATTACTGATAACTAAAAAATCACACATTTTATTAGACAAGTGTATTATAAACATTACTACCACCTCACTTTTTTACATATAAAATAATAAATAAAAATTTCACAAAGTTTAACATATTTTTTTCAAATTGCCATCGGACACTTTGGAACAGAGGTGTATAATTTAATTATTCTATGGTTAACTTCTCTATTTGAATATAAAGCTTGGTATTTTCTCTTTCTAACACCGTTTAGTTCATATTTCTAACTACGATGGTAAGAGAGACACAACGATTTCCATGAGACTATATGAGCTGTTCCGAAAAGCGAACACATTGATTCTACGGGTAATAGCTGTATGTCCCCATAACCGAACAAATTAGCCTGAGGAGTTAAAAGTCAAATTAAAAGTATTCTAAACCAATCTGCGTTTCATTTATTTTTTGAACTGTTCAGGTAGGTTCTGTTTGCTGAAATCTACAATAAAAAATTCAATCCCTTAATGTATTTTCGAGGCACGCCGATTGTCGGATGACTTAGATAATAACAAGATAAAATAAGAAGCCAGTAATCAACTGATTAAAATATGCATGGGAACTCAGAACAAGCGAGCTGTATAGTAGCCCAGAGCTATGTTCTGATGTCATATCTTTATTGTTGCTTAATCTATGTATTATATTTATGATGCTGCTTTATTGAGTGAACTTAATGAATTATTTCCTTGCTGAGTCATCACCATCACCAGCAAGATATTGTGACTCCCGATCGTGATTAGCTGATACTAAATACATTGTTGTACGCTTCAGGGAATTAATATTAAACTAAGAATGCAGGAAAACTCGCAAGTTAATTCTAGATAAACAGTTGGAAAAGTGTTGTGTTAGTAAGAAACTGAGTGTATGTTGGGGAGAGGTACCATACTACCTTTGTCCGTTTTTAAAAATAATGTTAATTGACAAAGTTCCAACGTTTATAATTTATAGAACCGATAAGAAAATTTATTTTTTATCAAATTATTAGCGGATATCATAGATAAGTATGAATCGGAATAATATTTCACGAAACCTCTTCTTTTGGCCAAAGTTGGTACGGTGGTTTGGTATCTTTCCTTGCTCATTTTAAGTAAATTGTTCAGTAAATCCAATTTGGGAGGTGGGTATGGGTACCATCACCCTTCGAACCATTCATTTATAAGTTACCCTAAGTGGTTTGCTACGTTTGGTGACTTAGCAGGGGTGCCTAGGTTATTGGGCTGAGGATTATCTAGGTCTTGGCGGCGGAAGCATCTGCTCATCTACTGCGTGGCAGGTCGGATTTGGAGAGACTGAGACTCTTCAGCAGGGTTTTTTAGACCACATCGCTTTTCACCACAGTGGGTGGTCCTGCCAACCCTCTTACCCTATTTTCCTTCCCAGATCATCCTCTCCTTCTTCTCTTTTCTTTCTTTCAAAAAACCATATTTCTTTATTCTATGTTTTCAATTTTCTTCTAGGAAAGCTCATGTTCATGAATTTTTTACCCCACTAAGAATCGTAGCCAACTCATACGTTATGTCTGCTTTGTTATTTTATTTTACAAATTACTTAAGCGCCCAATTAGTCCGTTGTCTTTGCAATAGTTCTTTAAGTGAAGTGTGTATAATACATTTGTTTAATTCCTCTTCATTAATAAAGATTATAGGTGATGATAGCATGAATTAGGTGTCCAATACATCGTGAATATGCGTTTACATTATGTATATTATTTCACAACTTAAATCCACGATACCTCGATTGCAGCCAACGTATCGCGTTGATCTGAGGGGCGGAAACTTGGACGAGATCATAAAATATACACGGATTGCAAAACTACAACATAGACAAGCATTGTACTACATAGATAAACACAAACACATGCAAAGTAAAATGAATACAGATGACTGCAGACTAACAGACACACTGAAATGGATAACCTTATACATAGATAGATACCCTACACAGACACTAAATACACAAACACTGTAATAAATAGATAATAATTATTCACACCACACCGTAAGAAATGTGAATATATGCAGAATACAACCAGAAACAAAACGCAGACTCCCCAACACAGAAAGAGATACAGTTGACTACTGGTGACATCAGACCAATTTGCAATGTTTGGCAACATTCTGATAAAAAAAATTGTTCACCTGACCAGCGTCAGAGCGGTCTACACTCGTTCTGTTTGCCGCTGCCGGCTTCGAGCCAATTTGCATCTGGTATTATTTATTCCCATTCAGGAAAACTGCCAAGACCTGCTCTGCGGGAGCGAGGGGGCCAGAAGGGTAGGGGGGAAGATAATACGAAACTGACCATACCTGCCAACTGTTCTAGAGCCGTTTTGATTCTTGTTCTCACGCGCTTTACGATTTTGCCTTTGTATCGGGAGTCCACGTCATCGTTGATATTGATATGACCAAATCTCTATTATTTGCAAGAAATTCTATTTAAGTATTTTGATAACTTTACACCGTTAAAAATACATTTATTGATATTAGAAGCGGATGGAAAGAGAGAAAATAGTATCAGAAGAAGATGATAATAAGACGTCCAAGTGAATAGAAGAAGAAGTCAGGATCGTCATAGGAAGACATGGCACGGCCAAGGTCAAATGAACCAAATACTTGAGTATGTTTTGTATGAACGGGGACGTAGGAAGAAGTGTGTGCCAACACATAGTTAATCCTACACGCCTACGTGAAATGGCGTAGTTAGTTTTTCTTTACCCTGTCTCAAAAATCATGTTATACCAATAACATGATATACCAATAAATTGAAGTGTGATATCCACCTTGAGGTCTAAATGTATATAAACATAATACACATTGCACACGATAATCCCTGCCAATATAACATTGTATGTACCCATGAACTTTCAGATCTTTTGATCACCGTAATTGGTGTGATCTCAGACATTTTAACAATCCACATTCACCTTATAATTTATCTTTACAGCATCCCAAAATAAAATAAAACTCGACTACGCCTCCGATACTAAATGATTCGGTCGTTTTCATCCCACTGTCAATTACCGACCCGCCCGTTATGGGATAGCGCAAACATTCTGATAAATCGCACATTACTTCAATTGGAATAAAAAAGATTGGACACTTAACTTTTAATTAAGTAAGCGGGTAAAAATAGAGTCCTTAAGCATTCGTGACTGATTGATTTCATTTTAGAGCCACTTTAAAACGACCAATTCAATGTTGACTTCATTAATACTAATCAAACTGGTTCCTTGGCAGTCTTCTTACTTATCTCTTTTCTGGCGATATGGCTCGCTGGCGCCTAGTGGAACATGTGTATTCTATAATACAGGCCTCCATTAGAATAAATACACAATTAATCTTGTTTGATTAGTTCAAAACACGTGTCTACAGTCAACACATTATGCATGTCGAATTTATAAGTAGTAATGATAATCCCAGAACTATATATAATAGCACCTGAAACTAGAAAAAAATCAATATTGTATTTCTGCCGATCCACTTTAAATGTCTGTTTTCCTAGAAGTATTGTTCATTCATCCACTCAACGAGAGTGAGTATTGAATTTATAATGAACATGCTAAGACTGCACGCTTTTGACATGATTTACAAAAATTATAGTAAGTAACTAATTTGCCACAATGCCAGGGTTAAGCAGAGATGATAGACCGTCACTAATTTCAATCTTGGTACACACTTCTTACTTCATTCATATTCATGCATCGTCTCAAATGTACTATTCTGTTATATCGACTTTTGAAATGACTCTACTCAAGTACTAATCGTACCTTCCTGGACTTCCGTGGCTTTTTCTTACATTGGACGTCGTGTATTTTCCTTGACTCGACTCAAGTACTGATCGTACCTTCCTGGACGTCCGTGGCTTTTTCTTACATTGGACGTCGTGTATTTTCCTTGACTCGACTCAAGTACTGATCGTACCTTCCTGGACTTCCGTGGCTTTTTATTCCATTGGACGTCGTGGATTTTCCTTCGTCGACTCTTTTTTAATCTTGATTTTTATATTTACGCCGAGCCTGCATCTTTAAAGCTTGGAAAAATCTGAGAAGAAGAATATAACCGTTCCCTTTTTTAAAAACTTCTTTGTTGACATTAACACCAAACGTTGATATATCGTGTTTTGGCATTCATTGGGTCAATGAAATCCGAAAATCTTTCTTTCATAGTATCGGAACTTTATTAATAAAAAAATGTTGAAAGAACTGCTATCTATGTTTACAAACAAAAGAGCGAAGTGATCAAACGCCAACGCGTTTCATCGTGGACGGGGATTATTACGAAATTTAGTTTCGTGTGGGTTTTATTACGAATTTAAAACGACGGGAAATTCGGCAGCATTATTTGTTATCGAGACATTTTCGTTATTTGTGTCGGCAAATATATTGCCCCTTGTAATTTGTGGATTATAAACAAAAGGTTTAAAGAGATTAACGTCACCCTAATCTAAACATTCAATAAAAAGCTGCAAAAAGCACTGAGGTACATAAAATTTTGAATAACTTTTTGAAAATTGGTAACTTAACTTGTATTAAATTTATTTTACTGAAAACGCTTACATTGGAAGTATTTACTTCTTTAGAGTAGTATAACTACTAAGTTAATCGCGATTACAATACATGCACAGATGTTTTTGTTAAATCATACTATAAATTTTGAGAATATGAATTTAGAAATGATTTCATGAATTGCATAATATGAACTATTTGATTGAAATATTCCTTTGTCCGTTTGACTTACACTGGGCACAATTGGTGGAATCAAATTAATTAAGAGATCAACTACCATTTATTTTTCGATTTTAATTAAAGCGATTGCCTGTAAGTACTGCGTAGAATGGATTACAATTACAATATTTAATGCACATTTTTTTGAAATACGTTGATAAAAATAAACATTTTATGCAACAATAAATTATTTATTGAATTCCAGTAGACTCGGCTTGGATTTATCTTATGAATTAATGGAAAAATATAATAATTATAAATATACTTGGCTAGTTAATCTAACTGTGAAATGACTACTTATCCGAGATGACCGGCGACAGTCAGCTAAGCAAATCGCCGCGGTGCAGGCGGCGCCGCGGCGCCTCATCCAATAAGCGTACATTTATTGTTAATCTATATTGTATCCAGTTAAACCCTCATTCATCAATCGAAACTGAGTGATGTCTATATTGAGAAAAGTGTTATGTATTTTTCATAAAGGTATATTTTTTAACAGAATGCTTGATAAAATTTTGAAGTTGAAAGCTGGAACCAGCAGTTGCATATAATTATTATGTAGACTTAATGAAGACCCCGGCGCTGAGCTCGCTTTGCGCAGAATTTTTCGAAATTAGATGCAGACAGTAATTATCCCCGAAAGAGGGTGATTTTTCGAAATCTCATGTAGACATTGAATTTCTCGTAATAAAAATGTAGATTTACATAAAATTGAAACGCAAGCCCGCCACAGACCGTAGCCAAATCATGTTTTAACTCGCGCGCTTCGCAATTTCTCTGTCTGTAAATTTGTTTGTGCTCTTCTTCCGTGTCCGGTCAATTCTATCTAGATGGTAGCCGTGTTGGATAGTACCTTTTTACTCCGTCAGAATTCGATGAGCGTTACGAGCTGTCGAATGGAAATAATTAACATATGTGAAAAATCACACTCAACCGCGTTTATGGAACGGATTAATTGTCTCAAATTTGGGGTGGTAGAATCTATTTCATAATCTTGTAACATTAACATCGTAACGCATGTTACGTAGATCGTTTTTTCATACATTTTTTTTAAACTGATGAATTTGTGAAGTTGAATTTGTAACTGAACCGCGGAACTGTTTTATTTTTATTTATTCGACTCTTAAAACGTATATCTTTTAGGTGTTTTTAAGAAAATGTTATACGTTGCATTTTTCTGCAAACAATCTAACATTTGCAGAAAAATATCATTTTAACAGTATCCAAAAGTATCAAGTTATATTCTTCTGTAGATTACAATCATTTTACCAGATCTAAAGCATATAAAGTTATGTATCTGTTGATAACGGGAAATGCCTCAAAATCGAAAAAAATATATTTTAAGGAATATTGCACCAAGTAGAGGCGAGTCAGTGAAAACTGCAAGAGGAACTATTACGGCATGTTTTATGAATGAAACCAGTTCTTCTTTTTCTTATTTTTCTTCTTCTTTATTATCTTCCCACGCGGATAATGGTTGCGTCATCTCCAATTGTGTATATCAGCTTTTTTTATACAGGGTGACCAAAACCGAATTGCGAATCACGTATATATTTACATACTCCAAAATGTTTACTACTTCAAAATAGGATTCAGAGAGTGGTAGCTACTTCAGTATCGTCCTAGAGAAAGATCGCCATTCAAATCCAAAATTGCTCGAAGTTAATTTTGACGTGTTTAGGGAACAGATGTGAATAGGTACTTCCCCTTCTTATCTCATTCTCCCTTATAGCCTTGTGAGTCCACCCTGGTGTAATTCACATAGTAGATATCGCTTGCAAATGAATTGTTTTAGTTAATGTCAACAGCAATCACAGATATTTATAAACAGGAGGAAATATCGAAACCTTTTTGGATAACCAACACCTCTGCCACAGGTCACCCCAAGTGATCTATGAAGTGAAGCTACGTTTAGTGATTTAGCAGGGGTATCCGGGTTCATCGGGTGAGGAGTGTTCAGGATGCGTCTGCCCACGCTGCGTGGCGTGCCAGATCGGGAGAGACTGGTTTGGGAAGACCTTTTGACCTCTCCTCCTGGTCTCTCGCCTCATCGCCTTGTGCTGATAGGGATATATTCATATGTCCGTCACTCCTGGACGCACTGATCCCTAGATTCCTACCCAACCCTCATACCTTTTACCTTCCCAGAACATCCTCTCCTTCCTTTCCTGAAAAAAGGCCCTCCAAATAGTGTTCCCAAACATGACATAGGCCCAGAGGGAAATCATTTTCTTCATGGCCTTTAGAGGGGTTAATTTATCACTCTGTTTAATTATTATGCTTGTTACCGCAAGCAACACACAAATTATCAGTAACAATCAACAAAAAGCGCCACTATTTGCAAACTATCGTTATTTGATGGCACTGACTGGATTACGTGACACTTCAAGCCGGTACTCTAGTCGGTGTTGTTTACAAGTATCTTTTATTTAATATCAAAGATAATAATATTATTATGGTTTTGCTGAGAGCCGTTTCCAAGAATCATGAATTCCAAGTTACTACATACTTATCTATTAATAGCTACATAGAATTATAGAAAAATATAATTGTTAAAAAAAATGTTTTCTTTTTTGAAGGCATCCCATCTCCGTTGTTACCAAAGATATTAGAAGAACGAGATGTGCTATGCGCAGTTCGTACTGAGTGGAATTGTTTTGCCGAGTGTCGCCGGTTTTGTTCACTAATACTACTGCACACCTTCGCTTACGCTAAGGCATCGCTAAGGTATCCGCACTAATACATAGAACAGATTTCTGTGCGTACACGTCCCGATACCGTTCAAAGTACCCTAATTAGGTAATACTCCGGCTACGGTCCGGCGGCCAACATAGCATATCTCGTTCTTCTAATATCTTTGGTTGTTACTATTCTCTCTTAAACCCCAAGGTCCTAATTTCTACAGATTTATAACAAGTTCCTCATTAAGTCTTTTAAGTTCCAAAAAAATATATATTATGTTATTTTGAAGATATTATTTATACATTGTTATGCCAAAACGTTAATTACATGAAATTTCCTCGATAGAAAAAAATCGCAAAGTAAGCTCTGAAATATTAAAAACACGTTTTGTCCTCTTAATTAATATATTATATGCATGAAAAAATTCACAGTATATCTTTAAATGGAACTAAGGTATTTGTCGAGAGATTTTTGCTCGGTTTTTGTTAAATATTTTCACAATTTTCGCTTAATTATTATTGTTTTTAAATATTAGCGCGCTACCTCTAACATTTGTATTTACATATTTCCCATTCAAACCATCTTACTCTGACACATATAACTAAAGTAGAGATACAATGGAACTATCGGTGGCAAAGCCATATTTGAATAAAGCCTTCCGGACCTCGCTCACCCTGTGAATGTCCTTCGATGAATAAAATTTGCATTTTTGCTTCTAACACACAAATCTGCTAATCCGTTGTCTACTTGTTATAAACAGAAGCCTCTCACATCTGCGTATCACAGCTAATGTATGTTAATCGAGGTATTTCGCAATCCACGAATTAATATATTACACATGGATGCCTAGAAACTAATTAGTATCTAATTGATTTAAAGATATTATCCATTTGGTACTTACCGCGAGGACATTTAAAATCAATGCAGGGGATGGTGGTGAGTCTTGTGAGTGTTTTTTTTCGGTGATTGTAGAAATTTTCTTACCTGGAAAAATAAAGTAAGCTCATTAGTCAAATAAATTTACATAAAAAAACTAGTAGGCATCACGAAAATACATAAAAAAATCTTCTGATTTCTGAGGAAATTTTTATTTTTATTTATTAAATACTAGCCGACGCGTACCCGGCGTTGCTAGACTTTTCTCTACTATCCATTAATATAATATATATGCATTATATATATAAACCTCCCGGAAGATTTTTTCTAAATGATAGTGAAAACCATATCCGTTGCGTAGTTTAGAAGAACTAAGCGCACAAACAGACAGACCCGGACATCGACTTTATTTTAGTATAATAAAGAAGAGAAAATACACAGAGAAAAATGAGTTTTGCTGATTTATTAAAATCCTGTGTAAAACGGGACTGCAGGCCATTTATTTATAAACTTTAAGTACATTCATAACATATCGGAACATGTGTTTATGCACCTGCATTTGTCCTACAATAACGATATGCGAA
The DNA here is from genome assembly GCA_026573805.1 of Hesperophylax magnus. Taxonomy (NCBI): domain Eukaryota; kingdom Metazoa; phylum Arthropoda; class Insecta; order Trichoptera; family Limnephilidae; genus Hesperophylax; species Hesperophylax magnus. The sequence goes on along the minus strand of JAIUSX010000977.1, from coordinate 1,752,417 downwards.
AATATTAGAGTTTTTATGAATACGTGTATCATACACGATAACACATCTGTATTTTACTGAAAGTTTATTAGGAAAACTATCAATTCCTTCGTTATAGGCCTGCAATCCCGTTTTTAAGAATGTTATGAATAATTTGAAGAAATTCTTAGTAAATTAGCAAATATTTTATATCAGTTTCTCCGTGTAGGCACATACTTTTTTGAGAGCGCGGTCTAATGTTCACAAAACTACTAGTATTAACTATATAATCAATTAAAAAGGTTTTTATATAAAATTGATTTCTAACTATTACGAATTAATTTGTTTTATTTAACAATTTATTCATTTAATATAATATACAGCATATTTGCGGCAAGTTCCTGATCTGTAGATACTTTCAGTATCGCCCTGGTGAAAGACCACCATTCAGAATCGAAACATTGCTTGAAATTAGTTAAGTCGAATTTGGTAACCAAATCTAGCCAGTCACCACCACACAGGTATCTAGTCAGGTACTTCCCCACCTTCCTATCCTCATCACTTCCTATCCTCATCACCACTCCATCACGTTCAGCCTCAAAATTGAAGATTCCATAGTCTAACTGGCTCCAGATGGCTGGGAGTAGTTGGGACTCTTGTTGACTCACATTAAAAAACAATCATATATAATGAATTACTGAGTATTTGAACCATAACGGAAACTACGAGCAGTAAACATTCCCTGTTGTATAATTTGACAAATCAGGTGTTGAACCATTAATAAATGGCTCGCCGGCCAATCGTTGGCCTTCCGACCAGCTGATTTATCTCGCTGGACCAATAACGTCGCCGCTAGCGCAATTTGATAAACTGCACCTAATAAAGCTCTATTAGAGGATGAAAAGCAAATAGATTTGCATCAAAAAAGCTCCACTGCAAAATGCCCCCACTGTAATTTACAATAATTTACACTTGCCATTGTGTCAATTGGAAGTACACGTCAAGTTTACGAGGCTTCAATAAAGATACAAGAAACAAGACTAATTTTTCATAGACATTTCATGCTGTATTGACTGGTGCAGTTAGCGGAGTTCTCAAAGGTCGGAATTTGTATTCACGGACGTGATTCATTGACGGACTACCAACTCGATCAAGTCAACGGTTGCCGGGGCTCATGACGGAGACTAATTTTATGCCGATACATATGGAAATCGTGGAATTTGAACCATTTTACATCATTAGTCGTAGCGAGTGTCTATTAAGACGAGGAAATTGCATTTCAAGTTAATTACAAAAAAAATACAAAAAAAAAACTTTGGGTCATCAGAATTACATATAACGGGTATTCCTAGCAATAAAATCCACAGTTAAACTGAACTAAAAACTTTAACAACCAAAAAAATACTTTAATTGAAGTAAGAGGAAACGATTTTTTAAAGATAGGAACAAACAATAGAAATAGTAAAAAAATAATAACACCCCCTCTCCATAGAAACAAGCACAGCTTCTTATGGGGGGCAAATTTGAATTAAAATATGAACAAAAATGTACATAATTGTGAGAATGAAATGTTGTATATTGTACTTTTTTAAATAAAATTTATATGTTTTGAATTTTTTCCCTTTCCCAGTAGAAAGAGATCGTAAGGTGATGATTGAGTAGGTGCGGCAAGCGGGAAAGCGGGAAGCTTCGAAACGTACGAAAAATGTCGCAACTTGATTAAAGTAGTAAAAAAGATTACTCTATGTTCATATTATCACCAATAACTATTCTTTTGATCTGAGGTACGGACTTTTGTACGGCAACATTGGATCGGAAAACATAACATCTGTCAATATAATAATTGACATAAATGCAGCAGAAGGAAGACAACAGACGGTCATAATATTTGCTTTAGTCGCAAATAGTCAACCTTCGTAAACAATACGACATAAATATTAGATTTGAACCTTGTTCCAGGGAGAATGTTACTCTGAAAACGCACCGGTGACAGACTACCTTGAAAGCTTTACTCATAATAATATTCAATCTAGATTTTTTAGACAGGGACCACTTTGTTCCAAACCTTAAGCACATTTCGCGTTTTGTTGCCAACTTCACGTTTCTGACATTTGTAATGTCGCTGACCGTTTTGTTCTGAAATTGCTTCTAAATCCAGCCAATTCGATTATACGTTCCGTATCTCCTTTTGATAAATCGATATTTCGATTTAAAATATTCCTCTGAGAGTGCAGCAAATGGGTATTACTGCTTTTTTTGTGCGACCGATCGATGTTTATCAAACAAACCAGATTGTTAACAAAGTCCGCGATCTCCGTTTTACTACGATCGTAATATGTACGTTCCTATACCTGGGGGTTGGACGGTTTAAAAATATGTCATGTACTAATACTGTCGTATTACGTCCGGAAAATCGTGCGCGTGATTATGAAAAACGTTTTCTATTAACCCGTTCTTATCACCTCGTATTATCTATTATGAGTAAGACGGGTTGTGTCTGGTAACCAGATACGAATTCTAGGAAGGATTCCCAACATTTCTCTTCACTTTCTCTGACCTACTGCCTTGAGCCTTACAACAAATCTTGTACCAAACAACTACTTCCAGTGGCGGCGCCACGATCTGCTATGCATACCACATTGCGGAACAAATGTACTGGCTTAGCACAGCATGACACGTGGTAAGGTGCTGCTAAACAACGTGTCTCTGGATATCTTCAATATAAACCTTTTAGCACGAAGAAACCCTACCAGTTCAGAGAAAATTTCTCTACTATCTGGGTAGTTAAATTAGTTAATTGTAACATATTATTAATACATATCTTTACTTTATAATTTGGGTAAAAAAGTTTCCTGTAACTTAATTATCTCTACGTTAACTTTTACTGTACGTTTTTTGTTACTGTTCATGTGTACAGTAAATGGACGCAGTGTGTTATAGACCAACAAAAAACATTTACCAAATGGAGAATTTTTTTTGTGAATACGGCACAAGAATCCCAACTGCTCTCAAATGTCTGTATCCAGTGAGACTATGGCATACCAATCAGGGTATGTTGTAGGGGTGAAGGTGGCGAGGAGGGGAAGAAGATGGGGAAGATTGTGAGTACCTAGATATTCAGATCTAGTCATCAAACACGGCTTCAAGTCATTTCAAGTAACGTTTTAAATCTGAACAGTGGTCTTATACCAGACCGATACTGAGTGTCTTCCACGCCGGAATTCTAAACCCGCGACCTTCAGCTTGCCAGTCGATAGCCCTACCCCTCGAACACGGAGGCCATAGTTTCTTCAACCACACAGTAAAAAATCCTTTGATTTGTCGTCAATGGGTATCTCATAAAAATGATGTGATATTTTTAGATTTATCAAATGAAGAAGTTGAATATTATTTGAGGTTCATGGTAGAATATTGTTAATCTTTTAAAAAGGTTTTAAGCCCAAGAAGCAATAACCTTTAGGAAGTCGTGGGCAGCAGCAGCAGCAACAGCGCGCAGATACCGGTGATGATACGCCGGTCCTTATTCATGACCGCACTCGTCCCGATTGTTCATTGTGTATTCATGTTACCGTCGGAGGATTACCTCCTCGAGTTCATTCACAAAGCCAGGCGCACCGGTTCAAGTCTCGGCCCACGCGAGCTGTTAACCCTCGCCCACGTGACACCCGCGGCCAATCAGGGCATCGCGTCCGCCGCCATCTTGGACCAGCTGTCACTTTTTGGGGGGAAACGCACACTTTTGCCAAAAATGCAGCGCGTACTCTGAAGATTGCGTGACAATGACATAATCGTAATATATTATGATGGCATTCAATAAATTTTGTGAAAAATAACGTCTCAGCATAAGTAATCATACTGTTTTTCACAATCAGTATGATCAATAAAACAAAAAAATAAAATAATCACGTAATGATTTCAATTTTATTGGGGATAATTAATTGAAGCTTATAAATATCATTGCAATATTTAACCTTTAACAAAGATAATAGTTATCAACAACTCCAACAATAAACATATGAAAAAGACAGATACAGAAAGAAAAAAATTGCCTGTAAAAAACAATGTTTTTTTTAACTTATAATTTGCTGACTGAGGATTGAACAATCCTACCCAGAAACTGGAGTCGCAAACTCTACCAACCTCACCAAATGCCGATCGGGTTGGAGCGACATTTATTTAGTATGTAAACTTCATCCGATTTCAGAGAAATGTGTCCGCGTGTGTGATTGCCACATCCATTGCCACCGATAACGAGTATATCTGCCGAGTTTCAACTCAATCGGGTGTCGGGAAATGGATTAATTTCCGCTTCCAAGATATGAATTCCATAGAACAAAATAGAATGAAATTCAAACAGATGTATTTAAAAACGTAACGGTCGCAACTGGGTCTCGAACCCAGATCCTCTGGTCTCACCGGGACTGGCTCTCTACCAATTGATCTATTGCCACCTCATATTATCTTCAATCGATTCCATATTTTATAGGTATGGACATATTTCCGTGTCTATCTGTTTTATATTTTCATTGAGGGTTATTGATTAAATAATGATTTACGTGCGAAACTCATACAGAGATTTTCAATTTTTTTTTTGATCGACGTATAATAAACGTATCAGTAAGTATAATTAAATGGTATCCATAAAAAACTTCTCCAAAGGTGGTCAAATGCAGCGTAATCTAAAGATTGCGTAATATAATTTTATGGCCTTCAATAAATTTAGTGCGTACGCCGAAAAATAACGTTTCAGTATAATTAAATGATGTCCAAAAGAGACTCCTCCAAAGGTTTTCAATGGACAAATCGAGTACTTCATGCAATGTGGGAAGATACTCACAAAAGGAAACTTGTGCGTATTCAATGTATTCACAGTAACTGTTTCGAAAAATGGTCACATGTAGGTAGATTTTATCACTTCAATATAACGTTTGTTATCACTGACAGAAAATTATTCAATATTTTACGGGGTTTATGGAAGTGGAAAGGAATAAAAATGACACTGCGAGATATAGAATGTCGTAAAATATAATAGTTACACATCTTTCACAAAGATGACGAGCCTTCTCTGTGCTTTTTTTTAAACATGAATACCACACAAAAGTTTCAACTGCCGAAAGCCAGAGAGACAATGGTGACCCCAAATGGGGTATGTTGTGAGGTTGAAGAGAGTGGGGAAGGGAAGTCTACGGAGAAGAAAAAAAGTATGGAAGTACCTTGTTATTTAGATTTGGTTTACAAAACACAATTACTTGTGAAATAAAACATGGATAAAAGAAATACATTGCACACGCACGTGTGGAGCTGAAACTAGGGTAGGTACCAATCATACTAATGGTAGCCTGAATAAAAAAATTAAAGAATTATTAGTTCAAAATAATCACATGCAATGCTAATCGAACCCATTGTTGTTTTTATGGACAAGGGAGTATGAAGTTCAGCAATCAAAACATCAATCGGTAACTTATAACATTTCATTTGTGAGATAAGCCCCGATATGGCGCATGCGACTGTCGATGGTCCATCGCAGCCTCATCGTCGGAAGATCTACCCATCCGCCCACGTGGGGTCCCACAGCCCAAAGAATCGACACCGGTGACTCACGCCCAAACTGGCCCAGCACGTGGAATAACCGGTCAACTCACAATAATAATACCACTACATATTATATTAATATGCAAATAAGAACGAACTTTATGGCGGAGAAATTGGAGCAAATGCGTCATTGATCGGCCGGTTATATAAATTCAATGAATACGAGATAGAAGTAATTCATATCTCTAAGCGAAAAAACACTGGCTGAAGTTGTTCTGTTTTCCGTAGAGTTGATAATCAATAGAACGATGCACTTGTGCTGTATTACTTCAAAATTTTGTGTACCGAAACCGGTTGGTGCAGTATTACTGTAATTTTAAGGTGTTTCATTTAATGATATTCACAAATTTATTATTTTTTTATAAAAACATCGCTTCTGCAACAGAAGACGACAGCTTTTTTTGCAATATTATTATTTGTTGATTATTAAAATTATTAATAATGGCCTAAAGTTTATCTTCCGAATGAACTTCCTCAGTCGTAGCCAAAGATATTAGAAGAACAAGATGTGCTATGCGCAGTTCGTACTGAGTGGAATTGTTTTGCCTAGTGTCGCCGGTTTTGTTCACCAATACTACTGCACACCTTCGCTTACGCTAAGGCATCGCTAAGGTATCCGCACTAATACATAGAACAGATTTATGTGCGTACACGTCCCGATACCGTTCAAAGTACCCTAATTAGGTAGTACTCCGGCTACGGTCCGGCGGCCAACATAGCATATCTCGTTCTTCTAATATCTTTGGTCGTAGCCTTACAACTTAGTCATGGAAATGTCGTTTTATTTCTTTGACAGAAACAATATTTCTAAAATAAGATACAAAGCAAAATAAATTTGTTCAGTTATCACTGTTATCAGGAATCCCACAAGGCTTTCAAATGGGACCTTTCCTATGATGTATTTTGATAAAAAAAAATTTGTACCTTATTATGAGTGTATTAGTTACATACTATCAGTCTAGCATGAGGCATTTAAAACCACTCAAGCCATTTTTGCTTTGCAAAAACATTTTGAGCGATCGCTTGCCAAAATGTACTAAATTTATAGAACTTAAAAAATGGGATAGACGGTAAAATCTAAGTGGATTTATTGGCTTTAAACTGCAGTAAAAAATAAACAGTTTTATATGCTTCTATGTTAATATTTTGAGGAATTAATGAAATAATATGATAAGTCTATATATATTACAACAATCGCTCGAGTGGATAACTTGTTCTGTTAATTATAATTAGGAGTCCCAAAAGGCTTTCAAATGAGACCTGATCTGTTTGCATCAGTTCCCTAATACCTGGTGCCATCTATTAGACCCTTAATTAGTCTAACCGATTTTAATGAATATATCAACACTTGCAGACATTACGGGCAATCTCAATCTGGATCACGGACGATACGTGGGAATGCAGTGCTGCCTATTTAATCGATAACCTATGGCAGTAATTATTATTATTGGTCGAGGAGTTAACAGTTACGATTGATTCCTTCAACTCCGGTTTTAGCATTCAGACATGACTGTGAATTAGGTTATAGTGTTTTATTGCCTTTATCGCAAACGTCTAATTAGATTATGCTGCAATTAAGCGGTCCAGGGTCGAGAAAAAAAATCTTAAGAAATAAAAATGATAAAAATTTATTTCAGTCAGATTATTTTGCTGGATTACTCTTTTTAAAGCGTGATTGCTGGTCAATGAATATGTTTTTTTTTTAAAAAAGCTTAATTTTTTTTCATCACAATAAGGTTAAGCCCGTTAATCGTACTAACTCGTATTTGTAATACATCTGGGAATATTTATAAACTCTTTGTCAATTACATGCGAGTCGTCAAGTTATTTTTATCTAAGTCTTAATGAAAAAATCTTTTAATTTTCGACAGTGAGCCTGAACGAATCAACATCAGAAAGCCTTAGATGGTGAAGTTTTACAAACAAAATCGGCAATTGCCGAGCATTTAACTGAAACCAAATATAACTTTGTTTTTTTTTCCTGAAACCTGGGAAGACCCAAAACACATAGAACACGCCTGATTGCGGAATAAATTGAAATTCATAAAATTCCCATAACTATTAATAAAAACGACGGGGATGCTCAATAGTTCTTGGTATCCGGCAATTGACGGCTGTTTGCACAACTGCCCGAATGATAGACACTGTAATGCAGTCCGAAACGTTCATACACGATTATGAATACTAATAATTATATTAACTTGAAAAATATCCAACTTTTATTCGCTTAGCTTACAAACACTCTCATTAGGTTACAGTAGAGTGTGATTATTTAGATTCACTTATATGTTTGCGGTGGGTTTGATTAATTCTTATTTAATTACCTGTAGTCCAGGAAGATAAGAACAGTTTTAGTACCATGAACGGCCTCAGCAACTATAAAGCAAGATGCCCGCAATCACTAATCATTTCTCATAGATGCAATATTTCTGGTCCCGCTCCGAGACGATTAGGTATTATTATTCTTCCCCTGATGCATTTATATTATTTATATGTGCAACAAAATGCAGTTGAAATTGAAATAAATCAAACGAGCCGTATGCAAAGTAATAAATCTCTTATCTCGCGTATAATAAAACATCTCACCACAAACCTACGCATTAATTAAAGCCAGAGTGACCATGTAACGAGACTTAGGCGGGACATGGAAACTACAATATTATTTCTTGTGAATTCTACTCTCAAATCCACGGAAAGATGGAACTTTTGGAAAAACGTCTCCCGGTTGAAGATTATTATGTGATATTATACGAAAATGTATTAGAAAGAAGCAAAGTTGTTCCTTCCAGTCTACTGTTGAGTTTGGCAGCCACTTCTGAACTGAAGCCCCTGTTGACACAACTGTATGCACCTCCCTTTAACACATGTTCCTTCATTCCCCTGCCAAACTATTGTCTATTACCTGTCCCTGTCTGATAGTCTGGAGTGTACATACCTTGAGTGACCTTGCAACTATTGTACCGGTCAGTCTATTACTAATTATTGATTAAAGTCCACCATTTATAAAAAAAATACAAAAAAACAAATATTGCGATTACATGTTAAGTCCGTTCTATCGATACATCAATGAAAGTTGCTCTGAAAAATAATCATCATTGATACCTTTAGTGCCGGTGCACCAAATAGTTGCCCAAAATTTGCAAAAGGTTGACATTTTCAAAGGAAAACAGAAGACTCCTTCTTGTGCTCAAAAGTATTGCTTTGGTGAAAGATTTGTCGGATCAAACATAGGTCTTTTGAAGGTCCAAGTTCAGTCCTCCCATTCTTCGAAAAGACCCTCCGCACAACATCCCTAAAGATGACATACGTAGGGTAAACATGTTTTTTTTAAAACGAGAGTATCAGAAGATCATTAAAGCACAAATATGTAAATTTTTGAACTGGCGTAGAGACAGCAGTAAAGATTTTGAGAAGTCATCAGGTCAAGTGTCCAACTAAGAAACGGGTTAAACAAAACTGATTTATATTTATAAATGTAATTTTAAAAAATCCCGGTTATAATTCAAAATCAGTAGTCGCACTCGCAAACTGCAATCACTCTGCGTATGAATCTGCCCGTTTGGGAGCTCTGCGTGTGTGTCGGCCCGAACAATTAACCTAAAAAGATAGGAGCTGGCGCCGCTCCTCGCTTTCCGTGGGCGGCATCACACACTCAGTCTGCATCCAGCGTACCATTTGTTTATATTTGTTTATTTGCCACTTTTATTAATTATTTGCTGATAGTGGCGGATATTGGGGCTGTGTACTAAATTCTGAATAGCTTAAATCATACGACTTACAAATATAACACTGCTGATATTAGCACAGATTAAACAAAAAACAAGCGACTGTCAAGTTGGGAGTCAATAAGCGCTTTAAAAGAAAAATTTAATGAAAAAACTGAAATGTAAGAAAATTGAAAATTTAATCTATTTTGTAAGGAACGTTTATCATATCGATCCACATTTGAAAACTATATGGTCACATATAAAAAACCTTTTCTTCACACGATCATAATTTTCACACATATTTATGATTATGGTTTCCATACAGATTGATGCACATTAAAGAAATAGTCAAAATTTTGGGACGCTACGTGATCGTCGAAATTTGGCATCTCCTTGAACATATCTAAAGACCATATGAAAGCGTCCGTCATTTGGCTTTGCCGTTGCCATCAATAATTATCAAAAACACATGCGAAAAGATGACAGATGTCAAATAGTACGCGCCATCAATCGGTACCAAAATAGAACACGTCTCTTTCACGTGACGAAAAAAGCAACATATAAAATGAACTCTTTTATTAATTGATTAACTTTCGTGCATATGCTTCTTACTATTATCATTGTGGTTAAAGAAGATAAACTAGACAATAATCAACAAAAATATATACAACTTAAACATGGTATCTAACAAAATAAATATATCTTTGTTCATATGAAGCAGATACTTTGTGATATAATGATAATTTAAAATTAAACAGCCCTAAACAGCCCGAATGAGGCTACGTCTGTAGCAAAACCTAGGTATAAAAAAATAAAATTGGTGCTTACCAAGATATTGTTTTATTTTAAAATGAATATGTCTTTTTAACGAACTGGGTTAAATTAGTTAATCTTTCTTAAGAAATCTGTAAGACCAATAAAAGCGATGGAAACTGATTCATGGAAGACATTTACTCTATGAGAAAAAGAAAACATTTCCAAGGAAACGATAAGCATCAACAAGAAGTATTTCAGTATGTTATTCTTAGGAAGAAAATATTACAATTGTCGTTATTAACAAGGCTTGTCCTCCTATCATGACTTGACAATTTTATGAAAAAAGAATACATATGCATGGTAATAATAATTAAAAAATGTCTCTCTTTATCCCACTTTTCAATGTTAAGAAAAATGTTAAGGGGATTGGGTCGGAGTAGCTCAGTGGTAGAGCATATATTCACATATCCAGTCAAGGCTGAGGTCCTGGTTCATTTCCTAGATGCGACCGAAACTCTTCCTGATTTTTCTGTTTAATTTTTTTTCGTTTAAAATTCGTTAACATTGTCATCAACGATTAAAGATGCAATTTTAATCAGCTAATTGTGTTTGGCAGCGCTTTTACGTTACAATCCAAAATCGAAAATTTAAGCAAATATTTGACATTTTATGGATGAACATCGAACATACTAAGAGAAAATGTTTACGAATCGAATGGCAATTAAATATAATTTTCACATTCCCAGCATTGCATACCGAATTATAAACATTGTTAAATATTATTTTTTTAATTATAAACTAATGTTTATAAGACAAGGTTTTTTATGCATAGCACCGAGGATAATAAATTATTATAAGCAATAATTAGTCGCTTGAAATATCCATACATATTGAAAATATCTCTAGAGTAAAAATAAATGCCGCCGCCGTGCCTTCTGATGTCCGGTCAGGTGCTTTGAGACCACTGAGCTACGTCGGCTTATTTGTTTACAGGTGAACAAAATATAATAAGCAGTAATTGTTGATTGAAGTACTGGTACAAATTGAATTATTTGGCGGTTTCCAACAAGCTTGTTAAGGAGAACAACTGTTTCATTAAATGTTTTAAAGTAAATGTATAAAAATATCACCTACAGCCATGAGAAAATATCTTACGCAATTTGAAGCATCCAACTCGCCTCGGGCCCGGAAAGGCTCTCGCACCGAGAACACACGAATTTCGCCGACCGTTTCCGAAACATTCACAAACAATACTTTACCGTTAAATCATTCCTGATCCCTACACATGTTCCCACACGAGCGTGACTTGTATGCAAATATATGCAGGCATTCCCGCTTTCCACCTCCAGAGGTACGCCGTATTATATTATGCATTAGTGCAGCGGCCCTCAAACCTCAACACTTTAAAACACTTATAGACGAAATGACAACAAACGACCAAAATAGGGTATTTTCACGAACTATGGGTACCGTTAAAAATGTGCAGAAGATTTAAAGTCAATTTTTCCATTTCTGATCATCGTTTTTAATATTTTCTTTAATTGATTTAAAAAAAGATCCATAACCGCACATTCCTAAACGGTTCGAACTGATTACAACGTCATTGTGACGTAGATATAGACGTAATGATACTGGCTGATAATCGCCCTTGAGGTGATTTTGCACAAAAACGGCGCTATACAAATAATCCAAACATTATTATTAGAAGGCTGTCATCTAAGTTGGTCGACGTAACGTCAAAAACTCATTGACAAAAACGAAAAAAATGATCAAAACGACCATGTCGTTTCAGCGGTAAATCAAAAATTTCACCATGTTAAAGAAAATTTATTCGTCAGTAAATCTTGTAATATATTCAATGTAAATAGTAATAATATTCAAAATAAAATAATACACCGTTAATATCGTAATGTTTTTTGACATTGGAAAAACAGTGAAAACACCCAAAATATATATATGATGTTGATCAATAGACCAACTGTGTTAATATCAAGAAAATCGTTTCCTTATTCGTACGTAAACTGAAAAGTGTTCAGTACTACAGTTACAAGTAAAGTAAAAACAAACATTTGCCAAAGCTTTCATGCTTTTAAGATCCCCCATCAGTTAGTTAAAGGTAGACAGATTCTAACGTTACCAAACCTTTGGTTGTTAATTTGAATAGGTTATATTTTAATTCAGACATCGCAGCATTACAATGAGATGATGGTGAGGTTTTTTGGTCAACTACTTCCAACCGCGTGGAGCCAGTGAGACTATGGCATCCCCAATTGGAGAATGTTGTTAAGCTGAATGGAGTTGAGTGAGAAAGAAAATAGGGAAGAGAAAGTTGAGGAAGTATCTGACTGTTGAAAGTTTCGATTCCTTTCGATATCTTACACCAGGGCTAAGTATCTTCTACTCTGTTATTTCATTTTTCCAAAAACAAGTTTACTAAGTAGGTACCTTTCTGTAAGTACTATCCCTACAGGAAACGTTACTTTTAATGACTGCAGGCAAACTTTTTCAACATTTCTGAGCCGAAAAAAAGTTTTGAACCACAATCGAAATATCCAAAAGATTTCATTCATCGATATTAAAATTTAGACTATTACTGCTAATTGAACAAAGGCTCATCAAAATTGGATGTTGTGAGACAGAAGGAATTAACGAAAGAAGACTTCACGTACGTTGTTAGTACAAAATAAGTGATTCACGCGAGCCACATTTCGAGCAATCCTGTTAGTAGCAGGCAGGCCCGAACATTTTATATTTCTCTCGTGAGTCAGGCGCAGGCAATCGGGAAGAGAGAGAATAGTGGGGAAGGGGATTATATGGGGAACTTCTCTGAGATCCTCCGGAGATGATACAACACACATATTATGGTGGAACTGTTGCTCTCATATCTGCAAATCCTTTTACTAACAGTATCTACCTATTTACTAGAAGCCACCTCCATTAGATAAATGCATATTTCAACGCTTGACGTCTTACGGAAATTGAGTTTTGAACTGAATGTGTCTACTACGTTAACCTCAAATATCGAGAAAAAAAAGCGGTTTTCCTAAATGCGATTTCAGAAGATTCGACTTTTTAACCAGAAATCTGCGAAACTGGAGAAATTGTTTGTCCAAAGCTGGAAATCCGCAGGCTCATGAAGAGAAGAAGAATGATGATGGATAAAATATAAAAATATAAAAAATGAAGCGGAATTTTGGATATTAAGAAGATTACTCTAAAAATTATTGAAGATAACCACATTCAAATATACTCAAGCTGAATGGTATCCCCAGTTCAGTCTAAACATTGTCCATAAGCCAAAGATAACAACAGCGGTGGTCTTCCAAAGGAATGCAGGAAATGGATGTTCAATCATGAATCATTAGTGACCGACAGAGAGAAAGAGTTCAAACGATAAGTAAGGTTAGATGCATCTGATTACAGATAAATAAGCATGCAAAAAAATACACAAAATTGTTGGTAAAATAACGAATGAACATGTTGAAAAACAAACATAGGACATTCCTTACACCTATACATCGTAAAGCAAATATAACATTATTATTAACAACAAGCATTACAGAATATGTAGATAAAGCATTTAAATAATGGACATTATAACAAATGAGGACCACCTTTGAATCTTCTTAGATTATTCAAGTAAAAATTGTTATATTCCATCAAAATACAATAAATCATACGTTTATGGTATGTTTACAATCAATAACATTGGGCAAAAACTGCTTATTTGCCTGTAGTGTCTGTTGTTTTTTTTAGGAATTATCCGGCGCCGATAAATAAAGACATCTAGAAAACTAGCGAGAAATGACGAAAAATAATGTAAATAAGTACCTATGTATATTGGCTTAGTATTCAATTGGCTTTTATGTAGTTGTTCATTTGGCCAATTATGTAAAACAGTTACAAGTTTTCGTCTTGTACACTATTAATTGTCCATGTCATTACGTATACCTAATAAGTTACCTTTTTATAGCCCAATGTCGCATTACTATTCAATTCGAAATACATAATTAAACAAAGTTAAGCTATGTACAGGCGTTCGATAAAAAATGAAATGCCAAAAATGTTTTTCGTTCTACAAAGTTAAACACATTAAAGGCCAGTTGTTTCACAGAATTTGAAAAATCCTTCAAATACTAAAATTAATTCTTCTGTAAAGGTTCTATTCAAGTTCCGATATTATATCATTTTTAGTCAGTTTTTTTTCACATAACATAAAAAATTTACACACAACTTTTACAGAAATGAAAAATAAACTTTTTACTTTTAGTTTTTTTTTTTAAATTAACAAAATTTGTGATCAAATTGAAAATATCTTGTTTTGTCTAGTAATACATAGATTAATTAAAATAACATTAGTAAAAATAATTAGACAAAAATGTGGTTCAGAGTAATAATAAAATAGATAAATAAATTCTAAGTGAGTCAGAAAAAAATATTTGATAAAAAACGACATCACGTACAACCTCTCACATGAACCAATGTATCATTTTATTTTATTATTATTATTGGATTTGCATTCAGTGACCAAAAAGTGGACTCTTCAACGGCAGAAAGTTCCATAGTGCTGCAGCAGTTAGTAACGTGTTGTAAGTAACGTACAGCTTGCGATATTGGGATACGGCATAGTTTACACAGGGTTTAGAAGTACAAACAGATGTGCAAAAGGTTTTAAGACCTTCGGAGTTCAGATCTGATCAAGAATTGAGTCAAGTCTGATTACTTTGGAAACTTTTGATTTATTTTGATCTTGCCATTATGAAGTCAATTCGATAATTGGATGATTGTGATCCATCTGTAATCTTATCACGATTATGCACCTAAAAAGATTTAGATATTCATTTTGTAGTATTCCTCAGTGCAAACATTAGAAATCAAAACTTCTTCTGCATTGTTGGAGAGAGTTAGATGTCGCATCAGGATGCTGAGATCTGTCAATCTTTTGATTAAAAAAAACGAAAAAAGAGAGATATCAAGCCCAAAGTTCATTTATTAAAGGGAGAGCACCACGAAAGCATTTTTTCTTAAACGTAGTTCAATAACGTGAAACTTTATTATAAAAACGTAATACTATGTGATATTTTCACAAACTTGAAATATATCTTTCAAAATGTGTGAAGGATTTCAAGTTTATTTTTCTGATTCCTACCTATCATCCTATATGTGAAATTGTAATATTTTCATTTCAGTGTTGATTAAAGAAAAAGATCTAAAACCTTACATTTCTGAAAGGTTCAAACATTCTACAACGGTATGACGTAGAAAACGCTACTGGCTGGTAAGATGACTGTCAACCGACGTTGGCCGGCGTGACGGTAACGACATCATAATCAGCAACAAAAGTGAACATTTCGTTTTGGCGGAAAATCAAAAATGGATTTTTTTAAACCGCAGAAAATTATAAAATTCATTTGACAATTCAAACAAATACATAAACATGGAATTATTGTCGTAATATTTTTGGCAGCAAAAAAAAAAACAATGAAAATATCCTATTTTTGGATACTAGCTGGCGTGTACCCGGCATTGTTCGGAGACTTTTCTTTAATTTCTTTAAATAAAATATGCATGTAATATAAACATATACATAAACTCTCGGGAAGATATTCTCAAAATGACAGTGAAAAACCCATCAAAAGCCGTTGCGTAGTTTAGAACAACTAAGCTAAGTTAATTATTCCAAATTGACAGCTCGTAACGCTCATATGAACTCTTGCGGATTAAAAACGGGTCAAACACGGCTACCACCTTGACAGGACTGACCGAACACCGAACACATAAACAAATTTAAAGACAGATGAAATGCAAACAAAACTTCGTTACCCTCAAACTATTAAAATATTAAATACATGCTTGATCAAAAATGATTCGAGTTCATGAAATCTTGAAGACGATAATACGAGTAACAAAGGACTTTTCAAGGATTTAGCTCGCCTTATCTGTCGCAGAGGCCTGACAGCTCTCCTTGTCTGGCGTGGAGGCCTGACAGCTCGCCTTGTCTGGCGTGAAGGCCTGCCAGCTCAGCTTAATCGGCCAAATGTAAGTGGGTCCGTTTAAATAATTCGAATTCATAAAATCTTGAAGAATATAATAACAAAGGACTTGTCAAGGATTTAGCTCTCCTTATCTGGCGCAGAGGCCTGACAGCTTGCCTTGTCTGGCGTGGAGGCCTGACAGCTTGCCTTGTCTGGCGTGGAGGCCTGACAGCTCAGCTTAATCGGCCAAATGTAAGTGGGTCCGTTTAAATAATTCGAATTCATAAAATCTTGAAGAAGATAATAACAAAGGACTTGTCAAGGATTTAGCTCTCCTTATCTGGCGCAGAGGCCTGACAGCTTGCCTTGTCTGGCGTGGAGGCCTGACAGCTCGCCTTGTCTGGCGTGGAGGCCTGACAGCTCACCTTGTCTGGCGTGAAGGCCTGACAGCTCAGCTTAATCGGCCAAATGTAAGTGGGTCCGTTTAAATAATTCGAGTTCATAAAATCGTGAAGAAGATAATAACAAAGGACTTGTCAAGGATTTGGCTCGCCTTGTCTGGGGCGGAGGCCTGACAGCTCAGCCTAATTGGCCATATGTGAGCTGGTCCGTTTATATTGTTAGTTTGTAATGCTACCAGAATATGTTTTTAATGATTCAGTCACGATTTCACAACAAATAATGTGAAAATATAATTATTTTAATTTATTCAGGACATAAATTAATTCTCATATTAATGTGACCTTTTCGTGTAGTCGCTCAAGCAGTACAATGATGTAACACATTTTTGAATTAAAAAAAAACATAATGTTGAAGTTTTCCATATATAAATTTTCTTAGAACCTCTGTTGTAAAACACTTCAGGTAAATATTCTTCTGCGAGTAAATTGTCATTTTTTTAATTTTTGAGAAATAATGTAATAATCGACCTACAATAGAGATCATTAAAATTTCAAATAATGACGAATTTTTTTTTAATTTTATGAAAATATTCACCAAATTATTGAAAAACATAGCATGTTTTTAATTATAAAAAAAATATTTTTCGTATAACTTTAAAAAAAATCAATTCAATTCGTATAACTTAATTACCTAAATCAAGTTTGATAAAGCCAGTCCAATATAGTTTTTGAAGGATTTAAGTTTTTAGCGTTGTGACAGCTATTTCGGCATTCAAGGCCATTAGAAATCTGTGGTTATGCCTTCCCGTCACAACTTATCTCTTTCCTATTTTTATTCGTATGATGTTTAAAGTGATTTAGTAATATTTTAAACAAAAATATTACTTGGTTTACTTGGGAAATTAATTGTGTGAGACACTTAACAATTAATTAGTATTAATTGTATTAATTGTAACAATTAATTAGTATTAATTGTATACTTTTATAGCGCCGTTTTGTTTGAAACATCACATTAAGAGCGCTGTACAAGTATGAATTCCCAGGTTATATTTAATTATTTACAAATAGATTCTTACCTGCAGATCACTTCAGAGAAACATACTTTTATTGGAAAGTTTAAGTTTGGAGAAGATACTTTGCACGAAGAGGACACAGTATTAAAAACATTACACATTGAATGATTTTGCAGTTGATATTTTATCCTCCCTTACTATTGATATAACAAGATTCGATTAATTTAAGCGACAGGGATTTTTGAGGAGAATGAAGAGTAGTGGGCCCAGAACGAACCCCTGGGGTACTCCAGATGAAAAGGTCCATAGTTTTTAAGAAAGACAAACATTCCCGGGTTACGAAAAACCTGGTAATATTTGAAAATCTCTTACTACCACCACAGTAAGCGGAAAATGTTGCTTGAGTTGTGTTGGAGGACTTGACCAGCAGAGCCTGCGTGGGACTCGAACGCAATGCCAATTTAGCCACTGACCGGTCGATTATTTTAGCGACATAATTTTTTAGGAGAATTAATAGTAGTGGGCCCATAACGGACCCCTGGGGTACTCCAGATGAAAGGGTCCATAGTTTGATTGGTTTTGCTCTACCTTCGCGGCTTGTGAACGGTTAAGTTTAATAATGTTGGTTCACAATGTGTAATACGTCTATTTACGCACCAGGTTTGCGAGAACATTATATAATAATGCTATTCAGAACCCGGTTTTTCTTTGGTTGTTAATTAAGTCTACTTTGTTCAGTTGTAACAGCATTCATTTTACAGCGCGATATACAGAAATAAAACAATAAATTATCCATAATTATATGAGATGTTTAAGGAATCGCGCGCGCGTGTGTGTATGAGTTTACAATTTTTACACGTTCACACATGAGACTAAACGAGTTTTGTTAAGGGTCAATTATTTTTTATTAATCAATTATCGTCGGGATCATTTTATTCATGTTTATGACTAAAAATGACTACTCCGTACACTCGGCTAGGCGGTTTGCAAGGAAGGAGCAACAAGTGGATGCTCGGTCTTGTTGAAATATAGTGCTGATATACTTGTATTAAGTGGATTTTCTATGTCTATTTAACTGGTATTCTAAGATGGGCATTACTCTGAGGAATAAGGAGCCGGACAACAGTTCGTAAACACAGCAAATGCGTTTAATTATTCGCATTCTGTACATCTCTTATCTAGAATGATCATCAATGTGTCTCTCCCAGAACGAAGGTCTTCTTAAGACTCGAGTCAGAAAACGACACCCGCCAAAGAATTTTCAGAGAATTTAATTTTTTTATTTTAGTTTATTAGGGAAAAGAAAAGTTATATACATTTTTTTAAAATTAATTACATTTTACATGGTTGCATGAACCAGTGAAATTTCCGTATAAAATTCACGTTGTGTACAGAAAAACATAATGTGAAGTTGATACAAAGAAAACACAATTGAAATTATATAGATAGATAGTATAAAAATGACTAAATACGTACATAAAAAATAATAATAATACAAAAAAGTTAAAAGATTAACAAAATTAATAAAGAAAAACAATACAGTAGGAACAGAAAATAAACTAAAAATCTTACATATAGCAGGTGCAGATGGTTCTAAATTAACAATTTGATTTGATTTGGATGACGTGGGTCAGCGAGAAATCCTCAAGGCTTCCTATGCATATTTTTTTTTATTTTTTTTATAGTGAATAACCTCACAAGAGTCCCAACTGCTCCCGTCTGGAGCCAGTGAGACTATGGCATCCCCAATTGGGGGATGTTGTGAGGCTGAAGGTAAGTGGGGAAGGGAAAGAGGAAGGTGGGGAAGTACCTGGCTATTCAGATCTAGTCACTAAACACGGCTAAAGCCATTTGGAGCAACGTTTCAATTCTGAATGGTGGTCTTACACCAGGGCGATACTGGTAGTATCTTCCACTCTGGAACGTGCCGCAAATATACTATATATTATTTTTAATTAATTAATTGTGAAATAACACAAATTAATCAAATAAAATTTATTTGCGCACGCCGGGTTCGAACCCGCGACCTTCGGAATGGCAGTCCAATGCGTTACCACTGGACTATGCCGGCCGTCATATGAAAAAAAACAGTGAAATTATTTTTGTTCTGCGCAATTTTTGTTCCAAGTGCGCTTTGAATAAACATAAATAGGTACAAGTGTACAGACATTAATTTAATGCAGTAATTTACTCTTTTGAATCCGTAAAACAAATTTATACTCGTCTCTTGTTTTTTTTAATAAGATATTTCCAAGCGTCCCATGATCATTGTATGTATTTTTGAATTGAACATCTGCAAAAGCTAGCATTACAATAAATACACGTTTCCAGAAAAAAATCGTCTTTGAAATATTAAATGCAATTTATTACGACTTCTCAACTAACGAGTTGTGGAAGATCTAACCTAGATA
Source organism: Hesperophylax magnus (assembly GCA_026573805.1). NCBI lineage: Eukaryota > Metazoa > Arthropoda > Insecta > Trichoptera > Limnephilidae > Hesperophylax > Hesperophylax magnus. The sequence continues at coordinate 1,732,604 of JAIUSX010000977.1, read as the reverse complement.
ATATTTTGACGTTTATTTGGTTCTTGTTTGTAATTTGTGATTAGACTTGAAAACTATAAATAAACGCATTCGAGAATGACCTTTGATGGCCAGGACTATTTATCTTTTATTTAAATAACTTGCAGACAATTGTTTTAATTCTGTCTCTGTCATCATTTTAAATAATTTAACATATCCGACTATGTTTGATTCTCATCTTAATAATTTTTCAATTTACAACATTAATAAAATGCTTAAGAACATTATTTGTGCTGGCTGCCTGCGTTTATCAACAATACCGCCAGGTAATACTATTTTAATTAGACAAGTTTCTAGATTCTTTAAATTAATACTTTTTGTGACTCATGTCACAAAATATGTGATCCACCTTTTTTGCATAAAATACACTCAATATAACTCAATAAGTCAATAGATTTATTCCGTCGATAATACGCATTGGCGACAAACAATCGACTTGCAAGGTTATTTCAAAGTCAAAAAATCAATTGGTTACTTTTTGTTTTTTGAAGGATTTTTTGAAAAACAGATATTTTGTGGTATGTAATCTTGTACCCATGTTAGAATTAAGTGCCACAAATTTTGTCATTAAAATATACTAGTACCTAACAAATCCATACCTTTTTGTTTTATCAACACATATGTTCAGGTTACAATGTTTTCTGTGTATTTGAACTGAGCTATTTACATTTTTTTTTAATTTTCTTTAAAAAAAAATACAGTTTTAGAAACTAGATAAAATTATCTTCCCGGTGTTAACATTTAAAATAAACATAACTATTTTTAAATAGTAAAATTTCAATATCAAACGTGAAAAATGTTGTTAAAAACGCTAACCACATTTTTACTTAATTTTTTACTCTAATCGTAGAAAAATTGAAAGAACTCTATATTTTGAAAACACATTCGTTTCGTATGGGAAATTTGTAAGAAAACTGTAACTTCACTATTTTCTCGAAATAATTTAAAAAATTAAACCGATTGTTACAATAGCGCGGCGAAATATGAATTATCCATTTTGGCTATTTTTAGGATTTTATTAATAGATTCCAGTATAAATATATTTGGGACAAACTGGAAAGAAATATTATTTCTCTTTCTGGCGTCAAAAAAAAGATGTATTTTCGCACCGTAGAAAAAAAAAGCTTTTATAAAATATGGACGCCCGGTCCATATATGATCCTAAAACGCTGGAGGGGTTAAGCATAAATTTTAATACATACATAATGAGTAAATTAGTTTAGAATTTTCAAAAAGAAATCAGGTATTAAAATGAAGTTGAGTGGAAAAACGAAGGAAACTGGCAGGTACTATATACTAAAGGAATTTGACAAGGAGAAAACAACTGATGAAATTCATAAAGAGAAGAAAAGCGGCGTACCTCCTTATGATATAAACAACAAATGCTACATGCAGAAAATGGACATGAAAACAAAAAACATGGACGGCCGAAGGAGAGTTTTTCGACGGGACGTAAGAGATCGGGATCAAGGAACATCCATTAGGAGACGTTGTTCGTCATGGCTGATGGTCATGCACTAGATTGCACAGTTTTATTAAATCTGCCCGTTACGAAGGGTTGATGATTAAATGTCTCTACGTTCCTATTGCATTTCCGTTTCTGGAAATCTTAAGATACATTAATTGCTGCTTTAGAAAAATTAATCAAAAAATAATTAAAAAAGTAAATTATGGTTCCATTTTTTATTTAGCCTCGCGCAACTGTTGTAATCTTTTGTGTTTATTAAATTAAAACATATAACACTTTTTAATAACTGGTTTTATTGACGATGTACGTATTACAAGAAGGATGACAGCAGTGTACAGAGCATAGATAAAAGAAACGAAATCCAAAAGGGTTGCCATACACAAGATGTTGCCAACTTTTAAACTAACATTATTATTATAGAAAATAATGTATTACATTGTATGTTTTAACACCCCCACTCAATGTAACACATTCTTACATTATCTATATCTATAACTTTTAACCACCTATGTTATAATTGAGAGATTTTACATTAGGCCACATTGAGTAATAAATTTAAACAATAGGTTTTTGTTTAATGACTTAGTAAACATATCAGCTATTTGATCCTCAGTCTTAACATACACTAAACATATCTTACATTCCTTAATTAAATCTTTGACAAAATGATAACGTATATCAATATGTTTTAGTCTTTTAATATTATCAGTATTTGCAACCATTATGGCAGACTGGTTATCACAGTATATAGGTACAGGACAAACATTTATGTTATTAAAGTCTTTCAATAAACTTGACAGCCAACAAGATTCACTAGCCGCCATACTGACTGCAACATATTCTGCCTCGGTTGATGATAAGCTTACGGAACACTGTTTCTTAGAACACCACGATATAATACAATTGGAGAACTTGAAACAGTAGCCAGTGGTAGACTTTCTATCTCGTGTGTCACCACCCCAATCTGCATCACAATGCCCAACAAGTCCATCATCATTACATTTGAAAATCAGCTTATAATCTAGAGTATATTTTATATATCTTAAAATTCTTTTTAAATGAGTCAACAAAACATCACTTGCATTATTTTGGTACCTACTTAATATAGATACAGCTACACAGAGGTCTGGCCTAGTGCCTGAGACTGCATACATTAAACTTCCAATAATTTTCCTACAAGTATTTTCAATATCCTTGTCAGACTTACATTCTTTGGATTCTAAGATTTTTACATTAAAATTTTGATCAATAGGGGTATACATGGGTTTGCAATTATCCATGTTAAATCTTTTTAATACATTTTCTAAATAAGATCTTTGACATAATTCAGTTACACCATCTTTCAAATTCTGTTTAACACTGATACCAAGAAAATTTGAAATTAGTCCCAAATCTTTCATCTTAAACGCATTGTGTAATTTTAATTTAAGATCACTTAATTCCTGTTCATTATTACTAAACATCAAGAGGTCATCGACGTAAAGTAAGACATAAGTTTGGTTTTCTCCATTACATTTAGTAAACAAACAAGGATCATTCTTTGACTTTACATAGCCTGCTTTACTTATTACATGGTTAAATTTTTCATTCCAATATTTAGGGGATTTTTTTAGCCCATACAATGATTTATTTAGTTTTACAATATTATCACAACCATTATATGCCCCTTCCGGTAATTTAATAAACACAGTTTCCTTTATATCCCCATATAAAAAAGCCCCAGTGACATCCATCTGATGTATTGATAGTTTTAATTTTGTAGCAACTGAAACAAATAATCTAAATGTTGACAATTTGGCAACAGGTGAGTAAATTTCATATAAATCTTTTGTATCATTCTGTTCAAAACCTCTGGCAACCAATCTTGCTTTATATTGAATAATATTATCAACTTTCTTTATTTTGAATACCCACTTACTACTAATAATGTTTTGTTTTTCAGGTACAGCGCAAACTGTCCAAGTATTATTTTCTTTGAGAGTATCCAGTTCTTGTTTTACAGCTTCTTCCCACTGACAGGCATCACTCCTCTGCATAGCTTCCTTATAGGTGCCTGGTTCTGTCTCTGCAGTGTACACATTTTGGCAAGTATAGAATTGTGGCGCCTTTTTGACACGTTTGGTTTGACGAAGAGAAGCTGGCTGTAATTTACTATCACTATCGCGTTCACTATCTTCATCACTTGTTTCTTCAGGTTCATATAAGCTGTGCTGCTCATCATCTGACATCTGATTTGTAATGTTTGGATCACTCACAACATCTTCTACTAACTCTTGCTGGTTATTGTCAGTTTCATCGTTGTATTCTTCTGTTACAGACTCTAGGTTTAAGCTATTACATTTCCCAATAACAGGTTCCAGAAAAATGACATCCCTCTTTATTAGAACATCATTTTTATCAGGATAAAAAATTCTATACCCTTTCACATTTTCTCCGTACCCTACCAAGATTCCATTTTCTCCTTTAGAATCCCATTTTCTTCGTTTTTCTTTTGGAATATGAACAGCTACGGGCGTACCAAAGATATGTAGGTTACTGAGATCAAAATGTTTGTCTGTCCATAATTCATAGGGTGTTTTTCCTGGTTCATTACTTCTACTGGTTCTGTTGAGAACATAGGCTGCAGTGTTGACTGCTTCTGCCCATAATTTTTTTTGAAGGTTCTTGGCACACAGCATTGACCTTGCTGCTTCTGTTAAGGTTCTTATCTCCCGTTCCGCCTTGCCATTCTGTTGTGGCGTGTATGGTACAGAAGTTTGGTGTACTATACCCCGGTTTGAGAACAAAGTTGACACAGCCTTATTAATGAATTCTAAGCCGTTGTCACTTCTAAAAGTGATTATTTTGTTACCCGTAACATTTTCAGCTTTGTTTACAAAATCTTTAATATAATTAATCACTTCGTCCTTCTTTTTAATAAAATATACAGTTCTATAGCAAGAGTAATCATCTTTTAAAATCAAGAAGTACCTCGCCCCGCCGACAGATACTGCCTCCATCGGCCCGCAAACATCGGCATGTATCAGTTCACATGTTTTGACAGCTTTTGTCTCAGAGTTCATAAAGGGCAGCCGGTGTGATTTACCCTGTAAGCAGCCTTGACACTTCTGAAGAGAATTACTTGAGACTTTAATATTATTGTTCTCTAACACGTCTTTCACCTGCTGTATATTCTGGTGTACAAGTTTCTCATGCCACTCACTCAAACTTGATTTAACTGTAGTTACATTTGCAAAGCAGTTTTTATATTTATAACGAACATACATAATATACATATTTCCAACACGATTTGCTACCGCACATACTTTATTATTCTTGGAAAATTTGCAAATGTTTTGATCTGTCAACATGACATAACCTTTGTCAGCCGCACAATTTACAGAGAACAAGTTTATTTTTAAGTCTGGCACACACAGTACATTATATATGGTTGTCTCGACCCACCGGTGTCCATTGAATACTTCTAGTTCCACTTGTCCGCAACCAATAACACTTATTTGAGTACCATCACCTATTATCACAGACTTTTGTGACACTTCTGGTGAAAATGTCGAAAATAGATTTTTGTCTTGACACATATGTTCGCTGGCTCCTGTGTCCACCAACCACTTAGACTGTTGATACAGTTCTTTAGGTATTTGTTGTACTACAAACGCATTTTTCTCCTTTCCTTTCTTATGCCAGCACTCACTCTTGATGTGCCCAATTTTGTTGCAATAAAAACACTTTTTTTCACTTTTGTTTGGAAAGTTACGATGGTTATTATTCACATGACTCATACACTCAGATTGATAATGTCCCATCTTATTACATTTGAAACACTTTATATTTCTTTTAATTGGAGCAGTTTTCTTTACCATAAACGCAGATGACGGCGATGCGAGTTCAGCCTTTTCCCTTACTCTCTCCTCTTCCACTAACAAACGAGCGACAAGGTTATCATAGGTTTGTTTGTTATCTGGCGCAGACTCCCATGCTGATATGAAGTGTTTGTAAATATCTGGCAATGACATCAATACCTTCGTAATTATGAATTTTTCCGAAATTTCTTCACCCATTTGTTTGAGTTGATTTTGTAACTCCTGTATTTTTGACAGGAAGACTGACATCTCCATTCCTTCTTCATATTTATATTGGAAGAATCTTTGCTGGATTATGTGAATACTTGTTTCACTTTTTTGTTCAAAAATGCTCGTTAACTTTCGCCACATCTCTGCAGCAGTAGTGCAAGATAATATATGTAACATCACTTCCTCGGTCATCCTGGTCACTAACATTGTTTGAGCCTTAGCATCTTGTGTCTCCCATGCTTTCTGTTCCTCGGAGCCTTGCCCTTTTACGCCTTCAACGACATTAATTAAATTTTGACCCCGTAACAACACCATTGTTTGAAACTTCCAAACATTCCAGTTTTTTATTCCTTCCAGTTTGATAACTGTATTATTTCCGTCCATCGTGTCTTTCGATTCCTTTCTTACTAGTATTTCCTTCCTTGCAGCCGAATGTAGCAAGTATTTTTCTCCTTCCCGGCAACTTAACCTCCAACGCCAACACGGTGTGAGGTTTATTTGCGTTTCTCCGGTAATTGTTTTCAACTAGTCACTTCACTGTACTTTTATTTTTGATAGGTATGTGGCCTGTGGTGATCTGGGCCCATAACCTGTTGTAATCTTTTGTGTTTATTAAATTAAAACATATAACACTTTTTAATAACTGGTTTTATTGACGATGTACGTATTACAAGAAGGATGACAGCAGTGTACAGAGCATAGATAAAAGAAACGAAATCCAAAAGGGTTGCCATACACAAGATGTTGCCAACTTTTAAACTAACATTATTATTATAGAAAATAATGTATTACATTGTATGTTTTAACAGGTAATGTAATACAATAATGTATTACATTGTATGTTTGAGTTTAGGCATCCACGGTATCTGAGTTTAGGCATCCACGGTATTTGAGTTTAGGCATCCAGGGTATCTTCTCAGTGTTTACTGTTTTGGGCATGGACCTACCATTTTAGCCCTCCGCATTTTTTTATATCGTCGCAGTTCAGTTTATACTTTATTAATCGTGTTCATATACTATTTTCCGTATGCTTAAAGGTGGATATGTTTGTACAAGGACTAGGTAGGTGCCAATCGGATAATGCAACACAGTGGTAATGAACAAGTTAATAAGAAATTATAAAATAAGTGGACAGGTGAATAAATTCAACTGTTAATCACCATTCGAATTAATTTTACAACAATATTATTACTAACGTAATTTGTCGGGAGGTTTCATGTTTCATCTTTGGATTAAATAAACACAAATATTCCGGTAATGAAGGTGCAGCAGGTGTTCGGTAAATTAAGATGTATTAAATTTCACTAAATGTAGTCATTAATTTGCAAGACAATGGCATTGATTGGTTTGTTGTTCAAATAACAATAGAATACGGTAGGAAAATTACGTAATATTCCTTGTTGTTTAATCATTTTAAAAGGTATAGTTATATGGCATCAGTTTTAAAATTAAATAGAACGTAATTGATTACTTGTAATATATTAATTATTTATGTAATCGATTTCCTTTTACTAAGCGCCTGAATATGATCTTATAAATCATTTTAGTACATAAAACAGGATCGCAAGTTTAAGGTTTCATGGTAGAAAAAAGGAATTTGACCCCGAATCGGTTCGTGTCAACAACATCATGATATAAGCCTACATTAAAGTCTACCTATCTACCTATCTAGTGTTTGAAGATGTCCAAGTAAATCACTTGTAACTTTAATAAGGAGAGCAAATTCTAACAGTCGATAAGTTGAAAATATTGAAAGTTTAAAAAAAAAAATTAACATTTTTTTATTTAAAAAGAATAGGTCCACCGAGCCGGATCTTGACAACAACAACGTCATAATATCGGAACGAAACAACTCGAGCAACATTAAAGCCTACCTAAGCGTCCGCACTAAGTAGTTATAATATTATTAAGACCTTCCACAAGGTGGCCGAGAAGATTTCATATTCATGAAAAAGAGAGGGATAAAACATTAACTAGGAAATTCTTCACTCGGCAATTTAAGTATGACCATACATGCGATTATCACTGGCCTGTTTTGTACTTACAAGAGTATTCTCGCGAGAGCTGCCATCGCGAAAGTCGTGGCACTTTATTTTGTTTATTCATTACAGTTTTTTTTAAACACTTTGGTTAATCGCTTATGTATCTCCAACGACAATAATTTCAAAATTTCATGTTTTATGTTTTCCACCCCTAAAAATAATGTTGAAAAGGTTTTTCGTACATTAAGTTTTCTGTGACTAACTCTCAAAAGTGCCCGAAACCATTGGATTACGGCAAGTTAAATAGCATTACAGCATTGAGGTAAGTTGTAAGACTGAAGGTAGTAAGTGCCCGAAACCATTGGATTACGGCAAGTTAAGTAGCATTACAGCATTGAGATAAGTTGTAAGACTGAAGGTAGTAAGTGCCCGAAACCAGAATAGTGAACCAGAGAAATGTGAATCTGTTAAAAAAGTGATAGCATGCCAAATTTCTGGTAAAATATTAGTCAGTCGGAATATATCGAGAACACGGGTTATTTTCCTAATACATATCTTGCTAATATTATAATATTCTGATGCTAATACCTAATGCTAAATCAAGGAACCCCAACGTTTTGATTATGAATGGTAGTATATCTACAACTCTGTAATTATGGAATTCCGTAAGAAAACTTTAGGGATTAGTTTACATCCTCGCTGTCCAAGCAGGTTCCCTAAAAAGCATCGGACCAGTACTTTATTTTTATTTTGTAGGCATATTTAATCAATCCAGGACCCCAAGGACTGAACCAGGATTATTTTATGAAGATGGACATGCACAAAACATGTGTTGCGTCAGGAACCAAACCCTCAAACCCATGGAGGCGATCCATATCGCACGGGCCGAATTCGTTACTGATTTAATCCCCTTTCAGAAAAAAATATTATAAAGTAATGTACGAAAGAGATAAATAGAGTTTAAATTTTCTACGACAATTTAAAATCGTCCGTGAATATGGTATTGTCGACGTCACACCGGCCACTGTCGGTATCAGCCAGTTTCATTTTATACGCCACAATGACGTTGTAGCCAGTTGGAATCATTTAGAAATGTTCGGTTTTAGATTGGTTTTTTAAATCAATTTACACATTTTAGTTTGATGATCAGAATCAGAGAGATAAACGTTAAACTTCCAACGGTATGTTACGTGAAAATACCCCATTCCGCTTCGCAAAAATGTCTATACTGTACTGTTGAAATCTTAAGGTTTAGCGTATTTTTCTTAGATTTAAACAAAGCTAAATATGTCATTTCGCTACAGAGGCCGTTGGCTCGCTCAACTTTCTCGCCACCCCTGTTCGCATTAACATCAGTATATTTACGATGCGAATTAGTTTGCTCTACATAGGGAAGTAGTGGCTGCAAGTAGCAAGACAATAATCGACGCTCGTTGGCTAATTTAGCAGTCGCCGGCGCGCGGGGGTCGGGCCCAGTTTCCCGGTGGTCTCCGGGTCTCCGGGTCCCGCCGCGGCCGTCCCCTCCGAGCCGCGTGCAGCGTACAGTGTACAGTGTGTACACCTCCGGGACAAGAGACAAGGTACCTAAACGGTACACGATTATATCAATAAAACAGACGTTAAGTGAAGAGCGCAAAGTGTCATCGCAAGTGCGCCATCTTGAAAAAAAAAGAACAAAAGGAATTTTTTCGTTATTGAAGAAGATACATAATATCACCAATCCTCGATGAAAATACAGGTAGTTCTGTGAACAGTAGACTTAACGTAATGTTGATTACTTTGAGTTGACAATAATAGTTCGCAACAGTCGCGAATCTCAGCGCTCTGGCGAAATACAAAAGGTACTATCAAACACGGTAACCATATTGACAGGATCGACCGGACGCGGAACACACAAACAAACGTTGTGTTAAAACAGGTCCTCGCTAGGACTCGAACCCAAATCCTCTAGTCTTACCGGGACTACTTCCATCTAATTACGTTCTATCATTTTATTAATCTCATGTCATCCCATATTTGAATTATTAACATTATCTTAAATTATTTCCAACATCCAGTGATTAAATATTACAATGATTTTTAAAATATTTTTTCACATTACGATATGAGTTCTATAAATCATTTATACAAAGCTAAATATATTCAATAGCACCATTCCTCTATGATGTGCTAGAACATCTGTTCTGACGTGTGGTATCTCGAACAATTCGTTGTGACGACTACGGTGGAAGTTTGAGACATAAATAACACAGATAAATAAATACTCCTTAAAACTCCGTAGCTAATTAAGTTTCAGGATGCATGAGCTCAACGTTTGAGAGCTTACCGGTTAGACATACTTACATACGGTTAGACATACTTAAATCTTAACATATCTTTTGGCAATTATGTAAAATTACATATAAGTCTTAAATTGTCCATGTTTGCTTTTCTCTTAGCGTGTGTGTTTTTCGATAATATTCTTATTCACACTATTTCGCTTTACTCCAAGAATTTAAAAATTGTTTGCATTTATTATTTTACTTCACTCGTATATGTTTTATTTCTTATTAATAATAATATTATTATCTAACTGAACAAATTATTAATTTTATTTCAATATACATCTCAAACCAAACGAAAGTAGAACTAAGTAAAGATATTTTTTCTCGAGTTGTTGCCTTTATGAATTGTTCATTCCAAGCGTAGCCAGTTTTGGCGCCAAGTGCCATTTTCACAAAGATAAGATGGCGATTCAGATAGGGCAGTGGCATACGTTTTGTTTTTTTTTGCAGAACAAAAACTATACCTGTGAGCAGAGATTATGAAAAATAACACTTGATTTGTTTCCCCTCAGAGGAAATAAATAAGAGAAAAAAAGTTACATGCATTAGGTACTGAAACAAGCCAAATTTTATATTAAAATGATAAACCCATCAGTTATACCGGTTCTTTATCCAGTTACTTTTGTAACCGGTTCCTTAAAATGAACAGAAAATCACTAGGGTGAATGCTAGAAAAAATCGAGAAAAAAGAACTGGTTTCGTTATAATTTTTGGTTTACTCTGTCACGGGGACATCAAGCGGAGCAGATATATCGTCCCGGTACGCTTATAAAATCCAAAATAGCGTTGATGAGTATATCTAGCAATAATAAGTGGAAAAGATAGCAGACAAAATTTTGCAACCTTTTTGATTTCTTTTAGTCGATTTCTTTAAGGTCTAACATAAAAAGGTACTATTTATAGAACCTATACGTGTGCCTAACATTATGGAAAACGTCTTTATTATGACCTTTGCCCTGATTGCATACTGAATAGAGTATTTATGATTCGTTTTCATTTCGCCTGAAGTTGAAGATGAAATTAATTTGTTGCAGGCAGTCTTAAAATCCCGATAATTAAATAAAAAAATATAATCGTTGACTTGTTAGTTTCAACCAAAACCGTGAGATGATTTCATAATTGTTATTTTAAAGTCAATCCATCTCGGGTTATGAAACCGTCCAATCTAAAGTCGATTATCATTCTTATCATTGGGAATCTCATCAGATTCGCAATAATATTATCTTTAATTACAACGATAAAACAGTTTTTTTACCTTTGAAAGAAGGTTTTGGTCGTTACCCGATTATCGTCGCATTGTGGATTTGGTTTATCTCAACGACACATGTTGATTAAGTTGAGATATCTGAAGCATTGTTCGATAGATAAGTAATATTAATGGTTTTATAGGTGTGATATGTGAGCTTGTATTAATGAGGAATATTTCTAAGAATCACATAAGTGTGAAATGTTTTTTTTTAATTCAATTTAATTTTTATCTCAATACTACTTATATTGGACAGTTGTATGTATTCGCGAAAAATCACGTGAGAAAATGAATCAGTAAGAAATTAATAAAATTTGATAATAAAAAGTAATTTTGTATCTTTTATCTATTTGTAGTAAAAGTAAAGATATTTGAATATATTAAGCTGTGTACATTTAGGCCTTTCTTTCACGGGGATAAGCAAGAGGATACTAAGACGATTCGAGTATTAATTTTTCTAAGAAAAGTTTTTTTGACTAGTTTTATGATGGCTTTATTTTTGTCTTTTAATTAAATAGATTCCAGTGGGCCAGCCAGGCGAGGTTGTTCACAATCACGACTTCAAGATTTTAAACATGGCGTCGCGTGTGTCAGACATTTTGCAACAACGCGTGATCTTTAGATCAATGCTAGCCACTCGGACGATTTTTGGCATATTATGGCATGCTTGCAAAAACGCCTCGATTGATCGCTTGCTATAATGTGCCAAATTTATAGTACCTCAAAATATGGGATAAACGGTGAAATCTAGGTGGAGTCATTGGCTTTAAACCGCAGTAAGCAGATGATATATATTTCCAAATAAATATTTTGGATATTAAAATGACAGCTACAGCAACTGTTTAGTTGCGAGTTAAGTTATGAATTTTGAAAGAATTCTAGTATTGACGTTCAGAGAATTAAACAATAATTGGTGGCGACGCGGGTCTCTGTATTTCATTAGCGATGTGTACAAACAAGAGATGGTATGTCTGGGGAGTCCCTAGATCTGGGGGATTTTGAATATCAAAGGGAGAAAGGGAGTTTTTTGTAAAAAGTAAGAAATCTGTGGGATTTTGAGGATGAGGATTATGTGTAATTATGCATTTTGTTCAATGGCTATTATGAGCGATGTGTTAAAGGCTGATGTGAAGAAACGTAGATTGTAAGATTAAATTATGTTGGTAAGGGAATTTCCAATGTTTTCATATAATAATGTAGCTATCTGGTTATGGCCCGGTAAATTTAAAAGTATTTTTTAGTAATGGCTTCACTAGGCTTATCTTGCCAGGGCTCCTACCAAAGAGTAACTTAACGGTAATGTTTTGTCGGAAGTAATAACTATCATTGTTTTGCCAAAATATTATGAAATAAAACATTGTATATAAAATAATCTATCTATATAAATGAAAATGTAAACGTTCGTTTGTTCAAAATCTTAAATCTCCGAAAGTTCTTCACCGATTCTTTTGAAATTTTGACATAACGTTGAATTTGAATAAGGTTATGTTTTTTTTACAAAGATGCCACGTGTGACAGGTAAAAACAGTTTTATTTTTTAAATAGCTTGGACAAACATGCTTTAAAAAAAAAACAGTGCCTAACGCAACACGCGCTATTGTTTGTCTATCTGCACAGACAGACTGAGCCACAGCAACGCATGGTGGGGTACAGCTAGTATATAAAATAAAAATATATTTTCACCCCCCACATTTTGCCTCCTTTTTTAAAGTTAAAGTCCTGAATTTTTCGAATCTAAGGAATGTTTATGAAATCTGGAGAGTTTTGCTGAAAAAGCTGGGGAGATTTAATTTTTCGGCATACCATCAATGGTAAGGACTGCGCGCGCCAATTGTTTGCGGCGTGAGTACATAACATGCGTATTCTTATATAATAAGCGTCTGACAGTTCATTCACAAAGACACGTAGGTACATTCTCATTCTAACTAGATGAAAAAAACCGAACACCGCGGTAATACCCTCTGGTTTGGATTTCCCCAACTGATAATGAAAAGAAAGAGTGAGGGAAACATCGAATCCAGAGACATTAAGTTGACGCCAAGGCTATATAATAGAAGAAAATTGGATGCCCCTTCTCTCCTTTCCACCTCCCCTAGTCCCAACTGTTCCAAACCGCCTGGAACCTGTGATACTAAGACATCCCCAATTGGGGTAAGTTGTGAGGTTGAAGGTAGTGGGAAGGCGAAAGAGATCTGGAGGAGGAAGGTCACCAGGTCACCAAGCACGGCCAAAGCCATTTCAAGCAACGTTTCAATTCTGAAAGATGGTCTTATATAAGGTGGGCAATATTGACAGTATCTTCCACTATGGAAATCGAATACAATAATTTTTTTTAACAAATTCACGTAGGTTCCTTTTTTATATTATTTACTTCATATATATAATTTAGAAATTGAATATTTTTACAAATTTCAATTGCAAACATTCATAATATATTTTTCTCAAAATATTTGAATGGCCAAGTTAAATCTGCGTGGAGAATTAAGCTGATGATTCAGCGAACTTCTGTGCTATTTTCGCAATAATGCTTTACACAAACATTTTGTCGGAATTCCGCTGATTTATCTAGCCTTAAATATAGACATTTATTTATTTTTTATATAAGTATAATTAGACTTCCTTAATTCAACTGCGCAACACTTGATATTCAAAAGTGCCAACTTACGTAGTCACAGTATATTCGATAAAACCCGGTGTTAATGTGTGATAATATTCACGAAAATACTAAGTTATTATGCAAACAAATCGTGATTATATTTAAACGAATCATAAATTACGCAATTTTCACTTGATAAAAGTTAAGCGATTGTTTCAGCGATCATGCATGTTAAAGTGACATCATTTTCATTTTGTTCTAATCAATTTATGTATGAAGACGTCCTATTTTTGGATAAATGTTTGGATATCCAATTATAAAGTTGGTATCTCTTATCAGAACTATCGGTGGTGATGTGTTGGTCGAGTGTACTCGTATTATATGGGCTTAATTTTACTTTCGTCAATTAATATTATTACGGACCGTGTCATGTTTATACAGTTCAATGATTTGATGTCAGTTCAATAATTCCGTAATAAGTATAAAATTTTAACAAATATTTAAATGATGTGGATGTATTTTTTACAATCATTTCAACTTTGGAAACGCCGTATATGTGAACTATTTCTACCTAGTATAAGTATTGTTAACAACAATTTAATATGTTTTTAGAGTATCGTTTGGAGGTTATTTGGCAGCTGCGTGGCATGTCAGATCGGTAGAGGCTGGTTTGGGGCGACCCTTTGACCTCTCCAACTGGTATCTCGACCCATTGGCTTGCGCCGCAGCGGGAGGGATATATTCATCCGTCCGTCACTCCTGGACACATTGATCCCTAGATTCCTACCCACCTCTCATGTCTCCCCTCAGAACTCCTTCTCCTTCATTTCTTTAAAAAAGACACCCCACACAGCATTCCCAAAGATGGCATAGGCCCCAGAAAAATAATTTGCCTTGTGTGGGGTTAATGCAAAAAATTGTCCTTCAAGCTTTTAAATAAAATTAATATTTATTTTGTTGTATTGTGGTCTTACACAACCTGTTATGGCGATTGTTATGGCGTTCTGTTATAGCGTTCATCACGACAATATTATTAATTTCTGGAAGAGAGAAAAGATCATCAAGGCGATGTTTAAACTTGTAAAACATACAGAATAGGTCAAGAAGAGACTTGTATCTTGACTTCAGGACTGAACAGACACGCGAAGCCTCTGAAGATGGACAGTGAGATCTGTCCGAAACGTCAGGAATTAAAAAGTCCTTTTAAGGACTACGTTACGCGGGTATACCGAGAACATCATTATTATTATATATATATCACAAGCAGTTCGAATGAAATCTTAAGGATAATCTGTGTTATGGACATTAGGCAACTCTATGCCAAAAACATACTAGCATACCTCTTCAAACACAAAACTGTTTTTGACAATGCCCAAACTGCTCGTGATATTAAAACCAGAAGACATAATCTCTTACTAATCAAAATCTTACTAAAACAACTTTTGGCCAGAGAAATTTTAGATATTTTGCAACAAGGCTATACAATGCTCTCTCACTAGCCATTAGACTGAACACATTTTTTTGACATATAAAACAGACACCAAGTCTTGGATCATCAGCCAAGACAGATAGATCCAAGATCAAAAATTTTATAAAAAACCCTTTATAAGTATGTACTCCAACTAGATGCTGATTGACCTCTGTAATTTAATGTAATGAAATATTGTTATCTTAGGTTATAATGCTTATATTAAATTCCGTTTATTATTTCATTAACGATTTTATCATAACTTTTCTATACATGTTTATAATATTGTTATCCCTTTAGGATAAACTACACTTTCTATTATTTCTTCACGGTTTAAAATGTATACAACTTTATGATTTTTACACGGTTTCCCAATAAGAGGTGTTATTTTGATATTCAATCGTAAAAGATCAATGGTTTCGTTGCTTGTGTGGCACGTAGCGCCGTCTTGTTGAAAGTAAACGTTGTCCAGATCAATACCATCCAATTCCGGCCATAAAAAAATCATTAATCATCTCTCGATAGCGCAATCCATTCACCGTAACTGTTGCTCCAGCCTCATTTTCGAAAAAATAAGGTCCAATGACTCCGCCCCAGATGCGACAATTTTGCTTGTTGACGAAGCCACCGAGGTGGAAATGGGCCTCATCACTCAAGAGGATTTGCATTTGATTCACTCAAGTGAATTTTAATAATTTCAATGCGTTGTTGAAGCGTGTATCGTTCCATTTTTATTAATGGCATAGTTTCTACTTGTCAAATGTCAAAAAATGACAGCTTCAAAAGTAACATCTACCGAAATAGCGGGCTATTCAAAATAACACCTCTTATTCGAAAACCCTGTATTTTAGTTATAGTTATGCATGTATCAAATAATATGTAAATACTCATTTATGTATCCAATACCTCTGCCTCGACACAGGTATATCCCAGTGAGACAGATATCGAAAAACATCTGTAAAACAACTTTACATTGACAATAAATTAATTTTTTAAAGTTATGCAAATAGCAAATAAATTTTAATTCTAAAAATATTTCCAGTCTACTAAACGCAATATTTTTCTTTTCCCCGTAAAGATATATTTTTTTGTAAAAACAAATTCCTTCTCTGTCAGAACTATTAATAGACGAGAGGTCACTATGTGAAGTGTTTTCATGCCGAGAAAATAACCCTGAAAGTTGATCTAATTATATCGAGGTTAAGTCGTAAATTTAGGTTATCTTCAACCCGTTACGCCAAATATGTTTTATTTAAAAAAAAATGATTGTGTTATTTTTTCAGCGAGTCATTGCCATTAGTTTTTGGTTCTTCAATACATAAATTAAGTAAATGTGTTATAATCACGATATCTGTTATTATTAAATCTTTTCAGAAACTCGTGACTTTAAATTATAAGCTTAAATTATAACATTTTAGATTTTATTTTAAGTCGGATGGGAAGTAGTCAATGGTAGAAGAAGTCGGGGACGCCTGAAAAAGACATTGAACGATCAAGTGAATCAGATACTTAAGTTTTACTTAAGTAGGCATACATATGAGACATTCTATTAATGCGAACGAGGCAAGAGTCTCTCTGGCTACCCCGACTGGGAAACGGCGTGATAGCTGTTTAGTTGGGAAATAGTCCCATGCTTTACGAAATTGTCTCACGCTCGACAATCTACCTGATAACATATTAAGATGAATGGGAAAATGTCCCATGCTCAGAAATGTGCAATGTGGCAAATGAAAAATTGCTCTAACGTATGTTTTCTATTACATGGAAAATCTTCCCAAGCCCAAAAATTTTACAATGCATTGCATGAAATTAAAAGATTGAAGAGCATATCAATTAAATCTACAATTATTTATCAATCTTGTTATCTTAGTCCAAACGAAGTTAATGTCTACGCACTTTACGCAAATTACGCACTAAAAATAAGGGCTAAGGGCTACACGACAAAATAAAACAAGTAAAAATAACATCTATTTTTAATTTTTTTCACGCGTGTGTTTACGTACAGATAAATCCATAATAATGTTATACTTTAGGTTAGGTTAGGTTTGTTTGTCAATATAATCCTTTTGAACATCAATACATTTCTCATTTTGCAGTCACAATAACTTCAAATCGGTCATAAAATATTCACAGTGAAACGTGGCGGCGAATTCGTGTTAAATTGTCTGAATTTCGGTACTGCTCAGACATAAAATATCTTGTGAAGAAATAGATGCAAGTAAAGGACTGTAAAGCAAAATGAATATTTTGTATAACTAATTGAACAGGGTCTATGGTAAGTTTTCTCTATCTTATACTACGAATACAATAAGAACTCCATTGTATAAACATGGAGGAGACCACATTAAAGATTAAGTTAACCCCTGGAGCAAATAACCCGCAGTGACCGCGGAAAACAAAGAAAAATAATGAAGTAAACATTAGTACAGAAAGAGTTGGAGAGATCCTCCACAATCATTTAAACATGAAGAAGTTGTACGCGTGTTGGGTCTAAAATGTTAAGAGGAAGCTACAAGCCCAACATGTATTAATATGTTTATGTACAAATGTTCTTGGTATACCTTATATTGTAGGTAATAGGCATTAAAATCGCTTGACAAACGGAGTATGGAAACGTTCGATTTCAAGCACAAAACTGTTTTTTATTTATTTTGTAAATAATTTTATAATAAAGCAAAAAAGTTAATCAAATGAAACTGTCACAGATAATTTTAGCTATAATACCGTATTTTTAAAGTTGTTTCCTTTATGCGTTCATACATTTCTACTGAAAAAATATTTTTTTTAGTAGTTTACATTTATATTTTTTATTGAGTAATTAATTTTTTTTATTTGTATTCTACTGAAGCAACACGATAGGAAAATCTTCAATTTATCTAAAGTATATTTTTGGTATTCATAATATACACAAATTCGCTATAAAGATTAATCAAAATAGTGATTTTGCATTAAGCTTCGCCTTAACGCCGTTTAGTTAACAGCGGCGGGTGGAATCTTCTCGACGTAATCTCATTCCCCTTTGTCGCTACAACACTGATCTGTCTTATAAAGTATTCAAAGTACTCCTCTAGTTTAGGCACAGCCTATGTTTTAAAATCAGTTTTATAAATTATTGTCTTTAATATGTTGAAACTTTAATTGAAAACATCAAAATCGTTTAAATTTTATATGCTTCTTCTTCCTAGCACTATCCCAACTCATTGCCTAGGTGGGCTGTTGGGGTCGGCTCTTCTCGTTCTCAGGTTATAGCTTCTTCGGTTCTGAGTGTCGCTTTCATCTAGGCCGTTTCTTTGTAGGATTTTGGAACATTGGGTCATCCAGGAGTTCTTTGGTCTACCTCTGGATGACTGTCTTTGAAGCTCTATAGACATTGCCTGCTTCACTGTGTGGTCTGGTGGTCTCCGTCTTATGTGCCCATACCATCTTAAGTGTCATTCCTCTAGCTTACTGTTTATGTCAGTGACACCCAGGCTACCAGAGAAAGATCCTGGAGGATAATGGACTAAAAATTTGCAGGAAAAAGACGGAATATTTGTATTTACCATTTGAAGACCCAAATGCTGTAACTCCTTCGATGCAATTGGATGGAGTAACATAAGCCAACTGTAAATTTTATATGCTGAAAACTCAAAACTGTGAAAAATTCAAAATGTAGTTTTTCACTTCCTTATAATAGGGCGCATTTATCAGAAGCTTTGTTGCACCAGGTATTACTGTATTTAACACGACATTGATTGATTATAATAAATATGGTTCATCGATAGTAATTTTACAATTACTAATATCATATTCGGTGAAAACTATGAGTAAAACCAACAGGTGAAATTTTCGTCACTGAAAAATGTAATACATATTTACACAGATTACAAAAATAATACTGGAGTATAGAAAAACAGTCACACGCGATTAGCAATACTTATCTGGAGCCAAAATAATGGTGAGGTCAGAATGATAACTCATTTGTCATAACTCTTGTAGGTTAATTTACTTATATTATTATAAGTAAATATACTTATACTATTGTTTATTAAATATACTTATATTATTGTCGTATTCTTTTAATATTATATTTACTCCATGTTCCGGGATGGTACCGCAGCTCTTCAAAAAGTAATTATATATTTTTTAAATCGCAAAGAAAATGTTCGAACAGAACAATCCTACGTACACGGGTATTTGTTTAACTGTGGAAAATTTTCTTTCTGTAAATACACGTAATATGTAATACCTAACAATACCCGCGTAAAACCTATGCATAAATTACGTTTTTTCTCATAAAAATCAACCTCTGTAGGACTAACCCTGAATCAAGGTTAACAATTTACATTTGTAGCAAAGTCAGTGAAGCAAACATAAAGTAACCACAAACATAAAGTAATACAATAGGAAACCAAATATTTCGAGAAGAAAGATAAAACATATGTATTTGATGAGTTACCAGATGGGTAATTTGACAGTATATTGTAACAATATTTGAACCATAACCACTTATTAATTATTATTCCCAAGAAGAAACAAGTAGATAATAAAGACAGCTAGGGTGGCATTCAGTTTTTAGCAAATGGGACTTATATAAAATATTATTATTTAAGAAAGTACAAGAATGAAAAAATGTTAAGACAATCGTCTGTCAATAAAAACAACTTAATTAACTTTTTAAATTTAACTAAGGAATTGGTAAACTTAATACGATTTGAAAGAATATCAAACGTAAGTGGTGCCTGTTATAAATAGTTTCTATGACAAATAGAAGTTTTAGTATGTACCGCCACAAAGTTCAATGTAGTGCCAATTCTAGTTGCACGCGTTTGTTGTGTTTTTTCAGCAAATTTAATATTTGTAAAAAAATATTTGAGTGATATATAGCTGTTTTATACACATAAAATCACTAACTAACTAACTATCACGCCGTTTCCCCGCAGGGGTAGACAGAGAGGACGGACCGCCAAACAACTCGGTCTTGACATTCACTCCTAGCCTCATTCACATCCATACATCGTCTCATACATACTCCTCTATTATTCTGACTCTTGACATGGCCCGACTCAAGTATCTGATTCACTTGGTCGTGCCATGTAGTTATTCCTCGGGCGTTCCCGACTTCTGCTACCATTCACATTTGCATCGTATATTCTCCTTACACTCCTTTCTTCGCTCATTCGCTCTACATGCCAAAACCATCTAAGCATCCATTTATTGATCTATCATAACATCACATTCCATTTAAAGTAGGTTGGGTGGATAACAAAATCCAAGACTAACATTTCCGAGTAAATTCACAATCCATGAAAACTAACTTAGTTATACTTCAACGTTTTCAGTTAACATTAGTGTAACATTCTATAATAAATAGGTATATGATCATATTATTTTCAGTATGTAAAAGTAATTTATGCCACCGTTCTTAAACAGTACTTGATTGGAGTTCGATTTTGAACCATGGTAATTTTATAAAATACCTACCAGTTTTCATATATATTTATTTGGAAGACTATTCATACATAAAGGAAGAATTGGATCACAATAAAAAAACCATTTTTGCTTTTACAAAAAAAAATCCATCGTTACAAATGCTCCGTTTCATTTCTGAAAGGCTTCGGACCAGTTGTTTGACAGACTGTTAAATTTGATTTTTCGATTGGGTTGTTTGACAGACTGTTGAATTTCACTTCAAGATTGGGTTGTTTGATAGACTGTTAAATTTGAATTTTAGATTCGTTTGTTTGACAGACTGTTAAATTTGATTTTTCGATTGGGTTGTTTGACAGACTGTTGAACTTCACTTCAAGATTGGGTTGTTTGATAGACTGTTAAATTTGAATTTTAGATTCGGTTGTTTGACAGACTGTTAAATTAGATTGGGTTGTTTGACAGACTGTTCGATTTGACTGCTAGATTGGATTGGAACATTTAATTTCAAATATCGATGAAGCAACAGGTCCAAAGTAATTATTTAGTTGCATCGAGGTGGGAGTTCACCTATTCTCGCTACCTGCAATTCCACACGTTTAATGTGGCGTTAATGCTGCAATTTTACACGGAATCTGTTCGGCGGTGGTCATCATAATTTATACCGGGCATTCCTTAATCATGTCTCCGTAATATGACTGCAGAGAACCTGCGCATTGCGTTACTAAGCAATTCCATAAATCATGCAGAACGTACGGCGCATACAGTTTACATACGAGTTATACCCCCTGCTTTTCCCGAGAACATTTCAGACTGCAAACATTTGTGCATGAAAAATACAAATAAATCGTTATTATTTTTTTATTAACGCCCTATTGGGTTTTAGCATAACAAATATAAATTAAATTGAAAACAGCGGAGTAATAAGAAAAAATAAAATATAAAAAACCTTTTTTTTATTTCGTGAAATGGTTATTACAATTATTGGGAATGTTCACACCACCAATCTAAGAAAATGCCCGTGTTGTGGTGGATACTTGTAAAGTTATTACTATACTAACTTTAAAGAAGCTTTGAAATTTTTATACGAGTAATAAATATTAAGACAAATTTAATGATAATTATGATAAGTCGTTTTTTAAAATAACTAAAAAGTGATGAACCAGTTTGGCTTTGAATGCAACATACATTAATTCATTGCTAATTCTATGTATTCTCTCTGTAACAGAATTGAACACGAAGTTATTGTTGTGAAATAATGTATTCCATCTAGTGTGATTAGGAGGAATATGTAATGACAGCAAAACTATAGCGTCAGGGCAGTCACATCTTGAATTAACAATTTTATACATTATGAGGAGAACACAACATTTTCGTCTCCAATAAATAAATAAAAATAAAATTTAAGGCAGTAAATTTACAAAATTGATTTAAATGATAGGAATACCAATCTATGAAGCAATAAAGCACAAAAAAATTACTAAACTTCATCGTACTTAATTAATGCATGAGTTATTATTATAGACGTATTAAAAAAAAATCTGTTAACATAGGAAAGTATACGTTTAAGTTGCATTTTTCAATTTTATTTTTGTAAATTAATTCTAAATTTGAATGAAATTAAATATTATTTTTTTTTTGATGCAACAAAATGTATATAACTACAAAGAGTCATGTATTATTTCAACATTGAACAAATGTATAGAACCTAAGCTATTTATACATATGACGGTTAAAATAATAATAATAATAACATGGAATTTATATAGCGCAGCTTAGTGTCATTTCACTTCAAGTGCGCGAGGACTGTAAATGAAAATAGAAGTTCATTCGATCGAGTAAAAATCACTGGGAAAATAGAAGAGATGGATAAAGCTTTTTTTATTGCTGTTGGTTTCTTGAAAAAACACATCATATGGATAACTTACAATTTGAAGGTGTACACCTCACATAATTACTATAACACTTATTAAGAGTGATGCACGATTCAAAGATTGATTTGAGTTCAAAGGCAAATATGCGAGAGATGAAATGATAATCTTAGTTTGGCCACGACAATATACAACCATATGACGTGTGTGTTATAATGACATGTGTGTTACAATGATATATGTGTATAATAACTTTCCATATCCCTGGCGTAGGTAGGTAATTTTAAGTCTTCTTTCTTCCCAGGTAAGACTTTAAGAAAGGAGAAGAACAATATACGCTTATGAATATGAGCTTACCGAATTGATTTCATATTTTAATAGCGTTTTAGAAAAAAATATTATTTATTAAACGTTATGAGTAATAATTTTCCGATTTTTATTTTCAAAATTATGAATAACCATGGAGAATCTTCCTTCTTGGCTACAATCAAAATCAATATCAATCACCGTGTACTAAGAATACCCAAAAATTTCCATAATCATTTCCAAAGAACCAACTCAACCTTCTCCCAACCTCTTGTGCGATTGTGTCTACATTATCTTGCAGTGGAAAGATTCTGGATACGTTTAGCGATAGCCCCCAGAACTTTATTAACATTTTCAAATATCTTTTTCTGAATTAAAATGTAAATTTCAAAAAGTTTATTAGTAAGCCTTAGCCTTTTGAAAGAAAGCTTTGGGGATTCTTAGTAAATGGTGATTTATATTAATTTTGATTTTGGCCAAGAGGGAAAATTCTCAGTATGTAAATAAAAAAAACAAGAGACACTTAAGTTTGGGACAAGTGTACACTTGACATGGTTTTACAAACTTCCTTAATATTGAACTTTTTTTTAACAAGTTTATAATTAAAGGGGTTATTTTTTTATATTTTGCATATCGTTTTACACCGATACTAGATGGTTGGTGTTTATACTTGAAATTTTATTTTCATTACAACCCTCTCTACGTTGTTAAATTAATTATTTTTGAAAAGGCACACTATATAACGGACGTTTGCGGTAACAAGAGCATGTCATACGTACAAAAAGTAAAAAAATCCACATTTTTAATCCTTTTTTAACATTACTTGGTGCGGCATTTACTTCTTACAAAATACATACCTTACGACAAAATACATACCTTAAGACAAAATACATACCTTACGACAAAATACACACCTTACGACAAAATACACACCTTACGACAAAATACATACCTTACGACAAAATACACACCTTACGACAAAATACACACCTTACGACAAAATACATACCTTACGGCAAAATACATACCTTACGACAAAATACACACCTTACGACAAAATACATACCTTACGACAAAATACATACCTTACGACAAAATACATACCTTACGACAAAATACACACCTTACGACAAAATACATACCTTACGACAAAATACACACCTTACGACAAAATACACACCTTACGACAAAATACATACCTTACGACAAAATACACACCTTACGACAAAATACACACCTTACGACAAAATACATACCTTACGACAAAATACATACCTTACGACAAAATACATACCTTAAGACAAAATACATACCTTACGACAAAATACACACCTTACGACAAAATACACACCTTACGACAAAATACACACCTTACGACAAAATACACACCTTACGACAAAATACATACCTTACGACAAAATACATACCTTACGACAAAATACACACCTTGCGACAAAATACACACCTTACGACAAAATACACACCTTACGACAAAATACATACCTTACGACAAAATACACACCTTACGACAAAATACATACCTTAAGACAAAATACATACCTTACGACAAAATACACACCTTACGACAAAATACATACCTTATGACAAAATACATACCTTACGACAAAATACACACCTTACGACAAAATACATACCTTAAGACAAAATACATACCTTACGAAAAAATACACACCTTACGACAAAATACACACCTTACGACAAAATACACACCTTACGACAAAATACATACCTTAAGACAAAATACATACCTTACGACAAAATACACACCTTACGACAAAATACACACCTTACGACAAAATACACACCTTACGACAAAATGCATACATTACGACAAAAAAACCTTTCTTCCGTAATGTGAAAAAGTTATTGCAGATATAAAATAGGTTCTAATTTACGGTTCCATGATAACTCAACACAGTGACTATTCAACACACATTTAAAAAGTGATATAAAGACATTAACAACGATGAACAAAAAAAATTAAACCTAACCTACTTAACCCAGTTAAAAAAGTTTTTGTTTCATCACTTTCCATAACTTTATATAACTTTTTAAAGATGTGATGAATTATCATTTCGATGATTTATCCGGTCACCCTAATTTACATAGGGTCACAAACCTAAAAAAAATAATTACAATTATTCGTGTATACGGAGAAAATTTTTTATTGCTAATTTATTGAAAATCTCTTCAGCTTATTGGTAATCCGGTTAAAAACGGGATTGCAGGCCGTTTCGTGGTAAACTTTAAGTCAAATCCTAGCATATTGGAATACGTGATCATGCACCTTTACCTTGATAATATACAAAGAAGAGATGCGAATTATCATGATTTTTATTAACACGTGTTCCGACATTGTGATAAGACGTTCGTATTTTTCTAACACTTTCTCTATCAATCCTGAAACCGAATTTAAGGTTTATAATTCCGGTATCTACGTAAACACTATACAAGTAACATGAGTTTAAACTCTATCAATAATACATCGCTATATTTATCTAAATGTGCAATATGTATTATTGATTCAATAACGATATTGAAAACATCAAAATGATAATAAATAAACATGAAATAATTGAATAATAATGTTGGAGTGCTACTTCTAATATTGACTGTATAACAGCATATAATTAATTACACATCAATTAAAACATTAATTGGACAATCAAAACCTCTGCTGTAGGTCACTCCAAGTGATTCGTTACGTTTATCGACTTAATAGGGATGCCCGGGTTCATGGGATGAAGTTCGTCCAGAAATTGGCAACCAGCTGCTAGGCAGGCCGACTCGGAAGCGGTCGCATGAAGAAGACCCTATGACCTCTACAGCTGGGCTCTCTCGACCCAACGCCTTGCAACGCAGTGGGGTAGATGGATTCATACATCACCACAGAACACACTGATACCCAGATTCCTACCGCCCCTTTTAAATTTTTCTACATTTTTCTTTCCCATAACTTCTCTCCCACCCTTACATAAAAATACCCTCAATCATCCACAAATATTCCATTAGTCCTATAAAATTATTTTCCTCATGGTCTCCTGTCTGAACTTTAACCAAAAAAATGTTTAATCGTTGAAGACAATATTAACCATTCGCAAAACGAAAAAAAAAAGATTTCGCAACATCGTGGAATTAAACCTAAGTCCTCTGCCTTGGAGGGACAATGCTCTGACCATGTTAATTGTACGGTTAAAAATGGCGAATTATCTTCAATGATTAAGTATTACAATTATATTAAATAATATTAAAGTTTTTCGTATAACTTTTATTGAGCGGAATAAGATATAATCCCGTAGTTTAATTGGTGTGGAAGCAGTCATATATTTTATTTATTTTTAAATGCGTAGCAACTTTTAAAAAGAAGAAGAAGATGGTTTGAAATGAAGATTTATTAATACAAATGAGGAAAGGGAGAGCACTAGTATTAAACAAAACGATTATAATTAATAGGAGTAACGAAAAATATTTTAAAACGTTTAAAAAAAATTTAGAGCAAAAATCTGTCGACAAAGTAGCATTAAAAAAAACACCCTGAGTTTTCATTACAATAACATGTTAAATAATAGAAAAAAGATGAGTTTTAAATCATACTCTGAGATTTTTTCTATCGAGTGAATGCATACCTAATAATTATTATTATAAGGTATTCACTCGGCAAATGTACAGAAATTATCTTAGAAAATCGGAAATTTAAGAGAAATCTAATATTCTAATATATATTATAAAAAGAAACCCGTGTCTCCCTACCCGTCTAATATTCTCCATAACCAGCCACTGAAACCCACCGGTGGCTATGGTGGTAGATAGCTTTTGGTGTCACATCGAGAGTAAGAGAGTTTTGTGGGGGGTTGTTGAGCGTGGGTGGGAGTGGGTGATGAAAATGTGTTTTCTTATGGGAAGGCCGCGAATGCTTCAGATTATTTTAGAATTGGACCGCTGACTGTGCCGGTGAGTCTGAAAGGTTGCATAAAGTTCACGAAGGTTCTCGAATGCTCTAGAAGGTTCTGGATGGATAAAGTTCAAGAGGGTTCAAAACTGAATGGCTGAGTGTGCCGGTGGTAGTTTCTTGTCTAGTTAAGTCTAAATAATTAGAGTGTCTGGAATGAAAACAACACCTCAGTAAATTTTCATCCATCTCAGTGCGAGCAATCTCATAAGGCTTACACACATAACGTTATAAGTCAATTCAACTCACTCGGCTGTATCGTGTGAGAGTAGGTAGATAAAGGTATAAGCATGACTTATGCGGATAGTGGCAATGTTGATAAGGGGATATGTCTAGATAAAGAGACCGGTAGCTCCAACCAACAAAGATAAACATAATACCTTTTTGAAATATTACTGTAACGAATTAACGCTTAACATTTTGTTTTATAAGTATTTAAAAAGGAAAAATCAACAATTTCCGAATACTATATTGAAATTAACCGGCCAATACTTTGGATTTGTTCCTGAAATAGTGGGAAGACCTAAAACGCAGCGAGCATACCCCATTACGGAGGTAATTTAAATCAACAGAGGCTAACATTATCATCAATGGGGGTGAAGACTTAATAGTTATTGGTATTCGGTACTTGATGGTTACACCAAAAATAAACGCCGAAAACCACGGGGTTTAATTTCATCAATAATTAATTATTGTACTTAAATACCGGCTCTAAGAGGATTAAGGCGATGCCATACGTAGTAATGCAAAGCATGTGTTTTTGGTTTGAAAATTTGGTCGCCTAGAAATGTTTCAGATGCTTTAATTCAATACTGCGAGTAGAATACATCCTGGCCTTTGAAATAATCGAGTATTTTTTAGATAAGTCTTTTTATAAGCCCATAAAAAAAATAATGTATAAGTCCTATGAAAACTGCTTTAATGTTCAAAATCTCCTACTTACGAACCCATTTTCGGTTATAATTTTATTGCATAATGTGGCAAATTAAGTTATTTATAAATTGATCGGAAAAAAATTAAATATTTATACCTGAACATCCACAAAATAAAATAAAAGGCACTTTTTGGCTATGTTTTTTTCTTGCATAAATCAAAACAGGCGGATGGTGTTAAGCGGGAATTTAAACCTTATCGCCATCTACGTAAGGGTTGTTATTGATAGTAGCTCAATTTAAAATATTACACGACTTAGTGCATCGCCTTAACGCATTTTACATGATATCACTTCTAAGTATATAAACACACACTTCGCCCTAATGATGGACACTGTAGCACTGTAACGCTGTCCGAAACGTTGGCTAAAGAAGGAAAAACCGCAACACGGCGTAGTAACCCAAAAATCAATCATGATAATACCGTTAAAATCTATAATCCTAATTGAAATAGCTTCATATTAATGCATCAGAAGAACACTCGAGAAAAGGTTTTCTTTTATGCAACTGGGAAAGTCGTAACCATCTGCTTTCAAAAACAGTACTTAATTTTGGGATACGTTTATAAGCGAATTTTTAAGAAATGGAATGTCAACTGGGAATATTTATAAAAATATAAGTAACTGAATTGCAAAAGCTCATATATATATACATAATTAATATTTTTATATTTTGTACCTACATACTGTGTGGATCAAATTCAACAATATTTTTATTTATATATGTGTTTTAAACAGTCATTTCCTGCACTATTTACGAACATAATTTCTTAAATATTGTTATATATGTGTGTAAAAGCCTTAATAGGCGTAAAATAAATAAATAATAATAATAATACATGTTTTATTTTTTCCCCCTTTTGTAACAAATAGAGATAACGATTTCCTTACTGGGATTATATGACGTAATTATAAATATATTATGTAGTGTTTGGTGACCGGATAAATCATCAAAATGATAATTCATCACTTCTTTAAAAAGTTATATAAAGTCATGGAAAGTGATGAAACAAAAACTTTAATAACTGGGTTAAGTAGGTTAGGTTAGGTTAGGTTAAGTTATATAACTTTTTAAAGGTGTGTTGAATTGTCGATGTGTTGATTTATCATGGAACCGTAGTGTTTTTTTCTGAAATAATCATAAATATAATGAATGGTGTTTTTTGGCGCAGTTGAGTGGTTTCGGTCTGTATTTGATATTTCGTCTCTCGCTATGTTTTGTATCCAGCCTTTTATCTAAGATCGAAATATCATAATATTGTTGTGAGTTTTGAATAAGAGTGGGATTGTGATAGATCCATAGTATGGAAAGCTTTTTGTCCAGAGTAGTACTTGTTGGATATGTTTTTGTGTTTGTTTTTGAGTTGTTTGACTGGAATGATGTTAAGATTTTTTATGGTTTCGTCAGTGTTAGTTCTTACAGGGACTTTCAGAATAATTTTTATGATTTGAAGATTTTGTCATTCGCAGTACACCCGAAGGGTTGCTTTATCCTTTATTTGATAATGCAAGCGAAGTGGTTTAATCTAATAATTTAATTTAATATGTGGTCTGTATATATTTTGTCAGATGTTTTTGTTCATACTTATTTTGTTAAGTGCACAACGTATATCTTGGAAAACATTTTAATGGCTTGGTTTTAATGTCCAGGCGCCTCACTATCGTTTCGCGTTTAATTTTAATCAGAAGCACCAGCTTATAAAAACAAATATATATATATTTCTAGATATAATACTATCAAAGCGCCGTTATAATATATAATAAGTGAGTGCAAGTAATTCATTTACGAATGTTGTTTGTTTTATCATCTGTGGCAGAGGTCTCCATTCGATTGATCGCAACCCAAACAAATCGTCCAAATAAGTTTTAACGTTATTTCAATTGCATTAAATATCCTCCTAAAACAAGTGAACTACTCTTTTTTTATTAAATACCTTAAAAATACATACAATTGACGATCGGCGTAGGATAAGCGACCTATTCTTCGTTTTTTAAATTGTAAATTCGGAGCTAAACTGTTGAGAAATTCTTGAGTCTAGTCAATTTAAGAGTACCTACTTAACATACTAGGCATAACTAACGCACCGATTCCTCGCCTACAAATGAATATACCAATGATATCGACATTTTTAATGTAAAAAATTCGACGTTTAAAACATCCCCAATTTTTTTTAGATATTATTTTTGATAAGTTAATAAATGTCAATTTTTTGAAAATATTTTTTTTTTAAAATAAACCAATTTTATATAATAACTATTTTTTAACTTATTTTATTAAGTAAAAAATTGTGAAAATTTGTACCCAATGTAAAAGCCCCAAGAGCGAATAAAGAGTAAATAAATAAAATATTACCATTCTCATACATAAGACAAAAATATGTATTTAAAAATTTACATTAGAATTAGAAAGGCGCTATTAATATCGCTAGAGTTATTTTGGACGAAGTCCACACTTAGAGATATATATATATATATATATAAAACATCATCTTTCTGTTGTGAAATGCGGTTGTATAGGCCTCCCGAAAAAACGTCATCTGACATAGACATTAACCTGTTTATTACTATAATTTGTTATTATTTAAATATAATGAACATATTTAATTAGATAAATTAACATTGTACATCTCTGACTTTAATGTAATAAAATAAAATTAATCCAAACCACTTATCCGGTGGTACATAAGGAAACGGTTACGAAATGCATTAGACTGCACAGTAATCAGCAACGCTGGTAAGTACGAGTATCTACTTCTTAAACTGCAATATATTACAGTACATGCCAACTGCTAACTGCGACTAACACATTGGGGCCTAGTGCTACTGCCACTGAACCGAAAATCATAAGAAGTGTAATAATAACGTTTTTACGCCGATTTGAATGAAATTGATTTATGTTCGAAAACGAAATTCTATAATTGAAAATTTTTGATCAACTTCAT
The DNA here is from genome assembly GCA_026573805.1 of Hesperophylax magnus. Taxonomy (NCBI): domain Eukaryota; kingdom Metazoa; phylum Arthropoda; class Insecta; order Trichoptera; family Limnephilidae; genus Hesperophylax; species Hesperophylax magnus. The sequence goes on along the minus strand of JAIUSX010000977.1, from coordinate 1,702,003 downwards.
GTGAACACAAAATTGATGTTTCTTCGGGCGCACGGACACGCTCGTGACAACTTCTATTTGTTATCTCTTCAGGGCCACCGTAAACTGGAACTTGCACTTTGGGGCTTGCACACTGGATCTGCAATAATTGTTTTCATTATGTTAACCAGTTTTGCATCAAGTGCAGCAGAGAGGTTAAATTAGAAATGTCACCGTTTCAATAGTGCAACAAGTAACCATATTGAGTTATTATTATTATTTATTAATTTCAATAGTGCAACTAGTAACCATATTAAGCTAAAAAGTAATCTAGTTGCGGGAACTAGGATAAATTGCCCTAAATTGATTGAAAATCGTAGTTTGATGTTTGATGCCATCTCACTATGGGACTTTCTCCAACAGCAAGGGTAAATTAAAATATAAGGAATCTAACAGTGAAATCGATAACTTTACAATATCGGATCGATAAGCGTAACTACCGATGATTTTAACCCTTAAATGCATGATTTATTTATTTCTCTGGAAAAAAATATATTTGGGAGATATGTACATGCATATGCAAGTAAAAATAAGGAATTTTTTTTTGCAAATTTTTAATGATATTTGATTAAAAAAAACAATTGAACAAGATTTACAACACCATGTATTTAATAGAAATTAATATCTATGAGCAATTTACTTAAAAAAAAACCTAAAACAATTTCTCAAAACTAATAAGTGTACCGGAAAAAAATACGAGTTATTACATATAAGTATTATATTATTGTATCTACTTACCTAAGAAAATCAAAATAATAACAGCAAAACAAAACTGTAATTCTAACCTCCAACCAAATTTTCGAAAATCTTCACTGACATTTGACATTCGCGAAAGAAAAAAAGGTGATGCCACTCGATAAAATATATTACCGTGAACTTGATAATTCTAAAACGGCATGCATTCAGTATACACCAAAGAGTTAAAGGTGGTTTGAACGGTATTTTGCAGTTTTGCAACAATATGCATTTAAGGGTTAAGTCGATTTCCGGAGCACAGTCGCGCTGTTGATAGCCAGACTTATATTGACAATGCAAAACGGTATACGCTGGCAACACTGGTGAATCTGTTAATGAATTGACATTCCTAAACATTAGACGGCTACGTAAATGAAAAAAATACTAATAAATTTACACAGTTACAGTTGAAATAATAACTTTAATATACATTGGCAGTCCGCATGTGCTTTTTGAAATTAAAAGGGGATTTAATTAGTTCATGAGGTCTTTAATCATAAGTCATAACTTAAAACTTTTGTTTCTGCAGGTTGGAACGAAAGCAATCGAACGCGTCTTAGATAAATTAACTAAGTCTATGGATTGTGTATTCGATATCTTTCAATTCTAAGAGCTTAGGTAGTTCACATCCATTCATTAATAAGTCAGTTATTTCGCATAACAAATAACATTATCCAAAGAGTTGTGAATATTGATAGCTTATCCGACACCTCCGGGGCCGCGCTAAAAGCAGCGGATTTTATCTACCGGCTGTGCGAATCAGACATAGGGCTTCATTGATCTCATTGCTAGACCTCCCGAATTACCTAGGTACCCACTGCGTACCTACTATTCAAAATTATTAAATTTAAAGTGCACCCTTCGGAGGGCTAAACAATACCTTCGTCCTAGAGATGCACGTGGAAATAAAAGCAGAACTTAATGGGATACTTGAAATCGCTTTAATACCCAATAAAAGATAACAGCGAAAGCGTAGTGGCGCTTATCGCTTATCGATTTATCGGGTATGAACGGCTTATCATTAATTTAGTATCACAATTGTCCTTAGCCTTACGGCTAAGAAAAGCAAAAATAGAACCTCACAATAAAATAAGAAAAAAAACATTAAAAATAGTACATCAGTTGACAGAAGCATATAATGTCTTCATAATTTTAAAGGTATAATGGCGTCTATAACAATAACATGGTATGATGCCGTGTTCTCTCCTTCTATAGCCTATGTTTTATACAGTATTAAAGTGTCTATCACCAGGGCAAATGTGTGAAATCAGGAGGTAGCGCAACACGGCATAATACCCAAAAATAAATCACTAAAATAAAATGGTATATTTATTTTATATCGACGATAATTACTGATTTCAGAATGAATTCATTACAGTATCGTCTAGGTAGGTACTGCAAGATAATCTTTTAAAGAAAATATTTTAACACTTCTTAGAACAGTTATCATGTTTTTTCAGACAGAAGGTATCGGACCTAAGATTATACAGAATTGTTCCATTGCTTTTTAATTATCAGCTATTAGAACTTCATTATTTGATGATAGAAGGATTTATGTACATACTTATATTTACATGCCTTCCATTGACATGCTTGATGTAAGTCTGAGTGACCAGCTCAGGCACGGGGGATCCATCGAAGCCAAAGATAAATTAGCCTCTCAGAAGCTGGACGTATTGTAAAGGGCCCCCCAGTTACATTAACAGGTAATAGTACACAAGTGCTGATCCTGTGCAAGTGCACCCCAGTGTTGAGTTTGGCAGCCACATCTGGTATGGAGCCCCAAAAGACCTGAAAAAACTCTTGACTCCGGGACCCTAGCAGGAACGGGCGGTCCGTTTGATAGATTCCCCTCTCTTAACAAACGGATCGCAATCCTTGGAACACAGGCGTAAGGTAGGTATAATGACCTTGTTCTACCGGAAGTATCAAGGAACTAGCGTCATTGATCCTTTTGGCTCCGATGCATATTCTGGAAACAAGCCAAAAGCGCACTCAACATATGTGCACGGGTGAGGACGGGTCCTTCCTCTCCTCAAAAAACCCTCCACATAGCATCCCCAAAGATGACATACCTAGGCATTAAATTAAATTATTTTCCTCAGGGCCTCTTATGTGAGTTAATGTAAACAAATATATATTCACGGTAGTTGGTTGAAAGTTTAAAAGCTCGAATTTCCACTGTGACGTCGCGTGTTCCATCCTCTGGTGGCTAAGTTTTCCATCATTGCACAAGTAACATTTTCCGCTAATAATGATGTATGATGGTTATTTGAGTAGTTCTAATCACCTAGTTATATTGATATTTTTGTCTTTCTTAAATAAATAAGGTACTTATTAATGGAAACATAACTTACATTTTGTTTGTATTGAGGAAAGTTAATTAAATTGACAATACAGACACTTTGGAAATGCCTTTTGCAGACGACATATCTGTCAAGAAAAATATCAGAGGTTTAAAAGTATATTTAAAAAATAATAAAAATTTACTAGCAATTCATACCTTTGACTGTGATAATCTTAAATCAACACTTGTCTAGACGATGTTTTGAAATGGATTAAAGGTATGTAGGTTGGTACCATCAACTCGTGATTTTACCAGCTTTAAACCATCAATGAAATTAACACATTAGGTTTCTTATCTTATCTCGATCGAATGTTTTTTTAATGGCCATAGTATTTATAGTTATGACAATGACGTATTTCCCTTAATTTAATTTGTTAATTACTGGCATTATTGTCTATTTACAACGACCTGTTATAATAAGGATTTGTTTGCTATCATACAAATTTTAAGCAAAATGTGCTAGTCGTTATTTTCTGAGACCGGTCCGGTCAGTTAACTCTTGACAGGCCAAGATGCCAAACAAAACGTCTGCAACCAAATGGGTCTTCCGACGACCCCATGCATTTTTCTGTCTTATGGGCTTTTAAACTATCAAAATCCCAATTATTAATGGTAACTTATGTATTTGGGCAGAAATACGTAAAATACTAAAATGATATGTCAAGTTTTTAAGCTAATATAAGGAGGATAGTAATTTTGGGTACTACCTACTCCCCCACTTGGCTGCGGGATAGTTAAAAAAAAGTGGAATGAAGGTTAGAATTGGTTTTAATTGTAATTATTTTACCCAAAAACAACATTTAAGGAAAAAAGCTTCTATGTTACTAAACTCTGAAAAATCCCACTCTCATTCAAAACTCGAAACAAAGTTATAACATTTAAACCTCAAATAAAAAGCTGGACAGATATAGAAAATATACTTACCAAATACAGACTGAAACCGAAACTACTCAACTGAACAAAAAAACATAGACATATGAATATTAGTAGACCTGCCCTAAGTGATTAAAAGCGTATTATTCCCCACTCCCCATACCGGTTCCATTGGAGCCGGCTGGGCTCGCGTATGGCCTCCCATGAATTTAGAAAACGTGAAGTCATCATTCTTGTGCGAACTATGGTCGAGGCATCATCGGTTCATTTTACGAAATAACACGGCAAAATGGTGGCTTTTGCTATGAAAACTTGTAAAAATAGAAGTGAAAAAGAGAATAAACCCAATTGTCGTATTACATTCCATAGGTAAGCATTATTTTAATTTGTTGTAAGCTGATTCACATCGTATAATATGGATCAGTTTTAGAAACACATACTATCACGCGATGGACGCCAAACACAAAGCCGCGTGCACAAGAATCAGGGATGTGCCTTCGCCTTTTGCGCTTTGATAAAATATTTTTTTTAAATTTTTTTTATTAATTTAAAAAAAAAAACATTACATATTACAGTGATCTTTGGCGGTCCAACTAGGAGATTAACCTGTTTTAGGACAGTCAGAAATAGGCAGATTTATTAAATGCTATTCTTGTTTTGTCTAGTGTATTGACTTTTACTTAATTATTGCTCTTTATAAATAATTTGAAAAGTTTTCTTGGTTGATACAAGAAGTTGCTAACTTTATATTTTAAATAATATAAAATATGTAATAGTATGATAGATATATATAAATATATACAGGGTGTATCGGCACGTACCCGACAAACTTTAACCAGCTATTCCTTAGCACATTTGGAGTAAAAAATGTTATGGGCACTTTGCTGTCGGGAAACATTTTTTTTTAATAATCATGTCATCTGTGTAAAAGATTAATTTACCATTTACACATAGGTGTATTAGAAATAATAACAAATAATAGAGTTCTACCAAGCCGAACCCTCTGATATGAAAATATCTGGAGTCGGTGAATTATTTTCCCATTTGATCTCTGGTGAGTTGACGTGTTGTTCTTGTATTGTTTTGTATTTATAATGCACTTGCATAATGTTGATTGACTAGATGATAATTTGTGGAAAAGTGTGTGAAAGGGTTTAGTTTTTCCTATGGGGAAGATTTAACCCGGACATAAAATTGGAAATTTCAGCACCTATTCTATATAAAAAATATATATTAATTAATTTAATTGCCGGCAACCCGGGCGTTTATTGAATTATATTTTTTTAGTTAATGTCAGTAAGTTACCCGCCTCACTAGACAATGTATGTTCTTTTTTAATTATCGTTTATCGTATTACGTTGTTTTCGATCATATTCAATTATTAACCTATTAACTGTGGGAGGGACTCCGGAGTCCTCCAAACTAAAATCGAAGAATTTTTTTAAAGCAATTTTAACCCGTGTTTACAAAGGAACTGTATGAATAATAAGGCCAGAATCGCTTGCGCTAAATATTTCTTTAGAAAATATTTTTTATTTGATATACGCAGCTTCTTTGACGGCGTTGGAATATATTATCTTCCACTTTAGAACGTGCCGCAAACATCCTTTAAATTATTTTTAATTAGTAAATCGTGAAATAACTCAAATTAATGCTGGGTTTCGAACCCGAAACCTCCCGCTTGCTAGTTGAGAGCGTTACCCCTCAACTACGGAGACCTTCATATCTATGATTTTTCGGCGTGCAATTTTTCTCACGGTCACGGGCGTCATCACAATCAACAGATTAATACCTTCTTTCTATGTTGGTTCATCTTTAAAATATATTTTTATTCAGCTGTTATTATTTATCTAGCATCGATAATATAACTATTGTACATGTTGCTTTCTCTTAAACTGTGTTTTTATTTTTGTACATTATTTAAACACCTGTAAGTTGTTTATTGGATGCTGTTATCACAAATATACTTTAATTACTAACCCTTTTGTCTTTTTCTTTTGATTTCTTCCATTGTCCGTATATGTTTATATATATAACTCGTATATTTTTTTATAATATTATGCATAGTCTTAGAATACTGTTATTATGTCGGTGTATATAATACTGTTTTACTAATTTTTTGCAGACATATTATGATGCTTAAATGTACCAAAAAATGGTTATGCAAATATTATACCCAACAAATAAATAAAAAGCACCTTCATCGACAAAATACTCCCAAATAATACCCCACACCTGGCTATGTGGTGGTGAGAAGTACCTAGCTATGTAAATCTGGTCACTGAACACGCCTAAAGCCATTTCAAGTACTTGGGGCGATTCTGAGAGTATCTACAAAAACAAGCAGCAAATAACAATGTAAATGCTACGTATTATTGTGATTAAATAATGTTTGAAATAATTCGCGTAAATTAATTTTAATTAAAAGTGATAATTACATTATTTTATTATTAATAGGAACAAAGCGGTTGTGACAACCCTAGATCATTATTCGAATGTGGCCATTGTCGAGTGTGCTTGTCGCTGTTTACTGGGGTAAGTAAATTATGAACATTCGTAAAAGTGTCTTGACTCAATAAGGAAACAAAATATTCGACACTGAAAATAGAAGAATTTTTTTTTGCCGAATTTGGACTTAGCAAATTTGTTCATAACGTGGCGAGTAATTTGCGCTCTCATGTAAAAATGTCTATTCATTCAAAAGCAGATTTTACTTTTAAGAAATAAATGGTGATATCATAATGCGAGATGCCTATTTACTGTCAGATTGATTTATTGACGAATCACAGTCAGCTTTACCCCCTTCGTTCTTCAACAGTTGATTTTACCCCTCGCCATTATCTTCTCGTCTATTAATATTCATATGTCTGTGAAAAAACACTATTTTATGTTACTGGTGCAATGATGGAGAACTTAGCTAACATAGGATGTAACAAGCGACGTCATAGAAGAAACTCGAGCTTTTGAGCTTTCAACCAACTACCCTGAAATTTTGTGGATATATTTATTTTTTACATTAACTCACACAAGAGGCCATGAGGAAAATAATTAAACTATGTCATCTTTGGGAATGCTTTGTGGAGGGTTTTTTTGAGGAAAAGAAGGTGTAAAAATGTATTTATAATTATTTAATTAATTGCTCGGGTTTTATAACCTATTCACAATATACACTCCGCACAGGAGGACCTCAAAAAAATAATTTCCCTTATGGCCTATACTAATCTTTGGGGATGCTGAATAGAGGGTTATAGCCAACGAAGGAAGGGAAGGAAGTTCTGAGGAGGATAAAAAGTTTGAGGAATGAGTAGGAATCTTAAACCCGGACACCCCCGCAAAGTCATCAAACGAATCGAACCACTTTGAGTGATCTATGTCAGAGGTGTTGATTATCCAATGAATGGTTTCAACGCGACAGTGCCTATATCCGCCTCCCAAATTATATGACCTTGATAAAAATTTGCACGTGAATTATGCAACTATAATAATAACCTTAATTGAAAATAGATTATGACGAGTTTAAGTACATATTTAGTTAAGCATAAAGATAAGATTAAAGTTCTAAAAGAAAATCAAGATATCTTCATGACACGTGTCAATCAAAAATATTAGTTTTATCTCAAAATATCAAGTCCACGAACTGTCTCTGAACTTACGTCATATTAGCGCATTATCTTGTTTTATTTGTAAAAAACATTAATTAATTCGTTTATAACAAGATCCTATAAACAATCGGAGAACTATGGATTGGATGGGTACATTTAATTAATAAATAGGAATAAGCTGGTCCCAAATGGTTTATAAATTCCAAAAAAAATAGTTGTTTTTACTCGTATTTAAAGGTAAATGGTACTTCACCTTAACATAATCATTTTCAAAGGTGTTGCTAAAAAAAATATAGAACCAATGCTTGGTATAAATAAAATAATTCATATATACCAAATAAATTAACCTAAATACGGACAAAATATTAATTTTGTTTACATTTAATATATTTAAGTACTTAAAGCCAGTATACTTCTAATTTTACTTAATTAAATATTCTCCAAAACCCTTTAGAAAAACTGGTTAACTTTTTAATTATTAATTTTAACCGTTTAAAATGTCTAACGATGTGAATGTATACACGATTTGTGTACATAATATGTTTTTACTACGTATTTGTTAATATAATAAAGTTCAATTAATCCGATTGAACCGCAAATTATTAATTAAGGATTATTATAATTATCTGATAACACTTGCGCACTCTTTTTTCCGATCTAATGTCTCCTATCTTGTCGTATGGTTAGTTTTCGTGATAATTTATCTATTCTCTCTTTTTTAGGTAATGGAAAAATCCTTAAAATTAAAACACTTGAAATCATTTAAAATTATTTTGAATAAACTGAGATCCTACCTAAAAGTGCCATATCAAAATTATTTTTATTATATTAAATTAGAAAACACACATTGTTATTCACCACTTTTATTGTATTAATAAAGGACAGCCAAGCAGGTTTCGATTATCTCAAGCTTCGTGAGGGATTTTGTATTCCACTCCGCTTTCACTCACATTAAATGCATTATTTTTTTCTAACACATCCCTAAACCAGAAAACTTCTAAGGCTGTAAATCTGAATTGGTGCGAAGAAATAAATACAAAAAACACCAGGCAATAAACTCGCCTTCATACTAACTAGAAAACTAATTTGTTTTAATCTTCTATTAAAACCATTATTACGTAGGAATATGCTCAAAAATTTTTTTATCATTGTATAACTCTAAACTCTTCAAAAGAGCAACAGCATGCAAGTTAAAAAGTAAAATGTATTTTCTAATTAAGATATTGCCATTTTTGCAAAGCGCCACGCCTCAAGGGTGCTTGAGTACGGAAGAACCTGAGCATATTTGGATAACCTTATTTGATAATAAAGTGCGAAAGTCCAATCTGATTACCCCGAGGAAGAAAGGTGTGACCACTCTGAAATGTAGATCTAATTTATGTGCATGTGTATTTCTGTCCACAGTAGAAAGGTCGATGAACCAATGAGATATTGATAACCGAGTGTACTCGTATTATGAATTTGTAAATAAATATTATTACATTATATATTTATTTACAGTACTAGTACCTTTAAATACGTATACAGAATAAATAATGTTTATAAAAAAGATTACAAAAGAATTATACATTATAAACAAACTAATATGATTCACATAAACAAAAAATCACAATGAATGAATATTTAATTGGTTTTAGTAAGTTTTTTCCGTTAAAAATATTAAAAATATCTACCTCTTCGCATATTGGTTACATTATGGATGGTACAAGAGAGGTTATAAAAGAACTGGAATTGATATAATCGTTGCAGTGAAAGATATTTTTTGTTAGGAATTAGATCTCCATTACGAATACAAAACGAAATCAATTCCAATAATGCAAGGCTGTCCACATGGATATAATTGATTTAAGAAAAAAACGACATCAGATACCAATCTTTTGTCCGACAGCTTTGTTAGTTTTAGATTTTTCGCTAGGCAGTTATAGTTTATACATTCAATTTTTATATGTTTATAATTAAGGTCTTAAAAAAATTGCCGTATTTTTATGGAATCTTAGTTAAATCTTTAATTAATAATTATAAATATATTTATAACGCATTGACCAAATAGGTGAGTTATACTCAATTTGGCTCCAAACTAATGAAGTGTACAAAAATTTTAAAGTAGATATATTGCCAAATTCTTTTGCAATTCTCATTATGAAACCGAGCATTTTCATTGCTTTATTCGTAATAATATTTATATGTGACAATTTTTTTATTTATAATGAAAGACTACCCCCAGATCGTTTATTGTTATTGATCGTTTATTATTACTGAAATGAATCGAATATCTACTGTGTTTGGGTAAAACCATTCAAGCCACATATTTTGGGTCTGTTACTTTTCTGTGGTTTCATATAGAATAGTTTTGAAAATACAACACAGTAAAGTAATTTTTGCTGATTCAGGCATTTTAAATATGTTTTAAAACATAAAACAAAATTTATAACATTTTTTTATTTCATCGGCAAAAAGCCAAATTTTAACATTGTGACGCAACAATGTCACTAATAAAAATATTAAATAAAATTGGGCCAAGGTGCGATCCTTGTGGGACACCACTCGTTGCAATAAAGTGATACGATAGGGAAGATTTAATTTTAACTGAGTGAAGATGGGTGCAAACTGTAAAAATATGTACAATTTTTGTTTTGAAAACGTTAATTCATGGTGGAATCACATCATAGTGATTTAAAAAAAAATATATCCAATTTTATTAAAAATGCTGCATATTTGAAAATTACACAAATCTTTTTGTCGAATCCACATTTTATGTTTTAATATTGTTTTAGTAAATAAAATTTTATGTTTTTAAGGTGTTTATTTTGCCCTGCAGAGGGTGAAACATTATAAATTTCTAAATAGAAAATGATAGGGAATTAATTTATTACAACCGAAGGGAATAAGGGGAGATGAACATTTATTCTATGCCATTTTTAATAATTTGAAAACGATTTAAAAACATGAATTGAAAGCAATGTGGAAATATTAGTTGACTTCAAATAAAATTTTCCATAAAAGTAAGTAAGTAGCTCATCAAACATCAAACCTGCAAAAAGACTGCGTAAAATAATAATAAATTTTACTTTTAGAAGAAATCATTACAATTCTCAATCGTTTAATAAGTACTTAGAAGTTCTTCTGTATTTCACCTCCCGAATTTTAACCAGTAGGATTACATTTCCTTCATTTGTTTTAAAAAGTGGAAAGCATCAAAAGTCGTAGGTAAATGATTTTTTTTAGTCCCCGCAGACTCCATTTCTACCGATTTAACAAGTTTCTAGTTAAGTCGTTAAGTTTTTAAGTTCGAAAATAAATGTTATTTTTTAAGATAATAACTATACATTTGTTATGCCAAAACGTTAATTATTTGAAATCCCCTCGACGGAAATAAATCACCAAGTAAACTCCGAAAATTATTAAAAACACGTTTTGTTCTGCTATTTAATATGTTATAGGCATGAAAAAATTCACAGGGTAAGTATGATGCAACTGAAGCATTAGTCGAGAAATTTTTGCTCTATTTCAAAAACGTCGTGTTTTAATAAATATTTTCACCATTTTCGCTTAATTATTATTTATTTATTTTATTTATAAGTACATGTTATATGATTAATAAATTTATTTAGAGAAGATACATTAGAACACCATACTAGGCAGCTGCCTGTTTCATGGTGCCCAATGGAGGAATGGTTAGTTAGAATTTAAGTCTAGTGTAAACATATTTTGACAGAATTATAAAAAAAAGAATTTTAAAATTGGTAAAAAAATGTTTTCAATAACTCAAAGTTTTCTATAAGATATAGACAAATATATAAAATAGTACACATATGTACATACATACACATGCACAGGCAAGTATATATAACTACATACATGTATATATACATACACATACACAACATACATATACTTACATATATGTACCTTATTCCTCACACATGTAAACAATATATACACCTCTATCTGAGTACGAGAAGCAGGTTACCGACACTATCCCATTTACTCATCAAGAAATCCCCAAGCGCCTTCCTGAAACTGTCGTATTTGGCAATTGACTTTATTTCTATTGGTAAATTGTTGAAGATTTTAGGAGCAAGAAAATTAAATTGTGACTGCGCCATTGAGGTTCTTGTTGTTGGAATAGTATAGTTGGATTGGTTGGAATTTCTTGTGTTATAGGTTGATTCAAAAATGTTTTTTTTCGTATGTTTGAATTTGTAGTAGGAGGATAAGTGTTTGATGTATAGGGATTTTATATTTAGTACTTTGAAGTCCTTAAATAAGTCCTTCGTGGGGTGAATGTAGTGTACTTTGTAGATTGTCCGCATAATCAATTTATGAGCTTTAATTAATGTATCTAATATATATTTTAGAGCATCCACCCCAGACTACTATACCGTAAGATATAATTGATTGACATAAGGAAAAGTATACCGTCTTTAGTGTGTTTTTATTTAGAATATTTCGTAATGATCTGAAGATATAAGCCAATTTCCGTATACGGTTTGTAACATTGATTACGTGATCTATTATCATTTTTGATATTAACGCACTCCCTTTAACATTCGTATTTACATATCTACATTTCATTTCATTCGTATTTACATATCTACATTTCATTTCATTCGTATTTACATATCTACATTTCATTTCATTCGTATTTACATATCTACATTTCATTTCATTCGTATTTACATATCTACATTTCATTTCATTCGTATTTACATATGTACATTTCATTTCATTCGTATTTTACAAGAGTTTAACGAGATCATAATGGCACGGTCTGTGGCGTCAAAAGAGCACCTTCGAAATAATAAATATCATTATAATATATACACAGTAAGTATGGTTTGAAGATTATAAATATGTGGCATAGGACAGTATTTATTATGTTTGATAAATTAGGATTACTTACGAAGGAGTTAACTTCGTATTGAAGTATCCTATAGTGAATCAAGAAGAGTTGGTTGTAAACCTGTGACTAAGTGAGTATTTAAAAAAATTGTAACATTGGGAATACCTATCTAGGAAGGAGTTAAGTTTGTATTGAAGTATCTAATGTGCATTAGAGAGTTGTAAACGTGTGGCAAGGAGAGTATTTAGTATTTTTTCACATTGCAATACCTATCTAGGAAGGAGTTAAGTTCGTATTCAAGAATCTAATATGCATAAGGAATAGTTGTAAACTTGAGACAAGGAGATAATTTAGTATTTTTATCACATTGGGAGTACCTACCTAAGAAGGATTTAAGTTCGAATTCAAGTATCTAATGTGGATTAGGAAGAGTTGTAAACGTGTGGCAAGGAGAGTATTTAGTATTTTTTCACATTGCAATACCTATCTAGGAAGGAGTTAAGTTTGTATTGAAGTATCTAATGTGCATTAGGAAGAGTTGTAAACGTGTGGCAAGGAGAGTATTTAGTATTTTTTCACATTGCAATACCTATCTAGGAAGGAGTTAAGTTCGTATTCAAGAATCTAATATGCATAAGGAATAGTTGTAAACTTGAGACAAGGAGATAATTTAGTATTTTTATCACATTGGGAGTACCTACCTAAGAAGGATTTAAGTTCGAATTCAAGTATCTAATGTGGATTAGGAAGAGTTGTAAACGTGTGGCAAGGAGAGTATTTAGTATTTTTTCACATTGCAATACCTATCTAGGAAGGAGTTAAGTTTGTATTGAAGTATCTAATGTGCATTAGGAAGAGTTGTAAACGTGTGGCAAGGAGAGTATTTAGTATTTTTTCACATTGCAATACCTATCTAGGAAGGAGTTAAGTTTGTATTGAAGTATCTAATGTGCATTAGGAAGAGTTGTAAACGTGTGGCAAGGAGAGTATTTAGTATTTTTTCACATTGCAATACCTATCTAGGAAGGAGTTAAGTTTGTATTGAAGTATCTAATGTGCATTAGGAAGAGTTGTAAACGTGTGGCAAGGAGAGTATTTAGTATTTTTTCACATTGCAATACCTATCTAGGAAGGAGTTAAGTTTGTATTGAAGTATCTAATGTGCATTAGGAAGAGTTGTAAACGTGTGGCAAGGAGAGTATTTAGTATTTTTTCACATTGCAATACCTATCTAGGAAGGAGTTAAGTTCGTATTCAAGAATCTAATATGCATAAGGAATAGTTGTAAACTTGAGACAAGGAGATAATTTAGTATTTTTATCACATTGGGAGTACCTACCTAAGAAGGATTTAAGTTCGAATTCAAGTATCTAATGTGGATTAGGAAGAGTTGTAAACGTGTGGCAAGGAGAGTATTTAGTATTTTTTCACATTGCAATACCTATCTAGGAAGGAGTTAAGTTTGTATTGAAGTATCTAATGTGCATTAGGAAGAGTTGTAAACGTGTGGCAAGGAGAGTATTTAGTATTTTTTCACATTGCAATACCTATCTAGGAAGGAGTTAAGTTTGTATTGAAGTATCTAATGTGCATTAGGAAGAGTTGTAAACGTGTGGCAAGGAGAGTATTTAGTATTTTTTCACATTGCAATACCTATCTAGGAAGGAGTTAAGTTTGTATTGAAGTATCTAATGTGCATTAGGAAGAGTTGTAAACGTGTGGCAAGGAGAGTATTTAGTATTTTTTCACATTGCAATACCTATCTAGGAAGGAGTTAAGTTTGTATTGAAGTATCTAATGTGCATTAGGAAGAGTTGTAAACGTGTGGCAAGGAGAGTATTTAGTATTTTTTCACATTGCAATACCTATCTAGGAAGGAGTTAAGTTTGTATTGAAGTATCTAATGTGCATTAGGAAGAGTTGTAAACGTGTGGCAAGGAGAGTATTTAGTATTTTTTCACATTGCAATACCTATCTAGGAAGGAGTTAAGTTTGTATTGAAGTATCTAATGTGCATTAGGAAGAGTTGTAAACGTGTGGCAAGGAGAGTATTTAGTATTTTTTCACATTGCAATACCTATCTAGGAAGGAGTTAAGTTTGTATTGAAGTATCTAATGTGCATTAGGAAGAGTTGTAAACGTGTGGCAAGGAGAGTATTTAGTATTTTTTCACATTGCAATACCTATCTAGGAAGGAGTTAAGTTTGTATTGAAGTATCTAATGTGCATTAGGAAGAGTTGTAAACGTGTGGCAAGGAGAGTATTTAGTATTTTTTCACATTGCAATACCTATCTAGGAAGGAGTTAAGTTTGTATTGAAGTATCTAATGTGCATTAGGAAGAGTTGTAAACGTGTGGCAAGGAGAGTATTTAGTATTTTTTCACATTGCAATACCTATCTAGGAAGGAGTTAAGTTTGTATTGAAGTATCTAATGTGCATTAGGAAGAGTTGTAAACGTGTGGCAAGGAGAGTATTTAGTATTTTTTCACATTGCAATACCTATCTAGGAAGGAGTTAAGTTCGTATTCAAGAATCTAATATGCATAAGGAATAGTTGTAAACTTGAGACAAGGAGATAATTTAGTATTTTTATCACATTGGGAGTACCTACCTAAGAAGGATTTAAGTTCGAATTCAAGTATCTAATGTGGATTAGGAAGAGTTGTAAACGTGTGGCAAGGAGAGTATTTGGTATTTTTTCACATTGCAATACCTATCTAGGAAGGAGTTAAGTTTGTATTGAAGTATCTAATGTGCATTAGGAAGAGTTGTAAACGTGTGGCAAGGAGAGTATTTAGTATTTTTTCACATTGCAATACCTATCTAGGAAGGAGTTAAGTTTGTATTGAAGTATCTAATGTGCATTAGGAAGAGTTGTAAACGTGTGGCAAGGAGAGTATTTAGTATTTTTTCACATTGCAATACCTATCTAGGAAGGAGTTAAGTTTGTATTGAAGTATCTAATGTGCATTAGGAAGAGTTGTAAACGTGTGGCAAGGAGAGTATTTAGTATTTTTTCACATTGCAATACCTATCTAGGAAGGAGTTAAGTTTGTATTGAAGTATCTAATGTGCATTAGGAAGAGTTGTAAACGTGTGGCAAGGAGAGTATTTAGTATTTTTTCACATTGCAATACCTATCTAGGAAGGAGTTAAGTTTGTATTGAAGTATCTAATGTGCATTAGGAAGAGTTGTAAACGTGTGGCAAGGAGAGTATTTAGTATTTTTTCACATTGCAATACCTATCTAGGAAGGAGTTAAGTTCGTATTCAAGAATCTAATATGCATTAGGAATAGTTGTAAACTTGAGACAAGGAGATAATTTAGTATTTTTATCACATTGGGAGTACCTACCTAAGAAGGATTTAAGTTCGAATTCAAGTATCTAATGTGGATTAGGAAGAGTTGTAAACGTGTGGCAAGGAGAGTATTTAGTATTTTTGTCACATTGGGAGTGCCCAAGAAGGGTTTGAGTTAGTATTCAGGTATCTGGAGTATCAAGAAAGAAAGAGTTATAAAGTTATGGTATTGATCGAATTTATAGTAGGTACTAATTATTTGCAGAATAAGACGCTTTATCAAAAAATTAATTCTCTGCTGTTTTCTATTTTTGCCACCAGATTCATTCGTTTCGGAAAACTTAGGTTGATTGAAACATAAAGTTTATCTTTCAATCGGTTAATTTCGTTTAAGATAACGATACCTAAAGAAATGTCCAATATGTATGTATTTGTAGGTGACCGGATAAATCATCAAAACAATAATACATCATATCTTTAAAAAGTTATATAAATTCATGGAAAGTGGTGAAACAAAAACATTATTAACTGGGTTAAGTAGGTTAGGTTAGGTATTTTTCATCGTTTTTAATGACTTTATATCAATTTTTAAAAGTGTATTGAATAGTCATTGTGTTCAGTTAGCATGTAACCGTTTTTTGTTGCTAATTTATCATTGCAAGTTGTAAACTTTCATATGTCTTAACAAACATTATCTAAGTTTCTATAATGTCATCTCCAAGTAAATACTTGTTTTCCTGGCTGATAAATGAAGAAAGTTAGAATATTACTGCTTGTCAGAAAGTGCTTGATTTATGATTGAATAAAAGTATTAACTTGCTAACTTGCCCTTAAAAAAACAAAGGAAAATGATAAATACTAGCGTAAAATCCAAGCAAAGAAAACTGTTTTTCATCGATATTTATTTACTACGAAAATTTGACATATAATATAATTTAATTGTACGCACGCGTGTGACATTTTCCAAATTTAAACTGATGTACTTATTGTGTGTTGTGAAAGTTAACTAATTAATAAAAAAATTAAATCTAAAATAAAGTAGGTACCTAATTTTTTAAATATATTTTCCAAGACGATTTTTTTTTTGTGATTTTTGACAACTAGTTAATTTTAAAAGTGTGGAAAATATTTTGGTAATTATTTCTCTAACCGCCGCACTTTTAACATGGAGATTACACTTGCGTAAGTTTCGTTTCAATTTATATTCGCATATATTACTTAATTAACCTAAAACAAGAACTTAATAACCTATTTTATGCATGCAAATACTCAAATTATTATAAGCAATAATTAGTCGCCTGAAATATCCACACAAATTGAAAATATCTACTTCATGTATTTCTACTTGGGAGATATTTTCGATTTGTATGGATATTTCAGGTGACTAATTATTGCTTATAGTAATTTAATGCTATGAATAAAAAACCTTGTCTTATAAACATTGGTTTAGCATTAAAAAATAATGTAAATTGTCGTTTAATTGTATTAATTGTTGAAATAAACAGTTATTTCCATAATATGTGCCAAAAAGTGCGGCTGTTAGGAAAATAATTAAATGTATCTAAAAAAAATTGCCATTTATTTTAAAGAAAAAAAAATTATTAATTAATATTATTTTTGCGGAATGATTCGTCTATACGGTTTATCTTTAGAACATATCAGTTAACAATATTACAGTGATAAAGATATTCTAGATACGAGGCGACCTTCAATGATACTCGTAAATGCACGGACGCAGATTCGGTACATAACACAACGTTGCATATAACGCACTCAATTTAAGCTTATAAAAATATATGTATTTTTAGCATTAATGAAAAATGATAATTTAGGCCTCGTAAATATAATTTTGGCTCATTTGATACCTACTAACCTAGAACTTGAAACGACAATATTCAATATCAGTGAAAACCATACCTACCTGCTAATTACATTTCTACGACGCTTTTAAAAAACTATTTCAGCAAAATTTTATATTATCGATATGTCTAGTTTATTTTGCTCTATTTATTACAAGAAATGTCAACTCTAAAGTATTGTTCGAGAATTGTTAATTAAAATAAATAATGATTACATAAAAGGAAATATCTCGGTAAAGTTGCCGAATTGCTGCACGCTTATTACGCATTTAAAAAAAACTTTGTTTCAGCTAGTAATAATAACTAATAACTAGTAACAATTATTA
Source organism: Hesperophylax magnus (assembly GCA_026573805.1). Classification (NCBI taxonomy): domain Eukaryota; kingdom Metazoa; phylum Arthropoda; class Insecta; order Trichoptera; family Limnephilidae; genus Hesperophylax; species Hesperophylax magnus. The sequence continues at coordinate 1,684,098 of JAIUSX010000977.1, read as the reverse complement.
ATCTCGGGGAGATAGTAAAACATGCATTAAAGTTTCATTTTTTATCAATCAAAGTTCAAAAATTGCCGTGTTTTGACAGTTCGACGGTCATGTTTTTCCTTGTTCGTATGAGCTCAGTTAAGTTTAAAGTTTAGGAAGGATGAATTATTTTTTTTAATAACCCAAACTAAGAACTAAATAACCTGTTTTGTGGAATTTTTTCCATCTCTCCCGACTTGAATAGTTGTTTTCAGACGTAATTAAGATGAAATCAAATGTAATTTAAAAAAAATATGGGTATTCAAAATGCTTTGGCAACTTATTTTCCAACATAAATGAATTTTATTTAAATAAATAAATCTATTTTAACAATTATTGAATACTGAATCCTAACAAAAAATTAACAAAGATTTCCGGTAAGTAACTACGTCAATTCTAATATTATCAATTAAATGTAAATTAGTAGATTTATTTGTTAATTATTAAAGGCAAAATTTTCATTGATAATAAACATTCAATATTTAAAATTTAAAAAAAGCTTTTTAGGCAATTACCTGCTGCTCTGACGACCTTCTTGCTGGTATCGTCCTCCAAGAGGTTTGGCATATGACGCTTGCAGAGGGCTGGAGCCAGGAGCTCCACCGCAGCCAGCAGGCACACCCAACACGCCCACCGCATTGCCTCACTGCTGAACACTGCCTTCACAAGACAAACAGATGAAACTACCACAGACTTCCACCCAGATCCCACTTAGCTACCCCTGAGAACTAAATCCAATCCCAAAACGGACCAGTTTTCACTTCTTGTGAAACGAATTTCACTCCCGCTCACTTTTTCCTATTAGAGTCACTCCTGAATCACTTTATCAACAACTCACGCTTTCAGTAGATAGCGATGTACTATATTTTTCACTCCCTTCAATTTATTTTTTTACTCACTTGTTATCGTTTTTTTCAGCTTTCAAGAATACAGGTTTTCTGTCTTAAAAATTCATACACTTCATTCGTGAGGAACTCCAAGAAACGTATGGGATTGTGCATTTTCAATAAAATCTTTGTACCCCTGTCTTTAAAAAGTTTGATGCATTTGGATAAAATGTTTGATGCAATAAGAAGATCACTTTACATGGAAAAAAAACTGTTAAAATAATGATATGTTAATTATAGCGTGTTAACATATATTTACTATTTATTAATCTTATTTAGTAGTTTGTTTAAAAATTTAAACTTTTAATTTGTAATTTTATAGACATTCATAAAAAAACATTTGATGATGTAAATTTAAGTATTTATAATTTTAAATTAACTAAACGAGTTTATAAATATAATATAACTATATCTAATGGTTCTACAAATTCAATAAATACTGAATTATTAGCAAATTGTCGACATTAAATTTGCCAATAGGCATATTCAAATTGAATTAATCTAGTTTGGAAACGTAAGTGATATTCCATTTTAATAACTACGCTTTGCATAAAACTTTTTTTAAAACGTCTGCAAAAAGGTGCATTCAAACTGGATTACGAATTGCTTTTTCACTTTTTTATAAATGCAATTAAAAACGAAAGAAAAATCGCGCGTCGATTTATACGTCTAGGTACTTTATATAGTTAGTAAACCGGTCGCGACTATTATTGACAGTTGACAGTTTTCAAATTAGAAAACGCAATCTGAAACGCAGGCAACCTTGTCAAATGCCACAGAGAAAGATAAATATATTTACTTTGTGAGAAATTATTAAAAGATTCGGCTGATTTTCGAAATCGGTCGAGTTCACGAATCGACGAGCATATTAGTGCGACTGACACTGGCGACAAGCGACAAGCGAGTACGAGCGAGTGTGACTAGCTCTCGGGACGATGAGCGTGCGTCTGGTATAGTCGCCGGGCGAGCACTGCGAGGAGGCCGGATTCACCGGAGTGGCGGAGCCGCTAGGTCGACAGATAAATCACGGGCTCCCGCGGGCCGGCGCGGCGCGAGCTCAGCGCGAGGCGAGACGAGCTCTGCCTCGGTGCCTCGGGAGTGGGGACGGGACTCTCGCCTCTGAATACTGGACAAAGTGGACACTCAGTGGAGCCTCCTTTTCAGCGAGCGATACTGTTTATCACTGCGTTTATTTGTTTACCCGCTGCTTTCAATCCGTGTTCTCACGCACAACATATATATATATATATAGATAGTAGAATTTAATTGATTTAATATATCAAGTTAAAGGTTTCAATTAGTCAGTTCAAGTGTTCTTCAAAAAAAAAATTGTTATATTTAACTATTGACTTTTCCAGGATCAAGTGCAATTTATTATGACTACTGAAAAAAAAGTGTAAAAGTAAAATATTTTCCCTCGGGGCCTATTTTATATTTGAGGATGCTGTGTTGAGGGTCTTTTCGAGAAAAGGGAAGAGAGGAAGTTCTGGGAAGGAAAAAGGTTCGAGTGGTGGGTAGGAATCTAGGGATCAGTGTGTTCAAGAGTGACAGACCAATTAATATATCCCTCCCACTGCGGCGCAAGGCGATGTGTCGACAGATCAGTTGGAGAGGTCAAAGGGTCTCCCAGAACCAGCCTTTCCCGATCTGGCACGCCACGCAGCTAGTGGGCAGGACACACCTCACCCGATAAACCGGGGCACCCCTGCTAAATCACCAAACGTAGCCAACCACTTGGGGTGACCTATAACAGAGATATTGGATATACAATAAATGGTTCAGGGGCGGCGGTACTCAAACCCGCCTCCCAAATTGGGTATGTTGTATTCTCTAACAAGGCCATTTCCTTTCAAATCCTTCGATTCAAAATTCAATTATTTCCAACGTCGATTCGATTCTACTTTTGTCTGGTTTCTCCTATTCCATCTTTTCAATAATTGAACATCATTTTTTTAAAAATTAAACCCATGAAGAAAAAATACTGCATTATTTATTCATTGCGTATCAACATAGATTAGTTGGCTGGATGAAATTGCCATTTGGCATTAAGCCACGAATGCGATTCTTTAAAAAGTGTTACACCTTCGAGTAAGCCTTCGCAAGTAAAATTATTAAACTTCTTTTCTCAAGTTTAGTAACTTATCACTTTGCGTTATTACGTTACATTTGAAGGCGAGTATTAATCTAAGACGATTTGTCTGTTATCAACCTGCTAGTATTCAGTTCCACTTTGAGTGACGCTGCTTACAGTGGTCGTGGCGCTTAGGGCCTACTTACACTTAGGCCAGAGTCCGCTGCAAAAGAAAATATGTATGATATTTGCAGTGGCATGTGCAGCCTCTCACGTGACACGTGACACGCTTGCGCTTATATGACCTCATAGAGCGTTCTACCTGAAATCCATTTTCCAAAATAGCTTTGAAACTTTAGGGCTAATAGAAATTACTTCATTAAATATTTTTCCATTCTATTAAAATTTTATTCACCTACAAGAATGCCGAGGTAAGAATTATCTAATTATCTAGTCACTCAGAGTATTAGTTTTTTCGAAATTATATCAATTAATTTTGAGGCGGGTATGGATACCGGAATATATAAATATGTATGAATATTTTAAATATGATTTTGTGCCTCTGTTTTTACTAATTTTGGTTGGTGGTGCTTAATGGTCAGCATAGTTGCCTTTCAAGCAGTTGATCGGAGTTCCAGTGGAATTTAATTTCATATCCCGTAATTTTTCGCGGGCCAGCGCTAGTATAAATAATTATAATATTCCATTTTTACTATTTACTAAATGAAATGAACGTATAAAAGGATATGTCTGATATGTATCTGGTTTTTTAACCATTTACCTTCCTTATTTTGTAGTGATAAACTAACGTTTATGAGACAAGGTTTTTATGCATAGCACAAAGGATAACAAATAAATATAAGCAATAATTAGTATTTCGGATGACTAATTATTGCTTATAATTATTTATTTACCTTCCTGATAGTAACTTGTATCACAGTGCAATAAACAATGTAAATATTCTACAAACATGTTCATTATTATATCATAATATACATATCAATACTAATTTACTTGGTGATCCAGCTCTTTTCAAAACGAACATTTACCAAACTATATTTCACTCTAAGGAGGTTTCTCCTTAGCGCTGAAAATAGCTGAAATATCACATAGTGCTAGTCTTTTTTTAAACGTATTGTTATTACTTTAATTCATAGTTAATATATCCGCCACTCCTTCAATTCAACACTTAATCACTTCAGTTCAGAGATAACCAAATAAACTATCACTAATTTAGTAGATATAGTAAGGAATAAGAAATATTAGATAACACAAGACTATATTTAGCCACACGAAAGTTTTCTACGCAAGATAAAGTCACTTCATCGTATCTTATCTTAGAAATTATTATTTGTAATTTCTTGAGTCTATAATAATGTGTATTTTTTTTATCTTAAACTACTCAAAAGTTAAACAAACAATGTCCACTAGACAGAAAACTCTCGCTAAAAATAGGTTGATTGAACATGTTCTTATGTATTTTCCACAAAATTGTTTCAGTTTAATAATAAATTAAAGAGTGTTTTTCTTAACATGTTACTCTCGATTCCTTGAAAGAAAAAAAACTGTCGCAATTTCGATACTATTCAATAAAAATCGTATAGAGCTCCAGATTATTTTTACAAATTATATTTATTTATTACACACCATAGTGTGCCTTTACAAAACGACATTTCATATTTGTATCAATTTAAATACTTCAAAATTAAAACAATAAAGTAAATATGAAGATAATGAAAAAAAAAAACTAAGAAGTTGGAACAAAAACATAAAATAAAATACATAGGTAGTAATTTTAAATCTGGGCTTATTCTTCTTTCTAAAAGTTTCATTAGAATTTTATCCCTCGTAATCAATATTTTGTACAGGAATATGCAATTTATAGTTTATATACCTGATGAATTTATGTTGAATCTTTTCAATGTTGTTTGAATGAATATTAAAAAAGGGAGACCGTAACGTAGATTTATACTCTAGTTGGCATGTGCCTAAATTATTGAAGTCTTTTGCTGCTCTTAAAACAAAGTCAAAAGTCTCGAGGGCCTTGTTGATAATATTATTAATAAACAAAGGTTAGTTTGCGATCGAATATAACACCTAGGTCAATTATTACAATGACACTTTTTATTTCTTCATTTAATATATTTGAAAAAACATAGGATTATTTATTTTGTAAAAATAAATGAACTGAAATCTATTATTTATGTTCAATGCTAGTTTATTAATAGAGTACCATTCAAAAAGATATCTCATTAATATGATTAATGTTTTTATATAGTTTCATGTCATCGTCAAACAGTAGCACGTTTATGTCAGTTAACACATCGAAAATATTGTTTATGAATACTATAAACAAAACGGGCCCTACATGGAAGCCTTGCGGTACTCTGCTTATAGCTATATATTCGTATGAATTTGCGCCATTTATTTCCACTCTAAGACTTCTTTTGGACAAATAACCATCAAACAATTTTTGTAAATCTACAAGTCATAATATATTTTCATATATTTGAATGGGAAGTTTACGTAAAAGACACCATTAACATAATTTGCGCTGCATATTCTCATCGTATGATTGTTGACGCTTTCCAAGCGATAAATAAGTACTTAAAACAATATTGTAATTTCAGCATTTAACTACATTGATACGAGATGAAGATATTCTAATAAAGATTGCATTCATATGCATGGTAATGGCCGGCTATGCAACACTGGCTGCATTGAAATAAAATGTATTAGATACAATATGCATGCGTAGCTATTCGTGTGTGGTTATTTTGCAATGTCAGGAAGAGGTGAAATGCAACTAGCCAACGTAAGGACAACGTGAACCAATACATGAATACACGAACGGAGCGTAAACACGCCACTATAATAATATGTAGTCGCCAGACTACCATCACGTACATACGTTTACAATATAATTAATAGCTTATTGCTTTGCGGGAGTGTTGGAAAATGATACGGGCTTCAAGTTGTAGGTATACAATACACCATTTTGGTTTTAAAATGCATTTTATAATATTATGTGTTGAAACTATGTTAATTAAAATCAAATGAATGACGTCTCCAGCGGATAAAACTTGAAATATTATAAATATTATCAAAATCAGTATTTGATATCGACTGTCTATTGGTAAAACCATTCAAGCCACATTTATTGGGAATATTATTTTTCAGTGATTTCAAAGTAGAGTCTTCAAAGTACAACTCCCCTGATTGAGGCATTTTTGATACAAACAACTAAATTTATGCGAAATCTTTTATGTTATGTTGAGAAAACCGTTGACGAAATTACTATATCCTCAAATTTCTCACAATTATAAATAGAATTGCAATATTTTACATTAAATTAAAAACATATATAACCGCTTTTATATAGACTTCAAAATTTAACTTGTTTTAAACGAAATAGGGCGCTTTTCTAGTACATAATATGATTTAACCTGTGTTAAACGAAATAGTGGGCTTTTCTAGTAAATAATATGATTTAACCTGTGTTAACGAAATAGTGTGCTTTTCTAGTACATTATATGATTTAACCTGTGTTAAACGAAACAGTATGCGTTTCCAGTACATAATATGATTTTTGAGGTTTATTAATACGGTTGTTTCAGTTTTGAATGTTATGCGTTACATTAATTACTTCAATAAACAAACAATTTACGCCGGGAAATATGGTTAAAAGATTTAAAGTTCAATTTTTATTCAATAAAAGTTCAAAATTTCTCTTGACAAACGATCTTGTGTCGCCATTTTGAATTTTGTTACAATGAAGTGACGTTTGCGAAAAAAGGTCATTACAATCTAAATCCGCATAAATCAACAAATAACCCAAACTTTATACCTAATAACCCGTTTTTTGCACGTCCCCTGTCGTAAATAATTATTTCTTGTACTAATTAAGTTGCAACGAGGCGTTAATTCAATAATTTGGGTGTATTTACCAAAAATATCAATACAGATATTACTAAGGATTTCACCATAATCGAACAAATTTAAATAAAGACAGGTTTTCAATACGCTCTATCCACACCGTGTGAAAAGTTCACAGCGCTTATCAAATGAAACTGAGACACACCTCTTGACTATTAATTATATATATCGAATGATATTCTCTTACATAACCATAACACGTGAAAAGTGAGGCCCTCTCGCGCACGGTAGTACAGACCTTCAGATAAAAAAATCAAAGAAAACGCACTGTGCACTCGCGTAAACAGACACTGTCAGCTGTTACCTGTTAAATGGACAACTTCAGGGCGGTTCTGCACAAGTGTGTATGTGACAACCATCCAATAACCGACCTTTTCACACCCACCACTGGAGAAAACTGCACGAAAACGCGTAAAATTTTACGAAAACTGCGCGGATATTGTTGCACAATGACGCCTCGAGCCTTGTTTTAGTCGAATTTGCGATGTTTTCGTAGTTTAGCGCGGTATTTGCTACGATTTTTTAAGGAAATGTAGGTAATTCCACTCGCGGGCGCACCTCGGCTGGCCACAGATCAGCTACTGATGACGGCTGGTTTTATGATAAACGCCAGCGACACGACGCAGCGGCAGCTCAGACACTTTTCTACAATCTCGGGGACGAAATTGGCGAAACGACACGGGGAAAAGAGTCGGGAAGCACGCACGATAGATAGCTCTCTATCTCACCTACTTCGAACTTGCACAAGGTGACACGCCAATGGTGACATTCAGACTGCAAACAAATTTACATGGCGGTAAAAGCCAAATTCCACTGTTAAGTTAATCTATTAAAGCTTTAATCTATTAAGTTAATCTATTAACGCGGGATATCTTATTGATACAGTAGCACGCGTGATTGATATATTTAGTTTTTAATTTTAACTGAATTATATTTTGTTTTTTCTGTTCAACTAAATATATCAAGCACGCGTGATTGATATATTTAGTTTTTAATTTTAACTGAATTATATTTTGTTTTTTTCTGTTCAACTCATTCATCATTTTACCTTTATAATTCCATTTTAATGTATCGACCGTCAAAAAACCATCGACTCGGTGTAAAGACGGTTTGAAGTTAACTACGTCTTTTTTTAAATTAAATTTATTTTATAAGAATGAATAAAATTAGTCAGGAAGACTAAAGCACCCCATTGTAAAGGAATATTTTGAAGGGAATTTGTAAAAATCTGGAAAATTGGCAGTGTTCGCTTAACTTATCTGGAGCAAAATTTAAATCATACGGTCATCCTTCATAAATGAAGCGGATTAGACTCTCTTTGATGGATGATTATCTAGCAATGCCATCAGAAAACACTAAAAGCTGAATTTCCGTACCACTGACTTCTTCGGAAAGTATGTATGTATGGCTAATGCAGCTGATTTTAGTAGTGGCATACCGGATGGAAGGATCGAAAATAAACAAAAATACCATATGTGTTGACAATTTCAGAGGAAAAACGTTCATTTGAACATTACAAATAAATGTGCATAAAACAGATGCAGAGGATGCGCGAGGAGAGTCTGGGCCATAGATCAAGATGGATCAAGGCTGTCGAAGGAATTAGAAAATGAAGCAAGCAACTATAAATATAGGTTGAAAAATATAATAGTGGTATGCTAATGGTAATGCTGAGTAGGTTTCTTCCGCTGTAGAATTTTGCAGGTGATTATGTAATAGGTTAAGAATAATTACCTACTTTGTAGTGGAATCCTTGAACGATGTCATAAAAATAACTCCGTCAGCTGATTCCAACGAATTACTTCGCAAGAGGAAAAGTATGAGAAACATATTAACTTAATATTTAGTCTGATAGATCTGTTCGCCGTTATTTAATGAGGTGATCGTTCTGTAATTCTGTCCTACGTGTGTATTTTAAAATTGGAACCGAGACATGCACGCCGCGCAAGTGTTGCAGATGTGCCGCGCGGTGCATGCTAACTGCTCGCTGCTACTTCTAACTGCTAAATGCTGATCCAACGGATCATCAGCACGGCCTATCCAATCTTTAAAGGGGCACTGTTCCACTGGTCCATTGCGTCAGATTCTGTGGATCAGAAGATAAGTATTACTATTTTGCATGAAAAAGACTACAGAGCTTAGGTTACGGCACTAAATGCAAAATTTGCTTGTTTTTAACTGCGGGCCAAACAGAAAGATCATATACGTAAAACGAACACTATTCCACGAATCCACTGCGTCATATTATATTTATCATTAGGTGGGTACTATGTATTATATCCAAAATATGATACTTTACCTAAAACATACAAAACAGCGCAGGTAGCGACACTAAATTTTACTCAGTTTTAAATTCTGACCAAACGGAACATCCGCAAGTTCTATCCTAAATGGGGACACTGTTCCACTGGACCATTGCGTTCAAAGATATTAGAAGAACGAGATGTGCTATGCGCACTTCGTACTGAGTGGAATTGTTTTGCCGAGTGTCGCCGGTTTTGTTCACCAATACTACTGCACACCTTCGCTTACGCTAAGGCATCGCTAAGGTATCCGCACTAATACATAGAACAGATTTCTGTGCGTACAAGTCCCGATACCGTTCAAAGTACCCTAATTAGGTAGTACTCCGGCTACGGTCCGGCGGCCAACATAGCATATCTCGTTCTTCTAATATCTTTGATTGCGTTAGTGTCCATTTCATTGATCATTAGATAAATATCACTAAAGACAAAATGTTATGTTTTACCTTTAAAATACGAGAAATAACTTAATTCATGACACTTCGTCTATTATAACTGCGAGAAATTCAAGTTTAATTCCGCACGTTCTATCCGCAAGGGAACACTGCTGCACCGGTTATTTACACACATTTCTATTATTAATTCTATTGATCTTTACTGAGGTACCGGGAAACCAAAATATTGTTGCCTTGTACGTAGATATAAATTAAACTTTAATCCTTATGCATTTTCAAGTAAGAGTTTTATGAAAGGGCTGTCAAGGAAATAGTATACACTGATAGAGGATAGTTCAATACTATGATTGCTTACGGGAGCTGCATAGACCCTTAATGGCTGTAGCCTTATTCGAGATTGGTGAAATTTGGACTCTGGAGGCATTTTATAATGAGGAAGTTTCCGGAATTGTGCTGCCTATCCCTTAATTCTATGACCCAGGTTCTTATGAGGACTGCAAAACCAGTAATTTACCCCTCTGTTAGCATGTTGGAAGCACTACACCTCATCTGTATCTTGGAAGGCCAAAAATTGTGCAATGGGTGCGCTATCATGTAATAAATATTGAATACTAAACTGTGACATAGATCCTTTCTGTTTTGAAATTATTTTTTTGAATTTTCTATCAACTAACCAAAAAATGCACGCTCGCCACGCACATTCTCGCTGAGACTACCCCGTGATAGTGGGGTAAACTGCCCTTGATACGCGGCTTGTATATTTTCTTGTTTTAATCATTCGTTCACCTGTAAATATTGTTTTCTTTCTTTATTATTTCACTTTAGATGCAACAGGCGAACACATCTCTGATGTGTCCTTATTTTGAGTTACTATGAATGTAAGTATGCTTACATTATTTCATACTAACAATCATTCAATCAGGGACATTGGAAGGTCTAAAATCGTTTCAATCGTCCTGACGTGTGCGGCTAAGGAAGTTAAACAATCAGTTTCCTCACACAGCCGTTGGGAAAGGGTGGGTCCCTGTGCGAGTGGGACTAGATTCCAGGACTTAGGATTCTCAAATAGAAATAGTTCGGTTAAGTTGGATTTTTATAATTATATTCAATAGATTCATAATCTATCTATTTATATAACAAGAGAAAGAGTTATATAGACAGAGTGTCTGTCTATACAAGATTTTTTGACAAATCTAAGAATTTATTCCGACGTTGATGAAAATTTGCACAAAAAACAATAGTAAGATCATCTTCAATATGAAATTCCTAAAAACCACCCCATCCCACTTTCCCACTCTTGATAGAAAAATGTTAATACTTGATGAAATTTTGCGCTCTTGACGTTCAAAATAAGAGGAAAATTACTGTATACATGTGTGACTTAGAAAAAACTTCGTTCAATTCCCGGGCAACGCCGGGGACTTGAGCTAGTATTAGATATTTAGATGTCGGCAAGAGTGATACAGTGTTGTCGTTGTAAAAGAGTTAACACACGCATAAAAATAGTCGGGCAGGTCCGCGGGTTGTTATGTGTGCGCGTGTGACGCTCCGTGATGTGTACTGACTCTATCAAGAGACTTGGAGAGCTTTGCCAAAACGCTAATTCCCGTGGTCTGCCAAGCGCGGTGCGGCTGTCTCCGCTTATTCCTGTTTTTGCGACGCGTCGGCAACCACACCCCTTTACCATAATTCAATAGGTAAATCCATTCAACAAACAAAATAAATTCTAACAATTCAATAATTCAAAAGCCAACGTTTCCCACCGAATATGCCCCAATAATTGACACTGTAACGCTGTTCGAAACGATAACCCACGTAGGGCCGGTATTTCAGTAGAATAGTTAGTTAAATTAAAAATATATTAAAATAAATGGATTCATGAATTTTATTTATATTAATTATTAGTGATAGTGTTAAATTTCGCAAAAATAAATAAATAAAGATAAAAAAATAAGTCGGAGAAATATTAATAAAGAAAATAAAAAAGGTTTCGTGTTTAAAAAATACAAAATATCAAAATATTTTCAAACACTTTTCTAATGATAAAAATCGGCCATATTTTTATGGGTTTCGCTACGAACAAAGCAAAGTTTTCGTCTGCAGCGCTTTTTTCCGTCACATAACACCGTGATTGTAAATCATATCTCAATTCTTTCAGCCCTACACATTGTGGTGATTATAAATCATATCTCAATTCTTTCAGCCCTACACATTGTGGTGATTATAAATCATATCTCAATTCTTTCAGCCCTACACATTGTGGTGATTATAAATCATATCTCAATTCTTTCAGCCCTACGCATTGTGGTGATTATAAATCATATCTCAATTCTTTCAGCCCTACACATTGTGGTGATTATGAATCATATCTCAATTCTTTCAGCCCTACACATTGTGGTGATTATAAATCATATCTCAATTCTTTCAGCCCTACACATTGTGGTGATTATAAATCATATCTCAATTCTTTCAGCCCTACGCATTGTGGTGATTATAAATCATATCTCAATTCTTTCAGCCCTACACATTGTGGTGATTATGAATCATATCTCAATTCTTTCAGCCCTACACATTGTGGTGACTATAAATCATATCTCAATTCTTTCAGCCCTACACATTGTGGTGATTATTAATCATATATCAATTCTTTCAGCCCTACACATTGTGGTGATTATAAATCATATCTCAATTCTTTCCGCCCTACACATTGTGGTGATTATTAAACATATCTCAATTCTTTCAGCCCTACACATTGTGGTGATTATAAATCATATCTCAATTCTTTCAGCCCTCCACATTGTGGTGATTATAAATCATATGTCAATTCTTTCAGCCCTACACATTGTGGTGATTATAAATCATATCTCAATTCTTTCAGCCCTCCACATTGTGGTGATTATAAATCATATGTCAATTCTTTCAGCCCTACACATTGTGGTGATTATAAATCATATCTCAATTCTTTCAGCCCTCCACATTGTGGTGATTATAAATCATATGTCAATTCTTTCAGCCCTACACATTGTGGTGATTATAAATCATATCTCAATTCTTTCAGCCCTCCACATTGTGGTGATTATAAATCATATGTCAATTCTTTCAGCCCTACACATTGTGGTGATTATAAATCATATCTCAATTCTTTCAGCCCTACACATTGTGGTGATTATAAATCATATCTCAATTCTTTCAGCCCTCCACATTGTGGTGATTATAAATCATATGTCAATTCTTTCAGCCCTACACATTGTGGTGATTATAAATCATATCTCAATTCTTTCAGCCCTCCACATTGTGGTGATTATAAATCATATGTCAATTCTTTCAGCCCTACACATTGTGGTGATTATAAATCATATCTCAATTCTTTCAGCCCTACACATTGTGGTGATTATAAATCATATCTCAATTCTTTCAGCCCTACACATTGTGGTGATTATAAATCATATCTCAATTCTTTCAGCCCTACACATTGTGGTGATTATAAATCATATCTCAATTCTTTCAGCCCTCCACATTGTGGTGATTATAAATCATATCTCAATTCTTTCAGCCCTACACATTGTGGTGATTATAAATCATATCTCAATTCTTTCAGCCCTACACATTGTGGTGATTATAAATCATATCTCAATTCTTTCAGCCCTACGCATTGTCGTGATTATGAATCATATCTCAATTCTTTCAGCCCTACACATTGTGGTGATTATTAATCATATCTCAATTCTTTCAGCCCTACACAATTGGGAAGTTTAGTCCCACTGACACCACAATATTGGTACTAGCGCGAAAGGGAAATTTTCCCAAAACAAGTTTATATTCAAAAAACAAAACAAAATTTGTATTTCACAATTTGTTAATGTTTAGGATAGAACCGGACTAACAGGAGGTCCGCCAATATCGAAGTAGCCTTTTAGATTTCCTTTGACAGTAAGGTTCGTGAATCGCTGGTTAATTCGAGCATTTTATTGCACACGTAAGATTGAAAAACACAGCTTTAAAGGTTCTAATGAAAGCAAAGGCTTTTAAGTTTTTTTAATGATTATCCGAAAACACTGTTATTTTTTTTAAACATTAACTGCACACAGGAGGCCCCAAGGAAAATAATTTCCCACATAAAGAAGCAAAACACTAATAATTTTTGTTTTTTTATTTCTTATTTAATTTGTTGTAAAATAAATATTTATTACATTATGAAAAGCGAATAAAATACACATTACCTAAAAAAATATTAAATATATTATAATCGTTACGCTAAATGCTTTCGAAGGTTATTTATATTACATCAATCAGTACATCATCAATATGGCAGTTAATGAATATTAATGTCAAGGCAAATAATGTATACACATCTAAAAGTTTTTGCTATTTCAAAGTTCGCCGAAAAAGAAAAATAAAAGATTATTATATTACACTGTAAAGGTGAAAAATATGTAAAAATAATCTCACAAATTATTATCATGTCAAAATGTGTTATCAATGTGACTTTTTTGTCCCAAAGGACAAAGATTGACAGATATTTTCATGTTTATTTTTTTCTGTGTTTATTGATTAATTTCATATTGAAAAAAGATTAAATAATACTTAATTTTCTTATCGAGGTGAGTCCGGTTCGAACTTGTTAATTTGGAAGGTTTTATAGCGGCTAAATTATATTATTATTGTATTATTTATAATTATATTATTTATACATTCAATTTATTTTCATAAAAATCCCATTTTTTAACCCCGAAAGAAATATTCATACGATTAAAATCACATTCCATAGGAAATATATCTAAAAACTCAAAGGTTGAAGTCATTAATAACTAATTAAATTTAACCGTCAGCCCAATTCTAAGTATGTTTCCCATTACTTTACTTATCCCACACTCCTCTCACCCACCTTTCTCCCAAAACTGACGCACTGTCCCACTCTAGTATAATACTGTCCCTTTCTTTCTTGATAATATGTGTATATAGGTATATGTGTACTTCTGTATCCTGATGATGGTACGGAGGTACCGAAACCGGTAGACAGTGAAAATATATCAATAAAGTGACTTAAAACCAAGTATTTTCGTTTCATTTATTCAAAATGTCAAATCCCAACGTGTTTGCTTCTTATGAAAAATTATAACACTTTAATTGTGTTAGCTACGAATTAAAGTTTAAAGGGTTAAAAAGTGTGTTAGTCTCCAGAGCCGCATAGCATAGATATTGGATGTTGAGAGTAAAAAGTTATTTTTTCCAAAAATACCGAAATCGTTTCATAAACTGGTAAATCAACTTTATTGGCTATCGGAGGACATCAAACTAGCAAAAATTATAAGGGGAATTCACATCTAGGAATCAATATGTCTTAAACAAATTGACGACAACAGATTTCTCTTTGATATATTATTACCTGCTAGGAACCTACCTACTACTTTAAATATGTTTTTTCTTGGTGTTTTTGAGCTTTTGCGGAATTTAATAAAAAAATTAAAGCACAAATATTCCCTTTTTTTTAAATAATAACAAACGCTGCAAACAACCTGAAAATATTTGAAAAACTGTGCAATGATAGAGGACTATCAGCGGAGATGAGCCCACGATGTCTCTTTTTCTTCAATTTAGAATATAAGGATATTATGGCGATCCAAAATGTATTTAAAAAAGACTACTAGTTGTTATTTATTCTTGGGAAATCAACAGTTGAATATTATAATTTATTACATAATAAGAAAAATATTACCATTTATAAATTCCCCCATTGTGTTAAATTAACAGAACAGAGTTATAATATAAAACAAAAAAACATTATAATAAAACAGATTGTACATAAAACGAATTAAATTTATAGTAGAATTATAAAAAAACAACAACAGAAAAGTTACTCATGACATGACACGTCAGAAAAAACTCTTTTATGGAATTTTTATATTTATTCATCTCGCAACTGAAAATGTCCGTTCTTTATATAACAATTGTAATTATTACATATTCGGTTAACACAAGAATTTTATTTTCTTTGATGCACTTTGAATGCTACATAGGTTAATAAGTATATGTAGTTAATTGCAAGCTATACGTCTTAGTAGTAATTCACGAGTCATAAATATTAGTTATGAATATATTTTTAATAAAATGACAGGGTTTTAAGTCACTGCTTATAGGCATATAAACGTTAAGTCACTAGCTGTACGTCTTGTGCGTAAGCAACCAGATATAAGTCTCTGTAATTAGTTAGTAGTGATAAATCTTAGTTAAGTTGTAAAGGACACTTGAGGTAAATTTCCCATGAAAACATAATAATTATTTTTTTATTAAAATGTTCCCAACACCTGTTCTATAATGAAGATACCAAACCAGGATCCGAAAATTTCTTCAAAAAAGAAGTAAAATTGTGAAAAAAATAATAGATTCCTGATTTAATATTCAATAAAAAATATTAATTGTGTTTCTGCCCTTCATTTCTTCGACCGATCATTCTTCGAATAGTTAAACATCATTTTATTCACTTCAACTCTATGGGAATGCGGTTCATCCCTTGATAAGAGACTACAAGATCAGAACAACAATAATTGTTTTGCTATAACTTGTCATTGGTATTTCATGTATAAGTTATGTATGAACCAATGTCATGGAATTCCTTCCAGCCTTATTGGTTTGCATGCATCATCGATGAATCATTAAATACCTACACGAGAGTGACTTAGATCCTTAGTTTCTTGTTATCGAACATCTGTGTTACATAGGAGGCCTGGTTACCAAACTGAACTGCGCTTATGTGATACCGAGCTAGAACTGCCCGGATCCATTGGAAATATGCCATCCTCAATTTAAAGTATCATTGGGAGGTTGAAAGAAGTGTGGATGGAAAAGAGATGGGAGGCTTGGCGGAAGGACATTTTAATAATCTTTTCGATTCTTAATGATGATCCATCGCCAGGATAATACTAACGGCCGTTGTTCCCAAACCTACTGATCAACAGTTGAGCCGAAACTTTGGCTTAACTTTGCTGCTCAAACGCACAACTACGCTATTGTGAAAAGCGTCAACAGAGTGAAAAATATTCGTGACGCCAAGACAAGGTGCCATTAAAGTCAAGCGAACAATTTATTTTAAACATTTTACAAATGTAAAAAATATAAAAAATATCGGTTTATGTATTACATTATTTCAAGAATATTATATGAATTAATAATAAACACAATAGTTGATTCGTAAATATTAATTTTACATTGGAAGTTTTAACTTCGATGTCATTTTATTGTCTATGAAAGTGGGAGGGTCCAATTAAACTAATCAACGGTAAAAATGTTTGGAAACAGGCGAATCCGTTCCTAAACAAATTATTTGACTGATCGGAGCCTGAGATTGATCGTTCGAAAAGTTGGGAACAACGCCCGTAAGACCGTCTTCAACTCGAAAGCGATGTGCAAATATCCAATATTTCTATTAATTTAATTTCTTTACGTGAATAAAATTATGAAAATTAAATACATTTTAACCTTGGAAGGATTTGAACCTGCGACCTCTAGGTTCAGAGCCAATGAGTTTAACGCTATGTCACAGTCATACCTTCTTACCTTGAGGTGATTTTTCTCAAACACAAAGCTGTATATTTTCCCTAATCTCAAAATGACATGCTTTACCCACGAGTAAATTTTGATGTTTAAGTTAACCCAATGATGTAACAGAACAACAATTTTAGGATTATTTAAGATTTCTCTGGTAGGTAAGTAAGAAGTTTGTCAACCGCGCAGTAACAATCAAATACATATAATATTGTTATATTATTTACCTTTGCCATAGCTTACCCCAAGTGATTCCCTACGCTTGGAGATTTAGCAAGGGTGCCTGGGTTCTTCGGGTGAGGCATGTTCAGGAAGCGCCTGCACACCAGCTGCGTGGCGTGCTGGATCGGGAGGCTGGTTTGGGAAGACCCTTTGACCTCTCCAACTGTTTTCTCTTAACCCTAAATCCCTAGATTCTTACCCACTTATCATATATTTTTCTTTCCCAGAACTTCCTCTCCTTCCTTTCCTTAAAAGACCCTCCACATAATACCCCAAAGATGACATAGGACCTGAAGGAAATTATTTTCTCCGAGGCGTCCTGTGTGGGGTGAAGGGAAAAAAAAAATTACCACTCAGGTCTAGACAAAATATATCACGTCGCTAAATATTTCAGCTTGAGATATTCAATTTCATATGGATTTGCTATTATCCTAGTATCCCAAACAAAAAAAAAAATTTTTGAGTGCAGGTGAAAGATTCATTCAGATTTTAATATTAAAAATGGACACATGCAATTAAAAACTCCGTGATTTTGAAACGTTTTATGAGAACGTATCATTCAGTGAGAGATATGACACTACGTGATCGGTGTGGTTTTAGTATCGCTAAGCTAATGTATAATAATCATGAACATGTCGGGAAAAGAACCCAGCAGTTGACGACACATAAACATAGAAAATAGTTTTGTTGAGTATAGTATGGCCCTGAGGCCGGTATGACCATAGTCACCTTGTTTAACTTAGCCTTAGAATGATAGTAGCACAAGTAATGACATAAAAATAACATAACCCATAAATTATTTAATTTTTTTTCTAAAAATACGCACTCTGCTTCAAATTCTAATGAGGAAAGCTTTTGAAGAAAACTTAAATTAATTGAGATATTTTCTGTGAAGCAGACGATCGTTATATGATATCTGACGTATCAAAAAAACTCTCAATTAGATAGTTCAGTCATCATGAAATCAACACAACCTTCTCTGTTTGAATTTCTATTCAACCATGTTCAGTTTGTAAAGCATATCCACTAAAAATAGCGATGGAACTTTGAAATTTCTTTTCCTTTCATTGTCAGAAAAGTAAGACAAACAACCCTGTATTGTTAAATAAGAAGAAAGTGAAGTCTTGGGAACACCAAACCATATCGAGCACGCCTAATTATAGCTAATTTTAACCAAAACTAAACGCCGAAAACCACAATAATTTTACTAACTATTATTCTGAAATTCCGGTCTTAGGAGGACTAATGCGTGCAACATCACTTCTACATACATAAGAACAAATTTCACCACAATCTATAGATGCACGGAGAAAAATGAGTATTTCTAAATAATTAAGAATCTCTTCAAATTATTCATAATCCGGTTAAAAGTCGGAATCCAGGCCCTTAAATAATGAATTCATAGGTTTCCTGATAAAATTTTAGTAAAATACGTATGTATTATCACGATGTCGGAATACATATATTATAAAAGCAAATGCAGATGCATGAACATGAGTTCCGATTTAATAGCATTTTACTAAAATTTTACCAAGAAACGGCCTGTAATCCCGTTTTTAACCGGATTACGATTCTTAATAAATTTGTAATGCTCATTTTTCTCCGAGTGTCCCGTTGATGGACACAAGTGTCCGAACGTTGTCTAAAGAAGGAGAAAGCGCAACACGGCATAGTAACTTAAAAAATATAATCGCGATAATTCTTTTGACCGTGAAAATCTCAAACCATATCTGATGAAGAAAGCGTATTGAACATTCAAATTTTTGCTTTCCTTTTTTTGTCAGAAGTGTCTAATGCAAATTCAATATTAATAAACCTTGCAGATTTTTTTCGGTATTGCAAATAGAGACACGTGTGTATTTATAAATAAGTGAAATTATTCCATTACAATACAAGCCTTTCCAAAGTCACCCAAAGAAGAATGCCCTAGAGCCTAGACAACATCTGCAGGCACTGCAGGCTGACTACCGCCCTACAAGGAGTTGCCAGATATGGGCCGGGTTCAACACACGGGTTATTCTACGAGTACGGCTCGAGGATTGCGGATTGTGGACACCACTGTTGTTTCTATGGAAATCCGACATTATTTTAAAACAAATATATCTCCATTGTTTCGTTATACAGACGCATTGCGATAAGCGGTATGGTGCTGCATTTCAATAAGAAGCGTTTAGTTGATATTTTTTTTCGGATTGATAATTAAGGATTTTATTAATTGCACAGTAAAAGTTATTGGATCGAAAAAAAATATGCACCCCTTTCTTTGATAAAGTTATGAAAAAACTCTGGAGACTGATGCACTTATTTCTTAATCATATTGTAAGGTTCAAGAATCACTTATCTGGAAGAGTAGCCTTCTAATGTACGGCAGTCATCAAAATTCTTTGCTTTACTCTGGTTCGCAGCATTCTCGAGAGAAGCTCGGTAATGTGAGGCCCTAAAGATACCCTGTACTCAAATGATATGGAAAATGTGCAAAAAGTTTATACGATACCTTTACGTGCGACAGTTTTGGTATTACGCTCTGTTGACTTTCTCGCTGGAATGCCAGGACTGATCATGAGACGCCGGGAGAAAAAAATGCGATGATGTTAATGGCACATAAGCTGATCAATGAATACATTTGCAATCCTGAAGTTCTGGGACGTAGTTCGTTTTATGTCCTCTATAATTTCATAAGAGCTAGGCAGCACAGGCTTTTCATTTTTCAAAGAACCAGGACCAACCTACCAATGATCTTGCCTCTGGGGAGAATGACTACGTTTTTCTTCTGAAATTGATATTTTTCAGTCAAAACTCAGTGTATACACAATAAGAATAATTGTTGTTTTCCCACGGGCTGCATCGCAACAGATATAATTAATGTACTATTGTACTTCTGTCATTAATTGTAAATTATGTGTAATGTTACTGAAATCACTGTTTTTCACAATAAACAAGAAATGAAAAATCTATTAAATGCTACTTTCAATCCCCTCTACTAATATTTCCGTTTTTCATCTATTGAACATATTAATTTATCCCTTTCTTATAATGGCGGTGTAAATATAACGCATGGGCGTAAAGTCGGAACAGTGAAAAACTTGACTTATTACCACGACGGCGTTTGAAGAAGGCCGGCTTCACCATACCAAAGTTGAACCGGCGTAAAAGAGTATATTTAGTAAGACGGTTAGGGCTTTACTTATAAACATGTTTTTTTTTTACATAAGCTCGACACAAGGAAAAAAATCCCTCAGGGCCTATGTCATCTTTGGAATTCCGTGTAGAGGGTCTTTTTAGGGAAAGAAAGAGAGGAAATTCTGGGAAGGAAAAAGGTATAAGGGGTGGGTAGGAATCTGGGGTCAATGTGTCCAGAAGTGACAAACGTATTAATCCATCCCCCCCCTACTGCGGTGTAATGCGTTAGGTCGATAAAGTCATAGGTGGGCGGACGCCAAGACCTAGACAAACCCCACCCCTTAAACCCGGGCACCTCAACACAACTTGGGAGGCGAACCAACACCTCTGCCATAGGTCACCCAAGTGGTTCGCTACGTTTGGTGATTTAGCAGGGGTTCCCGGGTACATCGGGTGAGGTGTGTTCAGGATGCGCCTTCCTACCAGCTGCGTGGCGTGCCAGATCAGGGAAGGCTGGTTTGGTGAGACCCTTTGACCTCTCCAAATAGTCTCTCGACCCATCGCCTTGCGCCGCAGTGGGAGGTATACATTCACATGTTCGTCACTCCCGGACACAATAATCCCTAGATTCCTAAATAACCCTCATATCCTTTACCTTCCCAGAACTTCCCTTCCTTCCATTCATCCTCTAAGAAAGTCTCTCCACACAGCATCCTAAAACATGACATAGGCCCTGGGGAAAATTATTTTCTTCAGAGCCTCCTGCTGAAAGCCTTCTCTGAAAGTCACCAAAATTCGCAAATCACTTGGAGTGATTGGTACCGATACCCGCCTCCCAAAATGTGTAACAGTAGTATAAAATTTAGAACACTTTATTAGTAAAGGAGTTAGTTTTCACCATCATTGTTATTATTATTAACTGCTTTAAATAATCGGAATTCCAGTAGAAGATAATGTTTCTATTAGAAATAACGATATGATAAACAAGAGTTAACGCTGACATTTGATTGGTGCAAATCATTTTGGTAATGATTTTCCACTGAGTGATCTGCAGCTTACTTCACGATGGTTGTGCTAACACAGGAAATAATTTAAAACCAAGTAATTAATAAAAACAATGCGGTGAAGGTCAGAGTATTATAATTATAAGTGTTGCTGTGACCAGTGACTGCAAGGGAACTAATTGCTAGGTTAATAATAACTAGAGTACAGAGCCAATTAAGCCCTCTGGTTTTCAATATGTTTAATAATTATGGGCTGCTGATTTTAGAAAAAAATATTGACTTCTAAAAATTCACACAATGAGACATGAGATGTATGGAAAAATTATTGAATTTTTACATGAACTGTTGCATAGTGAAATCATTGTATTGCTAAAAGCTCTAATTTAGACGAGCACTTTGTCATTTTGTTGTCTCGGCAGTTACCAGAGAGGGCGGTGCATTGCGCTGTAAATAAGGGGGATCGGAGACGAGAGAGAAGAACACCAAACACCGAACAGTGAACACTGGCAGAGCTGTGGAAGTGTGGACAGTGTGCATACAACGGGCCCAACTAGCAGACTGTTCTGCCCTGGCATTGGGCAGACTGCTTGGCGGCTGGGGCCAGAAAAATATGCAGCGGAAATAACGTGATGCATCACCGTGAAACAATGTGTTCTCCGCGAGATGGGATGCTGCCGAGATATTTTTGTCAAAGCAATGATCTATTGCAAAGGTTACTAGGCAAAAAGAAAAAATGTCCCATTTTTTTAACCGTAATGTTTCCTATTATTAAAGCAATCAAGTCGTGTAATTAAAATAAAAACTCAATCATTAAAATCATCGTTTCTAATGTCATTCGATTCCTGGGAAAAGGCTTTTTGCAAGGAGTGGCCGGGCCTTCCTTGGACAGAGCAGGACGCTTGGAGGCGCCTCTCGTCAAATGGTGACAAGGGGTCATTGATGTATTATACTTTAGTCAATGTAGATGATGATGATCATGGTGAAAGCTATTTCAAGAAGCCTTACGATCGTGAATGGTGGCCTTCTACAGTAACACTAAGAGTAACTTCCACTCTGAAACAACTTGCATATAAATTTAAACAAACTGATTTCGGACGTAAGATTCGAATCAACATCATTCGTGAGTACATAATATTCTAAAACTGAAAAAGTCATAATTCTTATTTTAGGTACATAAGTAGCGTAACGTTGTTGATTATTCCGATGTAACGTTCATGCGGACTGGCGGAGCAAAACGGTACTATCTAACACGGCTACCATCACAGGATTGACCGGACACGGAACAAACAAACACATTTACAGAAATTAAGGCAAAATTCAACTTCACAATTTATGTGTGTTTATCTTTATTTTGATTTTATTTTTAGTTAATTAAAATAATTATTTAACCCCGTGATTTTGCACGAGTCTTCCAGAACCAATGAGGTTACTGGGCTGCCAAACATAAAACAGTAAAAATAAAATAACATAAATTTTATTTTAAACTGGAGGTTTGGTTCCTACCGAGAATTTCCCGAGTACTTGAAAAGCTTCTTAACGTAATAATCACCATTATAATGAAACCTCCTAACACTGAACGTAAATGATTTTGCTTACAAAACCTTTATAAGCAAGTGGTGGGTCGTGGGACGCCAGAGTCCATATAATTTGCTTTTCACGTTATTATGTCTCTCAGAAGAATTAAAAATATACTCTGTCCCCTCCGATTCTACACTGCTTATAAATAGCTGGCGAAATCATATCATTAGTTCCGTGAATCAATGCAAAGGGCGAAGCGACTTCTAGAATTTTTCAACTGGCAATTCGAAACGAACAGCTAAAGTATGTTTTTTCTCACCTAAAGGTCTCGACTATAATTATTACTATATGCGTTTGATAAGTCCTGTCCTTGAAATCTGCAATACCTATCCTCTTGAGCGCCCTTAAGCCCCAACATACCCAATTTATAACAAGTTTCTCGTTAACTCTTAAGTTAAAAAAATATATATGTTATTTTAAAGATAATATCTATACATTTGTTATGCCAAAACGTTAATTATATGTAATTCCCTTGAAAGAAAAAAAATTACGTTTTGTTCTGTTATTATATGCATGAAAAAAATCACAGTGCATCTTTAAATACAACTAAAGCATTTGTCGAGAGATTTTCGCTCTATTTTGAAATAAAGCAAAAATTGAATAATTTAAATTTTTCAATTAATACACTATTTTTAATTAATTTTATATTTTCGTTTGAACGAGTCGTGTTTTATTAAATATTTTTAACATTTTCGCCAAATTATTATCGTTTTATTAATATTAGCGCGCTCCCTCTAACATTCGTACTTACATATCTCCCTTTCAAACTTAAGTAAGGTGATTGTTTGCATAAATCATTTCAGCAAACTTTACAATATGGCATTTTTTAACATATTTAACTTGTGGCCGCTTTGAGAAAATCTTCAACTCCGGGCATCTCCAGGTTAATGAAGACCTACTCTTCTTCGTTTTACCACTCAAAGATGAACGAGGTTCAAGGCCTACATACATCTGGCCATTAAATTAGTAATTTCCTCCGGATGTATCTTGTATCAACATACAAATAGTATGTAGAAAGAGATCCATGCGTGTCCTTGTGAAAAGCGCGTCAACCGTCCTTCGCGCGGTTTATCTACCACTTTACACGAGGATGGTGCATTAGCCATCATTCTAACTCATGTAATTAAAAAAATAAATTCACGGGAAGACAATTTAAAATTAAAGTACACCTTAACCACGGCCGGCGTGGTCTAGTGGTATACGCTTTTGACTACAGATCCGAAGGTCGCGGGTTCGAACCCGGCGTGCGCAAATAAATTTTATTTAATTAATTTGTGTTATTTCACAATTAATTAATTTAAAATAATATATAGTATATTTGCGGCACGTTCCAGAGTGGAAGATACTACCAGTATCGCCCTGGTGTAAGACCACCATTCAGAATTGAAACGTTGCTTGAAATGGCTTTAGCCGTGTTTGGTGACCAGATCTGAATAGCCAGGTACTTCCCCACCATCCTCTTCCCCATCTCCCTCCCCTCCCCAATACCCTCAGCCTCACAACATACCCCAATTGGGGATGCCATAGTCTCACTGGCTCCAGACGGGAGCAGTTGGGACTCTTGTGCGGTATTACTGTAAAAAAAAAAAAACCAATATTACGATTCAAACTTAGATACAAAGATAAGGCTTACTTTGTAAAGGGATTCGATTTTAAACGATTTGTTATCATATGTGCGGGTAATGGTTGGTAGAGACAATGAAATACGTTATGTACTAGGTATCGCTGTCTTTATTGTGTGGTCAGTACTATTACGTTGGGATGCATGTCAGCTAGGTCACATAACGTCGGGATGTGGATCTGTGTTCAGTGATGTTGTGATCAGCTGGTGCTCAAAATCACGGCTCTTCCTGATCATTCCGAGAGATGTTGGACACCGTGGGTGGTGGAGATAAACGGTGGTGTGTTCCGTAGTGTGGTCGCAGCAATAGCTCGACACCGACGAGGCTGGTACCGAAGAGCGGAGATGCGCGTGTCTCCGGTCGCAAGTGGCGGAGTGTTTTGACTTATATAGCTATATTTGAGTACTAGACTAGACTGGGTAGACGCGGCGTGTATATAGGCGCGCGGCTTAGTCGAGCGCTCCCGCCCGTTCTAGACACTGGAAAAGCTAGCGAAATCTCATTGCAAATCGCAATGTTTCCAGGCTCACGGCCGAACTATAGTTATTTCAATGTTTCGCTACATTTATAAACGAATAAAAACACCGGTTAAAAATTACGCTTCCTGATATCAATAAATCTAACTCACTTAGGGTGTATTTCACCATCCTCTTAATTGTTATGAAAATCGATGTTATGTTTATTTATTTATAAAATCCTAGTTACCCATTCGGTACACGAAACCACGAATATTGACGATATATCGGATAAGTTAGCCGAGTTTTCTACCTATTGCGAGTTTGATTATTTTGCCAGCTTGTCAAGAGGATGAATACGATTTCATCTTACGATGATCTTAAAGTCGATTTTGATCGTTGTTGTTACAGTGGGAGAAACAACAAATATTTTCTGGTCACCTCAGCGAAAAAAATGTAATGATCAAATTTAAGATTCGAATCACATCAAATTATTATCAGACTAGGTACCACTACTTCTTTAGCAAAAATTAAAAATAAGTATTTGTACAAAATATGAAAGACAATATTCTAGAAGGCCTTTTTTCATGCAGTATGTATTCTCGCATTTTAAAGTGGTACTAACCCGAAGGATTATTTTAATACTTCGCATATCATAAATCAATAGGACAATCAAATGGATTGGATTAATATTAATCAAATTGGGGGCATTGTGGGAGGCTCTTTAATCAATTCTAAATACTTGCGTGGGAGGAAAGGGTGTTAATTAACAACAGGAAAACTTTAACATATTATTAGTAGACCGGCGCCACGGAGCGTGAACTTCTGATTTGCATATTTTTTGTGGAGGTTTCTGCTTTTGCCGAGAGAGATAAAATCCACGGGATAGTAGTTGATAAAATCTATTATCATCGGTCCATGGTCTTCCTAAGGCTTTGTCTACTTCTCTGGCCGTTTTGTGTAACGTAATTTAACTTAACGTTTATAATACATCATAATTCACTTCGATTCCATTGAATTTTGTTTAAAGATATAAATTAACTATAATCTCGGTCTACCTAGAGAAACTATTAATCACAAACACTTTAAAGAATTAAAATAATTAAACCAATTATTATGCTTGCCTGAAATATCCATACAAATTAAAATATCTCCCGAGTAAAAATAAATGCCGCCGACGGAAATTATTGCTTATTATATTTATTTTTGTAGGAAGACTTTGTTAGTGCTGAAATTCCCACTAGGCGTCGAGACATATTATATCTACAATTTGTTGGTGAAATATTTTGACATTTCAGGCGAGTAATTATTATTGCTAAAAAATCTTGTCTTATGAACATTAGTTTATCATTAAAAATAATTTAAACTCTCAGATAGAAGACATGTTTCCTTTATGTATGAATTGAGATTTTCACGGCCAAAAGTATTATAATGATTTGTTTTTGGGGTATTATGCCGTGTTGCGCTACCTCTTTCTTTAGCCAACGTTTCGGAGAGCATTGCAGTGTCCATAATCAGAGCAAATGTGTCCGAAACGTTACGTAGCAAAAACAAATCACCATAATGTTTCCTTTATGACTTTTATTTGTAAAATTGTTAATGAAATTATAGACAGCCCTGATTTACTGACCTTCAACGTACCAAATAGAACAAGTCGATCGAATATTATTTTTAATTGCAACACCAATATCAGGACTGAGTCATTTAGATACTCGCTTGCACCTAGATTGCATGCAGTTGGCAATACTTTCGCAGAAATTGTAGATGTGTTCAACTGCGAGCAATATATTAACAAGAAGGCTATAATAAATGAATAATAATAATTAAGGCTAGCATAATACATAATACATCTGCACTGGTGGTGAATAATTTTAATAGAAAATTTTTCTTCATGATTACTTTTCCACTTAATTATTATGTATATCACATGTTTGTAAAAGCCCGTATGGGCGTATAATATTAATAAATATTTTTAAGCTTTTGTTAATTGTTTAGTTTTGGCTTTCTATTTAATACTTCATACAAGTACCAACTAAAAGCAAAGAGGACTATTTTAAACTGCCTTTTGTTTTATCATTATTTGTATTTGTTTGCTTAGTACATTGACCATTTATTAAAATAATAAAATCCCTAATTACGAATAACACGATGATTTTTGACACTCCCTACTCCCATAAATAAAAGGTTAAATAATGTAACATATGCAATGATGAGGACTCAACCAGCGGAGGATTGAACCCGAGAATTCAGGGTGCGAACCTGAGACTATGGACTTCTCGGACAAGCCGGTTATTTAAATCCTTCGCCACTAGGTATTTCTTACGAGCACATCTGACCAATGTGGTTATATATTAAATAAAAATTCCAACATCCCTAAAATATTTGTAAATTATCCGAAGTTTTAAAATTGGCTGACTCTTCTTACTATTTTCCACAAGTTAAAAAGGTATAAATGTGCCACATCTAGCACTGGCACCACTGGCTAGCTCTAACTCTATTGGCAGCGCTATATTAGTGCCAGCTTGGTAGAATCGCCAATCGGAAGACTCCGTCCGAGCTGAAGGCGTCTTCACATGATATGAACGCCGTGTTGTTCACATTGAAAGCGTCGATTATCACCCTACCGTCGCCGCGACGCTTGCCGCGTGCACGTTTTTACTTTTCTTCTGGCTTATTCGAAAGAACGTTATAAAAATAAAAGCTTGTGCCGATACACATACTACTTCCTTTTGACTAATAAATAAAATAAAAATACATTCCATGGCATCTCAAATTCAAATACAGCTTATTGATATAAGTATGAATTATTTTTCCGATTTCGAAATGAAATTTAGTTCAAAACCCCAAAAAGTTGTGTACATCTCAAAATAAAACAATTTATTCTTTGCGTACGTCAACTAGTTTCGACACTTCCTGTGTCATCATCAATGTACACAGAATAAAAATAATTATGAATCTATGTAAAATACATTTTTTTGTAACAGCAGTTTTATATGAAACAAATATTAATGGAATTTATTGCTTGTGTGTTCATTTCGCAAACATGTAATTCCATTAATAATAAAAACAAGGTCATATTTAATCATGTTCTAATGAATTCGTTATTTTTAGATACGTTAGCTGTTACGAAAAGGATTTTGGTAAAAGTAATGTCACTAATACTTTATAATAGTATTTATTATTATTATTTTTGTGATATTTTTTGTCAATAGGTATTTATTAGTAAATTAGCTACTATTGCCCTCTGCAGGTGTAATTCTTAGTTTTTTAGGTTTTGAACTTGACTAAATCAGGTATTTTTTCAGTTGGTTAAGTAGATTTCTACCAAATCATTTTGTCTTCATTTGAGCAACCTTAAGTCATCTTTTTAATAAAAGAGTTAGGATTGTCAAA
This sequence comes from Hesperophylax magnus, assembly GCA_026573805.1. NCBI lineage: Eukaryota > Metazoa > Arthropoda > Insecta > Trichoptera > Limnephilidae > Hesperophylax > Hesperophylax magnus. Next base: position 1,655,552 of record JAIUSX010000977.1, on the reverse strand, counting down.
ATTTGCTTTTTATTTGATGTATATTGAAAATAATGATGAAATCGTGCTATAAACAAAGTTTGTTATTTAAATTACTTAACTATAATTTCAGCATCCCACACTGATCTACATATAAAAAAAACAATAAAAATATATCCAAAAAAATATATTATAATAATAAATAGCCCCAACCATACGAATAAGAGAATTACAATAACGCCACACAATGATTTTATTTGAAAAAAATTCTTAACACCGGTTTTAATCTAAATACAAAGTTTAAAATATTTAATTATGCTATTTAATAAGAAATAAAATAAGTATTCATATATAAATGTTATGTAATTTTATCACCTGGTTGAGAATAAAGCTGCTGACTAACGCGAACTTATACTTAACGCGATCGAACGATGCTTTCAGAGATCTAGACATCAAAAGATGTCTAGATCTCTGAAAGCATCTAGTTTTGATTAGAACAGATTTTTTACTCCTTCCCAAGAACTTTTATAATATCACGCCCAATGGGCAATTCGGGGGTGTTATACATATCGTGAGCTTAGTTTATTATTGGGATAACTTATATTATTGGGACATAAAAGCTCTTGTTACGAGGTTGTTGGCTTAATAGGTATTTAAACTTAAAGAATAAAAACACTTCTAAATATCATTAATAATTCGTTAAACAAAATCAGTTGTCTGTAATGATTTGAGTTAGTCATTCCAGGGTGAATCAAATTCCCTTTGAATTTAAGTGCCTTTTTCAAAATTGGAACTGTTTGTGAGAAGAATAATTCAGACAAACTATAAAGAAAATGCTTTTTATCAGATTTTATTTATTTACTTATTATGAGTTTATTTATTACACTGTTATACGTGGTGGAATTATATAGTATTAAAATAGAAAATAAAACATTTTTTAACTTATTTCCACTTGTTTATTTTACCAGTACCGGTTTCGTCCTATTATGGACATCTTCAGGCTGGCAATTAATTTATTGAATTGCCAGCCTGAAGATGTCCATAATAGGACGAAACCGGTACTGGTAAAATAAACAAGTGGAAATAATATTTTTTTTTAAAGCAATAATTGTTCGCCTGAAACACTCATCCACATTGAAAAATCTCCTGATAAAAGATACATGACGCCAACGGGACTCGAACCCGTGTCCCTTCGATTTCCGGTCGACAGCTCTGACCACTGAGCTATGGAGGCTTATCTCTTACCCGCGAAATTGTTCAATATATGCTAGTGTTTCATTCAACAATTACTGCTTGTTACATTTTTTCACCTGAAAACAACCAACTTTATTTTATATGAGAAAGGCATTGTAAGTGCTAAATCTCTCACTAGATGGCGTTGAGACAAATTGTCTACATTATTAGGTGAAATACTTGAACTTGTCAAATATTAATTATTAGTGGAAATAAGTTAAAAAATGTTTTATTTTCTATTTTAATATTTACTTATTGTTTCTTTACGTTTCTTTACATTTCATCTTTTTTTAACCTTAGTTAATTAGTAAGTATTTATATGTATTTGAAACGTGCGCTTCTTTTATAAAAATTTTTATAGAGAATTTTATAAGTTCTATAAATTTTATAAGAGAATTAGTGATTTTTCAAATATAGGGCTGTTCATTTGAAATGTTACTTTCTCACCGTCTTCTTACCTTCTAAATCTTTTTATACATGGTGTCCGAAAATTCGTAGTAAAAGAAAAAAACTGCTGAATTAACATCACAAACCGATTTTTTTCTTATCTCAGCATTTCGGAGTCAATTTACTCGAAAACGAGAGCCCTTATCAAAAAAAAATATGTTACAAAATCAACTCCAAATTTCATGTAGATTCTCCAGTTTTCCGCTTCTGTAGAAGTAAGTACTCGTAGTAACGAGTTTCCAGACACACTTTATAATGAGGAGTGTCTGTGGCAGGCGAGCACCGGGCGAAAACCGAACGGGCATGAAATTTTGCACACTTGAACGTCTAAACAAGAAAAATGTCACTGTCTATTTGGAATTTCCTAAAACAATACGTAAGGCGCTTGCAACGCCGGACCATCCGGTAGTTATATTATATAGTTAATTGACAAGATGTGTTTTTGAAAGACAGTGATTCTGAGATAAATATTTTTTTAATACATTCAGCTTCACAATTCCAACAATAACCCGTGATTTTTAGCGGGTCTGCACTAGTAGCTATAGTATATTTGCGGCTTATTCCAGAGTAGAAGAAACTACCAGTATCGCCACCTTTCAGAAATGAAAAGTTGCTTGGAACATTGGCCAGATCTGAAAAGTCAGGTAGTCCCCCACCTACCTCTTTCCCCTTCTCCTTGATTACCCCACTAACTTCCGTTTCATAACGTAACCCAATGGGGATGCCATAGTATCCCTCCAGGAGATTGGGAGCAGCTTAGGCTTTTGTGCGGTGTTCAAAAACAGACTTTCTGCACTTATAAAATAACTTTTATAAGTAATAATAAATTAACCCACTTCCCGATATCCGACCGAGCTGAAACTCCGCAAAAACAGGCGTTGTCGATAATAATTCATTATATCAACAATCATTGGTGGCAATCACGCATGCACACGTGGACGTATATGAATTTTTCTGAAATTGGAAGACATTACAGCAGTTAATATTTGAAATAAATGTCGGTTCTACCCAATTGGGATCTGGCGAAAACACTGAAAATGAGCAATATCTATATATTTTTTAATTTAAAAAATATTTACTGTATGTGAGTAAATCCATTACAATCAAACCGGATAACTCATCAAAATGCCAATCCAACACACCTATAAAAAGTGTTATAGATCCATTACAATCAAACCTATGGTGACCGGATAACTCATCAAAATGACAATCCAACACGCCTATAAAAAGTGTTATAGATCCATTACAATCAAACCTATGGTGACCGGATAACTCATCAAAATGACAATCCAACACACCTATAAAAAGTGTTATAGATCCATTACAATCAAACCTATGGTGACCGGATAACTCATCAAAATGACAATCCAACACACCTATAAAAAGTGTTATAGATCCATTACAATCAAACCTATGGTGACCGGATAACTCATCAAAATGACAATCCAACACACCTATAAAAAGTATTATTATGTTATAAAATAACACGGTATTATGTTATAACATAACATAATAACACTTTTTGTATTATGTTATAGCATAACATAAGAAAACTTTTTGTATTATGTTATAACATAACATAATAACACTTTTTGTATTATGTTTTAACATAACATTATAAAACTTTTTGCATTATGTTATAACATAACATAATAACCCTTTTTGTATTATGTTATAACATAATATAATAACACCTACGTTATGTTACACTTTTTGTAGGTGTGTTGAATTGTCATTTTGAGGCGTTATCATGGAACCCAAACTTATACATTCCTTAGTAATTGCAAAATTAATTTGTGGCACCATCTTTATAGTGGTTAAAACAAAGTGTATTATTATTAAGTCGGTTTTTAATGCAAAACCTCAAACTTCATAGCCAATGTTGTTAAAAAGTCGATGTTACAGAATCCAAATCAAATTCTACCAAAGTAAATACCTACTCGTAAATTGTTAACATGTAACGATGAAAACCTGGCTCAACCAAGATAAACTGTCAGTTATCGCGATATCAACATGAGAACGCAATCAATGGGCAATTGTGTGAAGATTTATTGAATTGGAAAAGAGAGAGATCAAATGTCAGGTCATCGGAATATCAATTTCTTGTTAAAATAATGCGCGTTATTTTCCTTAAATAATTTTAATTAATTATTAATTATTTTCCTTACGAGAAGTTCATTTTTCCGTCGGTGAGAACAAAACAAATTATATAATTGAAAAAAGTTCTTTGTTTAAAACCATTTTATTTGATTTATACACGTCGACCGGTTTCGGTTGAACAATAAACATATAAACTGAATTATAGTACAGAGGAAGATTATCAGGTAGACAAAAGAGACAAAGAGGCTGGTAGAGTCTAGGTAAAGGGTTGGGTTTGAAGGGTGGTGGTTAAACAGGGAGAAAGGGAACAACTTTGAAATCGGACTGTCGGTTAATTTCAACCGTTTGTATTAAATTTTCACAATTAGCATTATTTTAATTTTAAATTGATATTTCTAATGCTTCTTAATTATTAAGGCGTATTCCTATTTTATTTTTATGATATACTTGGATTTCTGTATTTTTATTAAACGTATGTTTAATATAAATTATTAACTTATCTTGAGTTATTTGTTATGTTGGACCCTGTGCTATCTGCCTACCTGTAAGAATGAGAAAATATTGATTTCCTGCTATTATTAAAATTTAAGCAGGATATTAATTAATTTTTATATCCGAGACCTAAATAAATCTTTTTTTATATAAGGATGCCACTAACCCAAAAATGATACGTTAATTTATGAAAATTAACGATAAATTCAAATATATATATTAATATTACCATTTAAGAACGCCATCGTATAATTGACGGCATCCGTTTGTTAACACGTATCTGGAGATGTTTATTAGCGGTTGCAGCGCCATACCCATTAAACTAGGTACTTAGATATAAGGTAGAAATCCTTTTACAGAACAAATAAAACTATATCAGCCTGATGAAATATAATCACTTGAATCTCGAGGTATTTGTTAACAATAGTTAAATTTGAATAAATCCAAAATACTTTTTTTTCTTAAAATTCTTCTTCGGGGACCGCGGATCTTTCGAAACCGAAACATAAACATCATTCACACTTTTAACACATTCACACCAAAATAAAGGATAATTACAATCAAAAGGAAACAACCAATCCCTTTTTTTAAATCTTGCTCAGTTCATTCACAGTGACTTTTTGATGTCGACGATTAAACTGTGAGGTGGATTTGTTCCGCTGGGTGTGATCCGTAGGAAACAATTTAAAAAAAGAATAAAAGAAAGAACGCGTTCCAAATACAAAAAGGAGGGAAGTAACGACTGGGTTTGTGTTTTCGCGGGCATTTTAGATAAGGACAAGATAGGTGACAAAACGATGGAGGTTCTTCATTCAGGACCGAAATCTCGCTATTTTTAAACAAAATAATGTATTTAATATTTTCTAAAGATTGTTTTTATTCGTTTTTGCACTTGATTGTATCCAGTTTTAGGTTAAACCAATAACTTATAAATATATTTCTTATTAAAATTTACTCCCACCGTGGTTTTTAAGTTGCATTAATTGTACACGACACGACTTTCAGATGGTGATTATAGTTTTAAACCTAGGTATAAATAAATATTAGTCTAATTTTGGTAGTTCTATGCTTAATAATATTTTTACAAAGTGATATAATCATTTTTTATAATAACGATAAAATAGTAAAAGTTCCGCTATTTACCGTCAATTTTAAGAGAGATAGATGTATCGTCTTACATTACAAAATGTAAATTAACAACTTATGTACAAAAATTTTCCAATTTGCTTTATTTTTTTTTTTTTTTCCAAATATTGCAATAGTTTTAAAAGTGGAGAAAACTGCTGAATAAAGATGTGTATGTGTTAATGTATCCTTTGTTAAAATTCACCATGTGCTAAAAAATTTAAACATTCTGGTTTAAAAATTATGTTGATTGTAAGAAAAGTATATGGAATATTCCCATTAGCTAAACCATGTTCGCATCATTTACCATGGTACTTGTTAGTCAATATAAAAACAACTCTTATGGTGTTTCATACGATGCTATTGTCGTAACGATCCCCGTGTGGAAACCAATATCGGCTGTCATATTATTAAAAATCTTTGATTTACACCATCACACCATTTTCATACCATCGATTTTATACTGATAGTTGCCTTTAGATAAAGAAAAACAATATTTTGAGACAGTACTAAATCGTAAAAAAATTGAAAAACCTTTAACATAACCCTAGATCACATCACGAAAGCGTTTGTCACTTGCCTTTGGCGTCGCCGTCAACAAATAATAAAAAATTCACACGAAATTCACAACCAGTAAAAAACACATACCAAAGATATTTTTATCAATATTTTATATACAAGGTGTCTGGGGGTATAAAGTGCACTAACTTCGGGAAGTGATTCTACGTGATAATACAGGTAAAAAACAAAATTAACTTTTTAAATTTTTTTTAAAGTAAATAAGTTGAATTCTTTGTAAGGAAAAATATTATTGTATGGAAAAATAAAGACGGGATTCCAAAAAAAGTCATTGGTCAGTTTTATTTCTACCACCATTAATAATATGGTTACGTAAAACAACAATAGACGACACATGACAAATTATATCCGCCATCTTAAACTGTACTAAAATCGGTATCAAAATTGACATGACCTGTTTTCATCCTGAATCCGTACGAAAATTGACCCATATGGAAATCCACCTTGACGAAAAAAAAAACATCGTGTAAAACGCCCTTAAGGACCATATATTCTTTTGAAATACGGTCCTGCACCGCTCGAATCGATCGATGGATGTCTAATGTCTACGGCGTCCGGTGTTGGGTGTTTGTTGGGTGTTTGAATGGGCTATGCGGTGTGTGGGTAGCTACCGCCACGAGCACATACACTGTGTCCTGTTCCCAGTGTCTCCGGTCGGGCGGCATGTAAGGTCCTGTAAAGGATTATATTTAATTAATCCCGACGGCTGAGGGCGGTCACTCGATTGGCGGCCCAACGGGCCAACATCCACTCGTTTGTATTCAACCACCTTGCCACAAGCCGCAAAGGTAAAGAGAATCAAGTGAATTAGTGCGAAAAACTTATTGTTTTTAATTGACGACCAAACTACGCCATAGAAAGATGGTCTCCGACAAGTTGGAAAAATATTTTTGTAAATCTTAAATCATACGATTTACGAAACTCCGGGAGTAAAGGTTAATGGTTCTAGGTAATAATGTTCCCAGTAAAAATGACTCCAGTTAAAATTTTTCCATTAGAAATGTTCTTTGCCAAAATGTTCCTAATTAGAAACAGGTAAAAGTCATTATATTGGCACAGTCAGTCAGTCAGCAGACTCAGCATGTCTAAACCTAACCTAACCTAACCGACTGTGTGACTATTGAGTACGAACATTTCAGCAGGGAACGTTTTCACTGGAGATATTTTGGAAAGGAACATTTTGACTGGGAAATTTTTACTCGTATAATTTTTACAGGGAACATTTTCACAAAGATATTGCCGTAACCTGTATTTGAACTGAGGACTCAGTTTTGTCAGCTCTGCGAAGCAGTTAAATTTGGGAGGCAGGTTTGGGTATCGCCTCCCCGGGAATTATTTATTGGATAACCAACACCTTTGCCATAGGTCACCCCAAGTGTTCCGCTACGTTCGGTGATTTAGAAGGGTTCCTGAGATCATCGGGTGAGGTGTTTCCAGGATGCTTTGCCCACCAGCTGCGTGGAGCGCCAGATTGAGAGAGGCTGGTTTAGGGAGACTCTTTGACCTCTCTAACTGGTTTTTCGACCCATCGCCTTGCGCGGCAGTGAGAGGGATATATTCATATATCTGTCGCTACTGGATACACTGATCCCTAGATTCCTACCTAAATTGAATGTCCTTACCTTCCATTTATTAAAAAAGACCCTTTACACTGTATCCCAAAAGATACCGGATATATAAGGGAAATTATTTTCCTCAGGGCCTTCTGTGTGGGGTTAATGTAAAAAATTACCTACGTATAGCAATGATCGGAGAAAAGTGACCGTCATTAAGAGTAATTTAAAGTAATCTTCATTATTCCATTCCACTTTTGTATGTTAAGTAGCCGTGTATATTTTAAAACACTAAAATTGCTTATGTGGAAACTAACGCCCGCACAGCTGCAAACATTTCAAAAACATCCTATTATTTCAAATCATCAATCATCGAGTTATCTCTCGTACACTTTTATATGATGCATTTAATTTTCACATATCCAGGACGGCAACAGACACATAAAGCTTTATATCTAGACAAAAACTCATAAAACCCACAAAAACATATTTTTTTAATATATTCATAAATATCATTTAATTGACTTAGCCCCGTTAATAAGTGGGCACTAAGAATGGTGCCGAGTGTCAAACGAGCGATGGGAGCGGGGGCGTTATTTATTATTATTTATTTATTTATTGAGGCGCTTAAACGTCAACCGGCCCTGGAAACTTATTGCTTATTTTTTTATTGGTTGTATTTTTTATTTGGGTCTCTTGTCTCCGGCGGGCCTGGCGTCTGAAAGTGTTGTTGGGAAGCGGCTCCCGAAGATTGGGCGTGTGACCCTTTCGAATCGTCCGAATAAATTTTTGTTCGAATTCCACGATTTTGGTTTTTTAACAGGTCTCTTGGTGTCACATCGAAAGTAAGGAAGTTTGGTGGGGGTGGCTAAGCGTGGGTGGGAGATAAAAATGTGATTTGTTATAGAAAAGCCGCGAATGCTTCAGCTTATTTCAAAATGAGCCCGCTGACTATGTCCGGAAGGTTTCAGAAAGTTCATGAAGGTTCTCGAGTTCCGTAGAAGGCCTGTTTTTTTATATGGATTTCATACTTTGTCCTTTTGGCGATTACATTTTATATATCAAAAGTTATCGCAACGGAGTACAGAAGAACTAGAATAAGCCTCTGATTTTCAATTCTAAACCAAAAAAAACTGTTGCACTTGTGTCACCACAAACACTAAAACCAATTCATCTGGTGATCTTGAAAAGCGAATCAAAAATTTCATTAAATACTTTAGCTATTTAAAATATTTATTTATAAGCTTAGAAATAGTACCTACGCTAATTTCGTGGTAAGCTTTTTTGGTCGATCGTATTTATACCTTGCTCTTTTTCGGAATTCAAGATTTTATGAAACCATAAAACGGGCGCTATACGCCATACCTCGCTTGGCAGACACATAAACACACTACAGACCGTGTTCAGATATAATCCTTCTTGAAGCGATAAAACCAGATCCTTATCTCGTTCCTTGGGATCAATATGTCTTGGCGCGTATAAAACTCTCAATAGGTGATACATACATATTATTATCCTAGCGCCGGCTATACACCTAATGATTTGACGTCCAGCATGTCGTCTAACACAAATTGCGAAATCAGTTGAAAATAGTGTCAAATTTAATTATTAACTCACTGAAGAGATGTATCAATATAAGTGTGTTGTAGGCGTGTGTGCCAGAAATAAACTCATTCTTTCCTTTGACGCGAGTCTAGAAGGTTCTTTGAGTAATTCGTTATTTATCATCAATTTTATTGGATTGTCTGGGGCATAGGAATCGATGGGTCTTATTTATGTAAATTGGCGACATCAGTAAATATCGCACTTCCTTAATTATCTGTTCAGCGAATTCTAACAAGAATACTTTTACATGAACATGATTCACCACAGTTTCAGCACGCAAAATGGCGTCTTGTACACTTATTATTTGACAGAAATGGCTTCCTATCCAGAGCAAACTAGCAAACTAGACTATGATTGTCCGCAACTGGTGATTACCCACTCTTACTTTGATTGTCGCCGAAAATTTCGCCGAAATCAGATGTCTCTATAAGTTCTACGTAAATCGACAAACTGCCATATGGGCAGAAACTGTTAGGTTGTTACTTTGATATTTCCTCTACCAGTTTCATGCCTCACTGCCACACTACAAGGTATCAGCACTTCTTTGTGGACTGCTAGCTTCGCTTCTATGGATATTTTTTATTAGCGCCAACCGCTTTCAGTCCTTCATTAATATACTTTCCTGCATTTATCCTTATTTCAATAGCCTTATCAGCCTTTCCATCTCTCGAAAACGTACTTCCGAAACACAAATTCATACACTTTTTCGAAGTATTCATCATTCACAATAAATTAAATTGCACATTGTTTTCGTACTCTCCCTTTTGGCAATCATGACTTTTACTTACTTATATTCATCAAACTCATTCTGCTTACTTACTTCGTTCATTGTGGACACTAGAGATCTTCGAAAATCTTTGTTAAAAGTATGAATTGTTTTATCAGATCAAGTTTATTTTGATTATTAAAATCGATTTGGTACATTTTGCTATTTAATTTATTTGACAGTAACATGAAGTGTCCGCTGGTGTATTGGTATTTTACAAGCAGTCTACTTTCATCCTCCCTGTGCCAGTTCCATGCTTAACTCCAATATTTTAGGATTGGTAAGAGCTCTAAACTCCCCGTGGTAGACTATTAGCTAAAATATATTGGTATTTAGCGTGGTTAAGACCCTGTCCCGATAAAACAAGAGATCCTGGGTTCGATTCCTAGTTGTGACCGTTATCTTTTTATTTTCTGTGTCTTATTCTCTTTCGTTTATTTATTATTTATTTAACGCCCAGAGGGCTTTTACATGTAGGTGGTACAATTTTGAATCATGAGAAAGAAATAATAAAAATAAAATTACATTAACAATAAATGCAATAAACAAAATTAAAAAGAACAAGAACATAAATTAAAAAATACAGCGATTTGACTGGTTTACAAAAATACAACTTCCATTTAGGAATAGTGTTTGTCGTGTTGTTATTGTAGGTATTCGTAAGTTTATGAGTTGCAGAAGTTCGCAACAGTCGAAAGAGTTTAGAATTTTTAATAAAAAAGTTATGTCGTTTATTTTACGCCTGTTTTCCAATGTGTGTATTTAATAAGAAATTATATTTTTAGTCTTCTAGTGGGATATTTAATTTAAAACTTGTAAAACGTAGAATTTTTTTTTGTATTCGCTCAATGTTATTAATGTGAATTTCGTAAGAGGGAGACCAAACTAGTTTAGATTTGAATAAATTTATTTGCGAATTTTACGAATTATTTTATCACGCCAAGTTTGTTTTTATTGATCAAATCAAATTAAAGTTTTTTGGCAGTCGTCTAGTTGGACAATCGAGTGTATAGTTTACAGCCATGGTTTGAACGGATTAAGACGGCGCATTCCTGGGCGTCTTGCCCTCGAGATGTTATCTGATACTGGGACCTGGAGATGCCCCAAGAGCTGTGATCCGAAAACCTGCCACGGGCCGAGGTCCAAAGGGGCGGCCAGGGGACCTCTAATTAACCTGAGATATTACGGCAGTTAAAGTTGGTGGGCGGTTGTAAAATTAGAGGCATGGAAACATTCAAATTAAAATTATAAAAAAAAATGGAATACCTAATTGTTTTGTGCTACAGTAATATTGATAGTGAGTAAGATTAAGAAAGGGACGTTTAGATAGATGCGCCTAATGCGAATGATAGCAGAAGTCGGGGACGCCCGAGGACGATTTATGAATGCGAATGAGGTAAGAAGCGTGTGCCAAGATGGAGTTTTTATTTTTTTATTAATTTTATTTCTTGCTAGAGCAATCCCAATGAGTTACAAAACGCACTGTAGGATGAGAAGAACTTACAATACATAGGTCGGAGTACATAGGTACAATTTTACATTGGTATTTTGATGTTAAAATCATAAGTTTCACATACCAACAATCCAAAATAGAAAAATATCATAATTATACACATAGTTCACACACAAAACAGTACACAAATAGAAAAAGGGAGGTTAAGTAGAACAAACAAGAAGACACAAAAAAGGGAAAAGACAATTGTTTGGCGGTCCGTCCTCTCTGCCTACTCCTGCGGGGAAACGGCGTGATGGTTACTTAGTTAGTTAGTATTTTTTCTGTTTGGTTACAAAATTCTATATAGCGTTAGTTTAATTATTTTATACAAATACACTTTTTGCAAGTCATTCAAAATATTAAGACGAATTATTTAATTGCGCCCGTACACACGTAATATTAATATAAATAAATAGTTTTGTTTCGCATAAAGAAGAGGCATAAAAATACAATATTATATTGGTTATTCAATCGAAAATGAAAAATCCAAAAAGTTTGTTTTGAGAAAATAATTAAATTAACCCCATCTATGAACGCGTAGATTATAACGAACCTTTATTTTTAACCTTAATAACGTATATCGCGGAATCAATTAAGACGTCTTTTAACTATGCTACCGGGATGTGAAATGACAAATTATTCTAATGAAAAAAATATGTAGTCACCACAATAATAAATTTCAGTCACGTTTTCGTCATAAACATGACATAAAAATTTGATGACTTTCGTACAAAATTTAGGGGGAGGCGTAAGCCAAATGTTTACACATTCTCAGTAACGATTAATGATAAATCAAAAATGTAGGTAAGTACTTGGAACTCTAGCATGATGTTTCTAAGGTGAACCAATCAAGCCTCTTGACTCCCACAGGCTCCGTGAATACCAAGAGGCATTTAAAACGGCTGGAATGTCTCACTTGCCTCTACCGCCATGAATCAAAAATACACCTTTAATTTAATAAGCGATGTTTATGCCCGGACACGTTCGTCTCGTATGGGTATTACTGTATCATTTAGCAGGCTAGTGGTCCAACCACAAGATTTTTCTTAGACAGGTTATATACATATTATTTTCTTGTTTTTTTTTGTGATTTTTAAATGCAATATTTTTAGTAGACTTAAAATTTAAATATGATGAAAACTTAACAACATATAAAATACAATACGTAAACAATGAACTACAGGCTTAAAAATAACATAATCCCTAATTATCGCCAAATTAATATTATGAACATGTTCACATTTATCTTACTAGAAGTTATCCAGATTTTAGGTCTCCTAAAACTAAACTTACGTACTCATAGAACAGCGTGTTTTATAAAGGACAAAAACTTTTTAATAATCTACCAAAAGCCGTAAAATAAGTCACAAGTGTAGGCATTTTTCGTAGGATGTATGCTATATATATATATATATATATACAGGGTGTCCGGGTGATTCTACATGATGGTAGAAGTAAAAAAGATAAATAACCTTTTTCGAAATACTAACTTTTTTTCCCATACTAAATTATTTTTCTATGGAAGAATATTTATTTTACCATACAAAAAATTCAACTTTTTTCACATAAAAACTACCTTAAAACGTTGGAATTACGAAAAAAAATCACGTAGAATCACCCCCCGAAGTTAGTGTACTATACCCCCGGACACACTGTATATTTATGTAAAAATCTGTCTAAATCTATGTATCTATATGTAAAAAAAAATAAATTGATTTTTATACCAATATTATTTTCACCTTAAAAAAATGGAACCGTATTTTTTAAACTATATATTTTCATATTTCATTTTAACCCTAGCAATATGAACCATTTGATGAAAAAGCATGGACTAGGATCGATATAGATTTTTTTTCGGCTCATTGACCGAAACCATTTTTTTTAATTATCGTCGATGCAAGTACTAAATTAATGGATATAATGTATTAATATTAAACACGCATACTTGTCAAAACTCTCATTGGGCTGGAAGTCTGCCACCGAGGAAAACTTAAGTTAATTGCGTTGAATTGTATTAATATAATTTTTATGTTTTTTTTCTATGTAACAGGCAAGGGTTAATTTGTTAAAATCTTGGAGGGATTTCTCCTTTTATGTGGGGGAGAATGTGGTAGCTGTACCCACCTCCCTTACATAGAAGACGGGCGGCGATATGCCAACTGTCTATGGCTTGACCGGTATTCTATTATTGTACTCCCTGAGAGAAAGTCCTAATACACTGTTTAAATTAATTTTGAAAGGACTCAAATCGAACTTGACGGAAGAGGAAATAATAAATGGGATACTCACACAAAACGAAGGGATTCAAGACATTGTAACGAAAAACGAAGAAAATAAAATAAATTTGATTACTGAAATAAAATACAAACATTCTAAGAAATACCAACGTGGTACTCGGGATCAAGAAGATGAAGAACAAAACAATTTCTCGAACTATATCGTGGAAACCAGCGGTACAACACGAAAAAATTTGCTATCATTAGAAAAGATAAATATCCAGTACCAAAGGGTTAACATAGTGGATTGTGATCCTTTAACCCAGTGCTACCACTGCTGCAAATTCATGCACACAGCCTCCAGATGCCTAAATCGAATGAATCCATCGGTGTGCCCGCATAGCACGGGTGATCATACTTTTGCTAAATGCCCTGAAAGAGAAAAAACACCGGTTTGTGCAAATTGCACATCGCAAAATAAGAAATATGGCGAGAAAAATAAAACAGACCACACAGCTTTCAGCAACTTATGTCCCTACAAAAATAAAATGCTGAAAGTAGCAAGAGACAGAATAGACTTCGAAGAAAAATGACAGATTTTTTATATAACGCACTAGACGAAAAAAATAATATTGACGAAAAAACATATAACAGCTATCAAGAATATCGTACCCACCAAAACGACCTCAATCTCAGTCCTTTAATTCTACACATGAATATAAGAAGTTTGGAACGAAACATGGATGAATTTTTGACAACAGTAAATAATGATCTCAGGAAGCCCGCTTGCATTGTGTTAACATATATATGTGTATGATATACATGTGTATCTACTACAAACCGAATTAACAAAAACAGTGGAATCGTTATGTTCGTACAAAATAATTGTGACATATTGTGCGAGGAAGAAATTAATGTGAATGGAACAAATTGCTTACATGTACAAATGAAGTGTTATAACAAAAAAATTGATATTACCTCTCTATACAGAACGCACTCGTCTACTGTCTGTTTGTTTAAAGAAGAATTAAGACATGTGTTATTAAACTACAGAAACGCGAATACAATAGTTTTAGGTGACATTAATTTAAATATATCGCACGATTATACATCGAACGATAAAGATAATTACTTAAATATGATGGCGGAATTGAATTATGTGTCGTGTATAAACTCTTACACCAGAAACGTCAATGGGCAACGTCCATCATACATTGATCACATTTTCACAAATATCAAGGATATAAATAATTTAAACTCGGGAATTATAAAAACCTCAATTACCGACCATTACATGACTTTGCTACATTACAATTCAATAATACCTCAGGCGATAAACCAACATTGCGGACAAACTGCTAATAATAAGAAAGAAATATCTGTTGTTAATATCGAATCTTTGAAAAATAAATTGTCATCTGAATTATGGTTAGATATTCTCCGAAGTGATAACGTCAACGAGTGCTGTAAAATATTTGAAAATAGATTAACGAACTTTATAAATGATTCAAAAAAAATTATTCCAAAAGGAAATACAGCAAAATTTCGTAAAATCAAACCGTGGATAACACATGGGCTTGTTGTGTCCATAAGACACAAAGAATGGCTTTATAAAGAAACAAAAAAAAAACCACTAGACATTAAATTAAATGTTCATTTTAGAGAATACAAAAATAAATTAACCACGCTCATAAAAAACACGAAAGAAAATTATTATAAAAATAAACTTGATGATTCTGAAAATGACAGTAAGAAAGTTTGGAATATAATCAATGAAATCATGGAAAATAAACAAAAAACCAAAAGTAATACTATTAAGAGTGTAATACAAAACAATAACATAATTAACTGTATTGAAGAACCTAAAAAAGGAGCAAACGCTTTTAATGATTTCTTTGCAAATATCGGAAAGAGTCTAGCAGAAAAAATTACCGTGAAAAAAATAAATAATATGTATATTGAAAATATTCCGAATATAGAAACTAAACTTGAACTCTTCGAACCAACCAATCCGTCTGAAATTGTACAAATTATATCAAAAATGCGAGGTGGTTCTGCTCCGGGATTTGACGGTCTCGCCGTAAAAACACTAAAAATCATTAAAAATTATGTTTCTACACCAATCTCTCATATTATAAACAATAGCTTTAAGACGGGAGTTTTCCCGAGCACGTATAAGAAAACCATAATCTCTCCAATATTTAAGTCCGGTAGCCCGGAGGACATTTCTAATTATAGACCCATTTCACTCTTATCTAATATATCGAAAATTTTTGAAAAAATTGCTAAAAAAAGACTAACTGCATTCTTAAAAAAAAACTCGATTATAAATGAAAATCAATTCGGTTTCACAGAGGGAAAAAGTACCCAAGATGCCATTGCAAAAATTTCATCTAGTATTCAGAGTACCCTGGACAAATCAAATAAATGTATAGGAATTTTTATTGACTTAAAGAAAGCTTTTGACAGCATTTCCCATGAAAGACTTATATTAAAATTAAAAGAAAATGGCATTGACCACTTAGCCCTTAAATGGATAGAAAGCTACTTAACAGAGAGACCTCAAATTGTAAAATTAAACCAAACTTTTAGTACACCACTAACAAGTACATTTGGCATTCCTCAAGGCACGGTCCTCGGACCATTACTATTTCTAATGTATGTAAATGACATTTTCCAACAGAAAATCAAAGGTGAATTAATCTCTTATGCTGATGATACTGTTTTATTAATAAAAGGTCAAACTTGGGAACTAGTTAACAAACTTGCAAATGAATGTATTAATATCTTAAAATCATGGTTTGATAATAACCTACTCACACTTAATGCTAAAAAAACAACATATGTATTATTTTCACTACAAAAAATACCTAAACACAAAGTAAATATCATAATCCATGATGAAAATTGTGACAATGTCAACTGTAAACTACTTAATCCTATTTGTACTGTAATCAACTCTTCTTCTGAAATTAAATATCTTGGTGTGATCATCGATGAAAATCTGAAATGGAAAAGCCATATTACGGAGTTAGTAAAGAGAATAAGGAAATGTATATATATATTTGTTAGGTTAAGAAATATTTTAAATGTGAAAATACTAAAAAATGTATATTATGCTCTTGTCCACTCCCTGCTTATTTACGGAATCATAGGTTGGGGAGGATCTTATAAAAACAACCTAAACTCAGTAAAAGTCTCGCAAAAAATTATTATAAAGGTAATACTTAAAAAAAACTCTACTTTCCCAACAAAATTGCTTTTTAAATTGTTTCCAGTACCAAATATTGATGATATATTTAAACAAACTTCCATTATAAAAATGTGTAAAGAAAAAAATAACACAGAATATCAAGAATTTTACAAACTCATGAGAAATGGAAATCAATTTATTACGCCAATTTTTAAAACAACTCAAATGCAAAACCATTATATTTACCAAGCCATAAAAAACTACAATAATCTCCCTTCCGAATTGCGCTGTATTACGAACCAACAAGAACAAATAAATAAAATCAAACTTTTTTTCCAAAAAAACTTATATTAAAAAAAAAAATATATATATATATATATATATATTATTATTATATATTTTACACATAACATAATATTATAACATAGAATCTAAGTAAGAATCGTGGCTCCCTTATCAGGCACAAGAGCTCCTCTTTTCTGATAAGGTATACATGACCAATTATGAACCTTAATATTATATTTTGCAAAATATGTATGTATTAATGTAACCCATATCTATATTAAAATAATAAAAAAAAAAAAAAAAAAAACTGTGATTATTAAAAATACTGTGTTAATATTCCTGCAACCTGCAATAATCCTGTGTGATTGCGGCGTCAATTTGACCATTCACAGAATGGTTAAAACGTTTTATTACTTGTAAGAAATCAATTGAAATTGGCAGGCAGTGATTGTTTTTTTTTGATTTTGAGATATTACAGACCAAAAAGTATAAGTGGATATAAATTCAAATTACGAATTTTTAAAATTAAATTCAACTTATAACTTTTATAGATTTTTCCTGGGGTTTGTACGCGTTTAATAATACGCGTAATGAACCGGACGCCTCCACTACATATATTTCTAAAAAAGTCACTGCGGTGAAATCTGATAATGATAGTGACATAATATACCTATTTTTACTAAAATGATGATGGCAAATACACACCCACCCGTATAATGCAAATAGCATTTTTTGCTGTAGAATAATAATTGCGTAAAATTGCTTTAACATAATCTACTAAGAATTTCAAATTATTATAAGCAATAATTAGTCGCCTAAAAATAAATGCCGCTGACGGGAATGGAACCCGCACCTTCTGATGTCTGGTCAGGTGCTCTGGACCACTGAGCTACGTCGGCTTATTTCCAAAACGACAAATAATTCAATATGTACTACCTTTTCAATCAACAATGACTGCTTATTATATTTTTTCATCCGTAAACAACCAACTTTATTTTTGTAGGAAAGGCTTTTCTTGTATTGATGTTTCAGGCGACTAATTATTGATTATAATAATTTGTTATTCTTTGTGCTATGCATACAAAACCTAGCCGTATAAACATTATTTCATCATTAAAAAAAATACTAAGAATTTCATAAGTTGGTTATAAGTGAAATTTTAATGATTAAATTTTTATGTAAGTCTGTAGAAGTACTTTACATTATTTCGTTATTTTTAAATGTTCGTTCGTCATTCATACCAAATACGAAATATCGTTCTTAGAGAAAAAAATCGTCCTTTATTTTAAGAAAATTATATCTTTTTGGAAAACGAGAATTTTTATTTATTTACTAATTTTCAAACAAAAAAAATAAATCATGTATGGTGAAGGATGAAATTATTATTTGTTGACAGTAACATTAAATGATACAATGCGAAAATAAGGTTTAAACTAGGACCTATTACTGATACGGGTTATTTCAACCTCAGCTTTTATGGGATTTCCCGAGGAATTAATTGAATTTACACGGTGCCTCAGTCCACTCGGTTTATTGTAAAAATCATTTTTCATTCTCTCTTCCATTTTACATCGCTGACACTTCAATATATATAAATTGTTCATTCTATTGTAGTAGGATATAATCACTTAGCTAATCAGTTGGGTTGTTTGAAATAAAGTTAACCGATTCAGTGTTCTAAGTTTTGGTTTAAATTTCGAGAGCTCTGTGTAATGACTACTAGGCAACTGGTAAAGGTTTATGTTTAACAATTTTAGTTGTTCTTTTTTAATATTTACATCTTTTTCGGACAGTCGCTTTGAAATCAAAGGATCGGTATTTAAATTGAGCGATCATTTAAAATGTGCATTTTGAATATATTCTGTCTTAAGTATGATATATGGCGATATTAGCGCCGCTGAGTCAATATTCTCAGAAAAGGCTTCTTTCGGGTGGCCCAGAAACACCTATGTGTAATCTTTAATTGGCAACTAATGACAAAAACCACAACTTAATACATTTATAGCACATTCCAAGACGATTATGTCTCAAACCATGTCTGTTTAAATTTTTTATTAAGTTATATATAAGTATTTTGTGTGTTTGTTAAAGTTTAGGCACTGGAATAAGGATTTTCGCTCCGAATGACCGCCCAAGAAGGATTAAATGGTATTAGAATTAAAAAGGGGAATCCGAATTAACCATCTCTAGACAACTCAAAAATCAAAAGCTGATCATCAAACCCTTCCGCTAATTATATTTTTGATGGTGGTAATTTGACCATCGAAGCATTTGTGATGACCTAATTTTAGTGGAAAAATATTTTTTCAAATTTCCGCAGAAGGCGATTCAATCGAATCGAACGAAATCAGCATTTCTCTAAAAAACGCCAAATAAGTGCTAAACTCAATAGTACAGCAGTGGAATGATACGTGCTGGCTTTTGGGTTCCTTCATTCCTGTCACACAGGTCTCGTGTCCTTGATGTGTCAAAATGAAGAAAAAAAGATTTTTTAAAAATATTATGACCTCCAATTATCAATTATGTATTATTCGATTAACCATAGAATCAAGAAGAATTCTAGAAGTGCTTCAATACAAATTTGAACGGAAAAACATGTTCCATTTAACCCATTTGGCACGCGCTGTGTCTTTGAATTTCATCACTTGCATTTGAATTTCGTAAAAATGGTGAAACACAGTTTTGTATTGGAAATTTAAGTCCCGATTGGCCAAATTTTTGGATCAGCGTCATTTCTTGTGTTCTTCTTTATTCTATGGTATTCCTAAATGATTCACGTTATTATTTTGGCATCTTATTGCCTAAATAACACAACCTTCGTAGCTACTCGGAAAGATGTATCATTCTGCAACAATCATTCAGAGAATAACTACCACATTGATGCACCTATTTCTTGACTACATCTAAATGCACTTGTGTTCGTACAAACAGGTCTCCAACTCGTCTTGGAAGGAGTTTATACTTAAATGGTTCTTTTATATTAATCAGGGATTTATTAATACTCCACGTATTATAATGGTGACTCGATAGTCGAACTAACTAGAAGCTTGCTAATTGGAATCTGCAATAGTAAGTTTCTCTGAGAGCCTTACCACTGGCCCTGGCGACTACTGGCTACTGGCTCCATCTTGCGGACTTCCACGCAAGCTCTATGCACTACCATCTGTGCGTGCATCTATGAAGCTCTTACTTCCGAACAGAAACAAATACACCCCGAGTATTGAGATATTTAATGTTAGTATATTAATCATAATATTAGTTAAAAGAAGTTAAATTTTTAAGTTAAGAGAAGTTATTTACTATGCTCTTGTATATTACGTATGATTTAGAACAAGAATTAACAAGACACAGACAAATAAAAAAGTTAAAGGTCATAACTAGGAATCGATCCCAGGACCGTTATCGTTTAGATTTATTAGTATTATCTTCTTCTTTAAAAAAAAATCTTTTTCTATTTTATGAATTTATTTATTTAATGCTGTCTGGAATTTAAAAACTTTTTGCTGTTTTTTTTTTCTATTTTCTTTGTACTTGTTATTATAAAATAACATGCACTTAAATTATTTGAGGTTTTCACGGCCTCCACATTTAGCCAACGATTCGGACAGCATCACAGTGTCCATCATCAGAATCAGCTGTGTAGCGCACAACTGTGTATTACGTTAATTTTTGTTTTGTTTTCTTGAACTTTAAAACTTTTTTGTGTTTTGCAAAATGCACTGAATCATACAAAAAATAAAAAAAATCAAGCAAAACCCATCAGGACGTTGATAACTAATACATGAATAAATACAATAAACAATTAAAAGTATTTCTGGTTTGCGCGTTTCTTGATTATTCTCCTGATTGGGATCATTTGATAAAATGTCTGACCCAGACAAAACAAGCCAACGTACAATGTTTAAGCAGATACAAAGACATAAAACATTATAAAGACAGAGGTCACATCATTAATCCTTACATTGTTTCATTAGCTGACCTCAATTGCAAGCGTTCACTGCAATAAAGTGCAGTAGTACAACCCTCGTTGAAGGTATCGGATAATCCGCTCCCGTCTGCTACATTTGGGTCATACGGCTTTCCGAACCCAACATAGATGCAAGCGTCATACTGCCTTACTTATTAGGGTTGAGTTTAATAGAAAACATCTATCTGCTATTGAAAAACAATATCGATGTTTGATTCATCAAAAATCCTAACTAGGGATATCTTTCAAGACAGAACCCTGGCATAAATGCAAGAAAGACCGTAGCCGGAGTACTACCTAATTAGGGTACTTTGAACGGTATCGGGACGTGTACGCACAGAAATCTGTTTTATGTATTAGTGCGGATACCTTAGCGATGCCTTAGCGTAAGCGAAGGTGTGCAGTAGTATTGGTGAACAAAACCGGCGACACTCGGCAAAACAATTCCACTCAGTACGAACTGCGCATAGCACATCTCGTTCTTCTAATATCTTTGGTATATAGATTTATTGATGCATTCATACATCATTATCATTAGAAATACTAACGTAAACCTTATTCTTATAAATGAAAGATATTTTATAACACTACGCCTGAATACCTTCTCGGTCTCGATATTTTATTGAATTTTTTTTTTAATATGTTTCTTAATGACTGCATTTCTTTTTAATTATTTTCCTGCAGTTAGTTAATATACTTTCTATTCATAATGTATGTTATAAAGAATATAACACTTACCTGGATTTATTAACAACAATCTCTGGAATCGCTAGTTCAGACCATCTCT
Source organism: Hesperophylax magnus (assembly GCA_026573805.1). Lineage (NCBI taxonomy): Eukaryota > Metazoa > Arthropoda > Insecta > Trichoptera > Limnephilidae > Hesperophylax > Hesperophylax magnus. The sequence goes on along the minus strand of JAIUSX010000977.1, from coordinate 1,633,751 downwards.
CAAGGAACCATCAAAATGAAAATACTTTAAACAGTTAAACTGATATACAATTTATTTAGCAACGAAGTTATGCATATTATTACGAAATTATCTTAAACCTTATGGGCATGGAACAATTGTATTCTGAAAGTTACTGAATCTGTTTCATTACGTCTGTTAAAGGTACCATATTTTAAAGCGCTTTCTGCTGTGAACCGATGTGAGACGTTTAGGCTGCTTCTATTGTATCCCTCTCGTGGTTCAACCCTCCATCGTTTTAACGTGGGTGACCAATGGGTCGTCTTCCGACTCCACAACTCTCCACGTCCACAAGTATAGGGCTCTCTGCACTGAAGTGTCGAGTTCTCCCAACTTAAGTCCCCGTCTGACGCTCTATGTGTTCTCCTTTACCCACTGTTTCACCTCTCCCCCTCTTATTTCCCCCTCGTCCGTAGTTAATCATTCCTTTATGGGCATGAGTTTTACGTTAGCGCTTACTGCTGTTTATCGTCGATCACCATATAAGGTGATTCTTCTGATTGCACGTGAACAAGGCATGTTTTACACTATGTTGCTGAGTGAACGATGTGGTGGTGAGTCCTCTATGATTTGTAGTCATACTCATAACATGTATTTAGGTATAATTAGATTCTTACACGCCGGGTCATCTTTGGTATGGTAAAGTCGCCTTCAGTTTGGTTTCAGACCGTTTGAACCATACAAACACCAAAGTAATAAGTCAAGTTTTTCACTGTGCTGACCTTACGCGCCGCGTTATATTTAAACCGCGTAACAGAATATTTTGTATAAAATCGTCACATAAATTAATGTATAATTATATGAAATTAAAAATATTCTATAATGTTAAATAAGAATAATCTTTTACGTAACGTCTTCCCTTTTCTGACTGAAACTCTGTTTTTTTATTTATGTACATAAATTAGAAAACCCAAACAAGATTCGAATCACGTGATGATTCGAAAGACATCGATGTTTTGTGGCAACCCTAAGCACATTTAAATAATGAATGATTACCGGATGACTGATCAATCGCAATCCAATGCAATCATCATCAACATCAATCATACGGTCAATTCATCGCAGTCGAGGTTCGCTGTAGAAATGCATCGCTTCAGACATATATTACATAAGGCTCAATTTCAGTTACTCAATCCCTGGCGCCCCGAAAGATTTTTTTTTATTTATAATTTTCAAAACAGCTATTCACGATTCTTTGCTCTATAATTGTTCAAATAGTGTTGGATAGTGTTGGGTAGTTAAAGACTTCCATTCAGAATCAAACCTTTGCCGTTAGCAAACCCGTTAATTATTAGCAACCAAATTTGGTCCCAAACATCATATGAATTTGGTTTCCTAGTATTTAAAGGGTTAAATGGTAAAAGCCGTGTTTAGTGACTAGACCTAAATAGCCAGAGAAACATCTCAACTTTCCTCTTCCTCGTCTCCCCATAGTGAAAAAACACAAATAAATATATCATTTTTAAATCGTGGCCCAGCGGTTAATATCCTCGGCCACATTGAGCTTATTATATTCAAATTTATATTAAAAAATGTTGGCTTTTAAAGACATTTAAACAAACATTAAAAAAAATTCTAATAAAATAGTGAATTGGTCATTGATTATGAAGAAAAACATGATTTGAATCACACATCGCAAATCATAAATCCAAGCTGTCATATTGCCAGGAAAATGCGTCAGTCTGCTAAAATGCAATGTTGTCAGTTCTTTCGCAGCACAGTTAGAGACATTTTTTAGTAGTAATAATTCGAAATATAAATTGTACAGCCTTTGCACAATGTGTAATAAAAACTCCGTTTAACATGCTTGAAAAGGCGAATAGCATACTTATCAATATGTCACCGTTGTAGACACCGTTTACTGGATATATAGTAAAAACCAGATTTTTTAAATCTGCATGTTCGTGAATACCTTTATTTTGATTGGCTTAAGGTAGATAAACTGAAATTGTGGAAAGATATATGGACTAAATAAAAGGGAAACAGTAAAAATTTCATTTGAAACTGCTTTCCAGCAAGAGAAATAGACAATCGCATAAACGGCGTTCGAGCGGAGACAATAATTGCGTGCCCACGGAATCAAATCTTCCGAGGTATTTTTATTGGTCATAATTACATGTCAATAGGCGCCTACACTAACTCATTACCGGCATTATCCAGGCCTAGTCGCCATTCGCCACTAATCATTCGAAGCCATTGTTTGGTCGGAAATAAAAACAAATTACAAACGATTAAACCATTGAAGTTCAGCGCGTTGTGAAGTATCCGATGACAATAAAATAACCGCACATTATCCTAGACTAGTTCCTGTCTGTATGTGACAGTAAAGTTGATGGCAATAAACGCGATTGATCTGTTGTTATTATCGATGATTATCGATGTTCCAATGGTACGCGACTTCATAACAATATGTCTGTACCCGAGAAGCGTAAGGATGCAACTCCAAAATAAGAAATGTTCAGGATAGCCGAAAAACTGTGTTTTTATAGCAAATAACTCGTTATTTAAAATAAATAATTAAATCCTCAGCATGGGAGATCCTAGTGCAGATATCATTATATATATATTTGTTGCAATGAAAAATAAGATAATAAAACCATTTTATTATTATTTTTACAAATACATTGATAGGCAATTGAAAAAAACAACATGGCAACATTAAGAAGTTAGTTCGTACCTCGAATTGAGGGGGGAATGTCATTAAAAACTAGCTGCTACGCGTTGCTGTGGCTTAACCTGTCTGCTTAGATAGAGAAACAATAGCGCGTGTTGCTTTTAAATCCAATAGATTGCGCTATTTTTCATAAAAAATATGTTTTTACCTGTCACAAGTGACATCTATATAATATAGGCATATAAACAACATGCGTATTCTAATGCAACGTTGTGTCAAAATTTAAAAAGCAATCGGCGAAGAGATTTCCGAGATTTAAGATTTTGAACAAATGAACATTTAAATTTTTAATTATATAAATTAATGTCTACAAATTTCATATTAATTAAGTGTTTCGCGTATTGAACGTAAATCTTTTGGCCACCTGAAAAGACGCCAAATACTTTAAACCAACTTTGGTTCACATTAATTATGTCAATTTTTAAATTTACAAGATGAGAATGGTCTGTTTTTGTGACTTGCTGAGTTTTTCCTGCCCTACCAAATGGGTCACTTCAAGTTCCAGGTTGGATCCTTCATGTATCCTCAAAAAGACCTTCTGCATATCCAAAAGTCAACAGAAGCGCTGAAGGAAACTAATTTTCTTTAGACATCAATTTACACTTTACAAATTAGATCTTGTTGGGAAGAGAAGCAAAGGTACCACAGGGATGCCCACAGATGAAATGGGCAAACGATTTGAAGAGAACTCCGGCTTTCGGATGTGGGCTGGGGGTGGATGTGGTGAACGGGACTGTGGGCTGCTTCCTGATAAACTTGAAATAAATTCTTAATATTGTCGTAACACGTGTTCATGCAGCTGCATTTGTTATAATCATATATAATCACGAAATGCGAAAATTTTTATGAACACGTGCTCCGATATCGAGACAAAACATGGGTATTTTATATAGTGCCTGGGGTAGGTATGTCAACCTGGTCAGTTTCAACGTCTCAAAAACCCAAGCGTGTCTGATTTCGGCAAAGAGACAGATCAATGACTGTTTGGTGCAATTTGATGGAAGCACCCTCCTCAATAAATACTCCATCTACATGCTTGGAGGAAGTATATCAAACCGGCTCACGTATCCAGGTAAATCTGGCTTCCAAGAAACTGGGCGTCTTGTAACGCTTTGTCTAGTAACCAGCTGCTAACCCTATACAAATGATTAGTATTCTCAACAATTGAATTTGGGAGCCACCTCTGGAATGAAGCTCCACAATACTTGATAAACCTACTTGATTCTGTGCAAAGGAGGGCGGTCCGTCTAATTTACTACCATTGTTACAGACCAATCGCCATCTCTAATGCACAGATGCAATGTGGTCATGCTGAATCTGTTATACAGGTATTTAAATGGAGCCTGATCTAAGGAGCACAGTTGATATCGGCTTCATATGAGATTGGGCCTGTTCTTCGACTAGTTTTTGTGGAACGAGCTACTGGCATCTGTTTTTCCTCCTATATATAATCCGGGCCTTTTCAAAACACGCATTAATAAATCCTTTCATTACAGCCTTTACCTCAACCCGCCTCACAACGCTGCCCAAACGGGTGGCGACATAGCTCCCCTGCCTGTACACTATACAGACAGGGGCGCTCTTGTGAGGTGTACCATAAAAAAAATACATATAAATTCATTCGTTAATGGCCTGTAATCCGTTTTTAACTTGATTGTGAAAAATTTGAAGAGATTCTTAATACGAATAATTAAGCAATATTTTTTTCAGTAAGTTTTCTCCGTGTGTAAACCAGAAGTCTTTATGGAAAAGAAGAACAACAACAATAGACACAAACTTTTACCAAATTTAAAAATAATGTTTCCATCCGTTTAAACTTACGCATCAGTCCATTATGTAAAATATATTTAATATAATTAAAATATATTTAATATTATCAGATTATGTAGGAGAAAAGATAATAGCAGATGTCTGACCTCTAAACGTATTAGGAAAGTCAAGATGGACAATAAAACAAAAAATAATTACCCATCAGTAATGGAAATTATTATAAACATAAGGTTTATTATGTTTGGCCCGATATAGTGTGTGATCTCACGGTACTCAATATCTTATAATATTATAAAGATCGCAAACGACACACTTTTCAAATCGAAATCGTGATGCCTCTGTTTGCCTTGTCGATATAATAACTTATATTTTGCGCGGTCCGTATCTTTTTCATTGTGACATTTCATACTCTGCTCAATCTTGCTAATTTAGATTGGTAAAAGCAGTAAATTTAAAACTTTCATCGAAAATTCCATCTCCTTGCATTAAAAAGATCAAATGGAAAAACTTGATAAATTTGTACCTATCGTGTACCAACGGTGCAATTAAGTACCTATAAATAATTGAATATTTTAACACAAAATTATTATTGTCGTCAAGAATTCAGACAAGCGGTAAAGTACCAAGCACCTATACGTGCCATAACATTTTCTGACCAGGCAATTATTTTAATTCTAGATTTGATAAGTGTATTTCTTATAAGAGTGACTTATTTTTGGGATATTATGCCGTGTTGTACTAACTTCTTCTTTTTTGAGTCCATCATTAGAGCAAATGTGATCAGACGATTGACACTGTAATGCTGTCACTGTAAGACATAATACCCCAAAAATAACTCACTGTGATGCTTTTGGCAGGGAAAATCTCAAATTATGTCTGTATTTCTTATGTTTAAAATAAATGAGATTTCGTGATTTTACAAGGGTCTGCGCTTTTTCGATTTTCAAGAAAGCGTTATTTATTTCAGTTCTAACATATGATATCCCGTGATTTTTAACGGATGTGAGTTAATATACCGATAAAACTACTGCTTATGCTTATAGTGTACAAAATTATACTTTGTAACATTTTGTATCCTATCAATTCCTCGTATCCTGGTAGATATTTTTTTTTATTATTTTATATATAAAAAAATACAAATATTATTACTTTGTTCAAATATTTTCGTATAGAATATTTTTGAAATTTTATCATCTTTAAAAATATATTAAGAATAACTAATTAAGAATAACTCGTGTTTAGGAAGGGAGTACCATGATGATTTATTCATTAAATAATTACCTAATTAAGAATAACTCGTGTTTAGGAAGGGAGTACCATGATGATTTATGCATTAAATAATTACCTAATTAAGAATAACTCGTGTTTAGGAAGGGAGGACCATGATGATTTATTCATTAAATAATTACCTAATAAGAATAACTTGTATTTAAGAAGGGAGTACCATCATGATTTATGAATTAAATAATTATCTAACTAAGAATAACTCGTGTTTAGGAAGGGAGTTCCATGATGATTTATTCATTAAACAATTACCTAATTAAGAATAACTCGTGTTTAGGAAGGGAGTACTATGATGATTTATGCATTAAATAATTACCTAATTAAGAATAACTCGTGTTTAGGAAGGGAGTACCATGATGATTTATTCATTAAATAATTGCCTAATAAGAATAACTCGTGTTTAAGAAGGGAGTGCCATCATGATTTATGAATTAAATAATTATTTAATTAAAAATAACTCGTGTTTTGAAAGAGAGTACCATGATGATTTATGCATTTACTCAATTAACCTATTAAACTAACCTAATTAAGAAAAACTCGTGTTTAGGAACGGAGTACCATCATGATGTATGCATTAAATAATTACTTAATTAAGAAAAACTCGTGTTTAGGAAGGGAGTACCATCATGATGTATGCATTACATAATTACCTAATTAAGTATAACTCGTATTTAGTAAGGAAGTACCATCATGATGTATGCATTACATAATTACCTAATTAAGAATATCTCGTGTTTAGGAGGGGAGTACTATCATGATGTATGCATTAAATAATTTCGTTAATACTACCATGAACATACATGGAAAGAAACAAAAAAATATACACACTAATTATTGCAAAAAAATAACAGAAAATTAACATAAATAAATACATGTACGCATACATACGTATATTTTATATACTGAATTTTTTCAGAAAACCAAATTAGTTTAAGAATAAGTACTTCAAGTTTCTTTCTTAAAATTTTGTTAATTTTTTCAGCTTTTTCAACATTTAATGGCTGAGTGTGGGTTATGGTGTTGAGCTGTTGTTGTATTATGCTATATTTCTTGTAGGTAAAATCGTTCCAGATTGTTCAGATCCTTTGTTACTTCCTGGGTGCCGAACATACTTACCAATGTCGATGCCCCCGGGCAGATTAAGTTACGACAAAATGATAATAATAAAAAAAATATTAGGAATATGGCAGGCGTTCCACGTAAAAGAGTATTTGAAATGTCGATCGTAACAATGCGTATTGGAGCTGACATTGAATGGTATCGGTATTTGGTAGATGACAGATTGATTGGGCCTCCTGCACCGCTTGAAAAGTTCATCGCGTGGGCGGCTCAGGGTCGGGGGGGGCACAAAGAGCGCGGGGCTCCGGCCCACGGGCCCCAGGACCGGGGGAGAAAGGAAGCCTAACTTTTTTTCGTACTTCCATGGACCGTACCCTTATTTATATCCATATGATTTTACAGGCAATGATTTTACAAACTATAGACACGTTGTAGAGATCATAAAAGTGGCAAGCGAAAGATACGGTAATTGTCGTACTTTCGATTATTTCAATATAAGTAGTAATAAAAAAACCAAATTGATTAAATGAGTACCATAAAAAAAAACCAAGGAAAAACTCTTCGTTTGAAAATACATGCCAATTACTTATTATTGTAAATAATACAATTATTTAGATTGTGTGCTGCAGATTTAAACGCCGTTAAAGAAAGTGAAATAGCGAACGAGAATGTATAGAATGATAGCCTACTGGCAGTAGGTCGTGTCATACGGAGTTCCGTATTCATCTTAGTGTAAGCGAATAAGCGCAGGATCATCTCATTCATACCCGTGATGTAGGATGTACTATTAGAAACAACTTTTAAGTACGAAAACACTGCCCGGTTCTATATATATATATATATATATATATATATATATTCGTTTATACACAGCATATTGTTTAAATATCTGTCTTTGCCATATGTGACTAGCATTTGAATTTACTGGAAAAACAAGTGTGATTGTAACTTCCTCCATTATATTTTAACAATGTTTATTTATTTATTTTATTTAAACGAAAAATTTAATTTAATTTAATTTAATTTTTTTTTTTTTTTGAGACAGTAACGGGTCTAGATGTATTTCAATGTCAGTGATTTTAGGTATAGTGTAAATGTTTTACGTTATAAAAATATTTTTTGAACAACCACGTATCTAATAATGAGATTCCAGCACAAACCCAAATATCTCACACCCGTAGACGTCACGACAACATAATCTGTACCCGAATTAGCCCGTGGGAAGAGCGAACTGCTACCTGAAAACGGTGCTGTTACTTCTACATATTGATTACTTACGCTGTGTGCGCACGGTATAAGAGAGTTTATAAACGAATTGGTATTGACATTATTGTTGCAGTGAAATATATTTTAGTTCGCTTGACTCTATCCGAAACATGAAATGAAATCACTTGCAATAACTTTAACTATAACTAACAAGGAAACTTTGGTTCTACCGCTCTGCCACGTCACTTATTTGAAGGAAATATTGGGTTGATACTTTTGATGGTTTTTGTTTTAAGCCCGGCCCTGTTTGAGGTTTTTGAGGAGTATTGTTTGTGAATACTAAACAATACGGTGAAGTACCGGAAAGAAAATAAACATTACGTAATCTGACATGGTTGTTTGACGGTCACAAGAGCGAGATAGAAAGTGTTTGGCAGTTCAGCATGATTCGATCATAAACTCTATTGTTTTCATCGTGATAATCATGATCTTGATCCTGTGATGGTCACATGTGGCTTATAATTGATACATTCGTTCACGACTATTGATAAAACGTTCAGAATGAAATTAAGAAAATATTTTACCATAATCAAGATTTATTTATTATCAAATATACTAATGGCAGTAATCACAGTCTGTCTGTCTGTGTAACTTTGGTTCCATGAGCTCGAATTTTTTTTAAATTCATGTGTCTTTTCAAAATTGGACATGATTGTGTGAATACTTCAGACGAGTCATAAATTACATAAAACTACTTTTATTTTCATTTTCAAAATTCGAACTGAGTATTCAAGAATTTAGACTATTCCGTGATTTTGCATGGGCGTGCCCCTAGTAAACAATATAATTTGGTTGTGATGTGATTTGAGCCCTGTAAAATTATAACGATTTGGGAGGCGGCTATGGGTACCGCCGCCCCGGGAACCATTTATTGAATAAACAACACACCTGCCATAGGCCAACCCAAGAGGTTAACTATGTTTGGTGACTTAGCTGGAGTTCACGGGGTGAGGTTTGTCTAGGTCGTGGCGGCGGATGCGTCTTCCCACCTACTGCGTGGCAGGCCGGATCGGGAGCGTGTAGTGGTCAGCATACTTGCATTCAAAACAGTTGATCGGTATTCGATTATCTACCGTGTCAATTTAAAAAAAATATTTTTATTTAAATAGTTTATATACCTACAAGTGAATCAGCACAAAGCCAAAGGATTTTAACCACTTTAAAGTATATATGTCATTTTACATAACGATAATATTTTCATTCATCATTGAAGAGGAGAAAATTATGATGAATTGAATATTGCAATGATGGGTATATTGTTCAAAAGCTATTCTGAAAAAAAAAAAATTTTTCCATCAAAAAAAAAAAATTACTAACAGCGCGTTCTCATAGGCGTATATAAGTTTCGTAGCATAAAAAAGTGCATGGGATATGAGTATACGTATAAAAATATTTATGCATTAATGTTTATAATTTTTTTTTTGTATTGAAAAGATTCTATCACGTTCTAACCTACACACCCTAAGTCAATGAATCTCGGGGTTACAATATGTTGAAATGATGTGCGGGCCTTGAAAGGGAGAAGGGTCTTCAGGACCTTTTTTCCTTGAAGGAAAAAAGGTTCTGAAGAGATCCTATATATATGTAAGAGGAAATGCAAAATGTTAAACCTTTCCACTAGCAAACTGATGAACTATTAACGATAAACTATTAATGATAAACGACTGACCTGTTGTTTAATGAAGTTAAGTTTTTTTTCAGTTATGGACTTACCACTTCCCGAAAAGATCTCCCGAAAACCTCAGAAAAGAGTAGGAACGGTCTCCGTTGGAAGAGGGAGAATATTCATGGAGATGACTTATTTTTGTTTGGATCCTCCAAATTGAGGCAGTTTTCCAAAAGCAAGTAGGTGCCTAAAAACCTTCTAACTAAGCTCTTCGTCATAAAAATCAAAACAAATTGACGTGTAAAGCTATCTTTAGAAGTGTAATATTTAAACGGAATATTTGCACTGAGGTGATTCAGTTTATTTTAATTTCTAAATATAGATGCCCTCGTGTATTAAGAACCTTGGTAAATTTTTTTTTCGTTTTGATGTCTATAGACCTGCGAAAACTTGTCTTTTCCGTAGGCGCCGAATTCATAAAAAAACATTTGAAAACGTCATTGTCTAAGGTCTAAGAACATCCAGAATTGCATTCCTCGAACGGGGTCCATAATTCTGGCCGACCAATAAACGCATTGGGACCGTCTGGAGGAATGCGGCCCACTATCCGACTCCCCTGTCCCGGCCCATTGTGCCATTGTTGCGCTAAGCCTGACTTATGCGTTAACCATCGGTTCGATGGGTTTGGCCAGGGGTTCACAATCAACGTTTAAAATTTAATTTAACTGTCTTTTAAAGGTGTTTTGTACCTTAATTTTTTATGAATAGGTACCAACAACATACATTTCAGTCAGGTACCTAATCTCGATGGAATTTGTTTGGGTATTTTAGTAATGCTGCTAACCCAGTATTTCAATAAATCAAAGATGATTAATGCAGTAAACATTTTTTCCCAAGAAACACGCTCTGATACTAAAAACAAAAATAAAGCCAGTAATGTTAGTTGGTTATAAGGTTTTTATACAAATCCTTGTTAGTTTGAGGATAATAAGTGACATTACAAAATAAAAAATAAAAACAATACTTCAAAGTTTAACAGAATAAACTACTCACCCCCTCCTTCTTTGTTATTACAAAATAGTTTTTGTCAATCGACCCAAATACGGTTTTACAATTTTGATGATAATAGAAATTCTGCATTTAATGTGATATGGAAAACTATTATAAGCAATAATTAGTCGCCTGAAATATCCATACAAATTGAAAATATCTCCCGAGTAAAAATAAATACCGCCGATGGGAATTGAACCCGCACCTGCCGATGTCCGGTCTACTGAGCTACGTCGGCTTATTTCCAACACGCCAAATAATTCAATATGTACTGTATTTCAATCAACAATTACTGCTTATTATATTATTTCACCTACAACCAAATTTATTTTTGTGGGAAAGGCTTTGTTTTTTCTAAATTTTCCACCAGATGGCGTCGAGACATATTATATCTACATTTGTTGGTGAAATATTTTGACTTGTTGAAAATATTTCCCGAGTAAAAATAAAATATAAAAGGCTATTCATTCTGAAATTGCAAATCAAACTATTATTTTAAGATTACCAAAACATTAGATAGATTTAAAATCTTTAAAAATACTGTTTTGACTCTCGAGTGAAACTGTCCTGAACCTTAAGCCGTAATTCACGAATCCATAAATTATATCTGTATTAAAGGTGAACTGCGACAGGATCGTGTCTAGGACAAAGCCTCGACGGAAGGATTGTCGACAGGAATATTCGGAATATTTATACCCTGTAAGAATTTGAATTTCGGCAATGGTCCGATTGTCTAATGATTTTCGCTGGAATTTTAGTCAGAATCTTTGATTTCTTGACTCATTCGTTGTTCCCCGAAACAAAATATATGCGGGTGATGATGATTGCATTCAGGAATTTGATAAAGCGTCGATTAAGAAATATATTTTTTAAGATTTCGATTTTGATATAGGCACCTAAAAATATTGATATGTTTGTTGACTTAATGAACTTTTGTGTTAGTTTGTGACAGGAAAGAGTTATGTGGCATTCTACCCTTACGCTGAGATACGCAGCTCTGCGGGGTATATATGGCATAGTAAATAGGCTGATGATTTAGGGAGAACGTTGAAACTGGAGCCAGAATGACAGCACTCTTACTTTCTAGGTATTTCTACCTTCGTAGCTATTGGTGGTGGATTTGGGTGTCATTGGAGATTAATGTAACGAATAAGCCTAAGACGATTTGTGTTTCGAAAATTATAGAACCATCTTAAAACTATGGTGCCCAAAAATAGACAAAACCCAATTTTTTCTGTATTTTTCAATAAGGGAAGGAGGGTTCTGAAAAAGAGTTCTGATATTACCATTGAAGCAAAATAAATTAATAGTCGATGCCAAGTAGTTTCAACGGCCTCAGTGGTCGAGGCTGAATGTAGTTGGGAGGGGAAGGAGATGGGAAAGAGAAAGAAAAAAAATGTAACTGCATGCCTATTTCCTAATAAAATATTAGTCATTCAGAATATATCTGAACACGTCTTTACGCATGTCTCGTCCTAATAACATTATAATGTTTAAGAACACGTGTTCCGAGTTTCTCACCACATATTCGTGCTTTACTGATAGTTTGTTATGAAATCTGTCAATTCAGTTGTTAAAGGCCTGCAGTTCCGTTTTCAACAGTACAATGAATAATTTAACCAGATTTTTAGTAAATTAACAATATTTCATAATTAAATAAAATACTTTGTTTAATAACCACTTAATTTTTAATTTGAGTAAGTGTACATTGTAGCTTGTACTTTGATAATCTCCGATTGAACTACCAATAAGATAGGCCACGAACCGCCATTGATTCATGCAGAGTAGAGGGAGTGTTCATGATTTGATGCGTGATGCTGTATGCGCCCAAGACGCTGGCCCGACCGACACTTTTACAGATCATACAAACATTATATCGCGGATTGTGCAAAGTCCTCTCTAGACAGGTCTTTTCACTGCGAGCCGGTGACTTGTGACAAGCGGCCTAAAGACACGTTTACACCTGGAGACTCAAATTGTGAAATTATTATGACAAAAGATAGTCAATAGTCTAAAGTAATGGTGTTTGAAAGAGAGAGTACGAAAACAGTGAACAATATAGTTGTGAATGAGGAATACTTAGAGCAGGTGGGTGAGTTTGTGTATTTAAAAAGTATGTTTACAGTGATGGGAAGGCTGACAGAGATATTGAAAGAAGGGTGAATGCAGGTAACTCCATTATTGGTCGGCTGAACGCGGGTGGCGCTAACAAAAAAATTCCAAGCGAAGCTGGCAGTCCACAATGGAGTGCCGGTACCTTCCCTGATGTATGGCATTGAGGCATGGAACTGGCAGAGGAAGGATGAAAGTAGACTGAATGCTGTAGAAATGAGATCCCTGAGGCGCACGTGCGGTATAACCAGGTATGGTCTGATGATAAGGCTGATAAACGTAATGAGTAAGATTAAGAAAGGGACGCTTTGATGATTTGGGTATGTAGAGCGAATGAACAAGAAAGGAGTGTAAGGAGATTATATGACGAAAATGTTAATTGGTAGAAGAAGTCGAGGACTTTCATCAACAAATACTTGAGTCGAGCCATGTCAAGCGTCAGAATAAAAGAAGAGGATGTATGAATGTGAATAAGCCAAGTAGTGTGTGCCAAGAACGAGTTGTTTGGCGGTCCGTCCTCTCTGCCTACCCCTGCGGAGAAACGTGATGGTTAGTTAGATACTCAAAAAATTAAATCGGTTAAATAAAAATAAATATTTTCTCATCGCTGTTCTCAACATAATTTATTTTATTTGATGTAATTAAATCAATTGGTCCGTCGTTAACGACAATATGTATATGTATTCCGATTGTTCGTTTTCCAATGTCACCACTGAATATAGTCGAGTATCTATAAAGGCTCCCGTTTCTGACTTCTCCCGCTCCGCGCTGGCTAACATAGGACCGTCTAATGCTGCGTATACATACGCGACCCGAACTGCAGAACTGAACATCAACTTATGGGAAAGGGACGAAGCAACCGCAAATGACGCGAAACGCCGCTTGCAGTTCTTTCCCTTTCTTTCGTGCCTTACTCTTGGACAGAAAAAGTAGGAATGTTGACTTTTCAATAACAGTGTTCGTGTTCGAGGGGAAAGATATTGGTGTTTATTTGTTGACTGGGTGGGGCATTCAAAACTTCTCGATGGAAAAAGGATCGTCGTTGACGTACTACGACCTCTCCCTGGGACTACTTTAAGACTTAAGTGTTCAAAAGAAGATGATGATTTGAATGCGAGACGTGTAAATACGAATATTAGAGGGAGCGCGCTAATATGAAAAAAAAATGTAGCGAATATATTTAATAAACCTTGACTTACTTAAAAGAGTAAAAATCTCTCGACGGTAAAAAAAACTGCAATTTTATTAATTCCTATAATACAGGGTGTATCGGCACTAACCCGACAAACTTTAACCAGCTATTCTTTAACACATTTGGAGTAAAAAATGTTATGGGCACTTTGCTGTCCGGTAGCATATTTTTTTCAATTAAAAACAAAAAAAATAAAAATTTCCACACTACATCACTGTCATTGGCATTGCTTTTCGTGTCCAACAGCTGTTATATGCAAGTATGTCGAAAAGCGTATTCGCTCTTTCGCACACACTAAATAATAATAGTTAAAAATGAGACGAATGGTGCCGTGCCATTTCGTTGTGATTGTAAAAGTGCGCCAATATAGGTACACACGTACATTATTCAACGGAATTCGAAAAAAATATTGCCAGATGGGTTTTGAAACTTTTTATTAAAAAAAAAACGTTACCGGACAGCAAAGTGCACTTAAGATTTTTTACTCCAAATATGCTTAGGAATAGCCTGTTAAAGTTTATCGGGTACGTGCCGATACACCCTGTATGTTAAATAACAGAAGTAGATGTGTTGTTTTTTTAAATTTTCGGAGCTAATTTTGATTTTTTTCTATCGGGGGAATTTAATAAGATTACTTTTCCGCAAATGTATAGAGATTATCCGAAAAAATAACTTTTTTAAGAACATAAAAACCTAAAGTGCTCAAGGAAGTAGCTATGTCAAATTCGGAATGTTTATGTTGAAAAGTGCATAATGAATTCATACATATTATTGAATAGTTATTACACACTGGAAATGTACCCATGGAGATTTGAATGCAGACCAATATCACCACTGATTTAATATCTTTTGGTTCTAGTCCATTATGCATGCGATCTGTCTCATACTGTGCATACATTTGCGAGCCGAACCAAGAATTATGGGAAAGGAACGAGCCAACCGTCAGTTTACGGATGATTCGTTCCTTTCCAACGATTCGAACTTTGAAAATGTATACTCAGCATTGCCTGACATCGTATATCACCATAACTAACTGATTTAACACCACACCGTTCCCCCGCAGGGGTAGGCAGAGAGGACAGACAGCCTAACAACTCGGTAGTGGCACATTCATGCATTGTCTCAGGCATACCCTTCTGTTATTCTGATTGTTACATGGCCCGACTCAAGTATGTATTTGGTTCACTTGATCGTGCCATGCTTTCTCCAGATGTCCCCAACTTCTTCTACCATTCAAATTGGCATTATATTCTCCTTACACACCTTTCTTTGTTCATTCACTTTACTTGCCCAAAACATCTGCAAATCTCCCCATTTTTCACACGGAGAAAAATGAGTATTGCTAATTTATTAAGAATCTCTTCAAATTATTAAAATGGGATATCAGGCCATGCATAATGGGTTCGAAAATGTTAATTAATCCGTTAAAGGCCTGTAATCCCGTTATTAAAAAAATTTCCAGTAATTTTAAGATATTCTCAATAAATAAGCAGTTATCATTTTTCGCCATGATTTTTCCACACAGACGTCTCAGGGAAACTGACGAAATGTTTGACCCCTTTTTAAATGTACAACTTTGACAAGCGCGCCTGAAAAACCACCTTCATTTACCTAAGATGAATCATTACTATTTATAGTTTGTTTTCTTTGAATTTATTTCATTACAACGTGTCTGTTATTCTTGGCCAACTTTCCGATTGAAATCGAATGGATGTAGATTGGCTAGACATTAATACACGTAAAAAATGGGTCTAGACTTAGATGTATAAAGAGATTTGTACATTTTTCTATTTTTCTTGGCGCAAGTCACTTGGATCGGCTGCTTGTTTAATATATTATTTAATTATTGCAGATGAAAATATTGGTCATGCTTTATTGCTGCCCGCGAATTACATTAGAATGATGGTGACAATATCGTAAAGCGTGATTTTTTTGCCAAATTATAATCTTTTGATCTCTTGGTGACTTATTGAATTTCGAACAACCCAGAAAGTACTGATTCTTTAAATGCTATAAATGTTACGTAATTGAAATAGGTACCTACTTACTTTCTTGTGATATTTTTATAAATTTTTTTAATGTAGTTCCATTTTTGTATTAAACAAAAGCCAAACATTTGGCTTTGACAGGTAAAATATTGGAGGGAAATGTCAGTTTAGGGGGGAGAACGAGCGGTAAAAAGCGTTTAGAAAATGGTTGCAGATTTATCAGCGGTTAGGTTAGGTTAGGTTATAAATGCAAAGGTTCCTTATAACAATTTTTACCCTCCCTAGTATAACACTTGCGTTTAGAAGCACTAAATAAATATTATTATTTTATTGCGATTTCTTGAAAATATGTCAGTCTTGATTTTTGATGCAAGAAAACCGAATGAGCCGTTTCCTCTACCGTCTCCGATCTAAATTACAAGCTTCACTCAGTGACATCTAAAAAAAAACTAGCTCAAAAATTACTTTGAACATAACAAACACCAAGGTAAATAGAACTTTCAATATTATGAAATTTTGAGATATTTTTCCAATTACCATTTAAAAAAAAGAAATTACTAATTTACCTTAAAATAGTACATAATATCATTAAGGTTAAATATATGTGCTAATATAAAAATCACTTACAAAAAATACCTTATAATCCAACTCCAGTGAAATAGTGACAATACCAACAACTCTGGCAGCGGGAGGCGCTAGTGTTTTTTTTTTTTTTTAAGTTTCTTTATTCTATAAAATTATTAGTTACATGCATTGAGGAATTTTTCGACCACCATGCTAGGCACATGCCAGTGTTATGGTGGTCGAAAAGGTGGTCGTGTAACATGTTTATTTTGACATTCCTTTCAATGGCGGCAAATTGAATGTATTTAGTACTCGGTGGCGGTGTTTGACCCTTTCTAAATTTATTTCGATCAATATTGATTAAAAACGGTGTAAAATGGTTTAAAAAGTAGGTTCTGGTTTTCTGGTTCTGTTACGGATGCAATAATTACACACAACAAATACATTCCATAAAGGTTAACAAATAATTATAAGCATTAATTACTCGCCTGAAATATCCGTATAAATTGAAAATATCTCCTGGGTTAATGTATTTTTACTATATATATAAAGAATAACAAATTATTATAAGCATTAATTACTCTCTAAGTAAAAATATATTAACTCGGGAGATATTTTCAATTTGTATGGATATTTCCGGCGAGTAATTAATGCTTATAATAATTTGTTATACTTTGTTCTATGCATAAAAACCTTGTCTTACAAACATTAGTTAATCATTAAAAAAAATAATATTAGACAAGTGAAAATATTTCACCAAATGTAGATATGATATATCTCGATGCCATCTAGTGGGAAATTCAGCACTAACAAAGCCTGTCCTACAAAAATAAATTTGGTTGTTTACAGGTGAAAAAAATATAATAAGCACTAATTGTCGATTGAAGTACTTGTACATATTGAATTATTTGGTGGGTTGAGAATAAGCCGACGTAGCTCAGTGGTCCTGAGCACCTGACCAGACATCAGAAGGTGGGGGTACAATTCGGCAGCATTTATTATTACTCGAGGGTTATTTTCAATTTGTATGGATATTTCAGACGAGTAATTAATTCTTATAATAATTTGTTACCCTTTGTGTAACGCATTACAAGGTAAATTCAGCAAAGCTGTGTTAGTTGAGTTCCGTGTGTGTTCATGTTGAAGTTATAAATCATCGCTTATGTTGATGTTCTGAATTTATATTTGAATATATTTAAAACATTAATAAATAATACATATTAAAAATTATAATACATATTAATTTTATTACCTTTCTGATACATTAAAGGCAGAATTAAAAGACGATTTATCATTTTTTATATAAGAGCATTAAAAGCAGTATTGTCGTATATGGATTACCTATTTTTTTAGATAAATATAATTGATAAAGGCAAAATAAAAAAACACATTTCACATAAATTGCATTAAAATGTATTAGTGAAAACCAAGGCGCCCAACTCATGCCCCTAGGAGGCGCTAGTGTAGCATGTTGCCATCAGAATATATGGAAAATGTCCGAAGTCGGAGAGAGGTATTATAAATATTATGAGGTATTTGTATTTAGCAGCAAGGTAACAAAATTAGTTGATAGTTAGTTAAATATATTTATATTTAAAATTACACTTAACTTATTTTATCATTACTTTTTCAAATTTTAACAAAAATATTATTGCAAGATCTTCACGGCTCCATGTACGAGTATATATAGTAATAAGTTCTGTAATTTTTACTTTTATCGAAAGGGGTCTCAATCGATTTTTACTTCTTGTAGAGTGATTGTGTATAAATTTTGATTATAAATTGTGTTCGCCATTAAACATAAAAGTCTATTACATTCGAGTATGTATTTGTTAATTTAAAATATGCAATGGCAGACTAAAGTCTTTTGTTCTCCTTCACCAGACGGCTTCCATCATAAAATGTTATTTTATTTCCCGAGAAAATTCGCAAGCAGAAGCGTTGCTAAAATCTGTCGTAAACTTATTTCTCACTTCGGAAAAAAAAGCGCGTCGGTTCGCACATAAATAAAGTTTTCCCATGTCAAAACATCAATAAATATGCATTAAAACGTCACGTGAAGAGTTGGGCGTGATATGATATTCGTAAACATCTCCAACCGGCTAAGAAAAAAAACTCTTTCATTTGCTTCCAAAGACAACAAGAAACAATCCCGTCGTAACTGAGCTTTTTCTGTTTAGTCCAGGCAATGCTCAACCTGCGGCCCAATTGAAGATTTTTACAGCCCAAGTTTTAAGCTTTCTATGTTTTAGATTTTGGTATTCATAAAAAAATCTATCTCGTAAAATTTTCACATTTATTATATATTTTGTGAGATTATAACTTTCTTGTTAGACCTCGGACTCTCGATGGGGGTTTTGATTTATTGCTTGAAAAGTGTCAGGCGCATGACCGCACTAGGATTTTATTTTCCCAATCAATTCCAAGCGGTATATTTTCAACTGACCTGATTTAATAAATGGAGGGTGAGTGCAAAGGATGGGGATTATAATTATAAGTACAAAGATTAGGCGCGTGTATAGTGTGAGAGAGCGAGCACGCCGGTTAAACAGTGCCATTATTTAATTATTTATAACGCGCCAAAAAAAGTGCAAGATGTGCCAAAGAATAATAATTCTGTCAAATTATATGCATCACCAATTCATGTCTGGAGTAAATAATAATCTGAGAATAAATTAAAACCCCCATCGAAAGTCCGAGCAGTACATGTTAAGGCGATGCACTACATAGTAATGCAAACTCGTGTGTTTTTGGTTTGAAAATTTAGTCGCCTAGAAATGTTTCAGATGCTTTAAATAAATACGGCGAGTAGAATACATCTTGGCCTTTGAAATAATTTTGAATTTTTTACATAAGTCTTTTTATAAGTCCAGAAAAAAATAATTTATAAGGCCTATGAAAACTGATTTAAATTTCAAAATCTCCTAATTACGAACCCATTTTTGGTTATGGTTTTATTGTATAATGTGGCAAATTAAGTTATTTATAAAATTATCGGAAAACATTTAAATATTTATGCCTGAACATCCACAAAATAAAATAAAAGGCACTTTTTGGCCATGTTTTTTTCTTGTCTAAATCAAAACAGCTGGATGGTATTAAGCGGGAATTTAAGTCTTATCGCCATCTACATAAGGAGTTTTATTGATGGCGGCTCGATTCAAAATATTACACGACGTAGTGCATCGCCTTAATTGATATGTAATAATAAATGCTAATTGTTATTCACAATGTGGCCTTGTTCACTGTGTACCCACCTAAGCTCGGTTTTTTTTGGCTCACCAAATGATTTGGGTTGGGAACTCCTGGTTTAGCCAGAATGGCATCACGGTGTTTGCTGGGAATGCTCTGTTGCCAGGAGGGACCTTGCCAGATATTATTATTTTGGCAATTTGGACCATCATAGCGGCGTGCTTCTCTCTAGTATTGAGAATTATGAGCTATCTACAAGCAAATCTCCTATCAACACTTGAGCAGATTTCCGGTGAAATATATACTTCCTTTTGGCAAAGTTTTCAAATAGCATATTTTAATCTATAAACAATCATTGTTGAATGAAAATTCGAGAATATATTGAATTATTTGGCGGGTTTAGAATAAGCAGCTGTCCGGCAGTCAGAAGACTGAGGGTTCAATTTCCATCGGAGGCATTTATTTTTTCTCGGAAGATTTTTCCAATATGTGTGGTTGTTTTAGGCTTCATAATTATTGCTAATATTAAATAATTCATATTTTGTTATATACGGTAAAAAGATTGGAAGCCAAAATCAAGATAAATGTTTTGAAATGTGTAATCGAAGTGCAAAATTACTAAAGAGCTCAATTTAATAAAAGTGTTATTCGCAGAGCGTATTTTTTATTGATCTTAGAAGTTCAAAAGGCTTTTAAATTTTTGATTATTATGTTAATTTTATTTACGCATATTTATGTCGAATACTAATTACGATATATATATTTATCCCCTCTCGTACTTTGTTGATCTCGCGCGACGGTACGCCAGGTATTTGTTGATCCTTTTGCATTTGTTGATCCATTATATATATGTAAACCTTTATAATTTTTTTTTGGATTAATTTTTTTTTAAATTATACCTATACCTTTAGATTTTTATATTTATTGAATTCTAAATGGCGATAAGAAGTTGCTAATTTTATTTGCACTCTTCGTATTAAGGATAAGAATAAGAAAAAAAGTAGTTTCAAAGTAAAAACGTTATTGCATAAAATAAAAAAGGTTTGCGACCTCTGCCTTAGAGTTGTTGCATGCAACGCGCGTTATTCTGTATTCTGTTAACTCCTCTGGCTAATTTATTCGGTTTTGCGAGTAAACAGCTATTACCCGTAGAGCATTTTTTTTTAAATGATTAAAAATAATAATTTATTTATTTATTAATTTTAGTAAATGTTGTGATTTCTTTATGAATTATTTTGATTTAAAACTACAAAAAAGTGAGGTGGCGATAAAGTATATAATATATTTTTCTAATAAAATATATAAAATCTAATTTAATTTCAGGTCATTGTTGAGACGAAAAAGTGTAAGAAGGTCCACGTTCAAAACTTTTTTAGGTTTGATTTCAACATTGCTTATTTCCAAAAAATAAAATTTGAGAGCGTATTTTGTCATATCTTAAAAACATTTTTTTGTTTTCGGATACGTTCAGAAATATTCCATTTATTTGCATTTTATTGGAAACCGGAAATACACACAAATTCTCTTACTTTCTGACATCAGCTTTTACAAATATATCGGTCAATTCGCCGGAGGCCTGAGGGGTTAGGTATCTATTGTTTGCGACGAAAATTATTCAGAACTTTACCGTGTTTTAACATTCAAACATTTTACTTTAATGTCCACTTTTTTATAAAGCTGAAAATTTTTTATCCCATAAATCACCGTCATGTTTTGAACAATATAAAATTGAGCTGAATAATGAGTTGAATCCTAAAATCAGTTATTTTAAAATAATCGGCACAAAATAATTTAATATATTCCCGACTTAAAAAAATGTTGAAAAAGTGATCTAACACCTAGATTTCTGCACATGTGTAAAAGCGCCGAAAAATACACTACTCCTTGTACAGGGAACTCCGTGACCGTGTGACGTCACCCGCCCCCGCCCACGAGTATACCGGTGGGCGGCGTCATTCATTGTCCCGCCATCAGTTGCAACAGAGGTCCGCCACACCAGAACACTTTTATTGTTTCTTGCCTCGTTCGTAGATAAAGATATTATCGCAATAATTAATAACTTATCCGCCATTGACAAAAAGTCAAGGTGTTACATTGTCGATTAATTATTCTCATAGATGTTCCGTGGCCAAATTTGGGATTTTTTTTCATGCGTTCTTTGTTTGTAAAAGTAGGTACCTACTAATAATATTTCAATTTCAATGTGAAATCTTTTTTTTCGAGGTGTTAAAAATTAATTTAAGGAGAGTAAGAGATTATGCAGATTTAGATTGTTTACAACATAGTGCAAGGCCGACTAGAGTACCTTTAGGACTGGGCGCGCCAAAACCAAATTTTAAAGTTAATGCTGTCGCTAAGTAATCTTCACTGTTTAAAATAGTCTAATCATTCTGTGTATGAAATATGCTTGCGGTAAAACAACACACAGATCAGCAGTAACAGCGAGTATCAACAACAATCGTCGGCATCTGCACACTGTCGTTGCTCGATGGCACTGACTTGATCTCGTGACACTTTAAAATACGTCGCGGGCTACAGGCCTGTAATTTAGTCGGCCTTGAACATAGTTGAAATTTCATGAAAATTCTAGACAGAAAAACAGTGATACTTTCATTACGTCTAAGCTTATTGTTACAGTGTTTTGTCTGAGTATGAGTGATTTAATCTGATATCGTATTTTTATGCCTTTCTTGAAAGAATTGAGTTTTTATATGGACCAAAATATTTATTTTTAGTACGGAAGCAAACAAATAATTCGTCTCAATATATTAAAGCATATCTTGCATAAAGTGTATTTCCGTTATTAATTAAATTAACGCCATCTATGAACATGTAGATTATAACGAATGTTGCGTTTAAACTTAACATTACCTATAGACCGCCTTAAAATTAGGTATTGTACCGGACAGCAGATGGATATACCTAAATAATTATTAAATAATCAAGAAAATGAATATTTGTCTGATGTAACGCATTGTACGATGCCGACTCCTTTGAGGCTTGTCTCGTACGATGATAAGATTTATAATCACTGCACACGTGTCATATCGCCAGTTCAAGGATGAATTACTCACACGACACACCGTGGGACCTTAGTAATTAATTCGGCGCTGTGACGCTTATCATATTTCTGTTTAGATTTAAGAATAATTGCTCCACATTAACACGTTTAGAAATTAAGAATTCGAACCCAATAAATACGCAAACAACTGGCCCAACGAGTCAGTTGTCCGACGACTTTCGCAAGTTGTGTTTCTATTCAAATCCTTACCCAAGGTACCCCCAGAGGAAACCGGCATTTACAGTCAATGTCACTGGCGTAGGTGTCCAGTACAGGTATGTTGCTGTATTATTTTAGTAAACATGAAACAGTTTTAGGGACTTACGTATTACCCCACATTGTTTTTAAATTGAGGCGCTCAGCGCAGTGGTGTAACCCACAATAAATGTTATATAAAAATCGTTTAATTAACAAAGATTTTTTCGTCACTAACCGAGCCGCTTCTATATATACATAAAACATATCATTTAAAGTCCCTTCCGATTTATTCCTTTTTAGGCATTTTTATGAAAAAACTCGCTATATCGGGAATATTATTTTAAAAATATAGCATTCCTTAGGTCAAATTCACAAACAATAATAATATTTTAATTAAATTAGCACAAGCATAAAAATAATAAAAACGCCCCTGACATTAAGCTAAAAAGGAGCCTTTGAATGTTCGGTTGCAATCGCAGACCCCACGTTGACCCTCCCTGCCAGCGCTCTCCGCACCCATCACTAACTTCTCCCAGTCCAGTAGATGTATGTCACACGCGAACAGATTGTAGTAACCACGGAATCATGAATGGATTAATTCACAGATTTGTTGCGCAAAGACAGGGGCGCCTCATTGTTGTGTGAGATGTGTGATGTGCACGCGGGCGGCTGATCCGAGGGGCAGTTGTACCAAATTGCCTCGCTGCTCCCTTGGTTCAGAGGTATCCACTACCGATTCAATCGATATCTTTTTTGCTTACATTTTTTTTAAATAATAAGTTAACATAAGCTTAATTGAACTTCTCTAAATATGCAGACTATAAAATTAAAAAAAAGTTTTCTTGACAGAATCAGAAATAAAGTAAATTAAAAAAACATGTCAGAAAATATATAATACAATCATTGCACCACACTTCAATTACTGTCCAAGTATTCTTTTTCTCTGCAATAAAGAAAAAATGAAGACTATGCAAAAACTATAAAATAATGCAATGAGATATATACACATGGATAAGAGACTAAGACTAAAGAGTTAAAGGAGCTAACTTTTGCGATAGTGAAGCAAAATATAGATTTGAATGAATTTATTTCTATACATAAGGTAAACATATACAAGGAACTGAAAGGAAATATAAATTGCATTCACGAGATAGAAACACAGACACGGGAAGAGCAACGAAAAGAAAATTTCATTGCCCACAAGGAATAAATCAAGCACCCAGAAATCTCTGATCCAGCAGGCCGTCCAACTTTACAACAAAATCCCAAATTAAATTATTGAGGATAAAAATATGGTCAATTTTAAAAAGGAATTAAGAAAGTATGTCCACCTGAAAAATTAATGTTTTGTTTGTGTTTTTAAATATTTTTAAATTGAAAATATTTAAAGATATATTATATTTGTCAAATAACGTCAATTTTTATATAAATGGAGCTAGCTTAAAATTAATAAATAAAATGAATAAGTATTATTTTTTTGGTAAACTAATGTTTAAGACAAGATTTTTTATGCATAGCACAACCCCAATACCCTCAGCCTCACAACATACCCCAATTGGGGATGCCATAGTCTCACTGGCTCCAGACGGGAGCAGTTGGGACTCTTGTGCGGTATTACTGTAAAAAAAAAAAAGGGTAAAAATTATTTTACAAGCAATAATTATTCGCCTGAAAAACTCATCCACATTGAAAAATCTCCTGATAAAAAGATACATGACGCCAACGGGACTCGAATTATTTTGCGGATAAGAGATAAGCCGCCATAGCTCAGTGGTCAGAGCTGTCAACCGGAAATCGAAGGGACACGGGTTCGAGTCCCGTTGGCGTCATGTATCTTTTATCAGGAGATTTTTCAATGTGGATGAGTGTTTCAGGCGAATAATTATTGCTTGTAAAATAAAATGAATAAGTTTTTACTTTGCTTTATTCTCCCTATATTAATTCCCAACCAGGCCTATTGCATATTCTAATATATTCATATATCTCCAAGTATTCTGCATGACAAAATACCGCTTGAAAGACTAACTTTTGTTTCACATTTGAACCAAAATCTTAATGAATATCCGTCTCATGATAATTACATACATTACACTTTCATATTATACAGCAGTTTTAATTTAATTTAATTTGTGGCCTAGTCTTTTCCACCATTTTTCTTGTGGTTTGATTGTGAGATCCTTTCACAAAGTTTTTTTATAATTAGTTTGCTCTTTTCAACACATTGACAAACGGTACAATGCCTAGAGGCGGTCCTGCAGTAGCACACTTAAAACGCGTTTCCCACAATCCATTCACAACGTTCGTCTGCCAGAGGATCTCAGCAAAACACAACAATGTCCAAAATACCAAACAACTAATCACTGAGTGGCTTAATTAAATATTAAACATAGACCCGGCGCAGACATTGAGTGGGCACTGTGGGCAGATCACGGCCATTGTAAAACTTTATCGTGTCTACTTTTCTGATGGCCGCACTCCTCCAGATCACAATCTCCACACAGAACTTTTAATATCACCGCGGATTGTATATTTTTTAATTTATTTTAATGCATGGCTTGTGTTTTCATTCAAGCCGAGTTTTTTAATGCTCCGCCACACTCTGACTACCAAATAAGCGTCTTTTTAGCCGGGATTACATTATTTAGATATCGCAGACAGCGTGTAAAATACAATCTTATAAAAGTCATCACCGCTATTGCATAAATATATTGTAAAGTTTATTGTATTAGATTTGGGCGTGCGATAATTTAGTAGATTTTAAGCGTGTTGTGTGTGAGAAACAAACACAGTACACGGAGAAAAAAGTCTAATGATAATCCAATGAGAATCTTTTCAAATTATTGGTAATTTCGCTTGAAAGCGGGATTTAAGGCCTTACGAATAAATTAACAGGTTTCCTGATAAACTTTTAGTAAATTTGAATACATTATCGTGATGTCAAAATATGAAAATCTAATTATTGTTGCTAATGCAATATATTCGTTGTAATCAACGAAAATTCTTTGTATTGTCATGTTATAGTATCAAGGCAAATCGATAAAACTTTATTAAATTGATGTTTTGTTAATAAGGCCTGTTAATGATATATTATCAAGGAAAATTGGTAAAACGTCTTCAATTGATGTTTTATTAGTAAGGCTTGTTAATGATATATCATGAAGGCAAGTCGATAAAACATTCTTAAATTGATGTTTTATTAATAAGGCCTGTTAATGATATTCTGTTTAGGCAAATTGGTAAAACATTCTTAAATTAATGTTTTATTAGTAAAACCTGTTAATGAAATATTGTCAAGGCAAATCGATAAAAATTTCTTTCATTGATATTTGATCAATAAGGTCATGTAGTTGGTTACCCATGTCAATTGCAAAAATAATTAAATTTAAGATGTAAGAAAAAAAAATCTTTTTGGGGTACAGTGACGACAAAAGAGAGCGGATCTAATTTAGGAGTACAGTGACTACAAACAAGAGCAGACTTATTTTAGGGGTACAGTAACGACAAACGAGGGCGGATCTAATTTAGGGGGATAGTGACGACAAACGAGAGCGGATCTAATTTAGGGGGACAGTGACGACACACGAGAGCGGATCTAATTTAGGGGGACAGTGACTACAAACAAGGGCTGACTTATTTTAGGGGTACAGTGACGACAAACGAGGTCGGATCTAATTTAGGGGGACAGTGACGACAAACGAGAGCGGATCTAATTTAGGGGGTACAGTGACGACAAACGAGAGCGGATCTAATTTAGGGGGACAGTGACGACAAACGAGAGCGGATCTAATTTAGGGGGACAGTGACTACAAACAAGGGCTGACTTATTTTAGGGGTATAGTGACGACAAACGAGGTCGGATCTAATTTAGGGGGACAGTGACGACAAACAAGAGCGGATCTAATTTAGGTGGACAGTGACGACAAATGAGAGCGGATCTCATTTAGGGGGAAAGTGACGACAAACAAGGGCGCATCTATTACTGTCCAATCCAATACACAGATGAAACAATACGGGTTTGAAAAGAGCTACCGGTATTAATCTTTCTTCCTTCGTTTAATATGGACCTCTTTGAGACACACACAGACAAATCCCTTCCCACACACCAACCCCCTATTTAACCCGCCTCACAACGTCACCCAACCAGGCGCGATATAATCCCCAAGGTTGTACCCGGTACAGACGTGGGAGTCCGAACAGTAAGAATGAGAATGAATGATTTTGATTGAATTTAACGTAAATTTGATGGTACATGGGTCCATGGCGTGATATTGTCTTGTGGCCTTACCGAGCTCTGGAGCCCGCCGTATCAATGACGTAACACCTTCAGACAACTATCTATTGTTACCGATCTAAAAATAGACAAGCATGGTTTGCATGGGTATGATTTCATTCCGCTAGCTCTGGAGATGGGAGATTGTATATCTGAGGTCTTAAATGCTTCTTAAGACTTGGCTTTTTTTAATCGTTACAATAGAGATCTGTCATTGGACGGACGAGGATCACAAAGAGTTGAATTCTGCTGAGAACGAGCCCACCAACAACGACAATAAAAGGATTATCTTAACGAACTCAAAGATAAAAAATAATATGTCTGCCTTTAAACTACAAATAAATAGATTTTTTAAATGACATAATGTCAAACGAAAATTGCAAAAATAATGGAAAAATCAAGCATGCCAAAATCATAAATTTTTTCAAACAATCATATACGACAAAAAAGAGAGTAGGCTGTATTTCAACAATAAATGTGAATTGGTGTATAATTTTGCATACTAAGGCAAACAATGAAGATTAATAAATGGTTTCATATTAAAATATTACTTAAATATTATTACCAGTAAAACATTAAAATTATGGCATGAAATGATTTTTATTTTCCACCTAGTTTTCTTCTACCTCGACGCTGTGAACGTTTCTCGAGTGCCATTGTAACATTGTGTGGAATGACCGATCAAGTGCTCAAGCTTCTCAAAATGGCGATACACAACATTAATGTCAATTTCGTTGATTTTTCCACCTAACCATTTTTTAAGATTTTGGAACAAATGTAGTTGACATGAATACCAATTCGGCGAATACAGCGATTGAGGCATTACTCCAAAGCCCATTTAATGATTTTTGCAATCGCAATAGATTGTCAAAACGTTCTAAAAATTCTAGAAATTCCCTGTAAGATCTGACACGAAAATAATTGTCAGTATCTTACGACGATTTACGTTGCTTAAACTAATTTTTCATGTTTAACGACAATTTACGTTATTTTGATAATTTTTCAAGGTTTAACCACGATTTACCCTGTTAAAGCATATTTTGATTATTGTTCAAGGATTAACTAGATTTACCCTGTTAGAGCATTTTTTTTATTATTTTTCAAGGTTTAACCACAATTTAGGTAATCTGTTAAAACATATTTTGATGATTTTTCAATGATTAACCACGATTAACCTGATAATGGATATTTTGATTATTTTTCAAGCTTTAACCACGATTTACCCTGTTAAAGCATATTTTGATGATTTTCAAATGTTTAACCACGATTTACCCTGTTAAAGCATATTTTGAATATTGTTTAAAGATTGGCTACTATTTACCCTGTTGATATTCTGATTATTTTTCAAGGTTGAACCTCGATTTACCCTTTATGATTATTTTTCAAGGATTAACCACGATTTACCCTGTAAAAGCAAATTTTGATTCATTTTCAAGGTTTACCCTGTTAAAGCAAATTTGTATTATTTTTCAAGGAATAACCACTATTTACCCTGTTAAAGCTTATTTTGATTATTTTTCAAAGTTTTACCTCAATTTACCCTGTTTAAGCATATGTTGTTTATTTTTTAAGGTTTATCCTCGATGTACCCAGTTTTGATTATTTTTCACGGTTTAACCATTATTTACTCTGTTAAAGCATATTTTGATTATTTTTCAAGGTTTACCCTGTTAAAGCATATTTTGATTATTTTTCAAGGATTAACCTCAATTTACTCTGTTAAAGCATATGTTGTTTATTTTTCAGGGTTTATCCTCGATTTACCCAGTTTTGATTATTTTTAACGGTTTTAACCACGAATTACCCTGTTAAAGCATATTTTGATTATTTTTTACGGTTTAACCACGATTTCCCCTGTTAAAGCATATTTTGATTATTTTTCAAGGATTAACCACGATTAACCCTTAAGTTTAGATTTACATTCATTTAGTGGAGCTGATTTATTTCGTGAGACTGTTTAACTTTATATGTGCAAAAGAAAGTTGGTTCGATGGCTGAATGTGTAAAATTGAATGTCACATTACTTTCTATTATGTGACTATTTTTTTTCTTTCTTAATCAATATTTTAAATATGTTTATATCAGACATACGTATCCACTGCACAGTTTACGGGCATAACATATAAACTACATACATGTGTCTCTAAAAGCCTGTTTAACGGGCGTAAATACAAAATAATATATGTATAATTCTTTCAACAAAAATATCCCGGTGAGGATATCACTGTCGTATTAAAAAACATTAGTTATTATTATTATTCTCAACTATAAGGGCATTGTTAATTTATGATAACTTCGTTAGTTTCGTGGTACCACCCTGAAACACGAGATTTGCAAAGCACAAGAGCCCACCAACAACGCCGATAAAAGTATTTCCTTAACGACCTGAGAAATCATAAATAATTATTCGTCGTTCTTTATTTCCTCAAGTCACCTGTGATTACCATTAATTTAAACCACTTTCGGCTCATTACTTCACTTACTGCATTCATCCCGACATAACTGGTTTTCCTTCTTTCATTCATTTCTGTATGGAGCAAACGTGTGTGGCTTTAATTTCTCCAGTTAATCAATACCTTAATGTTCTAACAACAGTGAAAATGAAGCGATTATATATTGAGACACAGGAAACGTGAAAATTTATTAAATATTATTGTAAAATTTCCAATCCGCAATAAGTATAGTACTTTAATGTAGGTACTGATTTTACCACCCGGCTTCGTCCGTGGTCCATAAATATCTTTAAATATCAATAAAATTCACAAATATCCATGTACATCCATAAATTAAACATTTAATATCTATAAATGTAATAATATCCGGAAATATT
This sequence comes from Hesperophylax magnus, assembly GCA_026573805.1. Taxonomy (NCBI): domain Eukaryota; kingdom Metazoa; phylum Arthropoda; class Insecta; order Trichoptera; family Limnephilidae; genus Hesperophylax; species Hesperophylax magnus. The sequence continues at coordinate 1,603,617 of JAIUSX010000977.1, read as the reverse complement.
CATAAATATTCATAAAATATCCAAAAACATACGGATATCAGATATATATCTACATTTAATATATTGTAATTTATGAGTTTTCTGGAATTTCACGGACATGATGTTTTAGGAAATTAATGGATATTCATGGGTATGAAAGGATATTTATGGATATTAATGAATATTCATAACCATGAACGGATATTTATGGATATTCATGGGTATGAACCTATATTTAAGGATTTTCATGGGTATGAACGGATATTTATGGATATTAATGAATGTTAAAAAAATATTTATTTCACGGAATAACTTTATTGAGTAAAACCTCAAATTGTAATATTTAAATATTGAAGAAAATATTAGTGATTTCTAAACGAAAATCTGAAACAGAAAAATCAGAAAAGGAAACGGTCACATCTGGGACTCGAACCCAGGACCCTTGTCTTTCCGGGACAGTGCTCTACCAACTGAGCTAATGGGACCCTATTCCCCTCGGTCACTTTTAACTGTATCATACTTCGAATAAGAACTACTAACATTGTCTTCATTTTTTCACCGCACATTTTTATTGGCAACTATCTTTATGTATGATCGCAAGATTCAACCCGAACTAAATGCAATCCAGACAGCGTCTTTTTTTTTTTTAGTTAAAAAAATAATTTGCTTAAACACACATTGTCTGCAGATCTTTAAGACATGGAAGATTTTACATATGCGAAACTATGCAAATTCAAAGAAGGAGTTAATGTTTTATATAGAAACCTTTAAGGTAATTTCAATGGTATTTTCAATGATACATCGTCTTCCTGTGATATTCCAACGTGTAAAAATGTAAAGGTATCAATATTCCTAAAGCAGCCGTGATTTGAGATATATTACACGCCCAGCGAGTAACCGTTAGCATGCCATGAGTGACTGGAGAACACTGAACCGAATGTCAAAAGAAGGGAGTTCTATACCGATTTGAAAGAAAATCGATTGTTGCCAGTTTGCATAGAAGCAAAGAAATTAGTGTCGCAAAACTGCGACACCATTGTATGTATTATAAGATGCTGAAGGGATAAGCCCTATGCAACACACTCGAAGGACCAGTCCCAAAACAATGTCAACTGCAATTATGTTATTTGGGACAATTAATTTCTACGCTTACGCTAACTTGACGGACAGTATTCCTCGATGTTTTATATCTGGGCTTCTGGAACATAAAATAAGCCCAGATTGGAGTATGGGAAAAAAGAACTCAACCGTCGTAGTTTAGAATCTTTTTCTTCTAGCAACAATTATTCCGGTCATGGTGACATTTTATGATACATTGGGTGAGTAGAACAGTTGCAGAATTCGATATTGAGGAATACACACGAATACACACCCACCTACTCCCATATATAGTGCGCGAACAGAAATCTTAGAATACTTCAGGAACACGGACACGCCCACAACACACTTCTATCGGATTTGTTTATCTATTTAGAGCTCAAGAAGCTACATTATACATCACGGCGAGAGTTTAAGCAAATAAATTATTATTTATCCCGAGTCACCATCTCATTTGACACGACGCCGACGTGTCTTCATTGAAGAAACTAGCGAGAAATGTATTTAAATTGATTTTCAGTAATAAGTTGTGAAGAACGCCATTCATGGTGGTTTTTCCTAAATTAACCTTCTGACACCTTAGTTAATATGAACACCAAAAAATTGATCTTGATCATATACATAATGTGTTCCTGAAACTACTGGTACAAATAGAAAATGTTGCACAAATTTTGTTTCGAAATTGGAGTTTTTTAAGTGAAATTTGAAAATAATCGGTCAGTTCAGAGTTACTATTAGCTATTTATTGTCTTTTAAAATACATCTATAAGTGCCGAAAAAAAAAATTGTTTGGGTTCTGTATGTGTTGTAGATTAACCAGTTTAGAAATTAGTACAATTAGTTATGCAACGTTAATTTGAAATAACATTAGGTCTGAAAGGGTTAAGATTACAAAACTTTTATATTCTGTTCAGTCTCATTGTTTCCTTTCATTTCCATTCCTTTCTTCATCCCTTATCCATTTTTTGCAGTTTTATCTACGCATCGTATATCGGAACTGTGTCCGACAAAACTTAAGCAATTGACAGCTTTACTCTAAGGTCAGCAGATCTAGATGTCAGTAATCTTCTAATCGAACTTTCTAGGTTAAATCGAGCCGTATACTATGATCGTTCTTTTTGTGTAATAGGCCCGCTCATCTGGAATTACTTCTCTCAGCTCTTACTAATCTCCAGAATTTGACTGAATTTAAACGGGCTTTAAAAACAAAATTATTTTTAAGATCTTACCATTCTTGAATCTTAACTTCTTTTTGATATTTTATAATAAGCGATTTGCTACAACTTCCGGTAATTATTTGGTTTCGATTGCCTCTGTATAAACAGTGTATTTTGTGTTATAATATTAGATCTGTATTGGGTAAGGCACATTGTAGGAATAATTTTAAGAACTTGACCACCAATACTAAATTACCGTTTTTAAGTTTGTTATAAACTGCGCTATATAAATGCCATGTTATTATTATTAACCTTATCGCACTTCTTATTTATTCGTTATGTTTTATTTTGTGAAGTTCCGGCACATACATTAAAATGTTTTCAGATCGCAATCTTAAGAACTAATTTGCCACATTACGTTATAAATCCATGTCCGAATAGGTGCTCGCAAGGAAGAGATTTTACATAAAGCAAAGGCCAATATGTGTTTTACTCACAGTATTTAATTACGGCATCTATAATATTTCTAGGTTATTAAATTTTTAAACAAAACACAATATGATTTTGAATTACTTCGCATTACATCGCCTTAATGGAAAATGAGTTAGTAATAAAATAAATAGAAAAAAGCGGATCATTATTAGTACCACATTATCTCAAAAGAAATAATATATTCGCTTTTATGAGATTTACAGCCTCGACTATTATTGTGTAGCCACGCACCTTCACAATAATGATTAATAAACAAACAACCCTTAGTTTTGCTGGCAAAACCGAGACTACGTCCAACTTGACAGACCATCTCTCATCGCATTTCTTCCGTAATACTGGTCCTGGCTGCAGTGCCTACTTTCGCGTGTCAACTTCAAACATTTAATTAAAGTAGTAATTTGTATCGGTATCCTCAATAAACTTGAGAGTAATTAACTGAACATGTTTTATTAAGCACGCACCTTTCTATCTCATATAACTGTATACATATTACCACAATTAATAGCTAGGGCTGTTATATATCGCTTCAATCGGAAACTATTCAATTTATCATTAAGGTAATATATTTTGGACACTAAAATGCTTTCAGCCATTTAAACAATTCGACTCTAATTACAATGATAATGGAAAGTAAGTAATATCTATATTACTGTATTCTTTTAATGCTTTTGTATCAAAGCTGTTGATGATCCTTCATTCCCCCACCCAAATTATTACCCAATTTGATTTATTTACCCAATTTTTGATTTGACTCAATAGCCGTTTTTGACAGCACCGTAAATAATATCAATATAGTGTCAATAAAACAACCTAATAACATAACCCGCTTAAAAAAACAATATATAGTGATACGCTAGACAAAGTGGCAGTATTTGTGACGGTGGCAGTGAAATTAATCATTTGTAAATTGAAGTGCAAAAAGAGTATTTTTGTTCCAACATTAATAAAAATATAATTAATAAACCAAAAAAAAAAAAAAAGAAATTGAAAATGGAAAATACAAGAGGAAAGGGAGTTATAACGGAAACCGAAGAAAAATTTAACATTGATAAAATTATACAGATTATTGAAAAAAAATTTGAATCCATGAAAAAAAAAATTATATCAAAAATTGAAAAACAAACCCAGGACACTCAAAAAAGCAATGATTTTATGAGTAGTCAGTACGATGATCTAATAAAAAAACTAGAAATAACAATTCTACAAAATAAAAAAATTGAAAATGATTTTGAAAACATAAAAAAGGAACACCAGGAAAAGAATATCATTATTAAACAACTTGAAATAAAAATTTCAGACCTCGAATACAAATCTCGGTCTAATTTCTTAGAAATAGCGGGCATTTCCCAAAAAAATGGAGAGCAGCAGATGGAGATAGTAAAAAGAGTTGCGGCGGCGGCAGGAATGGAAATCCAGCACAATGATATAATTGATATAAAAAGGACACATGATAGAAGGAACAATGCGCCACCGAAACTGCTAGTGGAATTTGCGGAAAAAAAGACAAGAGACAATCTTCTTTCTAAAAGGAAAAATATTAATTATGCAGCTATAAAAGATATCTCCACCGAACCAATCTATATTGCAGAGGAATTGAGCCCATATCAAAGGGAACTGCTCTGGAAAACGAAAAAATCTGCCAATGAAAAAATGTACTCCTACGTTTGGTTCAAAGATGGAAAAATTATGACGCGAAGAATGCCAACCGAAAAAATAATTTATATAAAACATGTAGATGATATAAAAAATATTGTATAACAAAAGGGCACAAAAACGATTACGAAAAAAATATAAAAATGGCTGACATTATATTAACCTCGGAACCAAGTGATCTATCGAATTTAAATAACAACTCTTTCAATATACTACACAAAAACATAAGAAGCATAAGAAAAAATTTTGATGAATTGCAAATTTTATTGAAATATTTAAAAGTTAATTTTCAAATAATAATACTTACTGAATTTTGGATAAATCATAAATACATGAAATTGGAAATTGCTGGATATACAACCTACTCAAGTTTGAATAACAAAAAACAAAACGATGGTGTAATTATATACATTAAAAACGAAATAAAAGCCGAAGTTGAAGAAATTATTATCACAAATGCCAATTGTTTAAAAATTAAAATCAGTAAAGAAAAAGCTATATTAGCAATCTATCGATCGCCCTCAACAAGAAACATCGACCCATTCCTTAAATCCGTAGACGAGGAACTCTGCCTTCTTAAAGAAACGAAAAACATATTTATTATTGGAGATGTAAATATAAATATTTTAGAAAATGGACACCCTAAGCGAATTCAATATCTGCAGATGCTAGCATCCCATGGACTGGAAAGCTTAATAAATGTTCCTACTCGAAAAGTGGACAACAGTGAAAGTTGCATAGATCATATAATGAGTAAAACAAAAGACATTACTCAAACTGTTGTATTTAATTCAACTATAACCGATCATTATACAACTATGCTTTCAATAAAAATAAACAAGTCAAATAAAATGAAGAAAAAACCATTAACAACAGAAAAAACAGAAATCAACTGGAATATCATTAAACATAATCTACAATGTACCGATTGGAAAAAACTGCAAAGTATGAACAATACAAATGATGCATGGAATTATTTCATAGAACTTCTTCAGAATAATATACTATCTAATACCACAAAAATTACTAAGAAAATCTCACACAAAAATGTACATATTAAACCATGGATTACACAGAATGTTATAAACTGCATAAGAAAAAGAGACGAGTTACACAAGAAACTTAAAAAAATTCCATACGATATACACATGTTAAGATACTACAAAAGATACAGAAACATTTGCAAAAAAGTTATTATGTGTACAAAAGAAACCTACTATAAGAAAAAAATTGTAGATTGTAAACAAAATCCCAGGAAAATGTGGCAAATAATAAATGAAATAACCAGTTCTAAATCTGCCAACGTTACATCAATTGACGTGCTGAATATAAACAATGTTCCCAGGACATACGCTGATAATCCTGACCAAATACTTGAATACGTCAATAATTTTTTCATAAATATAGGATCAAATCTAGCAAAGCAAGTTACAAAATGTAATGAAGATGTACAAATAAACGAACCACCTGAGCAAGGAAATCAGCTCAATTTTAAACAAATTACAGCTGACGATATCAAAAACACAATTTCTTCTTTAAAATCAAATATTTCTTCGGGGGAGGACACAATCTCAACCAACGCAATAAAATATCTCTGTAAAGAACTTATCGAACCACTTACATACTTAGTCAACATGTCTATAACGAATAGCATATTCCCTACAGCCCTCAAAAAAGCGATTGTTATACCAATATTTAAACAAGGATGTAAAAATGACATAAACAATTACCGACCAATAAGCCTACTAAATGCATTTTCAAAAATATTGGAAAGAATACTAAAAAAACAACTCTTATCCTACTTAGAAGACAATAAAAAATTATCAAAAACTCAGTATGGATTTAGAGAGAACTTAAGTACTAGTGACGCCATAGAAAAAATTACCGATATGATCACTAAAAGTTTAGACAGTGGAGAAAAAACTTTGGCAATCTTCATAGACTTACAAAAGGCTTTTGACACAATAGATCACAAAATACTTTTTTCAAAACTTTCAAAAATTGGTATGTCATGTACAACACTAAACTTACTAAAAAGCTATATGACGGAGCGTACACAGAGCGTCCAAATTAACAAGAGAAAAAGCAAACCTCTCCTAATCAACCATGGAGTACCACAAGGAAGCGTACTAGGTCCGATATTATTTTTAATTGTGGTGTATGTGTGTAAGGGGGACAGCATGAGAGCGAGACAGCGAGTACGAGACGTATATAAGAGATCGTATGAGCGGGAATGAGCCTCTCAGTCCAGAACCGTGATAGCCTTCTACAAATAAATATTATAATACAAGCATTGTTATTATTGAGTATGTAGAGTTAACATACGTCACAGTGGCGCAGCCGGTAGTTCGTAAATTATTAAAAGTTTACGGAGAATCAGATGATTCAAGAAGATTATTCGAATTTTTGGTGATCACAGTATAGTCTGGCGCTTTTGGGCGTTGGATCGCTAAATTTTGAAGGAAGAAGAAGAATAATAAAAGGCTATCAAATTGGAGAATTCACACGCAGCCGAGGCGAGCACGCAGATCGGGCCGGGCAAATTGCGCGGTAAAAACGCAATTTTACACGTGTGTGGGAGCCGACATTGCAACATTTTGTCGAGAGTACACCGTTACACGGGGTACGCAGAAGATCCAGGATCAAGATCGGCATCAAGGGTGAATTGGCCGGAATCCGGGACCGGGGTTCTGTCGCTACAGCGGGAAGGAAGACCTTGGAAGGTGATCGTGTCCGCAGCTGAAGGGAGACGGAGCCAGAAAAGGGTGCTGAGACGTTGGTGATTCACAGGCTCAGGGCAGGGGCTCGGAGCATAACCTCTGGAAGGGCTGAGATACGTATATTTTATTCAACTTGTTTCAGTTCTTCTCCCAATGGAGGCGATTTGTAAGAATTTGGGGACGTTCTGTTACAGAACGGGAGACTGGTCATTGTTCAGGGAACGATTGGATCAGGCCCTCATTTTAAATGATGATAAGTTGTTGTCACCAGAACGCAAAAGAGCATTTTTGCTGAGTTGCCTCACGGAAGAAACTTTCTCTCTATTATGTGATTTATGTTTTCCAAAAAAGGTTTCTGTTTGTTCTTTTGAAGATTTATGTAAATTATTTGATTCACATTGCAAACCAGTTAAAAATATTTTTGAGTCTCGTGAATTATTTTATAAATGTAAACAGTTTCCTAGCGAATCCGTTAAAGATTACGCGGCTAGATTGAGAGGGTTAAGTTTATCTTGTAATTTTGAGCTGAGATTGGAACCATGTTTAAAGGACATATTCGTTATTGGGATTTTTAATGAAAAATTGAAACACAAGCTATTCGTAGAGGCAATCGATACTTCTTTTACGGATTGCATTAATCTAGCGGCGACGTGGGAACATGTTGTGGCTTTTAAAAAAGTAAATCCGAATTTAAATGTTGTTCATAAGGAAAGCGAGTATTTCCATAAATCCAGGAAAGATAGTCCTTCCAGGAATAGAAATTCAATGCGGAGTAAATCACCGGTTAATGGTACGTTAAAAACTTGTTTTTTGTGTGGAAAAAAAAATCATTTGCAAAGAGATTGCTGGAAAAAAATTTTGTGTAATCATTGTAACAAATCGGGTCATCCTAGTAATTTGTGTAAATACAATAAAAATTATGTAGGTACTAAAAATAAACGGTTGAATTCGGTGTTCGTGGTTAATAATAATGTGGGGCCGGAACCCACATATATATAGATTTGTTAATTGGTAACATAATATTGCCGGCGTTGGTAGATACGGGGGCTGCGATTAACGCGATACCATATGAAGTGTATTTAAGATATTTTGTTTCTTACGATTTAGAAAAGTATAATGTTCATTTGTCAGGGTATGACGGAACGCAGTTAAATGTTTTAGGTAAAGTGAATTTAGAGGTGTCATTTTTAGGTAAAAGTGCGAAAATACAGTTCGTAATAATTAAAAATGGTAATTCTACAATAGTTGGTAGAGATTTTTTACAAGTTTTCGGTATCGGATTAAGTGGAATAAATTCTGTAAAATTCAGTGAGATTAATTGTGATAATCATCTTGTTTTTCGTGAAAGTTTAAAGAAGAAATATGCTCATGTTTTTTCAGAAAAATCGGGTAGGCTTAAAAATTATGAGGCAAACATTGAAGTTAATTCGGACTTTAGGCCAAAGTTTGTAAATCCGAGGCCATTACCTTTTAGTTTACGTGAGAAAGTAGAGATAGAGTTACAGAGAATGTTGCATGAAGACATTATTGAAAAGGTAGAAATAAGCGATATTGCAAGCCCGATTGTTGTTGTAAAAAAGAAAGACGCTTCAATTAGGATTTGTACTGATTTCAAAACAACATTGAATCCTATGTTAGCGAAGTTGAAATACCCACTACCTCGTATGGACGATTTAATTTCATCTCTGAATGGTGCAAAATATTTTGCTAAGATAGACTTACGAAATGCATTTGGACAAATTTCATTGAACGAAAAGTCTAGAAAATTATGTGTGATTAGTACGCATATAGGTTTATTTGCTTATAAAGTATTGCCTTTTGGCTTAAGCACGAGTCCGGCCATCTTTATGCAAGTCATTACGGCGATAGTTGGTGGACTTAGGAACGTTCGTGTATTTTTAGATGATCTACTTTTATTTGGGAATTCTAAAGAGGAATTATTTTCTATTTGTGAAGCAGTACTTAGCAAGCTAAGTGATTGCGGATTAACTATTAATGAAAATAAGTGTTCTTTTCTAGAAACAGAGATAGAATATTTAGGTTATAGAATTTCGCAGAAAGGAGTTATGCCTTTAGAAAATAAAATATATGCTATTACCCAAATGAGTGTACCGAAAAATGTTTCGGAACTTAGAAGTTTGCTGGGAGTTATTTCCTACTATAGGTCTTTTATACAGAATGTGTCAGGTATTTTGTCTCCTTTATACCAATTGTTGAAAAAAGGGATAAAATTTGTATGGTCTCAGGAATGCAATATTGCGTTTGAGCAAGTTAAGAAACTGCTGACGTCAGACAATATTTTGGTGCATTTTGACCCACAATTACCTATCAAGCTAATTACAGACGCGAGTGATATAGGTATATCTGCTATTATATGTCACGTATATGAGAATGGCATGGAAAGACCGATTGCATTCGCTAGCCGTTTATTGTCAAAAACGGAATTGAGGTATTCCATTCTAGATAAGGAAGCGTGTGCAATAATATTTGGATTAAAAAAATTCTTTCAATATTTATATGGTAATAAATTCGTTCTAACTTGTGATAATAAAGCTTTGGTACATATTTTGAACACTGAAAAACAAGTGCCAATACTAGCGGCAAATAGGCTACAGCGCTATGCGCTGATTTTACAAACATTTGACTATAATATAGAATATGTCAAGTCGGGTGAGAACAAAGCGGATTTCTTATCTAGGTTGCCGGTCAATAGTAATAATAATTTAAGTGATTGTATCGACGAGGTCGACGGTAGCGAATATTTCTTAAATTATATTGGTAGTCTGAACGTTGATAAGATTGAATCGGATTTTTTAAATATAATTGAGGCGGAATCGACAATTTCAAAAGAAACGATGAAGCAGTTTTCGATTAAAGATGTAAACATAGCAACCATTATTGGGTTCGTAATCAATGGTTGGCCGGATAAAAAGTTTTTAAAGGATGACTTGTTAAAATTCTGGTATTTTAGAAATAAATTATCGACTTATGACTCGTGTTTATTTTATAATAATAAATTTGTGGTTCCGAGGGAATTAAGGGAAATCATATTGAATTTCATACATCAATCGCATTTAGGTATTGTTAAATCTAAAAATCTTGCTCGAAATTATTTTTTTTGGTTAGGGATGAACTCAGAGGTAGAAGCAACTGTGAAGCAGTGCGTTCGATGCTTGGAGTGTTTACCCACTCCATGTAAAGTTGAGTTACAGCCGTGGCCAATCAGTGGATTAATATGGAATAGATTGCATATTGATTTCATGGGACCTTTTGGTGGTTACAATTTTTTGATAATCGTTGATGCAACTACAAAATGGATAGACTGTCACATCGTAAATAAAGTAGATTCGTTTTGTACAATAAAAGTTTTGAAAAGATTATTTTCTAATTTCGGAATTCCGGAGCAGGTAGTAAGTGACAATGGTACAGCGTTCACTTCAACAGTTTTTAAGGAATTTTGTCATAATTTTAATATTAAATCGTTGACATCTCCTGTCAACCATCCAGCTTCTAACGGACTTGCCGAAAATGGGGTTAAAACGGTAAAGAATTTTTTAAAAAAAATTATGATAAATAATAAATTGCCTGCTGATTTTGAGGATAAACTTTTAACATTTTTGGTTGATATTAGGAATACGCCTTCTATGTCTACGGGGATTGAACCTAGTAAATTAATTTTGGGAAGGAAAATTAGATCAATTTTTAATACAATCATTCCAATATTAGATAATGTTGAAGGTCAAGGTTTTAAAGGGATTGATAACACGATTAAAGATAAGATGTTATTGAGTCAGCAAAAACAAAAAAAGTATTATAGAGGAAAAAAAATTAAAAAGTACTTTGATGTTGGATCTAAAGTTTTAACCAGGGATTTGAGAAGTGATAAAAACAAATGGATATTAGGAGAAATTTATAAAAGATTGGGGAATAGGGTTTATTTAGTAAAAATTATGTCTACAGGACAAGTGTGGAAACGCCACCATGATCAAATTTCAGAGAGGAAGGTTAGGTGGGGGGAGAGTGACAGGTCTGATGATTTGCTGGACCTGGGTCCACTCTCGGACGTGGACATGACCAAGTTTCCTAATTCCTCTGATTTTTGCAGGTCACCTACACCATGGGAGGGGAGGTTACGCCCTCGAGGACAACGCCCATGCTACACCGAATGAAGAGTCAAGAACATACATAATTACATATAAATTGGAAATTAAATACATAATGGAAATAATTAAATATATTTGGCTTATATAAATTTGTAAAAAATAAAAAGATGTAATTATGATTTAAGTGTGGGGGTGTGGTGTATGTGTGTAAGGGGGACAGCATGAGAGCGAGACAGCGAGTACGAGACGTATATAAGAGATCGTATGAGCGGGAATGAGCCTCTCAGTCCAGAACCGTGATAGCCTTCTTACAAATAAATATTATAATACAAGCATTGTTATTATTGAGTATGTAGAGTTAACATACGTCACATTAATATACATTAATGATATCTGTAACCTAGAAACAAGAGGAAAAATCATTAGTTTTGCTGATGACACAGTAATTTTATTTAAAGAAAAAGATTGGATAAATACCTACAAAGAAGCTGAACACGGACTTGGTCTCCTGCAAAACTGGCTTAAAAGAAACTCCCTGACGCTTAATGTCAATAAAACAAAATATCTGACATTTTCTAAAACAGCCAGAGGGCAGCCGTCAGAGGACCTTAATCTCAAATTACATTCATGCCAAGGAATTTATCAAAAAAATCAAGGCTTATCATGCCTCTGTCCCACTATAGCACACTCCAAAAGCATCAAATATCTTGGAATTGAAATTGATGATAATCTCCGTTGGAACTCACATATAGATGTAATTACAAAAAAACTAACCAGGTACATATACTTCTTTAGAAACATTCGCAATATCCTCAATATAAACGATATTAAAAAAATATACTATGCTTTGTGTCAATCACAAATAGAGTACGGAATAACTGGATGGGGGTCTGCCTTGAGCACTCACACAGAGCGGCTCAATATAGCACAAAAAGGAGTATTAAAGACTATACTGAAAGTTCCGCTTAGAACTCCGACAGAAGAAATATTCAAAAACTTCAATGTTTACAATGTACAGAAACTATATTCAAAAAATATTTTATTTAAACTGAAAAAAAACATATCCGAATACTCCACTGCCCAACATAAATACACAACCAGGGCAAAAAGCGAAAATATCCTGATTACTCCAAGTTTGAACACATCCTTTGGACAGAGAAATAATAAATTCCATGCTATAAAATTGTTCAATGCTCTACCAAATGAAACCAAAAAAATAAACGAAATGAGTATATTTAAAACAAAAGTCAAAACATGGCTTAGAGATCAAAGTAATAATCAACTTACAAACATTATGAAGACAATTCAAAACTAAATACAAAAATTTAAGAAAAACTACAGGCCACCTCAGAACAGGAAACCCTAGTGAGGAGGACTGTGAAAAAAATACAAAAAATATACTTATATTATACTTTAAACCTACATAATGTACAAATTTTGCTATTGATATTAATAAAAAAAAAAAAAAAAAATTACATATCCCTGTCTGACGGTATGGAGTACCTACATCAGCGACAGTTGCAACAATTTATTGGCATTTTTTTATAACCCGCTTGAGCTAGCCTGGTAGTCGTGAATATTGTATAATTGATTTAAAGCACAAGGTTCGACCCCGTGGAAACCCATTATCTAAGACTGGCCCCACTACTTGACAAGTTAAAATATTTCACCATTAAATGAACACATAATATGTCTCGACGTAGGTATTTAACAATACCTTTCCTACAAACATTAAATTGGTTGCTTTCAGGTGAAAAATATCAAAAAGCAATAATTGTTGAGCGAAATACTAGTATTTATTGAATTATTTGGCCGTTAAAAATAAGCCGACGTAGCATGTAGCGTAGTGGTTCCGTGCACCTGATCGGCAATCATGAGGTGCAGGTTCAATTTCCGTCGGCGCCATTTATTTTTATCGGAAGATTTTTTCAATTTATATTTGTGTTTAAGGCTGATAATTATTTTTTGTAATAATTTATTTACAGGTCGTCAGTCTGTTAATAAAACCGGTACAGTGAACACGTTCACTCAGTGCGTTTAATTCGAATCTATTACGGAAGTTCGTGCAGCGATGACCACGCAGTGTCCCCCAAATCTATAATATCGATTGAAAAGACCAAGGGTACGTCAGGATCCTTTCCAATACTAACTGTTAACCTCAGCTACCCCAAAAGTTGTGTCAAACATTGATTACAGTCCACCACAAAACCACAAACTAATTCTGAATTTCATAATAGACTTTTCGATGGTCCGTTATAAAAAAGTATGTCTACATATTCTTCTATAAAATCGTGTTGCATTATTTAGTCAAATATCTGACCCCTTTTTCTGTGAATTGCAGATCATTTTTCAAGATTATTTTCCAACTGTTTCAGTCTGACTTCATCGTCTCTAATTGAGATTCCACTGTGGAACAGGAGGGTGTGTGCGTACAGCGTACCTATTGACAACCACTGAATAAATAATACCTAGAACTGTTTGTGCTCTGGTTACCGATTTCAGAGAAAAATGACTGTCGCAAATTAGTAGTTTGCGCAAACGCAATTTAACCCTAAGAAGCTAATGTCGAGCAAAATGCAAATCTATCAGTATTTTTTTAATGCTTTCACCGAGAACGTCATCTCAGCGGCCACCACACGTGTTTTTTTGAGATACCTACTGACTAGTCGTCATGTTTTCAAACTTTTATTGGTTTCGTCCAACTTGCGCCAAAACAATATCAATAAGTCGATTGTCATCGTTGATTTATATCGTTTCTCTTCATTATGTAAAAGAAAACAGCATTTTTCCCATATATAGTTCTGTATTCATACCAAAAAGTGAAATTAAGTGAAAGCTAAAATTTATCTAAAAATAAAGTTAGGAACATTTTTATTATTATATTGTTTGACTTACAACCTCATCATTCTATATTTTAATGCATTGAACAATAATTATGACAATCTAATAAAAAAATGTTCGCCAAAAACTTGAAGTAGCTTATTGCAGAAAATAAAAACAACATTAGCTATCTATGATTGAAAACAAAACACACATAGCATTGTGAGTATTGGTGTAAATCTATACAATTGACAACAACAGTGATGTCTTTGCTAAACGTCACCGAGAAACAGTCTTTTATCTCGCTTGTTGCATTGTCCCTCATTGGAAAACGTTGACCATGTAACTTATCTAGGTGTAAAAATTGATCAAAATTTAAAATTGACTCAGATTTTTAGTAACTATTTAAATAAAAACTAAGTTATTTCCTCAAAACCATCAGGAATTTTCTCAGTAAAAAAAGATCTACATGCCTCTTTGTGCATTTCACTGTTAGAATACGGTATTATCGGATGGGGCAGTGCAAATGATAATATCCTAAAATCACGCATTAAAACCCAAAAAGCCACAGTGAAAATTATTCTGAAAGTCTTTGTAAGAATTAGCAATGAAAAAATCTTCAAAATCTTAACATCATGTGACTTAAACAACTCTTTTCTGAAACAATGCTCCTTTACATTCATAAATACAATACACAAGACATTAGTAGATCTCAGGGTCAAAAACATATCCAACAAGCAAAACATATATACTACAAATACAACATTTGGGAAAAAAAGGTACCAAACTCTTCAACAAAATCTAACTCTCATTCAGAACTGACAACAATATTTTAACATTTAAATCTCAAATAAAAGCTGTATACAAAACATAGGGAGATCAGAAATAGATAATATACCGGCATGAAATACAGAATGAAAGTGAAACCAATCAACTGAATAAAAAAACACCACGTAATATATCTATAATCACTTCAGAAAAATCAGTATTTACTTTACTTTTTAAATTACTTTGTAATAATAATAAAAAAAAACATTTACATAGCGCAGTTTGGTTTGATTTCACTTCAAGTGCGCCTATATTATCCATGCTTCAATTTTTTTACAATATGTAAATTAAATCCTCAGCACGGGAGATCCCAGTGAGGATAGCATTATCTCTTTGCAATTTTACAATTTAGGAGGTGGGTTTGGGTACCGCCGACCCGGGAATAAATTTTAATAATGTAAAGTTTGAAGCTTACTGTATGCAAGAAATGCATATAGGTATATGTGTGTGTGTGTACTATGTTCGCTTCAACTCTGATAGCAATACCTAAATAGATCACTGTTCATTAAATAATTTGGACATTTGAAAATATTTGATCAATTTAATAGTAAGGAAGAGTTGAGTCTACTTCTGGCACGCCCACAACGCACTTCTATCAATTCATCTCTCTTCAGTGTTGACAACTCATTTATTCACAATTTGCATTCGATTTGAATAATGCGATGCTAGTCTATGAGAAGTACGTATCAATAATAGAATACATAATGCAGACGATGACAGCACAGTCTGGTCCCATATAAATTCCTGTGTGCTGTTGACTATTAACCGAAGAAATAAATCACTGATTATTGGTACTCAAGTCATTTTGAAAACGCTAAATGTTGTAAGGAAGGTAATACAAATTACGCCGGAAATAATACATGCTTAGGTAGGTACAGTGGCGGCTCTTGGCCTATCGCACTCGGACTTCAATCAGAGATCAATTAATACATGCTTAGGTATGTTCAGTGGCGGCTCTTGGCCTATCTCACTGGGACTTCAATCGGAGACCAGAAAGGGAGAAAAAACTCCCTCAGAGAAATATAAAAATACCTGTGTTGGTTCTTTCCATATAATATTTTTTACAAAGATGATATCCTAAACAAAGCCGTACCATTCTAAAACACAGCAAATCTCAGGCAAAAATACATGTTACCAATTCCGATTTGTAAAAAAACTTTGGGTCAGCAAAACTACAAATACTTAGGAACAAATTTCTTCAATAAATTGCCAGAAAATATAAGATCACTAAATGATAGTTTCAAAGAATTCAAAACACAATTTAAAAAAAATACTGAAAACCTAAACTAAATAAAAAAACGTAAATAAATAAATGAAAAACAAAAACAAAAATTTAAAAAATAAAATAAAAATCTAAGAAACTAAACAAACAATACCTCATCCCATAAACACAAGCAATTGCTTATTATGGGAGAACATTGAAAAATAATAAATATTAATCATATCATAATATCTTTTATCTTATTACTAGTGAAATATATATGTATATCACACATTGTAAATTTTTTTATTGAATAAATAGAATAAAAAATTTAAAAATATATATTTATATATACATATATATTTTTTTTTTCCTAGATCTAAAAGAATTTTATGACATCTCTGCACGAGAGATTAGCGACCTAGCAACCATATACAATACGGAGATTCATCAGAACGTCTGTGGCTAAATAATATATTGCCGTAGATCACAAAAAATATTTTTAAGTACGAAAATGATAATTTGATATTGTGAAATCTTCAAAACTTCCTTATTTTAATATCAACTTAAAACGCGATTGCCAAAGAAAACATCTTATTACTAATTACACCGAGAAAACTTATTGATATAAAATATTGCTAATATTTTTAAAATGTTTTCAAATTATCCTTATTCCTGTTAAAAACGGGACTGTAGGCCTTTGAAAAATGAATTGATAGGTTTCCTAACAAACTGTCGTTATAACACAAATATGTTATTAGGATGTTTGAACACGTGTTCATAAAAATATTAATATTGCAGCATTTCGTCATTATATTTATCAGGAAAAGCACAACTGCATGAACACTGAATGGACTAATATATGACTAGTAAATGGATTTCAGGATTTCAATAAATCAGCCATACTCATTTTTCTCCGTGTATAGACTAGACACACTACGTACTGTTTGGACTATTATATTATACTATACATCCCTGAATAGACTAGATATATTGTACTACATAAAATATTATATTATACATACGTGTTTAGACTAGGCATATTACATATTATATTATACATCCTAGACATATTATATTATACAACCGTTAAAGACTAGACATATTAAAACAGATTTCATCCACCGGTTCGTCGATAAATGATAAAAAAACAATATGACCAATGAACGTGATGTTACGTTAAAATGTACCTACATACAATATTTACATATTTTTTGTTTGGCATTCCCTCTGATTGGTCAAATTCAAATCTTATGTTTCGAGTAAATACCGCATTGCCTTCTCGCAAAATAAATAAATCGTTCTTTACCGGCCGCAGGAGTAGTTTCCCTATTGGCCGACAGAGCGCACCTCTGGCACTTTAACTTTCTTTACAATTCTTTACCTACAACTACCTTTTTAATACGCATTTAAAAATAACATTTGATTTAACTTAATGACAATAAACAACAACTCTTTCCATTTACAATTTTGAAAAATATTGATATTTAATATTATTTACCTAAATAATAATTTCGCACCATTTTGACAGAACACCGGTATGAAGCTAGGGCATAGTACGCGTTTGTTTGTATGAAGTGTAGGCATTGCCAACCCAATAACAAAACATGAAATACAATCGGAAGCTAGAAACGCTTCGTTGATTGTAAAATTACCCAACAAATCTCTAATCTGACATGTACTTATATGTATAATAAAAAAATCATTTTGCCAGGTATATGTATATTTATATAATATATTTTATTTTATAAAAATGTTTATGTTCTTTGTAAAAAAAAAAATAACATGTAAAAGCCCTGCCGGGCGTGAATTTAGAAAGAAATAAATAAATAACATATATATTTCAACAATATTCCTTGTTCTATATTGCACTTTGAAAATTAATTCAGTACCGACCTGTTTATAAAATTATTTGAAAATCAAATAAATATATTTCCATATTGGTAACGAAAAAAAACAAATATTACTTGCAATATCGAAACTAATCAATCAATTTCTCGAAACTAAATTAAAATTAGGTCATTGTAGAAAAGGATAATATTAACAAATCTAAACGAAGGATAAAATAGAACAAGACAGAAAAATTAAAATTTTAACGATCTCATCTGGAAATCGAACCCAGGATATCTGCATAACCACTCGGCCATTGTTCATATGTTTATCCGAGATACTATCTAGGTTACAAACAGAACTTTGTAATTATTGTTTTTCCTCCTTCATATAATCCGGGCCTCTTCAAGACCCGCGCTAATAGATCCATTCCTACAACCCCTACCTTAATCCGCCTTACAACACTGCTCAAGCGGTGGTGACATAGCTCCCCTGCATTTACACTGTATAGACAGGGGCACTCTTGTGAGGAGTCACATAAAAAAATTATAGCAACCAAAAATATGGGAAAAATTAGTTAAGGGGATGTTACCGTAAGCGCAGCATAATTGCGGTTTTTGACGCAGTTTTTTGTAAATTTGCATATTGTTTATAAGAAAATAATATTATGTTTTGAACAGATAATTTATTCTTCTAAACAATGAGAAAACAAAACGCTTTAAAATTTTTAAAACAATTGCGTAAAAAAATATTTACAGAACCTCTAAAAATAGCTTTAAGTTCGATTATATCCTTTAATTCTAAATGCAGAAGAATTTTAAATAAATACAATATCACCACGTCAATGTCGTCTAAACGATGAGAAAATAAAATTATTTTGAAAAGCATTAAAACAATGCTTAAATAAATAAAAACAGTTTTTTAATACTAAGATATTGTTCCTTGTATCACCGCATTATATAAATCACAACGCAAGTTATTTATCTTCAGTAACCGAGGTGAGTTCGACGTGAGAGCACGTTTCATTTTACAAAAAATAAATACGTAAATGTGTAGGCACATGAGAAAAGAGATCACACTAAAGGCTAGTCGTTATGTTATTATGTATCATTTCTAGCCTAAGTTGACTTTTTTACTATAAATCTCGTTTTATGCAACACTTGGCCATCTGGCTGACTACCAGCGGCACAGAATATTAGAGAGTGCCCCTTCACTAGAATCGTATTCCTAGTTTTATTTATTCACGCCCTACTGTGCTTTTACATAAATTTCTAATTATACAGTTATATTAGTTGTAACAATAATTTATCTAATAAATTATGGTAAAATAAAATGAGTTTTTATTAAGGAGTGGTATTCTCTTATATTTCAATAATTCAAGTGTTTGTGAAGAGTTCGTTTCATTACTGATACGGAATCCCCAAATAAATTGACAACATTCTCAAATTTATAACCCAGATTATGCCGTCGATTTATAGGTGTGGTAGTTAGTTTGAAAAAAAACACAGGTTATTAACTTTTTTGGATTAACTAGGCAAGATCAAAATGGAGTTAGTGGATAACACTGTCACTAATAAAATCGCTTTTGATTAACACGATAGTTAAACTTTTTTGATATATTTCGACATCACGGATTTTTTTTAAACGTATCAAATGATTAGTTTGACAGAGCGCGTCGTTACTTCTAACATGTAGGTACGTTCATCATCTACAAATAAATACAAAAACCGACCTATATAATCCTTAAATCTTTTTTCCAGAGGTTACTAATTGTTTAGAATGGGCAACAAAGAAAAGAAGAACAGGTATTCGCTAGTAAGTAGGGCTGATGGTTTGTGAATAATGTTTATGTCTCTATTGTTTATTTATGAATTATTATTTGATTTGAAATCTACCACCTCTCTCCATGGCTATAAATGTATTGTTTTGTAAATTTTTCGTTTTATATAATCTTTTGTTTTATATAATTTTTTTAATTCATATTTCTTTCTCACAAATTTAAATAACTTATTCCATATTATGCTCTCCCAGTTAAAGTCACAAGGAGGAAATCCATAATTGGTTTTATTTTACTATATAATACTTATGTACAAACTGATTAAATAAAGAGTGGAAGATACTACCAGTATCGCCCTGGTGTAAGACCACCATTCAGAATTGAAACGTTGCTCCAAATGGCTTTAGCCGTGTTTAGTGACTAGATCTGAATAGCCAGGTACTTCCCCACCTTCCTCTTTCCCTTCCCCACTTACCTTCAGCCTCACAACATCCCCCAATTGGGGATGCCATAGTCTCACTGGCTCCAGACGGGAGCAGTTGGGACTCTTGTGAGGTATTCACTATAAAAAAAAATAAAAAAAAACTGTCGATTTCCCAAAAATGAATACGCTCTAATGGGCTTTTACAAAAACAAGTAATACAGTTGTGTTAGGTACATAGTACTATATAGTATATTATACTCTCGGGCACGTCACCATAACATATTATATTGCCGATTGAGTCGTACAAATCTGTACCCGAATTCGCCCGTGGGAAGAGCGATACGCTATTTAAATATATTAGATAAAAATTTCGATAATATTCTTCGGAAAATTCAATGAGTTTGTAAGGTTTTTGGCACTACATTCTCACTGTGAAAATGGTACTTTTACAATTAGTTAGATAAAATATCTGTAATGTTGTAAAATTTTTTGTACACAAATAAAATAAATAAAATTATATATAGTGTACAATAAATAATGTTTTATGATGAAGTAAATTAAAATTAATAGTGTGGATTATGGAAAGCAAAATATGTATCAGAAAGATAGAAATTTAAAAATAAAAGTGTATTCACTACGGAGTCGTGAATTCATACATCTAAGTAAAGTGATTAAAAATATTTCGTTTTATAACTAATACGGTATCTTTAAACATGTCTAAAATATTCCCAAATATATTGCCAAAATGATGTAGTCTATTTATAGGTGTATGAGCTTCATAGTTGGTTTTAAAACTGGCAAAGAAAACGGTAGCACTTTGCCTCAAATTTCTGGTCGGTACGTAAAATTTTATTTTGGCGAGAATTTCAGGGTTGTCAATGCAATTATTAATAATTTTATTTAATATTACAAGTTCAGAGATGATCCGCTTATCTGACAGCGTTATTGTTAAGTTGTTTCATCAAAAGGACATAGTTAATATTTTGAATTGGAATATTCAGTTTAAAGTTAATAAATCTTAAAAATATGTGCTGTACCCTTTCTATATTGTCAGAAAGCGTTTTATACAATGGGGATCAAATAGGCGAATTATAATCTACCTGGTTTCTTACTAAAGAAGTGTACAATGTTTTCAAACATTCAAGTGACTTGAAACCAATCGCTGTTCTGCATATGAAACCAAGCATTTTTATAGCTATCTTTGTTATATCATTTACATGCAGAGTAAATGTTAACTTTTCATCAAATATAACCCCCAAGTCGCTGATCTGAGCGACTGATGTCAATAGTAATTTATTTAAAGAGTATATAAGTAACATGACTTTGGATTTTACGAAAACGAATAACTTGGCACTTTTGAATATTAAGAAATAATTAATTGATCACACACCAATGATACAATTTACAATTTATCCAAATTAGATTGCAAAATATGGCAATCCTCTATAGTACGTATCATTCTATATATTTTCAAATCATCAGCGAAGAGCAGAACTTGTACATCTTTAAATACACCAACAATGTCTTTTATAAATAATAAAAACAGAGTTGGTCCGAGGTGAGATCCTTGGGAAACTTCACATATGGATTCGAAGATGTAAGATTCTACAGAATTTATTTTAACACAAAGCTTTCTTTTACTAAGATAACTGTTGATCCAGATCAATAAGGTTCCTTTAATGCCCAAAAGACTTAGTTTATTCACAAGAATATGTCTCCTAACTATATCAAAAGCTTTGGAAAAATCAGTGTATATCGAATCCACCCGATGCTTGTGGATAAGGGAATCAGTTACATAATTTTCATAAATGATTAAGTTACTGAAAGTGTTTCTATCTGTGATAAAGCCTTGCTGATTGGGAACGATTATATTATTGATTTGTTTTGTAATGACATCTAGTATATTATTATGTAAATTATTTTTACTATTCCTAACTGATAAAATAATAAATGATGGCTTTTATATAAAAAATTGAATCTTATGCTTTTTACATTACATAATTATTTGTTTTATGTAACTTTTTTGCAAAAAATAATAATAAATATTGAAAATGACCGATATTTTATTTATCTTGCCAATATATTCAGATATAATTATGATCAGATATTATGAAAATAAATACCGTATTGTTTTGACATCTGTCAATGAAGAACACGTCGGTTACGAGTCATAAGGTACTGCTTACCGTCTAGCAGTGTAGTTGATAGTATCGATAATTTATCAAATAAGTTTGATAGAAATCTGATAATCTCATCTAAATCTCATAAAATCATGAGCTCCTTCTGCAATTCTTCTATCGAAATTTACCTAAAAAATGCATACTCAACTCAATAAACTTTATTTGAAAGACGCTCATTATTAAGCGTTTCATGTTCAAACCTTACTCATGGGTACCATCTAGTGGATTTCATCGCTGCCGCTCGAACTGAGTTGACCAGCGCAAGTCGCCGCGTGTTCCCCGTTCCAACTTACTTCATTCCTCTCCGCCCCGTAATATTATTTCGGTTTTTGCAAATACCCCCGTTAAATAAATTGTCGAGTGAAAAGAGACGTTGTCCCGGTAAGACAGATCCTTGGTTCGATTACTAGTTGAGAACGTTACCTTTTATTTTTCTGTGTCTTGTTCTGTTTCATGTTTTGTTTAGATTTATTATCTTCTTATATACGATGTTTTACATTAATGGGTATAACCTTCAAAAAGTTATTCAAATAAAATTAAAAATGAGTATTTACAAAAGCAAACCTCCGGAAAAAAATATAAAATATGTTGTCTTCGACAAATAATGCCCATTTACAAAACTTCGAGAGTAACTTAGTAGCCTACGCAAAAAAAATCTATTGTCAATTAAAATGTTTTCTTTATTTGGCAATTTACATAGCCCATTGTGTAGCTCTAATCTTGACGCAAGTATCCGCACATAAAAAATGATGTTTCCTGTTAGATGGGATCGGAAACAATGCGCATAAACATATCGAGATTTCTTTTATTTTGGCGTTTTATGGTATCTAAAATACCACCGGTGCGGCTGCAATGACTGCAAACACTGAACAGGTAATCTCTAGATGTTTAATTTATACCAATTTTAAAACTTGCAACTCAACTGAAAGAGTACCTTCACACCTTGGAAGAAATATTACGTAGATGTCATGTGTGCGTGTATTGGCCTGCCGCTACTTAACTGTCACTCAATGAATGTTTGGTTAATTTCACATTTATTTAATTACTTTGTGTATGTGCATTAATGTGTATTAGTCTAGGGACATTTATATTTGAAAAGTAATTATGTTTGTATAAACTAAAAAAATGTTACATGAATGTTCTGTTTGTGTCTCAAACAAACAAATAAAACAACTTTTTGCTCCAATAACACTATTTTTTTCTCGTTCTTCGTTAATTCGCTCTACTTGCCTATCATTTCTTACCTCAGTAAGTAAGATTCTCTGTGAGTAAAATATGTCTTTTAAGTAAAGTAAAACATATCATTTTAAAAACAGCATTTAACGAGCTGTTTTTTGCAATAACGTGGCAGGTCAGTGTGTTACATTTTTTTACAGTACGACGAGTGAAAATAAGATGTTTTTTCATTTACTTTTAAAATGGTTGTTTTTTCCAAACGTAAAGCGCATCTACCTTACTTTTGGAATGAAATCAATAGCAGCATTATTAAGTATTTTTTAATGATAAACTAATGTTTTTAAGACAAGATTTTAGGCATAGCATAAAGGATAACAAATAATTATTATCAATAATTAGTCGCCTGAAATATCAATAAATGAAGATATTATATATCTCGACGCCATCTAGTGAGAAATTTAGCACTAACAAAGTCTTTCCTACAAAAATAAAGTTGGTTGTTTACAGGTGGAAAAAATATAATAAGCAGTAATTGTTGATTGAGGTACTAGTACATATTGAATCATTTGGCGGGTTGAAAATAAGCCGACATAGCTCAGTGGTTTCAGAGCACCTGACCGGACATCAGAAGGCACGGGTTCAATTCCCGTTGGCGGCATTTATTTTTACTCGGGAGATATTTTCAATTTGATGTGATATTTCAGGCGACTAATTATTTCTTATAATTATTTAGCATTATTCAGGATTACGTGACAGAAATTATAATTATAAATATGGAAATTTGTAGTTGTACCATTAAAAAAACTGACCAAGGGTGTGGATTTTTCCTTAATTCGTAAAGTGCGAATATCTCGAAAACTAGCGACTTTTTATTGAGGTCATTTTTAGATTTCCCTATTAGTCGTGAACTGGCCACTTAACCCTTGGAAAATTTTTGGACAAGTTTTGTTTATATACTCCGTATATCTTCAGTATCGCTACCTTTTAGTGAATTGCCAAACTGTTTTTTTTAAACCAAAAGTATGATTTCAAAAACGTTTGATCAATTTCAACTACGGAAAAATTTAGCTTACTTTTGGCAAAGAGAAACGCCCCAGCACACTTTGATCGGCGTAAGTGTTCAGCGGCTGCGGATAATTTGTGTCGGCCATTCAACACCTAATAAGAGGATTCGTTCCTTGAGGGGCAGACGTGGGCTTCTCTTGACATGTCGAGGCATCTCCTCCTCTTCCCACGGCAATTTATCGGATTACCGTTCAAACAAACTAACCAACTGGCAATCAAAGCAACTCAAGTCGATTTTGCTGAAACCATCCGAGCTGTTGAATTTGTGTTAGGCTGGTACTTTACGGTACCCAGCGGTAGAGGTTGAAAAATTTGCTTCGAAGTTTTTGGCGCAATGAAATTATGTCTAAAAGTTTGAAAGCTACATTTGAATATGAAATATGAAAGATACACTCGAATATGAAAGAGATAGCATGATTATGCCGAACGTATAAAAGGGTATGCCTGCTTTGTTATCTCGTCTGTTAACCATTTGCCTAAATAGTATAAATATTATACCAACACTCTAATTATTATATTGTACTCATATAGAGTAATTTACTTGATTATCCAGTTATTCTCGAAAATAATGAGTATTACAGTTGACATAGTCGTTAATAGGTGTAAATATATCTGCCTTTTTTGATTTGATGGGTCTTCTTAGTGGACGTATATCAAAATCAAAAAATAGTGGAAAAAAAATATATGCTTGGATATATTTTTTCATATAATTTTTTTAACATAAAAAGTGTATAATGTCCTCCACGCTAAGGGTTCACCTGTGTTTTGATAAAGATAGTTTCCAAGGTTAAGTTAGTTTTAAATATAGAGAAAAATAAGTTTTGCCGATTAATTAAAAATCTTTTCAAATTATTAGTAATCCGGTTAACAACTGGATTGCAGGCCCTTAACGAATGAACTGATAGGTTTAACTTTAAGTAACAGACGTGTTCAAAAAAATCATAATATTTTCAAATTTCGTCCTTATATATTATCAATGCAAATGAAGGTGCATGTTCCGAGATATTAGGAAATTATCAGGAAACGGTCTGCAATCATGTTTTTAACCGGATTAGCAATAATTTGAAGAGATTCTTAATAATGTAGCAATACTCACTTTTCTCCGCGCAAGATGATTTACAGTGGCAACTCTGTAATGATTATATTATCAAGGCAAATGCAGGTGCATGAACAAGTGTTATGATATATCAGGAAATTGCTAAAAGTTTATCAGGAAACTACTTGCAATACCGTCTTTAACCGGATTACCAACAATTTGAAGAGATTCTAAATAAATTCGCAATACTCATTTTTTCTCTGTGCAAGATGGTATTAACTGCAAGAAAAATATTTACAGCGGCAACATTGTAATGACTAGATTTTAGTGTAGTGCAAGTTATCAAATTGTGTATGAATTCTTGACACATCTGTTCCAATTTTGAAAATGTCGATTGAATTAGTTTTCTGTTTAAATATTATCATATTGCAGGTAGGTACTTCATCGATTTTTTTAACTCTCGACAGTCAGTTCCTATTTAGAAAATGTCAGTTAAATTCAAAACAAATCCGAGTTCATTAAACGAGAGTTACAATCACTCACAGACGGACCCACAACCGAAATTAGTTTGTTTGACGATTGTTGCCTATATTTATGTTTTTTTATATCAAATTTTCACATGCGTCCATTTTCTTCTCAACGCCAGTATTATAATTTTACCTGAAATTAACAGATTTTATTAACAGATTTATAGCTCTTTGTTTCGAGTTACGTTACAATTTGCGGCAATGAAATAACAAATAAATGTGAATGGCAACACTAGAAGGATATACGAACGAGACGATTTCATTTGTGAGTATTTTGTGTAAACAAAACGATTTACTAAGTTAACGCGAGATTAAAAAATACATGTTATTGTTTTGGTGTAGTTTCGTAAACTCTTAATACACTTCCTTTTTACATGGGGGATGCGTTCTACGCAAAACCGTGTAAAAAAAGTATACTCAAATAAAAATAAAATAATGGTGGATAGGTTTCCTTGTATAAAAATAAAATACTTTATTGTTCATTGCATCTTAATTTTACTTTAAAAATTACTTTTTAAAAATTGTAACAAAGATTATCATTATCTCTATCAGATAAAAGGAGAAGCCGTTTACGCACATTTGGTACGACATCAAACACAAGAATGTAAGCACCGTGTTATTTGGTACGACATCAAATACAGGAATTTAGCACCGTGTGGTTTGGTGCGACATCAAATACAGGAATGTAGCATCGTGTTGTTTGGTGCGACATCAAATACAGGAATTTAGCACCGTGTTATTTGGTATGACATCAAATACAGGAATGTAGCACCGTGTTGTTTGGTGCGACATCAAATACAGGAATGTAGCACCGTGTTATTTGGAAACATTATTTATTGTAAAAGTACTCTGAAACCACACGAAACCGTGTAAAAGGGGAATCCAGCGTAATTAAAGTCAAATATCTATATCCCTTTTTAATATTCGTGTTTGGACATTATATTTTCATATGGTTTCTGGGAAGATTTTTTATGAAGATTACTTGAGTTCCTAGAATTGTTTAAAAAATATATTTATTTTTTAACAAATTAACAATAACAACCACTAAATTCAAATGTGGAAATGTGACCATAAACTCATACTTTTATGAATATGTACTATGATTTATCTATGTTACAATTTTTTAATTTTAATTTTATATAATACATTACGGATATAATTTAATACATTTTCATCTATTTTTTTTATTTAAACGTGTATTTTTTTTGTAAAATATCTATGTAAATATTCATGTTCTCCATAATTCTTCTACGTAGTTGTTTACTATTTTGTAACATTCGTCAAAAGATGGTTGCTGAAATGCCTGTAAGTGACGTTGAAAATTTCGATACTCAATGGAGAATCGGTAAGCAGTTGAGCCGCTCTTTTGATTGGTGCGTTCTGATAGGCAGAAGTCCTCGCTTTCAGAGTATGAAAAAGTGCATTGGATCTTCCACGAGCATACTTGTAAGTTAACTTCATATATGTACCTCAATATATGTGGATTAAGTATAGTGGTTACATATTTTGTTTACACACAATATATTATTTATTTAAAACATTTTATAATCTGTGTAAGATTACTCTGACCTGAGCAATATCCTAGTATGGGAGTCGAGGGAACGATTAAAATGTAATATGTAAATAACAGCAATATAAAAAAGGCATCTATCACTCTAGGTCTCTCGACTATTTTAACATTGACCTTCAAGGTTTCAAGAATTATAAACGGATACAAATGGTATCTGTCACTTTAGGTCTCTCGACTATTTTAACATTGACCTTCAAGGTTTCAAGAATTATAAACGGATACAAATGGTATCTGTCACTTTAGGTCTCTCGACTATTTTAACATTGACCTTCAAGGTTTCAAGAATTATAAACGGATACAAATGGTATCTGTCACTTTAGGTCTCTCGACTATTTTAACATTGACCTTCAAGGTTTCAAGAATTATAAACGGATACAAATGGTATCTGTCACTTTAGGTCTCTCGACTATTTTAACATTGATTTCAAGGTTTCAAGAATTATAAACGGATACAAATGGTATCTGTCACTTTAGGTCTCTCGACTATTTTAACATTGACCTTCAAGGTTTCAAGAATTATAAACGGATACAAATGGTATCTGTCACTTTAGGTCTCTCGACTATTTTAACATTGACTTCAAGGTTTCAAGAATTATAAACGGATACAAATGGTATCTGTCACTTTAGGTCTCTCGACTATTTTAACATTGACTTCAAGGTTTCAAGAATTATAAACGGATACAAATGGTATCTGTCACTTTAGGTCTCTCGACTATTTTAACATTGACCTTCAAGGTTTCAAGAATTATAAACGGATACAAATGGTATCTGTCACTTTAGGTCTCTCGACTATTTTAACATTGACCTTCAAGGTTTCAAGAATTATAAACGGATACAAATGGTATCTGTCACTTTAGGTCTCTCGACTATTTTAACATTGACTTCAAGGTTTCAAGAATTATAAACGGATACAAATGGTATCTGTCACTTTAGGTCTCTCGACTATTTTAACATTGACTTCAAGGTTTCAAGAATTATAAACGGATACAAATGGTATCTGTCACTTTAGATCTCTCGACGATTTCAACATTGACCTTGAAGGTTTCAAGGATTATAAACGGATTGCTGATTTATTAAAAATCTCTTTAAATTATTGGTAATCCGGTCAATAATGATCAATTCCTGATAAACTTTTAGTAAATTTGCAATAATATCGGAAGATGTGTTCATTCACCTGCGTTAGTCTTAATTATATGTATTGACGGAATACGAAAATGTTTTTGAACCCGTGTTCCGATATTGATTTATCGATAAAATACATAGGTATTTTACTGAAAGTTAATCAGGAAAACTATTAATTCAATCATTAAGGGCCTGCAAACGCATTTTTAACCGGATTACGAAAATTTTGAAGAGATTCTTAATGAATTAGCAATTTTTTTTATTAATTGGTGTTCTCTGTGTGTTACGCAATAAAGGTAAAACATTATTTTTGAATTTTCATGCAGGTATATTATTTTGTTAGGTACTGTAAAAGCTAAAGTTGGTATAACTTAGGTTTAACCGGTAAATTCACTGTCGTCAAGTGAAATGGTAGCCAAAATGCTGAGATTAAAAAATAGTCTCGTAACGATATGCTTAAATGTGAAAAAATATACTAGTGATATATTTGCATTGTGCATACCAACAAAACTAACCCACTCGTGAACGATGACATGAATAATGAGCTATGCATCAAATGAATAACTTCGGCTGCCATATAAAAACATACATAATGCTCAGAATGCATAAATCTCATCACATCACTCAAACTCTTCACCGGGCGGAGTGTCCTACCCACGGGTATTTAAAAGAGTTCCTGGTTTTTCCATTGCCATAGATAATTTTATTATTGATTTAGCCATAGAAGGCGGCATACGAAATGAAAAATATTAATAGTTTGTCAGCAGAAATAAAAAAAACCTTCCTTTATTTTTTATAAATTTTCTTATTATTTTTTTCTTTAAATTCCAAAACTTTTATTGCGATAGGCTGAGAAAATCTGGAAAATCACAAAAAATATAATGATTATGCTACACGCCGCTGAACTCTTTTATGCAATAATTATTCTATATTTGAATTGACGACAGTTTGCAATGAGTATACAACGAAAATTTTAATTTTGACAATCTCCTACTACCATCACGGAATGGGGAAAAATTGCTTGTGTCGTGATGGATGGCTTAGCCAGCCGAAGAATTTAAATCGTACGCCTAGGTGGAACCAGAAGCGACGACAACTCAGCCACTGATCGGTCACTAATAAGTTTTAAATAAACTTTGTTATACGAATTCGCCCTCCCTCTCTCCGTAATTTGCTATGAACACCCTTGAAGAGTGAAATTCAGAAACTTGCAAAGTTTCGGAAATCTATTTGTGTGTAATACTAAAAACCCTGGAATGAAATTTCAGATTCTTAGCCAAGGATCGTAACTGCTCAACCATGGAGGCCGTCAATAATCAACCGTGCAGTTATATAGGTTACAATGGTTACATAATCAAAAAACAATAACTTCTCATGCAGAGAATATTGTTACAAATTATGGCATAATTTTACACACGGTAGTTACTAGATAATTATTATTAAAAATGCTAATTCGGTTGTACCTCTGTTTGTAACTCCGTTTCAATGAACTCTAGAAGTTTTGATTTGAATTTAAGTTTCATTTTCAAAATTGTAATTAGTGTTTTTTTGTAATATTTTTAATGTTATTATTTTTTAAAATCGCAACTGATTTGTCGAGAATTCAGACATATTCTCTTGATATAAATAATATTTCGAGACGCTAAGTGTAAAAATTGGTTCCACGTTTTTTACCATTACGATACAAGCGCTGTAACGCCGAACGACCGGGAACTACCGAATCGGTTTCCCCCGCACTGTTACTCACATGGTAATAGTACCTCTAGTGGATATTCGTACCTCTAAGACTAACCCACGATTTTTCACGAATCTGTGAGAAAAAAAAGTAGGTATACATTTATAATTTATTTTTTAAAAATAAGTATTTATTAAGTATAATCAATAATGTTAACTAAAATAATTCATGCAATTAATTTTCACTGCTTTTGATTTTTAATTTGTTCCTCTGCTATAGAAGCTGGCGCTTGTGTCTAGGAATATATAATAATATATAGAATATATAGGATAATATAATAGCACAATCTATAATCTAATAATATTATCTATTATTTTTCAATTAACTGTTTCATATTAATAAAGAATTTATAGTATAGTATGGAATCAACCCCCCCCCCCCCCACCGAATGGTGGAAATACACGTTCAAAAGAAAAATTGAACGGTCAGTGGCTGAATTGGCATCGCCCAGGAGTTGTACGTTCAATTCCTGGACTGGTTTTAACCCATGAAATGTTTACCTTTCTTTAAAAAAAGCAATTTTACAAAAACTTACTCTGAAAATATCTCATAGAATCTGTTAGATTTTCCCTTGCTTTCCACACACCATGTACGAAGTTAAAGGTGCCAGAATTCGCAAAACTAGGAGTTGACGCTTTTGACCTGAAGCTAATTTGATGGCGGGGCACACCCATTTCGCCATCACATCATCCTTAATGTGACAGCCGGCAGTCGGCTCGTGGGCCCATCCACTGCACAAGTCATTCCTAGAATGGTGATCTTTACCGATACCTTTGAAAGAAAACTGATGTCGCCAATTCAAATAACTGACCAGTGAGATTTATTATCTGTTCAAGAAGTCTAGGCTACTAATTATTATTTTTATCATTTATAATAGATTAAGATATATAAATATTTCGCTTTCCAGCTAAATGCATAAATAAAATATATATAATATTAATACACATAACAATAAAAATTAATTGGCCAAAGGTAGTAGGGGGAAGGAGGTGGGGGTATATACAATTTATTTGAATAATTATTATACATTAAAGGACACGATAATTTTGTTATACACTAAAATATATAAGCAGTGTTTGTTAGTAATAATAGTAATATATCTTTATTTGAGAAATTTTGCAACTATAACTAAGAATACAGTGAGTGTTCATAGTGTACATTTGTTTATAATTTAAGTAGTAAATAGAATTAACAATAGAAAATAATAATATAAAAAAACAATATGTATGTAGTATGTAACAAATATAAATAGTTGAAGTTTCTCATAACCTGCCTCATTGGGCTAGCGGCTAGCCCGTGTTGAGGCAGTTTCTCATAACCTGCCTCACTAGGCTTGCCAGTAGCCTGTTTTGAGGCACTTTCTCATAACTTACCTCACTAGGCTAGCGGCTAGCCTGTGTTGAGGCAATTACTCATAAGCTGCCTCACAAGGCTAGCGGATAGCCTGAGTTGAAGCAGTCATTTTAATTGTTAATTTAAATACATTATGAGTATACCTACATTTATATTGCAATATAATCGCTCAATATTTATGTTAGGTCAATAATTTAGAATTTGGGTGAGGGCACCGGTAAAGGCCCTATTATTACTTTTGATCCTAATTATAATGAAGTGCCACCTACCCAAGCGATGAATTGAAGAGATTCGAAATACTAATTTTTCTCCGTGTAGATATAGTTTTTACGCGGTGGTACCTGGTTTATTAGTAATACATTTATTAATTATAAAAAAATGTTTTATATGCGGCAGGTTCCAGTGTAATATATACTCTAATCGTCCATTCATAATAGAAACGTTACTTGAACAGACTTTAGCCGTGTTTAGTGATATGTAATATGTAATCGGTATTTAAAAATGTTTGATCAATTTCATCAAACGTATCAATAAATTGAGTTTACACTTCTATCGATTTGTGTCTCCGGTTAGATTATGCCTCTTGGGCTCATTAATGCTGGCCGTGTCGTGGCGGTACGGTACCTAACTACGGTACCCATCCTAGTGACCAGTAGCCAGTACCTACCCGAGTGAGGTGATGGCCGCGAATAGATTGGTCTCTGACGCCTGTCGATTTGGCAGGGAGACAGGGTCAAGGCGGGAGGGAAAAGTTCAAATTTAACTGGAAATTGGAACACATTATGTAATAGACATCTGAAAGTTCCTACCTACATCAATAAAAAATCAAAAGATTTTTTAAATGCAGAATCGTAAAAACAGCAAGCAAAAAAAAAAAAAAAAACATAAACTCCCCCGGGGAAATAATTTTCCTCGGGCCCTGTCATTTTTGGGGCTGCTGTGTGCATAACGCAGTGAAAGTAACGTTTATTTTCCGATAATATTTTACCCGCGTTACGAATAACGTGAAAATATTTGAAAATCTCCTACTACCATCACGTTGTGATAAGAACTTGGCTAGTCGAGGAATTGAACACACGACGCCTGGGTGGGACCCAAACGCGATGTCAACTCAGCCTCCGTCCGGACGATTATGTCATTACCTACCTATCATCATGGAAAACCCGAAATACTAATTTCGAAAATTAAAACGTTTTTTATTGACAATCTTATCTATGGCCCGTGGCGGCCAAAAGAAGAACTTAAATATTAACATGTATTTATTTTATAATTAAATTTTCTCTAAAAATAAAATTACCAAAACTAACAAGCAATAAAAATCTGCACTCTGTAAATAACAACTTGTGATCACTTTTATAAATAAAATTATTGAATTCGTATATTTATGTAGCGCCCTGAGATAATTTTTCAAGAAAACTGCACTATATAAATTAGCCAAATTTTGTTATTATTATTATAACTAAACACAAAAAATACAACAAAATTATTTTTTGTTATTAATTAATTTATGTACCAATATACTCTACGTATATACGGTATTTTATAAACATTTCATATGCATAGTTTAGTGAAGCAGTAGTTTAGTTGCACAATAGTTTAGTGCAGCAGTAATCAAGAAATAAAAGTTTGCTATTAGTTATATAGGAATTCAATGCAGAAGAAGGCTTATAATTTTTTTTTACTAAAAGTATATTTTTACAAGACAAAGTTTTATGCAAAGCACAAAGGATAACAAATTGCACCTGACCGACAATCAGAAGGTGGGTGTTCAATTCCCGTCGGCGGCATACATTTGCTTGACTTAGTTATTAATATTGTTGAGGTAAGTTACTATTGCCTCGTTGTAACTATATTCCGTCCAGTTGAACACATCTACAATTTCTGCGAAATTATTTAAATTTGCTGTACTAATAGTTTTTCTCGTACCTATATACGTTATTTGGGATGACCGGGGGTAAAGTGGACTAACTTCGGGAGGTGATTCTACATGCTGGTAGAGCCAAAGAACTTTTTTTCTTAATTCCGTTATTTTATCATATTAAAAAAATATTTTTCACAATTCAACTTTTGTACATGAAAAAATCGAAAAAAAATTCTTTGTTTTCACTTGTACTATCATTTAGAAAAACCTGCCGAAATTTGTGCATTTTACCCAGGACAACCTGTATAAGGTAAAAATAATATGAAATATTAAAATTATGTATTATGGGAACAAAACATATTTAACCGCAATGAGAACAACCCTGATAAAACTCTCTCTAAAGCATCCAGAAAATCCTTAAAAATTAAGTAGAGACATCTTACGGAATATTTCAGAAGCTATTTAAAGATGAAAACATTTTCGCTGTGGCATGTTAAAATGGCATTATCTTTGGACTGATAGAATGATTCTTTTCTCATATCCACGGCGTTTATTCTGAATAATGAAAGCTGAGGCTTTTTGAGACTGTCAATATTGCCTGGAAAAATACCCATACGGTTTTGTTCCTAAGCAAATTAAGAATAAGGTTTTTTTAAATACATAATTATTCTGCTCCTGGCAAAAAGTGTCAACATAAAATCAACAGCTCGAATTCTTTAAATTTTCAGTTCGAATGACCGCCATCTATGGACATAAAACAAAACATTGTACAGAAACCATACTATTTTCCAGGGTAAATGATTTCAACTAAAAAAGCTTCTACTGAATTTCGACAGATGGTATATATTATAATTAAGTTGTTGAATAAAACACTAATTAAATAATTTTATATTCACATTTAACACAATATATTTACGATTATATGTATAAATTACTCTTACACATTTGGTTGAATTTAATAAAATCTAATGGTTTTATTTTTCCTACACACTTAAACAAAAATCTTTGTCATTACAAGTTCACTAAACATTTTTGACCCAAAAAACTCTAAATTCATAAGTGTATTTTTTAAAAACGTTTTGGCTATCTCATGGTAAGGAAGGAGGTTCTAATACAGGTTGATTTTTTTTAAATTGCCGATACTCAGCAATGGACCCCATTCGATAATACCGTGATTTCAACAATCATCTGTGTTGCAATAAGCCCATTATAGTTTTACTAGAGGTTGGAGATTGTGGTGTTTAGGTCTATCTATTGTACTGCCATATGCCCAGCATAGTTTAATTTGAGGTTGGAGATTGTCGAGTTTATGTCGTTCTATTGGACTGCTATAACCCCAGCATAGTTTCACTTGAGGTTGGAGATTGTGGTGTTTATGTAGAACTATTGGACTGCCATAAGCCCTGCATAGTTTCACTTGAGGTTGGAGATTGTGGTGTTTATGTCGATCTATTGGACTGCTATAACCCCAGCATAGTTTCACTTGAGTTTGGAGATTGTGGTGTTTATGTCGAACTATTAGACTGCCATAAGCACAGCATAGTTTCACTTGAGGTTGGAGATTGTGGTGTTTATGTAGAACTATCGGACTGCCATAAGCCTAGCATAGTTTCACTTGAGGTTGGAGATTGTGGTGTTTATGTAGAACTATTGGACTGCCATAAGCCTAGCATAGTTTCACTTGAGGTTGGAGATTGTGGTGTTTATGTCGATCTATTGGACTGCTATAACCCCAGCATAGTTTCACTTGAGGTTGGAGATTGTGGTGTTTATGTCGAACTATTAGACTGCTATAAGCACAGCATAGTTTCACTTGAGGTTGGAGATTGTGGTGTTTATGTAGAACTATCGGACTGCCATAAGCCTAGCATAGTTTCACTTGAGGTTGGAGATTGTGGTGTTTATGTAGAACTATTGGACTGCCATAAGCCCTGCATAGTTTCACTTGAGGTTGGAGATTGTGGTGTTTATGTAGAACTATTGGACTGCCATAAGCCCTGCATAGTTTCACTTGAGGTTGGAGATTGTGGTGTTTATGTAGAACTATTGGACTGCCATAAGCCCAGCATAGTTTCACTCGAGGTTGGAGATTGTAGTGTTTATGTCAATCTTTTGGACTATCAACTCGTACGTCTTTTTGAAATACAAAATTTATTAATTTTTATATTCTTTTTGACATACTTAATTACTTAATTTAAATGTCTAAACCATT
Organism: Hesperophylax magnus; assembly: GCA_026573805.1. Classification (NCBI taxonomy): domain Eukaryota; kingdom Metazoa; phylum Arthropoda; class Insecta; order Trichoptera; family Limnephilidae; genus Hesperophylax; species Hesperophylax magnus. Next base: position 1,567,699 of record JAIUSX010000977.1, on the reverse strand, counting down.
ATAGAAACAGGGCTGTGGAAGAAGACAGAAGACAGCATAGATTGATAAATAAATCATTAGGATTTTGAACTCAATGCAATATCGTTTATACCGTAACACAAATGTAACATAACACGCCGAAGTCCGTTATCCATCAACCAAATATTAAAAAATGCACTTCTCTAATTATTTACAATAGTTGGAGGGTGCACCATTCGTTGCTGTGGCAGGTTTTCTGTTACAATTCACTCCAATAATTCCAATCAGAAGGTGGGGTAAGGTAGGAGTGCGGTTGGGATATTTATACGAATTGAAAATGACAGGCATTATGTCATCAGGCTCCACCCGGAACCGGATGCCGCCCATCGAATTCTCCCGCCATAATGAATTCAATTACTCAGGCAACTTCCGGTGGCATTTCGCGCCATTTCCGATTGCAGTTCTGTGTCTTTGGTTTCCAGTTTCCGGTTTACAATGGCTGTGGGAATTGGAAGTTCGAACTCGTCGCATTTTCGTAATAACCGAGGTTTAAACTCATAAACGTGAAACAACTTTTATAAATAGTTTGAGGAAAAACAAAGTTGTTTCTCGTTGGTCGATTTGTTTGGTTAAGATTCTACAAGAGATTTTTCAGGAAAATAATATTTTGTGATATTGCCTGATAGGGTATTGATTTATTTATAAAAGTTCCCAACGATGACGGCTGTAGAGTCATAGAGTAAAAAGTTATAGGGTAAAAATAAGAATCAACGCCCAAACTGAATGCACCCAAACTGTAATAAATTATCAAAAATATTGCTTAAAGACCTCTAGACTCTTAGGCCCCAGAGAGGCCATTGAAGCCTGTTCTTGAGGTTCTATTTAGTGAGTATTGCCACACTAACTCTCAGGCCTCTGCTATATTCAAAGATGCTGTTAGGAAGTCGGAGAAACTGTGTTTATTTCATATTCTCAATAAAAACCTAAATGGGATATATCTCAACATATCCGATAGATAAAATGTGTTTTTGAAAGGTGGTATAAAACGCTTTCAAATTTAATTATTGGAAATAAATATATAATTTTTAACATTTTGAAATCAATCACAAAAAAGATATAAAATTGCGTAACTAACTTTTTTTCATCTGCACACTGAACTGAAATGACTGATTTTACTAGACAGGTGTATTATAAATATTAATTCAATTTTTTTTCGTTTCATATTAAAATAATTAATGAAAAAATTCACAATATTAAGTTTTTCTCAAATAGCGGTCGGATACCTTTTGTTTCATAGTGGTGAACATTTCAATTATTCTGTGGTTAACTTCTATATTTGAATATGAAGCTTGGTGTTTTCTCTTTTTAACAAGTTTAATTCATATTTCTAACTATGAGGGTAAGGGAGACACAATGATTTCCATGAGACCATATGAGCTGTTCCGAAAAGCGAACAAATTGTCTCTACGGGTAATAGTTTTTGGTCCCGAAACTGAACAAATTAGCCTGTAGGTTGAGATAAACTTTATATAATGTAGATACACATTGTAAATATATTGTTCTTAAATTATTGATTTACTTTTTCTAAAATAATTTCCCTCGGGGCCTACGTCATCTTCGGGGAAGCTGAATGGAGGGTCTTTAAGGAAAGGAAAGAGAAACAGTTTTGGAAAGAGAAAAGGAATGAAGGGCGGGTAAGAATCCTGGGGTCAGTGTCTTGCAGTTGGTGGGCAGTATACCCGCTGCCAACACCTGGACAAACCTCATCCAGTGAACCTTAATTACATAAATAGATAACAAACATGATTGTTATTTCTTGTACTTAATTTAATTCATTATTGTATCACATAAAAGTATTTAATCTAAGCTAACCTGCTTGCAGTAGCTTAGCGGATAAAGAAATTTTATTTTTAAATGGTGCTTTTTGTGATATTATTATTATCTAAATGTATTAAGACGATGCACTACGTCGTGTAATATTTTAAATTGAGCCGCTATCAATAACAACCCTTACGTAGATGGCGAAAAGGTTTAAATTCCCGCTTAACACCATCCACCTGTTTTGATTTATGCAAGAAAAAAACATGGCCAAAAAGTGCCTTTTATTTTATTTTGTGGATGTTCAGGCATAAATATTTAATTTTTTTTTTCATTATACAATAAAAACATAACCGAAAATGGGTTCGTAAGTAGGAGATTTTGAACTTTAGAGCAGTTTTCATAGGCCTTTATATTATTTATTTCTGGGCTTATAAAAAGACTTATCTCAATTATTTCAAAGGCCAAGATGTATTCTGCTCGCAGTATTTAATTAAAGCATCTGAAACATTTCTAGGCGACCAAATTTTCAAACCAAAAACACATGATTTTGCATTACTACGTATGGCATCGCCTTAAGTACGTGATATAAAAGCTGTCAAACATATTTAGCGAAATGCGTCATTTTGTCACCATAAAGTTTATATCCATTTACCTCCTTAGATATTAACCAATGTACTCTTCTTTTTTTGAAATGCTTTTTTATGTGGAACCACCCAAGAGTCCCAACTGCTCCCAACTTTCTAGAGCCAGTGAGACTATGGCATCCCCAATTAGAGTATGTTGTAAGGTTGAAGGTAGTGGAGAGAGAAAGAAGATGAGAAGATGAAGGTGAGGAAGTACCAAGCTATCTAGATCTGGTCACCAAAGACGGCCAAAGCCATTTCAAGTAACGTTTCAATTCTGAATGGTGGTCTTACACCAGGGCGATACTGAGATTATATTGCACTCTGGAACTTGCCGCAAATAAGGATTTGAATCCATGACCTCCAGCTTGCTAGTAGAGAGCCTTACCCCTCGACCACGGAGATATTAAATGTAATGTTCAGTTGACATCACCGTAACGTAAAAACTATGTTTATTGGTAGTTTTAGAAGGAGCAGATACCTCCAAAATGTGTTATTTTGACGGGTAATAATTTTATGACTTCATTGACATTTGTATCACCTTTTGGTCTAGACGCAGGACGACTCCGTCATCCCCTGGGGTGAATAAAACAACCCTTTTCTATCAGCTTTATACAGGAAGGGAAATAAAAACACAACACCTCTGCTTTCCGGTCTGAGATTCTATGAAGTGATATTTTATTAGAAATATGTATGAGGCCTTATCGATAAATTATTTTCTTCAGTAGCGTCTTATTTGATTTATACCTTCTTGTAGAAGCAGACTATCGATATTAGGGCTTCCAATTAGGCGAAGCAGCAAGGTTAAATCTTCTTCTACAGCCATCATTGTGTAAGCATCATTTTCCGCTTATAATGATTTGAGTATGAGGAATTAAAATAATATTGTCGAGTTGTTCGTAACCGGGGAACGTTTGTTGGACTCCTGAAAAATATAACACTTATGAAAAACGTTGTAGTTTTTTTTTTTTTTTTTTATATTAACTCCACACAGGAGGCCCTGAAGAAAATAATTTCCCTCATGGCCTATGTCATCTTTGGGGATGCTGTGTGGAGGGTCTTTTTGTGGAGAGGAAGGAGTGAACATGGGTCTTGAAGAGTCCCATGTTGTAGGAGGGAGGAAACACAGAGGCCGGCAGTTCGTAGATATGTATGAAAATAATAAAAATAATAATGTTTATTTCAGCTGGACAGGGCGGTGTGCGGAATGCTCTACCTGCCATAAAAGTTTTCATTTAAATTAATACATAAAAAAATCGATATAGAAATAAATAAAAAAAAATGAATAAATTGATGAACACATTAGGACTTTATGGTGGATTGAGTGAAATTCTCCATCTCTGGTGTAGAGGCGCTCCCTGCCACTGGGCAACGGCCTGGACAAGAGTGGTGTCCGATCTCTGGTAGCGCTGACTCGTCCCGGCAAAAAAGGAAAAATGTTTGGAATCCAAATAAATCTTTCCTGGCGCACACATCTTACTTCAAATACATTCATACATTGTTTCAGTTATTCTGGTAGTTGAACGGGTTTTAAAGAGACCCATGTTGTAGGAGGGAGGAAAGATAGAGGTCGACAATTCCTTCTAAAGCCAAGCTCTCGAACTTGTGGAAACTACCCGTTCCCGTTTGACATGACAAATTTCAACCGTGTACAAAGATTTCGCGCGCGTTTGTCGTGTTTCCCGACTATGCACCGGTGACGAAGGGATCAATGACTCTAGTTCCTCGGTGCATCTTCCATTGAAATAACGATAGAACAAGGTGAACCTTATACATTTTTGTTTTGTTTTGTTATTACAGCAGTAGATTCCCAGCTGCCCGGTGCCAGTAAGACAATAGCATCTGCAATTTAAGTTAGATTGTGGCATTGTGAGCGTAGACAAAATAACACAACGAATATCATGTGGGCGTATTTCGCGATTCAGAAGATTATTTTTTTCCATTTTTTGTTTAAATTTCATACAAACATATGCAGAACTGTGTTTCACTATCATTACAAAATTGAAATGGGATGGCCGTATACGAGTATGATGTCAGCCAAGTGGTAAGAGAGACAAAGCTCGTGCTAAATGGCCTAGAACCATGATTTACTAAATCAGTGGCGACATTGATTTCCATTTAAATGAGGAAAGAATTTCTAGTGAATATAATTATTATTCTATGGTTGCGAGGCTGAAGAAAGTAGCGAGGGAAATGAGATAAGAAAGTAAGTATTCAGATTTAGTTACTCCATATTTTAATATCTTGGTTTGGTCATATGTGATTTTACAACTTACTGTATTATATCGCAAGGTAATTACTACAACTAGGCAACTCCCAATCGGCAAGTTCACATAAAAGCCATGCTTTTATTTCATAACCTATTTATGACACAGACATAATTGAACAAATATGATACCTGTTAAATAAAGTTGATGTCGCTGAAGTTAGCATTAATGCTGATTTCAGAGTTGCCTAGTTATCATACTAAGTTTAAGAAACAATTCAAACACAACAAAATAATCTATTCTTTTCCACAAACGATAAAAAATAATCGATAAACTATCCACAGAACAGTAAACACAACTTCAATTACAAACAAGTTTGACCTATTTTCTGCACATCAATGCAGAATCGAACACTAGAAGTGGCTAGTACTTTCTGGTAGTATAACTAAACTTGTCCCCCACCCCCACCGGTTCCCGCGTCACGGAACAAACTACTTGTTATCATCTTAAGGCGATTAGAACTACCCACCCTAAGGTGCTCGGGGAACGGGGGTGTGCGCACTGGAACAGGAGGGTGTGAAAACACTTTAATTAAATTACCCCATCACCGGGCTATCTGGACTCCGGACAATGGACTGAACCTTTATCAAACTTCATTGGGTGGAATGCCGCAGGGTGCAACTACTGTTCTATCCTGTTCGTTGTTAATTAAATTCATTGGCAAATTGAATGATAACTTTTATGATTATTGATGTGGCGAAGAAATGAGACTGTAATTATTTAAATTTGAGCTCAAACTTAAGTAAAGCTCAAAGTGATACAGGAGGAGGAGTTATCCCTATCTCGCGAAAGGTTATTGAGAAAATATAGAAAATAATGGCGAATCATCCGAGACGTACGGCTGTTTTCAACATTAAAACTTAGTGAAAAGTTATCTTAAGTCAACTCTACACAGATTATTTCACCATGAACACCCATAATAACACTTATATACAATATCATAATAATAACAATGTGTTTCTAAATTTTTATTTATTTTCAAAGATTTTGAAAAGGTTCTGGTTTTGTCTTGTTAAAACCTACACGGACGCAGATGCCGCATACACACCTTGGTATTTCGCAGCTTTCTATTTAGGTATAATTTTAAGTAAGTAACCACGTGGATTTTAAATTGACATTTCGTACACACGCATTTTGCTAAAAAAACTGTGTACCCAAGGCTTAATAATGAGAATTGCCAAAGACTTCCGTATTACATCTACTTCAAATTTTTTGTATACTTAATGAAGTACTAATGAGATAGGAGCCAAATTAAGTATACCGCAAGATAAGGTTCATTTAGATTCTGTTGAAAAAATACACACAATTTAAATTCATTTAAATTATAAAATTCTGATTTCCTGATTTTCTGATTCTATTTTCGTAATAACTAACTTATTTTTTGAAAACGATGTGTTTGTGAACTGTCCAGTCTTAGTTTGGTATATATTTGTAAAAAAACATTACAAAATCAATATGGAGTTTCATTATCCACGTATCCTTAAGGATGGTTAATACTCCCATTGAAAATATAAAATATAGCTTCTAATTGAAAAATCTAAAATTAATTAAACTGTCCAACAGAAGTTTGGTATCTGATGTAATTTTTCTTTTGTAAATCATTAGTTCCTTTATTGACAGCCCTGCATTATTGCAATTGATTACATTTTATGTTTCTAACATAGTCACACCAACAAAAAATATATTTCACTGCAACAATAATGTCAATATCAATTCATTTGTAAACTCCAATACCACACACACACAACTTAGGTAACCAACATGCAGACGTAATAGATATAAAGAACTTGCAAAAAATTATTTCACGTATTTTTTTAAAACACTTATTAGTTAACATTTTGTTCAATGATTATAAATTTAAAAAAAATGGTTTGCATCATATTAGTACATTTACGCCGTATAATTGTTATGTAATAATTTTGTGAGTTTCAAAAGGCAACTAATTTCAGACCTATTTGCTAGTTATTAACTTGTATTATTTATTAGCTTTTAAATAAAAAGTCTTGTCTCTATACCTTTCAACTTTTAACTCACATACTCCTTAGTTTATTTGTTATTTATTTTTTTGGACGCATATTAATAACTGTATGCATGTACGGTCTTACTTGATATGTATATTATACTTTTATTTAATTTACCATTTCAGGTACTATTATTTAAATTCGATATTAATTACGGCGTTGGTATTTTGCCATTACTTATTAGTTTTTTTTTTCTGTAGATACAACAGGCATTATTTTTCTTCTTTTTTTAAACATTTGTTTTATAATACATATCAGTATATAATATAAATTTATTTTCTATTTACCTTACGAGTAAATTATTTTACTGTTTTCGGTGTTACTGGTTTTGCAATAAACATGAATAATTATATGCATATACGAATGTACAATGTACATACTTACTTTATACTTGAAACTTTGCTTTATTTACAATATTACTTTATTTGGATTTTATGTTTGTTAGTATTAGCATTTGATTTTTATTTTTTTTGTATTTAGTTATGCTATTATCCATGTATTATGTTACACTTACATACATAAACTGTCAATTTACTCTGTAAAAGCCCGATATGGCGTTGACGAATAATAAATGAATCTTTTTTGGTAAAAGATGTTTTATTCTGTATTTCAAGGTACTTCTACGGTAAATATATAAATAAATACAAATCAAAAGTCACTGAATTAAACTTCATCAGATAAAATGCATCTTCTTTAGTGAAGGGTAAAACGATTATTATGTAATATTTGTAATAAGCATTTACTTTGTGGCTCGTCATAATTTACAATAAAAGATATAAATTTGTTTTAGACCATGTTATGGATCGCCCATAAAAACAAGCTAACTGCACAAGTTAGGTATATTCTCACGCGTTACAGGAAACGAACCACGCACTGATGGCGTGTTAGATCACCAATACATACAAGTACATCCGCGATATCTCCGCTTGTCACGATCACGCGGGTTAACAGCCAATCATGTACTTCGTGTCCTTATAAGGGCATTGGGCACGCGCCAAGGAGTGGGACAAGCCCCCCCCCAGCGAGGACCAACGCAGGTCAAGTACTGGCGGCTAGCTGCCCACGCGCCAGTTGACCGCCGACCCCGCTGATCTCAACACAATGTGTTAGTTCCGAGTTACCATCGCCGCCGAAATTGGTGTCGCCATAGATATGGACCGGCCTGATTTGTTTCACCATGTGTGCCGCCAGTCCCTCAGAACCACAGCCTCCTTACATTGTAGAGCTGTGTCATGCCTCTGACCACGCCGCCAACCTCGTACCCCGGTGATGCTAGCTGCCCCACCTACCGTCGACCCCAGGCTGAGATCATGAACTTGTAGACCCCGGCCTCAGCCCTGGGCGTCTGCCGCCCTAGCCTGTTTGTGTGGACCCCCTTGGCCCACCAATCAGTGCCCCCGTACTGCCCCATCGTCTCTGCCGCTCCAGCCTGCTTGTGTGGAGCCCCCTTGGCCCACCAATCAGTGCCCCCGTTCTGCTCCATCGTCTCTGCGACTCCGGCCGCCGCCCTGGCGTCCCTTTGCCGTCCAGCGTGGTGTGCCCTAGTGGCCGCCTATCTACATCAGCCCCGCATCCTGCCTGGCACCTGCCATGGCCCCTGCCGACCGTCTCACCGCATCCGCCGTAAATTACACGTGAGCGCATAATATACCTTGTCAATCAGAGCCCCTAGAGTCAATAGATTGCCTAAGTAACTAGTTAGGCCTTAAAAAGCTTGTACCTTTTGTAGACCTGTTGATAACCTGTTTTACCTGTATAATAAACCTTCATAACAAGAGACTTGTTTTAATTGGGAAATTGACTATAATCCACACCCTGAATGATTGGAGTTTCAAGCTTTGCCGCCGGCTTGTGCGGCGATGGCTATTTGTGTAACACACCTATAGTATATTATATGGCTTTAACAGGTATATAACACTGGCGCCGCCACTTGGGGCCTTTACTCACTTATAACTATCTAAGTTACGTTATATACCCGTATCTATATAACACTGGCGCCGCAACATGGATAGTCAATTAGCCCGATAAAATACGTCTTTTGTTGCTATGTTTTGCTTTAATATTAATGTTTTTATCCACAGCTGTGTGTTATAATTCATTTCTGATTCGGGAGTGTTTGTTCCGTCGACCGGTACACATACGTAGTAATACGCGCTTTGTCCGCCGGGTTACGCATGTACGTAATGCGCAGTTCCAATTTCTGAATACGCAATAAACAAATACGAGAAATTACGGCGTAATAAACATTAAATGTGGTTGTTTCCGAGAGATAGATGTGTTATTTCAATTTTGGAAAGCAATTTAATTGTTTCGTTATAAGAAATAATTTTTTTTTGTCAGGTTAAGCTTTGCTTATCTGTTTCATTGTAATAAGTTGAAATAATTCAAATACTCAAAAGAACTTCCAAGTATTAATTCTCCGTCGGATTAAATTCAGTTATCTTTTTTTAATTCACATTATTAAATAAATAACGTATTGGTTGTTTTTAATTAAGATCCGTAGACCTTACCGGTTGTTACCATTATTAAACCATGGATCCTCACAATATTAGTAGAATTTTAAATTTTGTAAAGGCAACGGCGGTCATTACAATTAAAATCACTTTGCTCATCCGGTCTGAGAATAAATATCGTTAACAATTTCACTGTTAATAATATAACGACAAGGAATTATTATTATTAACTTGCCGCAAAAGTATTATAACAAAAAATAAATCATGGATCAGAATAAAAACTCGCAGCAAAAAAAACTCGCAGCAGAAATAACATTTACACAGTAAAGATAACGTGTTGGTTGTTTCTTTTTAAAGAAGCATTTAAACTTCTCGGTCGTTATTTCAATAAAATCATGGAGTCAAATCATTTAAGAATGTTAAATTTCGTGCAGAAAATACACATACAATCACGTTGGCGTGTCCCATCCGGTTTAAGTAGAAATATCGTGAAACCTGATATGTCTAATATTACACAGAAAATAAATTGTTTGGTCAAAAACAAAACTCCGCTCAGTAACATATGTTTTATATTTACGCGGAGAATTTGCGGACAAGAAATTATTGTTCTCGCGTCGCAGTAAACATTCTTTACGCACAAAATTAATAATAATAATAATGAATTCGTCAAGCTCGCCGCGAAGCAGTAGTATGATATATTTTTTTGCAGTTAAAATGCGTAATAATTATTGAATACTATTTCGTTCGCGTTCTTTTTTTAATAAAATCAGCTGAATAGTAGATGGAATGGTGTCATTCGTTTTGTATTAGCTCAAGGGCGTCATGAACCTTTGTGTGGATATTGTTCCGGATGACGAAATAACCTCGCTGTTTCTTTCGTCTTGTTCTCTATAAAGTTGGCTAACTAGGACGCTAGCAGACCTTCTAATAGGAATAATAATTTTTTCCTTTTCTCGTAACTGTAACTTGATTTGCAATAGAATATAATAACAAAAATAAATCAAATTCATTCATAACGTTTGTAATTATTGTGAAATAGAAGTTATTATAACTCAAATATCTTGTGTTATAAAAATTGTATAGATTAAATAAGAAAAACCCTGTTATGTGGTTTTTGTTCGGACATTCTCTTGTATAGAAATTATGTCAAATGTTTTTTTGTATTTAATTGGTTACATACCAATTATTTGTTTTTTTCTGGAATTTTTTTTCTTTTCTCCTTCTTGCGTAGTGAATACGTGTCGTTATTTTTAAGGAAGTCAATCTCTGGAAATCGGATTATGTAGTTCTCGATTTTTAAATTAAAAAGACTCGAATAAGTCTTATATAACAGAGATTGAATTATCACACACAGTAGTTGTTGAGTGGTATGTAATATGTTTGTAAATTATAATTGTGTAAATTGTTCCCTAACTAATTATTAATTGGTTATGGGTTGTGTATTGTAATTTTTTGTAAACACGTAATTGATTGCTTCGGTATCAATATGGTAAAAAAAAGCCAGCGTGTAAAGTCCTTCATAAAGTTGAGACAAAATAAAATTGTGTTATTGTAATATATGCTACGCCATGTCAATTATGGTGTGAATTTTTTTTTTGTTGTAAACACGTATTTGATTGCCTCGGTATCAATAAAAAGAAATAACGTGTAAAGTCCTTCATAAAGTCGTGACGAAATAAAATTGTGTAATTGTAATATGTGTTACGCCATGTCAAGTGTGGTGTGTATGTTCTCATAGAAAGATGAATTATAATATATACCCGGTAAGAAGAAATAGTTTTTGTAAAGATAACGTAATTATGTCTTAGATTTGGAAATCTAAAATTGTTGGTCATTAAGGACAAATGGTGGTTGCATATTTATGTCATTTTGGGACATTATTGAATCTTAACCAAAGAATTGGGTTAATAATTGCACTTAAGGTCATTTTGGGTTTTGTCTGGTCATTTGGTGAGAACACTTTATGAGTGTTCTGAAAATTTTGTCGAACGTTTTCGTTACGACGTGCTGGTGTTTCTTGTTAACACCTGGTACAGCGCTGTACGGTTTACAGGTAGTAAATCGTTAAATGTTATAGGATGATATTAGCCTTATAATTAATTACATGGTAGGTCTTGGTAGCGTTGACCTGTATAATCAATATGCGATACGAGAGGATTGGTCTATATGCCTAAGAATTATTAGCAACCAGACAAACCATGACTAAATGAGAATATATTGTTAAAATCTTGAGTAAAATTTGTATGTTTTTTTTCCGTTTTTCAAAATTATCAATGGATAATAAGAAATAACATAACATGTGTATTGATACTTGTGTTGTATAGTGTCAAGAATTTCATTGTTAAAGACGCAAATATGGGTTGATTTCGATCAATCGCATGATATAATCAGCGTACACATTCCATAACAGGAATTTTGTGTATTAAAAAAAAAAAAACATGTATAGTTTATGAATTTCATTGTAAAAAACGCGAAATATGGGTTGATTTTGGTCAATCGCATAAGCGTATAATATTCTCTAACCAGAATATCATTTTGTATAACATTGTACAATTGTGAACATTGTTAATTGTTCTTCTTTTGTGGTTTGATGGAAAGTGTAGGCCTGGTGGTAAATTGTGTACATCCATTCGGTAATACCACATTGTATGCTACATTTGTTGTTTTGGTATTGTCTTTTTTTTTGAGAAAAAAAAAGCAAGCCAGGTATATTCTTTTTGTTTGGAAAGAAGGTGATGAGTATTCTTTTCTGTTGGGAAGAAGGCCATGTGTATTTTTTTTGTTTGGAAAAAAGTTGTGTATGTAAATCATAGCGTGTTTTGTATCGCGCCTTGGAGATCATTTCTGCAATTATTTTTGAAAGAGGTTTGGCAACCCTTGTTCAGTGTATTTGTTAGGGATTGTTCAACTTGGCTCTCAGGTAGTTAAATTTTTGTTTTGGCTCGTTAGGGAGTGTTTAAATCTTTGTGAAATGAGGTAGCTCTGTACCTCTCGTACGGCAAACAAGAGGACGTTGCCCTGCTTCAGCCACGTTGCCTGGGATCTTCTTTCATCGACAAGGAGGGTAGTGTTATGGATCGCCCATAAAAACAAGCTAACTGCACAAGTTAGGTATATTCTCACGCGTTACAGGAAACGAACCACGCACTGATGGCGTGTTAGATCACCAATACATACAAGTACATCCGCGATATCTCCGCTTGTCACGATCACGCGGGTTAACAGCCAATCATGTACTTCGTGTCCTTATAAGGGCATTGGGCACGCGCCAAGGAGTGGGACAAGCCCCCCCCCAGCGAGGACCAACGCAGGTCAAGTACTGGCGGCTAGCTGCCCACGCGCCAGTTGACCGCCGACCCCGCTGATCTCAACACAATGTGTTAGTTCCGAGTTACCATCGCCGCCGAAATTGGTGTCGCCATAGATATGGACCGGCCTGATTTGTTTCACCATGTGTGCCGCCAGTCCCTCAGAACCACAGCCTCCTTACATTGTAGAGCTGTGTCATGCCTCTGACCACGCCGCCAACCTCGTACCCCGGTGATGCTAGCTGCCCCACCTACCGTCGACCCCAGGCTGAGATCGTGAACTTGTAGACCCCGGCCTCAGCCCTGGGCGTCTGCCGCCCTAGCCTGTTTGTGTGGACCCCCTTGGCCCACCAATCAGTGCCCCCGTACTGCCCCATCGTCTCTGCCGCTCCAGCCTGCTTGTGTGGAGCCCCCTTGGCCCACCAATCAGTGCCCCCGTTCTGCTCCATCGTCTCTGCGACTCCGGCCGCCGCCCTGGCGTCCCTTTGCCGTCCAGCGTGGTGTGCCCTAGTGGCCGCCTATCTACATCAGCCCCGCATCCTGCCTGGCACCTGCCATGGCCCCTGCCGACCGTCTCACCGCATCCGCCGTAAATTACACGTGAGCGCATAATATACCTTGTCAATCAGAGCCCCTAGAGTCAATAGATTGCCTAAGTAACTAGTTAGGCCTTAAAAAGCTTGTACCTTTTGTAGACCTGTTGATAACCTGTTTTACCTGTATAATAAACCTTCATAACAAGAGACTTGTTTTAGTTGGGAAATTGACTATAATCCACACCCTGAATGATTGGAGTTTCAAGCTTTGCCGCCGGCTTGTGCGGCGATGGCTATTTGTGTAACACACCTATAGTATATTATATGGCTTTAACAGGTATATAACACTGGCGCCGCCACTTGGGGCCTTTACTCACTTATAACTATCTAAGTTACGTTATATACCCGTATCTATATAACAACCACTTTAATTTTAATTGTACTCTACCGGTTTCGGAAGCACCCTTCCTTCGTCAGGAGAAATAGTTTTAATATTCTCACGACTAACGAAGGGTGCTTCCGAAACCGGTAGAGTACAATTAAAATTAAAGTGGTCTAAAACAAATTTATATCTTTTATTGTCGATTATTATGTAATGAAATAACAAAATCAAGAAGAAGGTTTTTCTGAATGTGAATTAGTTATTTTTGTAATATTTGTTGGATTTCTCCAAATGGGTTTTTTTTAAAGCAGGCAGGCATTTAAATTTGTACAAAATGAAAAGTTCACAAAACCAACCGCACTTAAACTAGAACTAAAAACAATGCAAAACCCTTGAAAAGCTGTTAGGGTTTTTCAGGTTGCTTCCGATATCACTTGGCCGCGATCCAGCGCAATATTCGTCCGCGCCGTGTACTGGAGTCTGTTTGTTTTAATGTCGGCCGATTATATGGGTCAGTGGAGGGTTAAAGACCACCCCCTGCCTCCCACCCCCAACCACTGCTACTGCCTGCAACCAACCCTCCACAGTGCAGAACTCAACATTGCAGTCGTACACTTGCGATATGTGGGTCTAAGCCGTAAACCTTAGACTAGACTGTAGAACTGTTCCTGTTCACCCTAGGTTGCGGAAAATCTATTACTACGAGGACTTAGTTTATGCTAAGTGGATTAGAACAAGTTTTAAATATGCTCACAGAGTCAGGAGGTTTTGAGGATTCTAAATTTAATAGAAGTTTTGCTATGTGTGTGAAAGTTGTAATTGGGATTGTTTGTGCAAGCTTTTAGGATAAGAGTTTCAGAGATGTTTTTATAATGAAAATGAATGCGTATATATTTATAAACAATTAGCATATTGGGGTCGGCTAATTGAAAACCCTAGACGATACATTGCTAAATAAAATACACTTAGAGACAGTTGTTTCGTTGAATTTGTACAATATTCTACAAATTTGAGAGTTCATTTTCATTGTCTATGAAAGTTCCATTCAAGTTATTTATTGGACAATTTGTATAGCACCGCTTTTGTGAGATATCACCTCAGGGGCGCTTTACAGTTGATGCAGGTATTACAAAAAATATAAATATTACAAAAATAATGTGAAGTTAAGTTAAGTAAAATGAAGTACAGGAACAGGTGACACGAAGATAGAAGGTGGAGACTCTGCAGCAAGAATCCTAGGTGGTGAGGAAACTGGTTCAGCTGCTGCAGCGAAAGAGTCCACCGCGTCCACCAACAATGCCAGCACGAGGTTCGTCATCCATCCAGGTATGTGTTTGCTGCTAATAAAGCGCTGACACAATATCCTCTCACAGATACCAGACCTTGGCAGCACCGCTGTGACGTTCGACGAAGATAGAAAATGGAGACTCTGCAGCGAGAATCCTCGGTGGTGAAGAAAATGGACCAGCTGCTGCAGCGAGAGAGTCCACCGCGTCCACCCACAATGCCAGCACGAGGTTCGTCATCCGTCCAGGTATGTGTCTGCTGCTAATAAAGCGCTGACACCTCACATAGATAAGAGACCCTGGCAGCACAGCTGTGACGTTCGGCAAGTCCATCATTCATCTCCATGTAATCCTGTTCCTGGTGATTGTTGAAGTTGTGCATTCTGCCCGCAATAAAAAGCGACGGTCGGGATAATAAATTACCCTGGGTTTAGCAAAACACTTGCCTTCAAAGTTTCCCAGAATTCTGTTTAAAACATCTGGGGTGCATTTACCAATCGACGTTCGTTTCGAATATCGAATATTTTTGAGAAAAATTTCCGAATATTCACTTTTAAAACACTGCACTTAAATCACATATTATAAAATTCTAATAACTGGTTGTTAAGTTTATTTTTATTCAAGTTAAAATGTTGATTGATTGATTTTAAAAATAATTTCTAAGGAATTTTGCCTCATTTCCCTTGAAAATACTAAAAAAAACACAAAGCGGTTGGAGGACGCATAGGACGCGTCCGTCTGCCACGAAGGGCGCTATACAAGTATGTAATTGTATCAGTTATGTTAAACAACTCCCCGTTATGAGGAATAGTAGCAGAGTCTTCGGGAGCGTAAACATAAACTTGATGAATTGTTTACTTTACAATGGATTACATCTATTTAGAGTCAGTATCTCCTGTATAATACAGATATTCTCCTATGTACACTGCATCATGTATCACTTTTATGTAAAAGTCTTTATGGGCGTATATAAAAATAAATATAAATTGTGCGAAATAACTGACCCCCAAATGGTATCGAATGGAGCAAATAATCGAAACGATTTCATCACAGCCGTTGAATCGTATTTGCTCAGAAACATTGTACTGAACGTAATAAAAACAATGAGCCGTCAAAAAGTGCGATTACCTTGCAAAATGTTACGTAATTCTAGTTTTTTGGTATGTCGTTCGTACCTAAGTCATACTTCAAATCTTTTTGTCAGTTCAATCAGTTTTATGACAATTCAAAAGTACAAAATTAGCTACAGTATATCTTCAAACCGTATTTTTGTATACCTAATAACAACCGAGATACAAAGCTTAAAAGAACAAAAAAATTAAAAACTTCAAACCGCCAAAAACACAGTTTGTTCAAGTTAAAGGTGAATTAAATCTACATCACTGCAAATGAAGACAAATTAAAATATATCTTTTTTGTTACCTAATCAAATACACATATATATTCAAAGGGTACAATTATAAATAAGTTGTTCATAATATCACAGAAGTGCTAGGTAGATGAACCTGTCCACTGGGCCATTATATTTAAATAAATTAAATACTTTGATGAATAAAATGCATTATTTCTTGTTCGTCTCCGTTTTCTCCAGTTTAGGTGGAGGAAGCAATTAAATCATCCATCAGTTGAAAACAGGGTTATATATGTATACATGTGTTTACTTATATGTGTGTATGCATGCATATATGTTTATTTATGTATGTATGTATATACATGGGTGTATGTATATATGTGCACATAAATAAATATTTTTTCCTTTTTTTTAAATAACATTGTACAATAAACATTAAAAAAAAAAATTAAAATCCCAACTTACACTTTTATATAAGAAAATTTAACCAATACACATAAATACATGTACCATTTAATCATAACCACGTAAACACCTCAGCACAGGTTCTCCCAGTGAGGTGTTCACGAAACACATAACATTACCCACCACAGTGTCACCTACTCAAACCTACCTCACACCCAGCATAAAAAAAAAAATAAAAAAAATTTAAAAAAAAAACACCATATTAACAACAGTTCTAAATTTATGTATTAAATACAAATGTAAATATTTGGTAGACACTGTAATGTATGTATAGAAATAAATAAATAAATAAATAAACCTACTTATTTACTAGGGCGGCGGGTATGGATACCGCTGCCCGGGAATCATTTATAGAATGACCAACGTCTCTGCCATAGGCCAGAGTGGTTCGCTACGATTGGTGACTTAGCAGGGGTGCCCGGGTTCATGGGGGAAGATTTTCGGGATTTTGGCGGCAGATGCGTCTGCCCTCCTACCACGTGGCGGGCTGAATCGGGAGAGACTGGTTGAAGGGGACCTTTTGTCCTCTCCAGCACGTACAGAACATCGCCTTCCACCGCATTGGGAGGGGTGGATTCATATGTCCGTTACTCCTGGACACACTGATCCCCAGAGTCCTACCCACCCCTCATTCCTCATTCCTTCCTAGAACTTTCTCTCCTTCCATTCCTATAAAGACCCCTCACACAGCATCCCAAAAGTTGATATAAGTCCTGAGGGGAATTATCTTCCTCAAGACACACAGGAGTGTGCATCTAATTTAAATGATCGGTATTGTGTAGTTAAAATTATGGATGAAAATATTACTAAGAATCTCCATGTACTTTTGATGTATTTAAAAAAATATATGTATGAAGAAGATAATATTCAACCCTCAATGAAAAAATGTGAAATGGACGAATACACTGAAAATAAAAAGGAAAACGATAGCAAATGAATACAGCCCCGTTGTGGTGATTTTCACGAAGACGGCGCTATACAAATCATCAAAAAATGTTATTATGAGGGAAATATTTGATGGTGACATTAGTAATCTCAATGCGAAATATAAGATCTATAAAAATGACCGATTGTCACCGAGAGGAATTTGTCCAGGTAAGACTAAAGGATCTGGATTCCAGCTGCTACCGGAATTTTCTGGGTATTCTAATTTTCATAATATTTTTTCGTCGGGAATTAACTTAATATAACAATTAGGTATATTATCTTCTATTTACGAGAATGTTTCAAAATAAAGGTTTCTCTGTGCCTTATAGACCCCAAAATTACTGGATTTAACCTTTTTCTGTGAACATTTCAAAGTTTGTTCTTATTAGTGTCAGGAGTGTTTATATGGTGTTTAGTTTTAATGGTAGAAGAAGTCGGGGATGCCAGAGGATGACTTAACTTATTAACTATAATGAGACAATGAGTGGAATAAAAGTCGATGTAATATATTTTTTTAATAATGCCTATGTGGACTTCATGATACTACATGAAGTGGATGGTAGAAAGAGTCGGGGACACCCCGGGAAGACAACGCATGATCAAATAAAACAAATATTTATATGTGGTAAAATGTGGCACATGTGATGAAGATGAATAAAGAAAGGTGTGGAAATAGAATGTATGACGTAGAAGTGAATGGTAGAAGGGGTGGAGGA
Source organism: Hesperophylax magnus (assembly GCA_026573805.1). Taxonomy (NCBI): domain Eukaryota; kingdom Metazoa; phylum Arthropoda; class Insecta; order Trichoptera; family Limnephilidae; genus Hesperophylax; species Hesperophylax magnus. The sequence goes on along the minus strand of JAIUSX010000977.1, from coordinate 1,549,585 downwards.
CACCCGAGGAAGACGAGGCACAAGCAATTGAAACAAATACTTAAAACAAGTAAACTTATTAATTTATTTGGAATAATATTATTTCCACCTTAAAATATAACCAGATTTCAGATACGCTAGAATTCAAAATATTTCTAAAAACCATTCGTAACCCCTAGCAACGCCGGTTCTAACGTCAGCTTTCAATAAATTTGAAAAAAATCAAAAAATTTCAAAAAATTGCAACAAATTTCTGGGTGCATATCTGTATACATGGTAAATGGAAACCACAGCAGAAAATATTTTCATTGTAACTATTACGAAAATTCTAAAATCTCTTTGTGCATTCTAGAATAAATAATTTTCTATCTGTACCTATTCGTAACATAACATGATTTTATCCGTGTTTGTGATGCTTTTCTTGGCATAACGTAATAAGTTTTTTTTTTAGTTTATTCTTTTGACGAGTTCTCGTTTAATCAATGTATGCAAAACCGAAATAATGTCATCGTAACTACAGTTTTAAGTTATTTTATATATTTGTGAACCACCCTCGTTATTAAAATATATCATATTATGATTTATACTATTGATATTATGTGATGACTGAAGATATTAAGACATCAACTCAACTTGCAAGTGCAATTTAACTGGCAATGAAGTTAAGAATTACTTTTCCAATATCCTATCCATACAAACATATAACTATTATATCATATTCATAAAACATTTATATCATATTATACGAGGAAAGAAGAGCACCGAGCACAATTGTATTTAGTAAATAATCCACCATATTTCAACTTGAAACTACCAGCTTACCTGTCAGCATCAACTAGGTAATATGGCATTATCAATAATATTGCTCAAAACATTTGTGTTTTATTTGTAAAGCGTTTAAATAATTGTATTACAAGAATAAAACCATTCCAAGCTCGTACATCTGATTAATTTTTAACAATGACCTAAAACGGTTAAAGTAGGTTTAAAGCTATAGTCGAGCATTGAGCGGGGACCAGCGAGCAGTGAGCAGGAGCACTAGCAGTAAGCAGGGGGCACTTGGCAAGGCTCGGGTAAGTGTACATTTGGGAGCAATCGCGGTTATCTGGATTGGCAAGCCGCGGCGGTGACCTCCTTCCGTTTTCACAGGCTCTAGCCTCTGCTAGCGGGCACCTACCCCTGGCCAGCCAACGGCCATGGATGGCCCCTTATTTTACAATTATTTTAAGGGCTCAATAAAACACGTTGAGAGTTTGTCTTTTTTTCAAAAGATTGTAAATGAATTAACTCAGAAGGTTGGATAGCTACACTCAATATTCGAGATAGATAGATACTGGAGCTATTAATTTATTTTATGTGTTTTTCTACAAGTATAAGCCGATATATTTTCAACTGATATATGATGTCAACTATTAAAAAAAAAGTTTCAGACGGCGTCCTATTACATTTAATGTTTTGTTGCCATATTCGCAACCTCTCACTCCCACACACAGCGGGTGCGTTAGCTGGCGTTTAGTTCGCTTATTAGTCATACTAGATCTATCGAAAAAGATAACAATCAATCGGCGTAAAAACACTTCTAAATATGCAACGCTACCTACGACTACCAACCCAGAACCGGAGACGCTAACGTTTTGAGTATCATCATAACGTGAAACTACCAGAGGTGTTCTACGTCAATTTGTCGAGAAGATAATACATACATTATTTGTTTCATTCCAAAATATATGAAAAAATGTGCGGTGAGAAAAATGAAGGCAATGTCGTTAGTTCTTATTCGAAGTATGATAGAGTTAAACATGGCAAGGCGAGAGTCCTGGGTTCGAGTCCTAGATGTGACTGTGTCTTTTTCTGATTTTTCTGTTTCAAATATTCGTTTAGGAATTGCTAATATTGTCTTCAATAATTAAAAATAACAATTTAAGGTTTTACTCAATAAGTTATTCCAAAAAAATAAAATATAATAATAATTGTTAACAACAACGCAAAAGCTTCGATTCCATATATTGCTGTCTCACCAGATACTGATAGTTTCTATAGAAGGTCCAGAAAGAATTGTATTTTATAGAACTACAATATGAAGGAGACCACTTGGGGAGATAAAATATTCAGATAAAATTTTGATCGCTTCTTATCCAAAAGAAATGGTAGGCAAAGTCATCAAAATTTTATTACCTTCTGTAATGATGAGAAGTGAATCGGCTATTTGTTCAGGGTAAGCCAGACACAAATGATTTTGGTCTCCAAAATTAAATAAATGCTTTTATATTGAAAAACTTACCCTCTAAATTATATTAATCCAATTTCGGTGAGGTTTTATAAAGCTCGTTTTTGCAAGTTTCAATGGTTGTAACAAATGGAAATTGGCCGTGAATTCCTTTGACTTTATTATCGGAGTTCATAAATGCGGGGGGGATGGAAATGCTTTTCGGATATCTTCTGGAACTTGTGATAAGGTCTTTTTCTATGTGTTTGGCTTGAATTGATGAAACTTTGCGCATTTTATAAAAATTCTTAATAAATTTATACTTTTTCAATAATGCTATATTATTGAAGCCGAACATCTCAAATATATTCACGTACTTATATGGATGAAGTCTTTTCCAAAGCGGCTTGGTTCCTTGTCTTGAAATTTTAATATTTTTTAAATGTAAAATTTAATCTATTTGTCTATATTGATGGCCCCCGTGGTCAAAAGGTATGGCTCTCGATTAGCAAGCAGAAGGTAGGGGGGTTCAATTCACGGCCTGCGCAAGTAAATTTTAATTCAATTAATTTGTGTTATTTCACAATTCATTAATTAGAAATAATATACAGTTTACTTGCGACACGATTCAGAGTGGAAGATACTGTCAGTATCGACCACCATTCAGAATTAAAACGTTTCTTGAACTGGTTTTTGCCAGGTTCGGTTAGATTAGATCTGAATAGTTAGGTACTTACTCAACTTCATCTTCTCCATCTCCTTCCTCTCTCTAGTACCTTCAGCCTTCAGCTTCAGCCAGACACAGGTTGGGCACAGTTGGGACAAGAGTCCGCACAAGAGTGCGGGAGTCACATAAGCAGATGTGTAATATCACAATAATACTTTTGGCTGTGAAAATCTCAAATTGTATCATGCAGTATAATTGGTCTAATATAATTATTAGGTAAAGTAACAATATTTTCGAGTAAAATACTAATATATTTGTAACTAGCTGTACCCCGCAACTCGTAGATGTGGCTCAGTCAGTCTGTGCAGATAAAGTTTGGCTTTTACGTTACAGATGACGCTGTTTTAAAAAAAACACGTTATCACAGGTGATATTTATATAATAAAGGTATATAAACATACACCCTTATTCGCAACTTTGTGTCAAAATTGATCGGTGAAGTACTTTTGGAGAACGAACATTAACATTTTTATTTATATAAAACATTGAAAAATAAATGAATAAGTGAAAATACAAGGAAATTAATAGAATATATCTGAAAATTATCGCTAAATAATCAGTTTGTGGGTTTTGGAAAGAGAAGCTTTTTTCGGTTTTTATTAAATCGTTAAAATAGCTTTGGGCCTCGATATTCGTAATGGTGTTGTTGTGCAGCCGGTTGTTATAAGACATATATTTTTTGAATGATCGTGCATATAAATAATATCAAAAAACACTAATTTTACATGATTGTAATTATTATTCATGTTCCTGTATACTTATCCTTTCTTAGATGATATTTTTATTATTTCTTTTATATTTTTTTTCACTTTACCGTTTCTGTTAAAATTAATGAGCTCTTATTTCTTAGGCACATGCACCAACTTACAACAGGAAAAGATACAATATTGCGCAAAATTGAAATCTTAAACACAAGCATATTTTTTCATGGAAAATAAATAAATATGTAGAATAAATAGTAGATACCATGCAGATACTGCGATGCTACGATACCCGTACTGCCGCGATGAGTTAAACACGGTGTCTTTCTTGATATTCTCGAGGAAGGCACTGCATTTTTACTTACACGGCAGAGTAGATGACTTACGGTCCATATACGTTTTTGCTTTCTGAAAACTTAAGTTTATGACGGGCGCAAGCAAACACTTCCATCACCATACAGTGAAGAGCACACACTAAAAATGCGGACGGGCTCTACGTCTCTACAAGGCACGTCTACACACGGCGACGTCTATAGACAGCACGTCCACACAGGGAGACGTCTCCACACGGCATCTGGCGACAGGCAGCATCTCGGCCCTGAGCCCCTCTTATCTCGTGCAGAGACACGGGGAAAGCCGCTGACTGAGCGCCAACACGGCGCGGCTTAGGACACGTGTAAACAGGCACGTGGATGTTTATCGGGGATCAGAGGTGTAATTGAAAATGGCTTTATCATGCTTACGTTTTGCGAATTTCACCATCACTACTGAGCGGGTACTTAACATGTTTGTTTTACTTCTTTCATTAATGGTAGCTATTCCATTTTCACGCACTAAAATGCGAGATTCTTTTTAAAACTTTATGAATTTTTATTATCTAATAGAAATTTACCATGTACATCGTTAGTATCGGTTCTTAACATATTTTAATATTGCGAAAAAAAAAATAAAAACAAAATTACACCTACAACATAACTTGTAATGCATTAGTATTCAGGTATAGTCTTTTGACGCATGTCACAAAATAGTAAAACTACCTTTTTATACTTACGTGAACCTCAAATTTGTAATCTTTTCCATAATACATAAGTTTTTAACCGTTTTGTTTCATTATATAATTTTATTTTCGTTATTAACAGTCTTTTTGCATTCATATTTTACAGGTTTCGAATTTACGTAAGGGTTGTTATTGATAGTAGCTCAATTTAAAATATTACACGACGTAGTGCATCGCCTTAAGAACGGGATTGCAGGTCATTTCCTGATAAATTCTTAATATGCCGGAACACATGTTCATGCACCTTCATTTGCCGTGATAATATATAATGAAATGCGAAAAAGATAGTTTTTTTAGTTTTTCCGACATCGCGATTATACTTTCATTACTAAAAGTTTACCAAGAAACCTATCAATTCATTTTTTAAGGGCCTGCAATCCAGTTTTTAACTGGATTACGTATTATTTGAAGAAATTCTTGCTAAATATTTAGGTAGTATGTTTACGAGAGATGGGAAGGCTGCCAGAGATATTGAAAGAAGGGTAAAAGCAGGTAACTCCATTAATGGAGAACTGAACGCAGTTGGCGCTAACAAAAAATTGTCCAAAGAAGCGAAGTTAGCAGTCCACAATGGAGTGCTGGTACCTACCCTGATGTATGGAAGTGAGGCATGGAACTGGCAAAAAAAGGATGAAAGTAGATTGAGTGCTGTTGAAATGAGATCCCTAAAGCGTATGTGTGGTAAAACCATGTATGAGGTGGAAACCACGCGTGAGGAATGTGGAGATCCGCAAAGAGTGCAAGGCGGATGTAAGCGTATTGAGTAAGATTAAGAAAGGGACGCTTAGATGGTTTGGGCATATAGAGCGAATGAGCGAAGAGAGGATATATGTTGCAAATGCGAATGGTAGTCGGGGACGCCCGAGGAAGACATGGCACCATTAAGTGAATCAGATACTTGAGTTGGGCCATGTCAAGAGTCAGAATAATAGAAGAGTATGTATGAATGTGAATGAGGCAAGGAGCGTGTGCCAAGACCGAGTTGTTTGGCGGTCCGTCCTCTCTGCCTACCCCTGAACGGCTTGATGGTTAGTTAGTTAGTTTCTTGATAAATTAGCAATACTCATTTTTCTGTATCATATGTCTCTTAACACCATATATGAAATGTAAATAATATGAAGATTAGCACGTATTTCATTTGAGACTGAGATTAAACAAGCTTGATAATATCACAATTTTTCTTACTAGGGATATATTGAAAGAATACTGCAGAATAATCAGTTTGCATTTTGCCTCTCAGATCAGATGTTCTTTTAAATCACATAAACGTATTTTCTCAGAAAAACATCAAAGCTTTTGTTTTGTTATTCTCAAATATTTATTATCTGACGGAAAAATAAAATGGAAACTGCCGGAAATAAAAAAAATACGGCCATTTCGCAAAATAAGATAGGAATCGCTTCCGCAGGAACACATAGCAGGGGGAATTCGGAAAGGTGAATTTAGGTAGCTTTTTGTTTACATGTGAATTGTGAATACAACGCAAAGGATGACGACTTGTAGCGTATTCCCAGGCAGAGCTCGTATACGAGTCATCATGGATCACGTTGTAACTTGTTTCTTATAATATTGATGCGTGACAGTGACCATTCTTCTAAAATTAACAGGACCTTAATAACTATAAAATAACAATAAAACATATTGATAATTACCTACATCGATGATTAAGGTACAATTAATTTCTATTTATATGCAACAACTTATAAATATGTGGAACCGAAATAAAAACCTTAGCTAGTGCAAGAGTTTTATTTACTCAAATACCTAAATTCAGTCGAAAATATACGCCTGAAGAAATAATTATGAATAAAATAAAGAAACTCAACTCTTTCACCACTGCACTTTCATTTCCACATATTGTGCTGGATAACACCTTAAATAATTATTGAAAAATTTTGGTACATAATTTTTTATTTGCTTGGTAATATTAATTATTATAATTTTTAGGCTTTAGAGGGTTTTTTTAATTAGCAAAAGGAAAACAAAATTATCAAACAAACCATTGTTTAATTAAAATAAATATATTTAAATTTACAGTGTAACATAGATAATAACATAATAATTTTTTTATGTTTGTTTTGGTACAATATTTTACATTTCTTAGTACAATTTAATAATGTTGGCCTCACCGGGTGGCATACCCGTGCTGAGGCCTCCATTTTATAATACAAAAAATATTAATAATACATTTAAAGAAAATACATATAATGTTGGTGAAGAAAAAAAACATACGATTAAAATAAATTTAAACTAAAAATATAGATTTAAAAAGAAAGAAAAATAAAATTTAATTAAAAAGAAATAAAGTAAAAAAATCGGTATATTCATATTATATGTTGTGTGTTTGTGAGTGATGTGTGTTTTATATTGATTAATAATAATAATAATGGAACCCAATCAAAGCAAAATAGCCGAACCGGGATCTGTCATTATATTTAGGGTATTTGTCGCTGGAATAACGACTGCAACCTAGCAAAAAAAATAGACGCCATGAGGAAAATCCATCACAAGCGTTACGAAAAATATAGAGATAAGAGTAATATTAATTTTTATTCATGTTTCTGAGGAAGACCTCAGAAAGAGAGAAAAAAAGTATTAAAAGGGTTAATTAGTCACATGATGAAGCATATTATTTAACGGTAAACTAAGTTTTAAATAAGCAGGTAATTATTAATGAAATAATCTTCTGTCTTTTTCGTTTTCATACAAGACGTGTTTGAACGAAGATTTTTAGGACGATCGTCGATGACGTGTATGCAATATCTGCTTGGGACTAGTATAGTAGATACAAAGTATATGTGTATGTTCTTGTTAATTTATAACTGCTATTATATTTATTCAAATCTGGAACAAACATTATTACGTTTTATGATGTAAATGACGATGTAAACGTAAAATGAACCAGACGACTAAACAATTCAGATGGAAAAAGCTGCAGAGGTGGGAACTCAGTTATTGATGACCCTGCTGAGATTGGCAGCCACTTTTGTCTGAATCTATTAGGCCATTTGAACATGGAGATACTTACAAGCGACCCGAGTTTGTGGCGTATCCTCCATATTATTTCGTACACTGACGCGACGCGTCGACTACGGGTTTGACGACAGTTGCACGCTTCCGATGGTGCTGGCAGCACGCTACATGAGTTGCGTTCACATCTACTATTCGTTTGACAGAAATGACGTCCGTCCGAATAAGATTTGAATGTTAAATTTGTTCTGGAGTTGGAAAAATATCCATGTTTATATAACTATCTTTTACCGGTGCACCTTGGAAAGGTTAAAAAATCATCCGATTTGCCGGTTGATACTACATATGAAATCACGAAGTTTTCTGTGACAAAATTTTAAGAAAACATAACCCAACATTTTTTAAATTTATTTAAATTTCAACGCTTGATTTTCAAACATCCATACCTAACTCATTATTACATCAGTTGTGCATTGCCATACGTTCATGCGGATGATTTTGTTTTTGACTACACCAGTATTTGTAATGCTACGTATACATCCGCGAGCTGAACTGCGGAACTGAACCTCAACTTATGTGAAAGAAACGAAGCAACCGCAAATGGCGCGAATCGCCGCTTGCAGTTGATTCTTTCCTTTCCCGTAATTCGTGGTACTATGCGTAAAAGCTTGTCTTATAAACATTAGTTTATCATTAAAAAATTTTTTTTTTTTGTTTTGTTCAAAACTTCCACTGAAAATGTAATGTTTTAAGCGGCCGCTACACTACTCGCTGCGACGCTTCGACGAAGTTAGCCGAAGTTCGAAGTGCGTGCCCACACACTCGTGCAACTTCGCGAGTAACTCAGTCCAACTCAGTCAGTGATTGGTTTATTTATGCCGTGACGCTTCGAGTCCTTTGACTCGGGCGCATTTACCGACAACAATCGGAAGTCGGGCGAAGCGAAGCGAAGTTGCCCGAAGCGAAGTGAAGTTCGTGCCCACACTATCGTATTCGGTCAACTTCGATCAACTTCGCGAGTAGTGTAGCCGGGCTATTATGTTATTTTTTGTTTGTTTTTATTTCATTTTTTTATAACTTCATTTTATATCATTTATCCTCTAAAAATAAAATAAATATCTTAATTTTATGTTTTATTTTAAGCCACAGAAATGTGATAAAAAAATTGTTGCATAAAGTCCCTTTCATTTATATTATTATAACTGTTCTAATGATGTGAATCAAAAACTTTCAATAATAATTTAAAACAATAAAAATGAACCTTTGAATGAAACATTGAAAATACTAAAAAAACTTTAAAGTAAGTTTCACAGTCCACAGTTGGACATTATTCCTGACCAAACTTAACAAACATTCCCCTCTGCAGCCCGCGTCATAGAGCTAACGGGCTAATTCCGACTTCAAAGCCGATGATCGCTCGTGCGTATACTAGCTCCGTGCTCCTAGACTGTATCTCCGACCTTTGCAAAAACATCCCCAAGCGAATACAACCCCATCCGTCAAAATTAAACATTTACTTACACGTTTGTGAAGCGACGACGGTAAGCATTTTTTTTTCATATGCTGGTAGTTTAGTTACTTAAATTTTGATGATTTCCTTTTGAAGGCAATCTTTTTCATGAGATGACGGAGTGTTTACGAAATAATACTGTATTTTAGAACTTCATATGTTTTTGGAGTTTGGCTTTTTACCAAGCACTTAAGTGAAGTCCCCTCTCGGTCATTATTCAAACATGCTGATTTCGGTTGTCTGTGATGTGTTGTGCGTGATGTAAAATATTACTCCACAATGAACACAAATTTGATTGAATTCAAGTGGCATTTTCATAACTGGAACTGATTTTTCAGACGACCTGTAAAATAGGTACCTAAATATATTTATTTTTACTTTTAGTACTAAAACAATAATAATATTTGCTTCGTTACAAATTTACCTAGCAGTTCAGTTCATTTCAGATAAAAAATAAATTAGATACAAATTAATTAACATTCGTTTTCGAAAGGCAACGAGATTCATACATCCTGCAATTTTAATAGCCCATGGTTTTTAGCGGGTCTACGCTAGTTATCAATTAAAAATAAAACGATGTAATATCCCTTTCAGACCATTTAAAAAAATCATAGATTTTTGACTTCCCCACTATCTACTTCCCCAATAGCGAATACAAATTGGAGGGTTTTCGTTTTCCAATTGCTGGTATAACTGGCTTTGCACGCTATTTTTTATGAATTTTCAAAGTAGTTTTTATGTAAGAAGTTGAATTGTTTGTATGGAAAAATAAATATTATTATTACCATCATGTAGAATCACCTCCAGGAGTTAGTGCACTTTACCCCCGGACACCCTGTATTTTAATTTTTCTCTCGCACATCCTAAAGAATCCGTAAAGTACCTATGTATATTTTTTTTAGAAAAAAGTTAATATTATGATAAAAAATAAAAGTTAGCACACTTGTATCTAACACTTCAAAAGCTTGTTAACTATTTTTTCTAAGCAAAATGAACGTTGAAGGTCTACGTTTATATAAGACAATTGATTTTTTTGTGTGCTAAATTTCAAAATAACCTCTAAAAGCTGTCTTAAAATTTTTGATAAATTAATGAGGAACTAGAAAATTGCATATTTTTAAAGACGGAAATCGCACTGAATTAATCAGCTTTCCCAGGGAAGTAAGATTCGAGGAGAGGTATCGCTCTACGGCTAAAGGCTTCCCTGTAACAACCACTTATGAGAATTGGCTGCCATTGAAACTCTAGTACGATACACACCGAGTCAAAAATCATCTTCTGTTTTGGTTTTTTCGCCACGATATCAAAAGTACAACCCAATTGGTTTATTTTGAAAAGGACAAAAAGAGTTAATATATCCCTTTCCTATATTAGGTTGTGGTATCAAGAATTTTCTGCGTGACGTCAATCGTAGATCCACTTTTGAATTGGTAAGATGCAAATCCACTTTTACCATTTCTGATTCCCCTGTAAAATGAAATTCCAAGTAGAAGAGTCGTGACGGTAGAAAGGTTTTAGATATTATACAATTCCATGAACAAAATGATTGGCCCTTTAATAATATCTGCAAAGGTATACAGTATATTCTAGTGATAAGTTTAAGCGTTTGTTTCCACAAATAAAGGCTTTCCAATAACGGCATCATGAACTTCACATCCATCAGTGGGGTTAATACAATGTTAACGTAATAATTGTTCGGAAAATCTTTACATGCAAATAGCTATATTATTCCACAAAAACAATGTTTTACAAGCACAAAACTTGACTCATTCACTTAAGTATCTCAAACTGTATTTCGATACATGCATCATACAAAATGAGATTAGATTATTTACCCGAAATAAATTAAAAAATAATGATCTTTGAAAATAACATACACTTGTAGAATTATGTATGTTTCTAACTAAAGTAGTTTATGTTTTTAATTTTCTACATCATTCACTACAGACTGTTTCCCGAAACAACTGCACTGTTACCAGTTTTGATGTAATGAAGTAATTTTTTAAAATGTTATACCCATCAATGTAATATATCATTGAGAGATCCTGGGTTCGGTTCCTAGTTGTGAACGTTAACTCTTTATTTTCTGTGTCTTGTTTTGTTTCATGATTCCTTTAGATTTGTTAGTAATATAGTTTTCTTCAATGATAAATGGGCATAACATTTAAGTTGTTAAATTTGAAATAACCACTGAATAGATGAATAGTTAGAGATCTTATCCCGAAGTAAGGGAAATTTCTTTTACTTGGCAAATACTTTCTTCAGCCTATATTAATTTAGCCAAGTCAAAAAGTCTCGTGTCAATAGAAGACTTCCGTTTTATTTTTAAAATACGTACATCACACGTCTTATTTAATCATTGGTGTAAAAATAGTGTTTGATGGTTCTAATATTCAAAGTAGGTATCTAAATTCACTCCGGGAATAAAAAAACAACCCATTGTCATCGCCAATGGAAAAAGTTTGGGAATATTAGCATTACATCATCAGTACTTGTCCGCTGCTTGCATGAGCATTGAGCATCACTACATGCCAACTAGCTCCACCTTCTTCTCCTCCCCATTTCAACCCCAAACATCCACATCCCGGTTTGATTAGTTGGAGTGTTTTACTTATTGACACAGCGCAGTTTTTTTTCATACAAACTCTTCTTTTATTCAGAGTTTTCTTCACAACTCTGGGGAATAAATCACAGAGGGAATACTCCAGTTTTTTTACAATTTCTTTGGAAATAAACGATTAAAGTTATTCCGCTCGTGTCACACAATCGGAATATGAATCATATCTAAAAAAGGTTTACGATTTTCGTTCGGGTTTTCTTAAACCCGCACGAAATGTTTGATTACGAATAAAGAAATCCGAAAATAATACTATGCCAATGTAAGCGTTAGAAGATTAAGAAAACGACACAAGTTATTATAAATGTGGAGTGAATGGAAGGAGGAGGATATGGCAGGAGAATGAATGAATCGCAAGTGAATAGAAGAAGTCGGAGTCGGCCAAAAAAACATGGTAGGATCATATAGTTCACATTCTCGAGTCAGAGAATATGTTACAAATAGTATGTTGATGTTTATATGTAGATATAATTGATGAAATTATATTATTATCTCTGCCTTTGATAAGTAGAGGATTAGTTAGTGTAGTGTTGGGCTGATGGTAATGTTTTCTTTATTTAATTGAGATGTCTTTAATGGAAACCAATGTGGCACTGACTTCGTAGCTTTTGGTTCTAGGCCATTTAACACGCGGTCTGTCTCTCTTACATTTGCCTGGAATTGCATATCGCCATCCCATTTGAATATCATGATCATGGTGAAACGCAGTACTGTATGGAAACTTATGGAAACTATGGAAACTATGGCTTATATTTGGATCGCAAAACAGGCCACAAGGTACTGCTTTATTAAGTGGTTGAAATACTCATTGAGGGTTTGAAAATTTTAAGAGATAGATAAACAAAATGTTAAGAAACAATGCATTTTCAAAGAACATGGGCAATTTCATTTATCACCCGGTTTCGTTCGTCATTTGTATTCTTATGTATAGGAATAGAATAAATAAGTACACTAGAAATGCCTTCCAAGTAGATTTGCACTTGCAGGAAATTGTATATTTGTGATTGGGTTTTACCCCAAATTGGGTTTTTATTTGAAACCCGAAACACGCAAACACGCACTTCTTGTGTTATTCTTTATTCCATGGTTGTGATCTACCCTGAGTCATATGACGTTATCACGTAGATTCTCAATCACAATAATATTTATTAATTCGTGATTACAAGTATGAATCTAAAAGGTACACATGTCGGCCTCCCTTCTCAATGCTAGAATTCGTCTGCGCGACTCTGTGTTATCTGAAGAGTTCGCTGCCTCGGCTTTGGTCGGCCTTATTTTAAATCATTCGTGAAACTAATGGAGAAAAGGCCCTAATGGCGAACTCTGGTGTGATCACACTCTGTAACAGTTTCAATTGCTACCCCAGGAATCTAATGTTGACTTATCAGTAAGTAGGAGCTGATGTTGACTTGCAATTGACCGCCTAGCCTCTCGGGTGTATAGCCGCTCGTTTTGGAGGAGAAGGGAACAGCGCTACTTGCGGATAGGGTTGCCATCTCTAAAATTTGGCAACCAGGACAAGAGGCGTGAAAACCCCGGATTTTAGAGCCCATAACCCGGACATGTCAACAGTTTTTTTTAAACACAGTCAGTGTAATAAAAACAGTTTAAAATGTCATAAATCACCATTTTATTTATTTTCAGACCTTAAAATTGAATTTTGTCATCTTTTATCATCATTTTAAATGTACCTATTAAATTTTTAATAGTAATTACATTTTTAAACAAAAATCTTAAAAATACTGAGACCATTTTAGTACTCAGTCTTACAATTTTTGAGGTAACTCTTTTAACTGAATAATAATTATCTTCTTTAAATTTGTATCAGCAGCCATTTACACAACAAAATACCTCTTAACATAATATGAACTAAATTCAGTCTTCTTAAATCTTAAGCAACAAAACTGACCCTTTTTAAAGTTTAGACTTACTAAACCCGGACTACAAATGAAACCCCGCCCGGACGCTCCCCGGACGCCTTCTAAACTAGGACAAATCCGGGGAAACCCGGACGGATGGCAACCCTACTTGCGGAGAACGAACGAACCTTCTCATATCTTATCATCAAACAGTATGTGTTGCGAGTTAATGAAATCTGGATTAACAAACTTTAATTTGCTTTGAATGTAAGTGTCATTTTTAAAATTGGACCCGATTTGTGTGAAGAATTCATACAAGCGACAAAATAGGTACGTACTAGGCTACCTATTGTATAACATTTTTCAAAGAAAATTACTAATTGACTGCCTTCGTTGTTGAGGGGTAAGGCACTCGATTCGAATCCCGGAGTGCGCAAGTAAATTTTATACGATGAGTTTGTGTTATTTCAAATTTATTAATTAAAAATGATAAAAAGTATACTTCCGACCCTTTCCAAAGTGGAAGATACTTTCAGTATCTTCGTGGTGTAAGGGCCCGTTCCCACTTCCGTTTTCAAATCGGAGGCGGGTCCCGTTTTAAAAACGGATGGCCAATGGCCCTGTTCACACTTCCGTTTTAAAAAAGGATCCGTTTTAAAAACGGACCATACTCTACGAAAAAAAATAATTGTCGATTCAACAAAAACATTTTATTTGCTCATTCTTCAGTAATGGTGCGCAATGGACGACGATGAAGCTCTTGTTGTCATGTGGTACTTATTAAAAATAAGAAAAAAAAAGGGAAAAGAAAATTTTGGGTACACCCAAACATAGCTGAAAGATTTTCTGTAGGAATTTTCCAAGTGTTAATTGGTGAGTTGAGAAGTGATGAACTAAAGTTCTTTAATTATTTTAGAATAATAATGATTGGATTATTTATATAGCGCCGTTTACACCGTGAGAAAATCACCTCAAGGGCGCTTAATGGCTTAGGAGAATGTCTATCACTTCATTTAACCATCTACTGGAATGAGTTTCAGAGAGCTTAACATATCAAAATACAAAATTGAGAGAGTGCATTTGTCCTGAAGAAAGGCTATCGATATTTTAAAGTAAGAAAACGATAACAACTCAAATATTTTTTATTATGTGTTTATTAAACTAATACGCTCTTCCGTGCATCGTGCATCTCATTAAACTTTAAAATTTAAAAAAAAGTTAACTTAAAAAAATTAAAATATAAATTTTGATATAAAAAGTTGTGCACACCAAGTGTTTTGTTTTTATTCAGTTAAAAATAAAATATTACTATACTCTTTCTTCGACCAGTGGTATTATTTTCGGAATTTATTTCCTTATCCATTATTGTAGTTTTGATTTATTTACTTAAAATAACCAAATACAAGCACGCAGCGTACCTGCTTCCTTGCGACTGGGCGCGGGCGGGGAGGGGTGGGGGTGTGGCGGGGACTCTGCCGGAACGACTAGACGACAAGTGTGAACAGCTCCATACAACACTATGAGCGAGCGTGTTTCGACACGATTTGAAAACGGACGCGCTGCGCTGGCGATCCATCCGACAAAAAATGTCGGATCTGTTTTCAAATCGTGTCGGACAAGTGTGAACAGCTCCATACATCCACTACAGCCACTAGGGCATCCGTTTTTAAAACGGGACCCGCCTCCGTTTTTAAAACGGAAGTGGGAACAGGCCCTAAGACCACCATTCAGAATTGAAACGTTGCTTGAAATGGCTTTAGCCGTGTTAGGTAACCAGATCCAAATGGCCAGGTAATAAATACCCCAACCTTCCTCTTCCTCGTCTCCTTCCCCTCCCCACTACCTTCAACCTCACAACATAACCCAATTCGGGATGCCATAGTCTCACTGGCTCCAGAAGATTGGAAGCAGTTGGGAATTTTGTGCGGTATTCACAAAAAAAAAATCATTTTATAAATTGGAACTGATTTCAAAGAATTCGTACTATCCCGTAATTTTTCATGGTGCGGTGCTAGTGTGAGTGCAACTAAGCAATACCTTTAATTATAATTAAATAATGTACCGTGCAAGATGTAGATAATATGGTAAAAAAAATCAACCGTTAAAAAAAAAATATTTTACCAATACATCTACTTTCAAATGTCAACTAAAACTTAAACAAAGGTTAGTATATAATAGCCGATTAGACCGACATTTATTGCGTATATTATCTGCTGTAATGTTAATTGTAATAATAAATAATGAGAGACATGCGTATATGTCAGCGTAAATGTATATGTCCGCGTGTGTATGTGATGGCCACCAAAAGTTGATAGAATGCATTGTCATCGACAACCAGTTTCAGTTTTTAGTCGAGAAGTGTGTTAATTTCCGCTTCAAAGATTTGCAATATTTCATTATCGAAAACAAAAGAGAAATTTAAATAGATGTATTTAAAAAGTAAACCATGATTCTGCTAATAGATAATTATTCATATCATATTATTTGTTTTTCGCATTCATTTTCACATTTGTTGATGGGTAACGTTAAATTTAAATAAGCACACATGCATTTTAAATTCACACGAGCGCTTCACGTAGAAAATTGTTTATCATGGAAAACCCGAGTCTTTCTTTGGTCTCCAGTTACTGTAGACTTTACTTTTCATTGTTGTGACAATACTTTCATGTTTCAAGCATAGGTTTCAAGTTGAAGCGGCTGTGATGTTTGCTCCGGCACTTTGCATATTTAGGTAAAGGCTGAAAAGGGGCCTTTAGAAAATTACTGCAATGCTCCTGTAAAGAACTGCTGTAACAATCGATCTTTGAAGTACTGATAAAACTTTATCCATGGATTTAAAAAATTCAACATATCCTATTTAATAGTAAATGAAACTAATCTAAATGTAATTACAATTTGCAATATTTAATTAAGAGAGCATTGAACCATAGAGCATAGTATTTCTTAGCAAATTATACGAAAACAATAGGGATTCAATAAATTTCGATAATTCTCTTGCATACATCGTTTGCATTTTTTTTTAAGTGTGTTGTTTAAAAGATGATGTGTGTTAAGAAAAACTGATGGCAAAATAACTAAATTATCAATTAACAATTGAATGCCACAAACCTGACAAATAGGTATTGGAACACATTCCTAGCTTGATTTGCATATCTGTAAAATTGTCACACTCCTATTATTTAATCTGAATTGACATTGGGGAATAAAGAAAATGTTCTGTGTGATCACGTAGTTTGGACAACAGGACTGTTGCACCAGACGAATTACCAGTACTGGCTGGACAGATGTCGATTGATCTCGAAATCAGTGAAATAGTAGCAAGTACGGTTGTTGTCCACCAGGATGACTCTCACGCGAGAACCGAAAGAGGGATCCATTAGGTCCTTAAAACGGTTCGGGAAAGTGGTGGGTGCCCTCGACTGGATTCAAACTGTAAGTTATAAGCCGCACTGCCATACTTTAGGGATGGCACCAGAACTCTACTGATGATACCTAGATTTCTTCCGTTTGTCCACATCTTTCTTTACAATTTGGGAGGTGAATACGGGAATACCACCGCCCAGGAAACCATTTATTGGATAATCTACACCTCTGCTATAGGTTCACTGAAGTGGTTTGCTAAGTTTTGTGACTTAGAAGGATAGCCCAGGTTTATGGGGTGAGGTTGATTCAGGTTTTGGAGGCTGATGCGTCTGTCCACCCGGTGTGTGTGCAGGCCGGATCTGAAGAGGCCAGTTGAGGGAGAACCTTTAAAGCTTTCCACCACAGTGGGAGGGATATATTAATACGACACTCCTGAACACACCGATCCCAGATTATTACCCACCCTTCAACCCCCTTTCCTTCCCAGAACTATATTTACTTCATTTAATTTAAATTTTTTTTTATTTAGTAAAAGATTATACATTATTTAAGAAATGTTTTGATTGCCCAACTAGGAGGATTCCCGTTTTAGGACAGTCAAATTAGGATGAGTATTAACATTTTGATAAGTTGTTTGATAAGTATATTATTAAAATAATAATTAAATAATAGGTATATGTACTTTTAACTGGTGCCTAAGCCTACTAACATATTTTGTATAAATATGAATAACAAAGAGAAGAAATATAATAAAATTAAATATCCAATTAAACATAAGATTAACTGCTGTTTGGGTAGCATTCTAAAAGTGCTAGGTAGGTACATATATACACAATTATACACAATATCCCACAATTGCCTTGTGGGATATTATTTTCCTCAGGGTTTGCTGTATAGAGCAAATGTTAAAAAAAAATATTTTAGCGACTACTGCATCTGGTGCTCCCCCAGTTTCTAATTCCAAACAGTTTGTTCTACTTACGGAAGGAAAATGATTGTTCGTAAATAGGTACTACATTTGGATAAATTAACAACTCAGTAATAAGAATAAACTTCAGAGAAACTCAAATTACTTCGGGAAGCACGTTTAAATTTAGTAATAACAGTACGTACATCGTATGTACAATGTCTAACACTCGTGTGAAATTAATGCGGGTACAACTTTGATTTTCACGCTTCTTGGAAACTCCACGGTTTAATAATTCCAATGATTTGTTTGAATAGAAATTGAACTGAAATGCATCGATTGTTTTATATGTTATTAAGTTAGTTTAAAAATATTTTTTTCCGATATGAATTGTTTGGATTTCATAGAATGGGTACTTGTAAGTGAAATAATTGGGAAATTGTTATTTTTGGAATTAAACCCCGTTTATTGGGATTCGAACATAAGTAAATAAAGGTAGAGTTGTGCATTTTGATCAAAACAATTTTAGACAAATGGAAGCTTTTTTGAGTTATCATTATTCACAAACAAATAAAAAGAGACCTTTATTTTAATAATGCAAGCTATTCTGTTTTTAGTTGAAGCAATTATTCAGCCAATTTAAACAAAATTTTGATTTGGGATTAAACAAATCAATTATACCTATTTTTGAACGTGACACGTTCATGATCATTTTGTAACAGTATTCTGCTCCAAAGAAGTTGTATATACTATAAATATCGCTCTGGGAAAAGATTCCCATTCAGAATCCAAACTTAAATCGTGCTTTACCCAACCCTACTTCTCATCTCCATCCCTATTCACTCTTTTAGCAACACAACTTACCTAAATTGGATAATGCTACAGTCCTACTGCCTCCGAGCAGTTGGAACTCTTGTGCGGTATTTATATAGAAACAAGCGAAAGGTCTGGAATTCAGATAACTGATAAACAACCATTTACCGTACATTAATATTTGTGTAAAATTTAAAACGCATTTATTAGTTAATCCGTAAGGGCCTGTTTCCGCCCTTAGGGGTTTTACATAAAACAAAAGTGTTAATTGCACTAGTGGATCAAAGAATTATATAAGTTTAATATAAAAAAAGAGTAATTATGGAAGTATCTTTTTCATCTGTATTCAGTCCAAGCTTCTATGAAACCTTTATTATGTTTTATATACTGTAGATTATAATGTTAAAATTCCATGGATTACGAGGTAAAGCCGAAAGTTTACGCCATGTCAACTAATGATTCTCGTGTTCAAATAATTCCTCGGCTGATATTAGGGTTGAAATAAAATTCCCGGAATTGCGGGAAAATCTTGATAAAGTGCCAGAAAGGAGCGCGAGTGAGATAAAAATAATAGCGAAATAAAGGATTGTGACAAATAAAACCCAGTTGCCATTAACCCCGAATTCGTCTAGCGCTCAAAATTGATTAGATTTTTTATTCACATTAACCTTGTACGGTTTGTTGGAGGGAAATAGATGGCTCTCATATTTAAACTGGAAGTCCTGACTCGTATGAGCGTATCCTGTATGCCTGGGGAGGTTTTGTCATTTATATGGCTACGCAAAGAATTTAAAAATAGTTTCAATGACAAATACAATTACTTAGTATTAAGATGAATTTATATGTTTTTTGATAGACGTAATCCTAGATTTGCGTGAATAATGATGTAATAAATTGGAACGAAGCAGCAATTTCCCTTGAAATACGTTAAAAGTATGGTAATATTTTAGTTATTGCCGTAAGTATATATTTGAAAAATTGCAGTACCACTAGTAGCTAGCCAACTTCGATCGAGATTTCGGTATTTTTTAATGGATTTTTAGTAGTTCAATAGATATTTCTTGGCTTTAAAACCATTGATGAAAATGGAGCTGTTAGTTGAACAGAGTTGAGCAAATTATATAACATCAGAGCTTACCGCTCGCTAGATTTTTCTGATAAAATTTCCATTTCCATTTTCGCAACGTCTTAAGATGTGTCAAGCGTTTTAATGATGATTTTATTCCATGAAATAAATAAATTTGCAAAATCGGTCACATTCTTAAATAGTGCATTATATCATTGTGAACAAATAATCATAAAAAATACTTATTGCGATAATTATTGTCAACAAACCAGAATGGTGCTTTCTGATTCGTTACGCGCAAATGTGTTTATAAATAACAAATAGCACAACAGAAGTCTGATCTCTGGTCGAAAATCTGCATTACCATTAATGCCAGATGGTTGTAGTATTTTACACTTATAGATAAGTACATATACAAAACATTGCACAGTAATTACCTTTCTTTGTGCAGAAATTGCCAGCAATCAAGACCGGTTCTGATTTGTTATGCAAATATCTATCTAACGACAAACATTAAATAAATAAGAAATAATACCCAACACAAGCCCGATCCATTGTCAAAAATCTGCTGTAATATTAAATCCAGGTGGTGATGATATTTCATAATTCGCGATACGCACATATCTGAGCATTAAAATAATTGCCTCGCTAAGAAAGCACTCACCCCTTTGGAGCGTCATCCCCTACCAGTCCCCGGGAACAGCCAGCAGCAGCCCTGTGAGCTGCGAGGGGAGAGACAATACCGCGTTATGGCGCTCATTAAAGCCCAACGTTTGTTGCTACAGCTGTGCTTCCTACACTTTTTGTTGCTGGAAACACATTTTCTCGTTTCCTCATCGGTCCAGCTTTGAAAAATTAATAACAATGCTCGCAGCTTCGAAAAGCTCGAATCAAGAGGATTGTAATGCGATAGCTGCAATGTGGAAAACATTCACATACAAATTAGGTAGAAATCAGAGCAAAAAATTAGGCTTCAATTTTTTTTTATTCCTGAGCGTAATTCTGTTTTAAATGGCGTCTTTCTTCCAGCGATATGTTTATTATTTTCTACTTTTCAACGCGAATATAAATTGATATTTTTTCAAAATATAAGTACGACTCGTACAAATTTTTTTTTGTAGGTTGATGGTATGCCATTTGCAACATTTTATAAGTTATAAAACATTAAGTTCTAGTAACTACTTGTAATTATTATCGAGTCTTTTTTACGTAAGCTCCACACAGGAGGCCCCGGGAAAAATAATTTCTCTCATGGCATTCTAGAGGATGTTGTGTTAAGGTTTTTTTCAGGAAATAAAGAGAAGGATTTTCAGGGAAGGAAACAGGTATAAAAGGTAGGCAGGAATATGGGTCAGTGTGTCTAGGAGCGACGGATTCATGAATCCATTTCTCCCAAGGAAATGGGTCGATAGAGTCCTGCTGGAGAGGTCAAGAGTCTTCCTCAACCAGTGTCTCCCGATCCAGCCCGCCACGAAGTAGTTGGACAGACGCATACGCCGCCATTATCTAGACAAACCTCACACCATAAGCCCGGGCAACCCTCCTGACTCACCAAACGTATCGACCCACTTTGGGTGACATATGGTAGAGGTGGTGGTGATCAAAAAGTCCTTGAGGCACCTTTGTATAATATAGTTTTTGTGTAACATTTACAGTTATCTAATAACAACACGAAACTGGATAAACAACTTTTGAATGAAAATAAAATAGTTTCAAACATTACGGGTAAAACTTCACCCATTATATCGAAGGCATTGGGAAACTAATCTCGATTGTTCCAATTTGAACATTTTATTTTAGTTTTCATTGGTTTGCGTTTTCAGTGCCGAATTTATATAAGAGAATCCCACTTGATCCTCATTACTCATTACTTCTTATGGAGATGATTGTTTTTCACGAAAGAGCTCTAGATTTTTTGCGCATTATTTATTCTGTGAGATCGATCAGTTGTACAGAGTATTAAAAAGAAACTGAAAAACTTTTGACATTTCATTTTATACTAAATAGTAAAGGGACGAAACCGCGCGACCCCGAATATACGTATCCCTATCAAAAAATGCAGGAAATCGCAGATTTCTTACTGGTTATGCAAATTAGTAACTAACTAATCAGAGGCCAGCTTTACGCTACCTACCAAATTATGTGCCACGGACGGCCTATATAACGGACGCTCGGCCTCGAACGAGCAGTGATTACGAGCCGGCCGAAGGCTCAAGACCTGATACTGGTAGCGAGGTCTTAGAGAAATCCTAGGCTGAAACCTGACACTGATAGTGAGATGTATCGTCCCTTTCAGTAAGGTTGAAGAGGGCCTAGAGGAAGTCTTTATCTTTCGTATCTAGATAAACTAGTCCGGAATTGGCGTGCCGTGTCACCATTTTCGAGAAGTTTGTTGTATTCGTTATAACTGCTACATAAAAGACCAAACGTGGGGCAGAGATAAAAATCGTTACGTAGAATCTGCTTTACATTACTTGTTTTATTAAAACAAATTGATGTTTGCCTGATTACTTTTTGTTTTATGTCACAAGTATTTACTCGCAAAAGTGTAAACGAATTCACAGAATTGTTGATTGAGCAGTGTTTTAACAATTTAAATTGCAAATGATAATTAAAATTCTGGCTATTATTTTCAAAGCATCATTTTGGCAAAGAAATACGTTTTTTTTAATAAGGCATCACCATTATAAGGTGATTTGGGAAAAAAAAATTAAAAATACAATTAAATTATGTATTTTAAAAACTTTACAATATTCTTCGATTAGAAAAAAATATATATACAAAAATAAAAAAAGGTGCACTTAGAATAATTCATAGTCTTGTCTTTCATTGATGGCGCTAATTTAATTATCTTAGGAAAAAAATCCTTTTTTGCAAGGTATGCTTCAAAATATTAAGAAGAATTATTCGTTACAGTAAGACAACGGCATCCCCAATTGATGTATGTTGTGAGGATGAAGGTAGTAGAAAAGGAAAAGACCAGCTACTTTTAACCTTCTTCTCCATCCTTTTCCTCCCCACTCCCCTAAGCCACACGAGATACCTTAATTGGTGATGCCATAATCCCACTGTTATATTCTCACAAGAGTATCGTTCAGCCATATCTGCCTACTCCTGCGGAAAAACGACGTCGTGGTTGGCTTGTGACTTTTTATTAAGATTATATAATATTTTGGCAAGGTTGAGAGTTAAATGACGACACCCAGGAGTCGCCTCTTTTTTATGGAATATTCCGATAGTTTCACGAAAACTGAAAAAAGCTTTTATAAATCCGCCGCGGGCATTGCGAAAATGCTTGAATTTTATAAATTGCTGTTTTTTAGTAGAACTGAGATCATTATCACAAAATCTCTTACCAAAAAGCTAGCAAATTCGAAATTACATTAAACTGTGAGAATATAATATTGAGACTTGGGAAAACGATTGTTTTTTATCACAGTCAATGTAGTATTATTTATGAGAACATTACTAATTAAAACGATCTTCTTAGATAAGTTAAAAATAAATTAATGATTCATTTGATTTCATGTTATTAAAAGCAGTCTCGATTTCTTAAACATTGTCTTAAGTTTAGATTAAAATTAAAATTAATTAACATTAAAATTATAATTAATTAACATTAAAATTAAAATTAATTTCGATTAAAATTTCTAATTTATTTTCGCTGAAAATATTTTGATATTTAACCCAACACATTTTATTTCACTAAATGTCTACAATACTACAGTGGGTCCTTACGGACCCGTGATTCTGATACTAATTTAAGTAGGTAAGATTTTTTTTCAATTTTTTTTTTATAAATGCTTATGCACCGCTCTTTGTTCTAAATTAAAACGAAAAAAAAAACAATTACTTATGGCCACTTAATGCTTGGAGAATTTTTGAAAAAGCGCCCCGATTGGGCCCTTCCTTTAAACACCATAGCGAAAAATAGAAAAAAAAAACAGTTTTTTTAAAGACCACTAAATTACAAACATAATATCAACAACACATTACGTCTAAAAGGGATCTAAATGATAATCTAGTCTCCTTCAACGGAAGCAATCTTCCGAACAGGCCTTCCATTGATATGCTTGGTGTAACCATAAGTGACCAGCTCAGGTACGGGGGCTCCATCGAAGCCAGAGTAAAGCTGGCCTCTCAGAAGCTGGGCGTACTGTACAGGGCCCGCAGATACTTTAATAGTACACAACTGCTGACCCTGTACAAATCGCAAGTGCGCCCTACTGTCGAATTTGGCAGCCATCTCTGGTCCGGAGCCCCTAAATACTGGAAAAAAACCCCTGACTCTGTGCAAAAACGGGCGGGCCGTTTGATAGATTCCCCAATCTTAACAAACGGACTGCAATCTTTAGAGCACAGGCGTCAGGTAGGTATGCTGTCCTTGTTCTATCGGTATTACAATGGAAGATGCTCTGAGGAACTAGCGTCATTGATCCCTTCGGCACCGGTGCGTAGTCGGAATACACGCCAAACGCGTGCCCAACATTTGTACACAGTTGACACTTGTCACATGAGAACGGGTCGCTTCTACGATTCGTTCTTAAGTTCAACAGCTCGGCTGTGGAACGAACTGCCGACCTCTGTGTTTCCTCCCTCCTACAACATGGGACTCTTCAAGACCCTTCCTCTCCACAAAAAGACCCTCCACACAGTATCCCTAAAGATGACATAGGCCCTGAGGGATATTATTTTCTTCAGGGCCTCCTGTGTGGATTAAATATACAAAAAAAACTTTCTAATTTTAGCTAAAAAACATGTACACTTTCATATGACAAAAATCAGTCTGACAAAACCTGCTTTTTGCACAAAACATTACTTTCATATTATAGCTCGGTGCTCATTGCTCAAAATGCACTGCTAATTTAAAATCTTATGCATTGTTTATTATTAATGTTTTTTCGAAATTGGCCACCACGCCTTTTAGCAAAATTTATTGAAGGTTGAGATTCTTAAATGTTTTTATCCTGTACAATCAGGTTTAGGTACGATGATAGGTGAAAACTTAAAAAAGGTGGTGAAATGGAGGGTAGGTTTTTTTTTATTTATAATTATTATTTGAATACCGCACAACAGTCCCAACTGCTCCCAAGGGGAGGTGTTGTGGGAGAGTTGAGTGATGATGGGGGGGCTGAGGGAGGTTGGTGTGGGAGAAGGGGGGTGTGAGGGAGAAGAGGGTGAAATTGGGGGGAGATAAGTTGGAATTTCAAATTTTAATTAAATTTTACTATACGAATATCGCACAAGAGTTCCATCTTTTCCGAACCGCCTGGAGCCAGTTGAGGGACTCAGAACTACTCAAACAACAGTAACACGTGCAATTGTATGACGTGTTGGACGCTTAACAATTTTTTTCTCTGAAACTCTGTAGACACCCCCCCCCCCCCCTAGAATACGAAAATATTGTAACACTTCACCTCATTTGAGGTAGGACACCTCAACACCTCATTTCAGAATTTGAGTACCTCATTCTGATATCGTGTCCTCCCCAACACTAGTGGTTTGGCACGCACAACTGTAGCTGGAGGGAATAATGTATTTTTTTAGTCGGGTCCGCATGGACCCAGTATAGTACTTAAAATTTTCTGTTGGTTCTTTCGAATTTCGGATTAAAGAAAAATCCTTCAGATTTCAGAGTGAGGTGTATTTTGAAACATTGATAATATTCTGAGATATATTATGTCAGGGAAAAAATTAAGGTAGGTACATAATGTTTTTTTTTAATTTTTACACAACGTTTCTATTTTATTCTAAGGTTCAACAGCAAATTACAGCCCGTCAGATCTTCATAAATTTGTTTATAAGTCTTACTTTGGTCTTTACTTGGGATGAGAACGGTTCATATTAACTAATAAAAAAAGGAGGAAAATGAATGGACAGACAAAGAGAAATTTTGAAATCAGGAATTATATACTCACGAATTTACTGTTAGTAATATAATAGAAAATAAAGTGGTTTTAAAATAATTTATATCACTCTTATAAAACTTCGAATATGTATATCAAACTAAAAGGATAGAAGGAGAACTTAAAAATATAGTTTTGTTATTTTAATAGGTTCGAACCTTTTTGATTTACACAGAGAAAATAATATTAAGCGATTGTAGGAAAGTTAAAGCATGTCCTTTAAAAGGATCATTATCATCGTAAAGTTAAATCTGGGGAAACAATTGGTGCCAAAATGATAGTTTTTAAACTGTGGCATTAAATTATAGTGAACCAAAACGATGTGATTCTTCTTTAG
The DNA here is from genome assembly GCA_026573805.1 of Hesperophylax magnus. NCBI lineage: Eukaryota > Metazoa > Arthropoda > Insecta > Trichoptera > Limnephilidae > Hesperophylax > Hesperophylax magnus. Next base: position 1,523,567 of record JAIUSX010000977.1, on the reverse strand, counting down.
GAAAATTTAACTTTCCCTTCAAACGTTATGGGTTTCCAGGATTAAGAGTTAATCCAGGATTATCCGCGATAGACTGTGACTCTGAATACTAAGCTTTGGTAGGACTTGTCAAATGATTCAAACAAATTGAAATAATTTAACTCTGAACGTTCTTTATCTAGCATAAGGGCGGCTTTACTATGTTGTGGCTAATTTAATGCGGACAAAAAAGCGTTGTTCGGATTTGGATACCCAATAAAAAGGTTTGCTACGTTTTGAAAACGGCTACTATATGTGGGGTGTGGCATTTGCTGAAACGATTTCAAAAACATTGCTTGAACGTTTCCCCATCAGCAGATTTTTTTTGTGTGACTCCTTTGCAAAATATTAAGTTAAAGTAATTAGTAGTAACTTAGCGTGCATTATGATATCGTACACAACATGTCGTAACAAAGAAAGTAGGAGAAAAGGCGGAATACCCACGCAAAAAAGTAAAGATTTTAATATGAGCCGTTTTCAATTTTACTTCCAATAAACCTTTCAAAAATCGGCATTATATAAGTTAGTTTCTCCCTTCACTGCAAACACGTTTAAATAAATTCATTCATAACTTGGCAAACAAAAACTTCTAACTTTAAACAAAGCTCCATTGAATTTTAATTTTGTGCAAAGTTGGTGCCTTAATCACTCCTCCTGATTGAGTGAAATGTTCCTAGTTTTAAGTTGCAACGTGAACGTTACGAAACCTGTTAACGAAGGTCATCGCTTCTCAGAGAACTTTCTACTTGCTACCTCCTACCTACTACCTACTACCTGCGACCTGCGCGCTGCGTCCGCCGTACTTAAAACGGAAGTTTGCAAGCTCTCCTCCCTTTAAGCTTTTAACTTTGCAAAGTTGAAAAACTGTAATGATTTATAATTTTGGTGATTAATTTTGTCGGTCGTTTTTAGTTTGAAACACAGATTTAATAAATATAAAATACATATTGCTTTCGTGTTATATAGTTGTCAAATTAATATCATTCATATTTTAAGATCAAATACGATGTTAAATTTTACTAGCTCCTCACATTATTATTAATTCTAAAGATATTATCAAACAGTTTGTTTGACGGATTGATAGCGGATTTTGTTAGTATTTCATTAGAAAGGCGAAAAATTGGTCACTTTATCTTTAACAAATACTGTAAAGAAAGTAGATACTACAACTATCGGAACGATAATGGCCGATGACAACAATCAGTCCTTACATTGTACAAACGTAATAAACATCAATAAAGACACATATGATGTATTTACCTAATGGGTAAATATACACTGCCGTTTATATTAATTATTCAAAAAAAAAACCCATTATATACTTTTCGGTAACAAGAAAAATTTCAGCCTCGATATTAAAATTGGAGACAACTGCCTCGAAAAGAAAATGAACACAAAATATTTGGGTCTCATCGTAGATTCCCAACTCTCGTGGGATCTCCATATAAATCATATAAAAGAGAAAATTACCCCTATAACTGGTGTACTATATAGGCTTCAAGGATTACTACCCATTCCTTTACTAACTTCAGTATACTATGCCATGGTACATTCACACCTTTCCTATCTCTGCTGTATCTGGGGTTTTGCCTCAAAGAAATTGATAGCTGACCTGCAGGTGGTTCAAAACCGAGCTCTCAGAAATGTGTTTGAACTTCCATGGGACACTCATGTTAGGGACATCTATTCAGTTTCTGGTATCCTTCCAATTACAATCCTTCCTAAATATGAATTCACAAGCACCATCCTACAAATTACCCAAAAATCAACTCACACCAACATCAAGCCACTTTACAATCAAGACATCCACAGCCACAATACTCGAAATAACAATAAAATCCGCACTCCTCAAACACACACTACAAAATATGGGTTAAAATCACTGAACTATATTGCCTATACACTATATAATTCGCTTCCAGATATGTACAAACACATCCACCATAATAAAAAATTGCAAAGCAATGCTTTAAAAGAATATTTTTTAACTACATTTAAAAATGAAAATATGTAACTGTGTTGTCATTTCTTGTTGTATCTTATCCATGTTTTTTTTTTTTTTTTTTTCTTTCTGTACTTGTTTTCTATTGTTGTTTGTTCTACTTAACGTGTCATTATTTTAATTTTTAATTTTTATGCTGTATTGAATGTGAAACTTATATTTGATATCAAAATACCATTGTAAAATTGTACCTACTACCTCCTACATATGAATTGTAAGTTCCTTCTGTCATAAAATGAGTTCTGTAACTCATCGGGATTGCTCTAGCAAGAAATAAACACAATAAAAAAAAATTAGTAAATGAATTAGTTTAGTAAAATATATGAAATAAAAAAGCCATAATTAATAGTTTAACCCAAAATTAACAAGAAAAAAAACTGCCGAATTTTTTTCTTACTAAATACCCTGTTTATATCGGGTTTTAAAGGACCGCATATCTCTTTATGGAAAAAAAGCCTTCACAAGTATTTGCAATTAAATTGTCTTAGCTCCTGAAATAATCTAATTTTTGGTATATCACTTCAATTCATTTCCCCCGGGTGTATCATTTTTTGTTTTATTTTTTTCACCGTGGTCGTATCGTGTCTGTTCTTTGAATGTAGTTTTGTTTGAACAGCGTCGGCAAGATACTTAGAATTGAGCGAAAAGTGGGTGCTTGACAAGTTTAAGGTCTCGTGGCACTTCTTATACTGTATGAGGGGGCCCTAGCGAAAGGTCAAAAGGGTTTCGTGGGTATCTCCTTTTACATATCAGTAGCAGTTCTCAAGTATTATTACATCGAACAAGATAACAAAACTATTAACCCGGATTTTTTACGTAAGAAAGATATGGAATTAACAATTTGTATTGTAGATAATAGGACAAGCAATGAATTTTGCGAACAAGGTGGATAATCTCGTGAACATTTTTCTACAGCCGATTTCATGTAAATAGAATAAGATGAAAAAGCTAATGAACAAACTGTGGTAACGTCTATCAAATTGTTTTTATTAGGTGGCAGTGAAAAGGTTTACTACTTATCATTAGAACCGTATGATCATTATACTTAAAATCGTATATATATATATATAATTACAATTTCCAAAAGGATAATAGTGTTCAGCTCTCAAAAACATTTATATTAGAGAACATTTAGAGCTTTTGTTAAAAGACTATATTTCTAATATATTAAAAAAATAATTTCTATAAATACTAGACTCCACATCTAATATATAAAATAATTATTTCTGTGTGTCCCATTCGATGAAAACAAATTTGCTTTGAAAATTATTTTAATTGTCGTTTTAGAAATTGGAACTAATTTGTCAAGAATTCAAACTCTTCAGTATAAATGGTAACGTTATTCTGAAAATAATATTTAACATATGATGCAGAATATTCTCAGTAAAAATATGATGAGATTTTCCTCGCTTCCTGGTTCCCGCTTTCCCCTCGACCCAAGAAATCCCACAGGCCTCATGTCTCTTGCAATCTCATTTAATGTAACGTAATAACGGCGATTGCCTCGTTAGGAGAAATGTTACAAATGTCCGGGAAGGTTAAATTGAATAAGTTTATTTTTAGAAAATGTTTACGGAAATAATTTTTTTTATAATTCATCGTGATCATGATTGCTGCGTTAAGCGCTCCGTTTAGCAGTTTGAAATCATCTGAAGATTTTATTGTTGTTTTTAGCACAAAAACTGAATTAAGACAGAATGTGCTAAATACCCTCTCGTGCCTGGGATACCTCTTGTAGTCTCATCTATTCTGCCGTCATACCCTCTCGCGCCTGGGATACCTCCTGTAGTCTCATCTATACTGCTGTCATACCCTCTCGCGCCTGGGATACCTCCTGTAGTCTCATATATACTGCTGTCATACCCTCTGGCGCCTGGGATACCTCCTGTAGTCTCATCTGTCATACCCTCTCGCGCCTGGGATACCTCCTGTAGTCTCATCTAAACTGCTGTCATACCCTCTCGCGCCTGGGATACCTCCTGTAGTCTCATCTATACTGATGTTATACCCTCTCGCGCCTGGGATACCTCCTGTAGTCTCATATATACTGCTGTCATACCCTTTCGTGCCTGGGATACCTCCTGCAGTCTCATCTATACTGCTGCCATAACCTCTCGCACCTGGGATACCTAATTTATACTGCTGTCATAAGCAAAAAGGCAGTTGAAATTTTCAATGATAACATTTTGACATAAGAGATCTTTCATGTCTATCAACCTATCGTAATCAAAAGTATACCAGAATCGTTCGTTTAGATTTATTAGTATCATCTTCTTTTTCAGTAATCTTTTAAAATTCAGACATGGATTAAAGTACTTTCTACCTATAATAACAGACGTTTATTTTTATTCTATATTAGAATTATTTGTAATGTTTTTTTTATTCCGTACAAAATTTTTTTCTCACTGTTCATCTTGAAAGATCAAGTATCCCGTATGGCGGTTAACTTGGAAATAAATAATTAAAAAATCAAGTCGTATAAATCAAAGTTTTTTTAATATTGCAGATCTATTTTAATTAATAGATGTATTTAAACCTTCCTTCCCGCGGACTGGTTCTTAACTGCTGTAAACTTTTAATATGTCTTTTAAAACCAAAAACAAGAAAACCGTTTGACCGAGGATTGTTCTTTCATACTCATGGACTGGAGCCAACCGCGCTAACAACTGAGCCAAATCGCAATTGGAGAGGACCGACATTTATTTCGCATATTAACTGCCGTAATATCCTCCAATTTCAGAAAAAATGCGTAGGTACATGTCAGCGTGTGTAGGTGTGTAAGGATTTGAAATATTGTCAATTTATTAAAAAATCTTTTCAAATTATTAAAAATGGGACAGGAGATTGATTTGACAAATTTCATAACAAACTATCAGTAAAGCACGAATATGTTATGAAGAAGTCGAAACCCGTGTTTTTCAAAATAATAATAGTTTCGCATCTCATCCATTAAATTTGTTTGGACAACGTCACCTGCGTGAACGCGTGTTCATATAAATTCTGGATGAATACTATTTTATTGGGAATTGATTATACATTTAAAAAAAGCCGTACTAATTTTTCTCTGCGTGACTGACACCAAATAGAATACATTGTCGCCGACAACGAGTCTATGTGCCGAGTTTCAGCTCGATCGGAAGTTGAGAAGTGGGTTAATTTTCACTTTCAAGATTTGCATCCAAAAAATTTCTTTTTGCGAACGAGCGAAGAAAGGATTGTAAGGAGAATATACGATGCAAATGTGAATGTTAGCAGTAGTCGGGGACGCCCGAGGAAAACATGTCACGACCAATCAAATCAGATACTTGATACAGGCCACGTCAAGAGTCAGAATAATAAAAGAGTATGTATGAGACAGTGTATGAATGTGAATGAGGCAAGGAGTGTGTGCCAAGACCGAGTTGTTGCGGTCCGTCCTCTCTGCCTACCCCTGCGGAGAAACGGCGTGATGGTTAGTTTGTTAAGATTTGCATTCATTCATTCATGAAAACAAAATCTAAAATCAAATTAAGATTTTAATATAAATTAAAGAAGTATCGGCTTTGACGCAGGTAAACAGATCTGACAATCTGTTAACGTATAACCGAAAGGTTAACGCAATTTAGAGAGGAAAAAATACTTGCTGATTATTGTAGGGAAATATCAAGTGATCAGGAATTTGAGAAAATCATTTGTTCGCACGATAAAACAGAAATCAAAGACACATATTTAAAAAAAAAAAAAAATTTTATTATCATTTTTGTATTTTTTATGTGACACCTTATAAGAGCGCCCCTATCTGTACAGGGTAAAGGAAGAGGAGCTATGTGGCCATCTGGTTGGGCAGCGTCGTGAGGCAGATTAAGATATGGGCTGTCGGAAGGGTTTAATTAATGCGGGTCTTGAAAAGATCCGGATTATATAAAGGAGTGTAATCAGATTTTCACATTCGGTCTTCCACAAAAAAGTGTCGAAGAAACGGCCTGTTCTCACGAAGACAATAATATAGTGCACCGGGGATCAATGCTGCTAGCTCCTTAGAGCAGGCTCCATTAAAATATTTTATTTACAAATACGATTAACAAATACCTCCACAATATATATATCCCGTAATAATTCTAAGAATACTAATAATAATAATTTGTGAAGATGATTTCGTTTCGCGTACAACGCTTCCCAAAAGATGATAAACACACCTACGCCGTTAGGTATAGACCTAGCTACCAGTGAACAGATAATCCACAGAAGTGTGACTCTACTGATTTCATACAAAACATTTATCATTTATTTACAACACAAATTTTCATAAAACCTTGTCCAAAGACAAAAGATTGATTCTTAGGAACGTTTTGTAAACACATCTATTCCAGTGGTGTATTCATAAATATGCACCAATATATAAATTTTCATTAGAATGTATTTATTGGTGCCTTTTTCAATCATATTAATTCTGTATTATTTTGAAAACGTTACAAAAATGTTCATTTTAAGGCGCTTTAAAATAAATTGCATTTACATAGGTAGCAGAAGTATATGAAAAAGTAGTTACCTACTAGGAAGCTCTGAAGGCTATTCAGATCTGGTCACCAAACACGGCCAAAGGCGTTTCAAGGAACATTTCAATCACGAATGGTGGACTTACACCAGGGCGATACTGAGAGTATCTTCAACTCTGGAACGTGCCGCAAAAATTCGGAATATTATTTTAAATGAGTTAATTGTGAAATAACACGAATTAATCAAATTAAATTTACTTGCGCATTCCGGATTTGAACCGAAGTCGTTAGTCGAGAGCCTTACCCCTCGACCACGGAGGTCGTCCTCCTCCTTAATAAGAAAGTGAACAAAATTATGAGAAACAGGGAGTTTCTAAAATTCCTTGCAGTGCATAGAACAAAGCCCGGCATTCACAATGAAATACTATACGCAATCTCAATATGAGCATCAAGTCAAATGCCTTAACTAAGATTGTGCGATCTATACTACGAGCGATACGCCCACAATCTACTTCAATCCGTGTTTTCTCCTCGGTGCTAACCACTCAATAATTATAATATATTCTATCACCTGAGTTTGGTGTAGTATTTCTGCAACTTCGTGCATTCAGGAGCGTTACACGTAATCTGAATTTGCCCTCAAAGTTTGCAGGGAATGGAAGGCTTCAGGGTGCAGAGTGCGGAGTGCGGAGTGCGGAGTGCAGAGTGCGCCCCAAGGAGCGGATTCCTTAATTTTCCATACTCGTTTTGTCTAATATGGAGCGCTCACTACCTTCTCCTGCTTGCGCGGTAATTATGTTTCCCATTCGCAGAAGAATCTCGGATATTTTGTTGGAATATTTGAGATGCTTTAATGAATCTCTCTTTATGAAGTGGTATTTTGTTAATTATAGTAGAACTTTATGCTTTTTGATTTGAATATTTCGTCGGCTTACCGCCAGAAGTCATTAAGGGGGTATTCGCAAAAACCGAAATAATATTTCGGGGCGGAGAGGAATGAAGTAAGTTGGAAGGGGGAACACGCCGCGTGCGCTGGTCAACCCAGTTCGAAATCAGAGCAGCGATGAAATTCACTAGATGGTACCCATGAGTAAGGTTTGAACATGAAACGCTTAATAATGAGCGACTTTCAAATAAAGTTTATTAAGTTGAGTATGCATTTTTTAGGTAAATTTCGATAGAAGAATTGCAGAAGGAGCTCATGATTTTATGAGATTTAGATGAGATTATCAGATTTCTATCAAACTTGTTTGATAAATTATCGATACTATCAACTACACTGCTAGACGGTAGGCATTACCTTATGACTCGTAACCGACGTGTTCTTCATTGACAGATGTCAAAACAATACGGTATTTATTATCATAATATCTGATCATAATTATATCTGAATATATTGGCAAGATTAATAAAATATCGGTCATTTTCAATATTTATTATTATTTTTTGCAAAAAAGTTACATAAAACAAATAATTATGTAATGTAAAAAGCATAAGATTCAATTTTTTATATAAAGGCCATCATTTATTATTTTATTAGTTATAAAATAATTTACATAATAATTTACTAAATGTCATTACAAAACAAATCAATAATATAATCGTTCCCAATCAGCGCGGCTTTATCACAGATAGAAACACTTTAAGTAACTTAATCATTTATGAGAATTATATAACTGATTCCCTTATCCACAAGCATCGGGTGGATTCGATATACTCGTACACTGATTTTTCCAAAGCTTTTGATGTGGTTAGGAGACATATTCTTGTGTATAAACTAAGTCTTTTGGGCATTAAAGAAACCTTATTGATGTGGATTAACAGTTATCTTAGTAAAAGAAAGCTTTGTGTTAAAATAAATTCTGTAGAATCTTACATCTTCGAATCCATATGTGAAGTTTCCCAAGGATCTCACCTCGGACCAACTCTGTTTTTATTATTTATAAATGACATTGTTGGTGTATTTAAAGATGTACAAGTTCTGCTCTTCGCTGATGATTTTAAAATATATAGAATGATACGTACTATAGAGGATTGCCATATTTTGCAATCTAATTTGGATAAATTGTAAATTGTATTATTGGTGTGTGATCAACTAATTATTTCTTAATATTCAAAAGTGCCAAGTTATTCGTTTTCGTAAAATCTAAAGTCATGTTACTTATGAATACTCTTTAAATAATGTACTATTGACATCAGTCGCTCAGATCAGCGACTTGGGGGTTATATTTGATGAAAAGTTAACATTTACTCTGCATGTAAATGATACAATAATGTTTGGTTTCATATGCAGAACAGCGAGTGGTTTCAAGTCAATTGAATGTTTGAAAACATTGTACACTACTTTAGTAAGAAGCCAGGTAGAGTATAATTCGCCTATTTGATCCCCATTGTATAAAACGCTTTCTGACAATATAGAAAGGGTACAGCACATATTTTTAAGATTTATTAACTTTAAACTGAATATTCCAATTCAAAATACTAACTATGTCCTTTTGATGAAACAACTTAACAATAACGCTTTCAGATAAGCGGATCATCTCTGAACTTGTAATATTAAATAAAATTATTAATAATTGCATTGACAACCCTGAAATTCTCGCCAAAATAAAATTTTACGTACCGACCAGAAATTTGAGGCAAAGTGCTACCGTTTTCTTTGCCAATTTTAAAACCAACTATGAAGCTCATACACCTTTAAATATACTACATCATTTTGGCAATATATTTGGGAATATTTTAGGCATGTTTAAAGATACCGTATTAGTTATAAAACGATATATTTTTAATCACTTTACTGAGATGTATGAATTCACGACTCCGTAGTGAATACACTTTAATTTTTATATTTTTGTCTTTCTTGATCCATATTTTGCTTTCCATAATCCACACTATTAATTTTAATTTACTTCATCATAAAACATTATTTATTGTTCACTATGTACCTAATACAACTGTATTACTTGTTACCTATTTTTGTAAAAGCCCATTAGGGCGTATTCATTTTTGGGAAATCGACAGTTTACATTTAATCAGTTTGTACATAAGTATTATGTGGTAAAATAAAACCAATTATGGAGTTCCTCCTTGTGACTTTAACTGGGACAGCATAATATGGAATAAGTTATTTAAATTTGTGAGAAAGAAATATGAATTTAAAAAATTATATAAAACAAAAGATTATATAAAACGAAAAATTTACAAAACAATACATTTACAGCCATGGAGAGAGGTGGTAGATATAAATCAAATAACAATTGAGATATAAACAATAGAGACATAAACATTATTCACAAACCATCAGAGAAATATTCTTTTATGGACCTCTTGTATTTGGTAAGTTCGCAACTGAAAATATCAACCTTAGATAATACGCTATTGTAATTATTGCATAGTCTGTTCAGGCAAGAATTCTGCTTAGAGTTCGTTTTGCTTTGATCAACCCTGAACAGGACACAAGAGCGTGTTGAACGCGCAGGTACGTTGAATGAAATCTTGTTTAGCAACTCTGGGCATTGAATATTATTGTTAACTACTTTATACAGGAATAATGCATCCTTATGATGCCTCCGTACACTCAAGTATGAAGCTGCCTCTGCATAATTATTAAATCTTACAAATGACTTGTAACAATAGCCAGATCCAATACTTATAATTCCAGAAACCATTGAATCAGTAACATTCATATCATCTTTCACGTCTTCGCAGGTAAAAATACTAAATTTGTTCGTGCACATATTACAAATAAATGTCAATACTGAATTAAATCCTGATTGCTTCTCTTCAACTATCTCCAAGTTAGATAATGTACACTCATAAAGAGAGTCATGCTGCGAAATTTTGTTTAATTGATTTAAAAAAAAATTATATCTACTATTCTTCTTCCTTCCAGAATAAAGGGTTTCTTCTTTTCCTGTGTAAACAAAACTTTTACTTTATTTACGTCAATTGAAAATAATATGTATTTGAAATTCTTTTTACGACTTCAATACGTTCAGAAAAAAATTATATGTTTAAAACAGTTATTACTTTTTCAGAATTTTTCACAGGCGACATCGGTTCTTCCGACATCGGATTATTGACATTTTCAGTATTTTCGTGATGAAATAAAAACAATATTGGAAAAATTATGTTCATTCACTTTTCAATTAATTTTTTGCATTAGACGAGTATATACAAGTGTATAAATTACCTGTTGTAATATAGGTAGAGATGATATATCGCTAAGTCTAGAAGCAAGCATTAATTGCACCTTTTTTCTGTGTTCTTTATTCTGCCTCTTGATTTTTTTCACCCTGCTTACTAGCGAATACCTGTTCTTCTTTTCTTTGTTGCCCATTTTAAACAATTAGTAACCTCTGGAAAAAAGATTTAAGGATTATATAGGTCGGTTTTTGTATTTATTTGCAGATGATGAACGTACCTACATGTTAGAAGTAACAACGCGCTCTGTCAAACTAATCATTTGATACGTTTAAAATCCGTGATGTCGAAACATATCAAAAAAGTTTAACTGTCGTGTTAATCAAAAGCGATTTTATTAGTGACAGTGTTATCCACTAACTCCATTTTGTTCTTGCCTAGTTAATCCAAAAAAGGTTATAACCTGTGTTTTTTTTTTCAAACTAACTACCACACCTATAAATCGACGGCATAATCTTGGTTATAAATTTGAGAATGTTGTCTATTTATTTGGGGATTCCGTATCAGTAATGAAACGAACTCTTCACAAACACTTGAATTATTGAAATATAAGAGAATACCACTCCTTAATAAAAAACTCATTTTATTTTACCATAATTTATTAGATAAATTATTGTCACAACTAATATAACTGTATAATTAGAAATTTATGCAAAAGCACAGTAGTGTGTGAATAAATAAAACTAGGAATACGATTCTAGTGAAGGGGCACTCTCTAATATTCTGTGCCGCTGGTTGTCAGCCAGATGGCCAAGTGTTGCATAAAACGAGATTTATAGTAAAAAAGTCAACTTGGGCTAGAAATGATACATAATAACATAACGACTAACGTTTAGTGTGATCTCTTTTCTTATGTGCCTACACATGTACGTATTTATTTTTTGTAAAATGAAACGTGCTCTCACGTCGAACTCACCTCGGTTACTGAAGATAAATAACTTGCGTTGTGATTTATATAATGCGGTGATACAAGGAACAATATCTTAGTATTAAAAAACTGTTTTTATTTATTTAAGCATTGTTTTAATGGTTTTCAAAACAATTTTATTTTCTCATCGTTTAGACGACATTGACGTGGTGATAATGTATTTATTTAAAATTCTTCTGTATTTAGAATTAAAGGATATAATCGAACTTAAAGCTACTTTTAGAGGTTCTGTAAATATTTTTTTGCGCAATTGTTTTAAACATTTTAAAGCGTTTTGTTTTCTCATTGTTTAGAAGAATAAATTATCTGTTCAAAACATATTATTATTTTCTTATAAACAATATGGAAATTTGCTAAAAACTGCGTCAAAAACCTCAATTATGCTGCGCTTGCGGTAACATCCCCTTAAGTGATTTTTAGTAAAAACTGAGTTATAACTAAATACAAAATTTTAAAAACTACCCAGAACTTCCTCAGAACAGAACACCCCAGTGAGGAGGACTGTGAAAAATTGAATTTATGCTTATATTATACTTTTTATCTACATCATGTACAAACTTTGCTATTGAAACCAATAAAAAAAAGTCACAATCTACCTATTTTGTCACGCTATATCCAGTAAATAAGACATTATATGAAATAACTTATTGTTTATAGCTAATTGAGCACATTATATATATATATACAGGGTTTTCCAATAAGAGGTGTAATTTTGATATTCAATCGTAAAAGATCGTGTCGCCGTCTTGTTGAAAGTAAACGTTGTTCAGATCAATACCATCCAATTCCAGCTATAAAAAATAATTAAATATCTCTCGATAGCGCAATCCATTCACCGTAACTGTTGCTCCAGCCTCATTTTCGAAAAAGTAAGGTCCAATGACTCCGCCGGACCATAAACCGCAGAAAACAGTCACACGTTGAGGATAGAGAGGCTTTTCAACAATAAATCTTGGGTTTTCCGAGCCCCAGATGCGACAATTTTGCTTGTTGACGAAGACACCGAGGTGGAAATGGGCCTTATCACTCAAGAAGATTTGCATTTGATTCACTCAAGTGAATTTTAATAATTTCAATGCGTTGTTGAAGCGTGTATCGTTCCATTTTTATTAATGGCGTAGATTCTACTTGTCAAATGTAAAAAAATGACAGCTTTAATAACATCTACCGAAATTGCAGGCTATTCAAAATAACACCTCTTATTGGAAAACCCTGTATAATGTACATATATATACATATATATAAATGTACACTAGTTACAGTTTATACAATGTTCTGTGAGCTATGAATATTACATTTAAATAATAAGACCTGAAATAGTAAATTAAACAATAACACGTAAAAACAATTATAAAAGTTCAAGCATACAGTTATTTATGTGTAGTAAAATACCTACAGATCATTAAAACATTTGTAGGTATTTTACTACACATACAGTTATATATGTGTAGTAAAATACCTACAAATCATTAAAACAAATAAAGAAATAACAAACCAGTAAAATATACCAAAGTATAAGAACGAATTAAAGTTTTTATTGAGAGTAGGTACCGCACAGCAAAGTAATAAACTTCTCCCAACCTTCTGGAGCCAGTGAGACTATGGCACCCGCAATTGGGGTATATTGTGTGGCTGAAGGTAGTGGGAAGGAGAAGGCGTTGTTGAAGAGGAAGGTGGAGAAGTTCCTGGTTATTGAGATCTGGTTACCAAATACGGCCAAATCCATTTAAAGTAACGTTTCGGTTCTTAATGGTTGTCTTTCAACAGGGCGATATTGAAAGTAGGTATTGTGCCGTAAATATACTGTAAGATATTTAATAAATAAATTTTGATATAAAACCAATGAAATTAATATGCACACGCCGCCGGGATTCAAAGCCAAGAATCGTAACGTTCGTTGACGTGCTATATTACCGTAAAAGTTCGACACCAATTAAATCCTCGACTATTATGATAAATCCTTGTAATTACCAAATTAACGTGCGTATGCCGCCCTGATTCGAAGTCAAGGATCGTAACGTTAGTTAATTTTTATACTCGTAATATTACCTTAAATGTTCTATACATGGTAAATCCTCGACCATTAGAATAAATCCTTGTAATTCCCAAATTAACGTGCGCACACCGCCGGGATTTAAAGCCGAGGATTGAAACGTTAGTTGACGTGTTATGTTACCGTAAAAGTTTGACACTAGGTAAATCCTCGACTTTTATGATAAATCCTTGTAATTATCAAAATGGTTAAGAAAAATAGATAGAAATGTGTCGTGGGCGTTTATGTGCCCGAATGAGGTCAAAATAATCAGACATCTTGTGAAATTGGTAAATCTGTTTCAAATTTGGGGCCTCAGCCAACGCAAAAGAAAAGCAACCTGTTAAGTTAACGTTATCAAATAATGTGAAAAAAAGCATTTTGGATCAATAACTAAGAAACAGTTATTATTTATTTAAAAGATCATCATATTCTATGTCTATTTCCGATGTCGTGATAAGTCTCCACGACATCAGTGTATCGAACATGAAACATTATTTTATTGCATTTAATATCAATTGCGGCTAAAGTTGCACACCTGCAAGTTTGATGACCCCCTTTTCCAAATCATAATATTTACCAGTTGAAAAATGCATCAATCTGTTACCAGGCACAAAAAGACTCGATCGAACATAAAACAGTTTGATAACCCTATTTTCAAAAACGAAATCATAATACAACTAGGTGAAATATTATTGGCGCCCAATATAAAAATATGTTGTTTTGCAAGCTGACGATGACTCATAAAAACACCTGCGTGTGGAACGGTAAACAACTTGTTTTGATGATATTGTCAGAGATCCAATCAGAAGAATGTGCGAATTGTATAGAATTGAATACATATAGTACTTTTGGTAGGAAATTGAAGACTGTTTTACTATAAAAAAAAGAAAATGTGTACTTACTTCATTGACTATACTCTTTAAGAACTTTTTTATGATTTATCTCTAAACTTGTATAAAAAATATTTGTACACTTTTATTTGATACTGAGCATTATCAATATACAAAATAATTTTATCTTATTTACATGTAAAAAATATTTAAAATTGTTATCTACCAGTCAATCAGTGAGAAATAGTTAGGATGCAGGCGAATTCTCAAGTTATTGTTTTACAAAATTATCTTTTAATCACTGTCTGTATCTGTGTTTTCTCCTTTAAATAAATAAATAAATAAAATAAATAAATTAGCCATTGATGCTGACAACCTAGAGGCCAGCCAATTCTTCCTGGCTACCAACTGAATAAGCCATTGATGCTGAAAACCTAGAGGCCGGCCAATTCTTCCTGGCTACCAACAGAATTAGCCATTGATACTGATAACCTAGAGGTTGGCCAATTCTTCCTGGCTACCAACTGAATTAGCCATTGATGCTGAAAACCTAGAGGCCGGCCAATTCTTCCTGGCTACCAACTGAATTAGCCATTGATACTGATAACCTAGAGGTTGGCCAATTCTTCCTGGCTACCAACTGAATTAGCCATTGATGCTGAAAACCTAGAGGCCGGCCAATTCTTCCTGGCTACCAACTGAATTAGCCATTGATACCGATAACCTAGAGGTTGGCCAATTCTTCCTGGCTACCAACTGAATTAGCCATTGATGCTGAAAACCTAGAGGCCGGCCAATTCTTCCTGGCTACCAACTGAATAAGCCATTGATGCTGAAAACCTAGAGGCCCGCCAATTCTTCCTGGCTACCAACAGAATTAGCTATTGATGCTGACAACCTAGAGGCTGTCTAATTCTTCCTGGATACCGACTGAATTAGCCATTGATTCTGACAACCTAGAGGCTGGCCGATTCCTGCTGGCTACCGACTGAATCAGCCAATGATGTTGATCACCTAAAGGCTGGCCAATTTCTGCTGGCTACCAATTGAACTAGCTACTGTTGCAGCAGTCGCCTATGCCATTTGCTGTATCGTATGGCGCGATGATGCAAAATGTGCTCCAATCTGAAATTATCGCTTAAAGAATTTCGATTTTCTCAGTTTTCTATCTGTGTATTAAAACCCAGTTGTATTGAAATACATATAACTATTTCTTGTGAATTGGGTTGGCTGTAAGAAATAGGAAGTACCTATAAGCTACACCCCTTTGTACGTTCTGTATACCAGTACAATACTTGTAATTAAAATGTGAATTTTGATTTGAATCGTCTTTCCTTTATGATGGTTTAGATAGAATACCTCACGGTGTTTTACTTAAATCATTACCCAGGTTGAGGACTGATATGTGCCGGTGCTTATTATTTACAGTCTTTTCTTGTGAAGGCAAAACGACCAATGAGTGCTCCTTTTTATTAACTTTAGAATTTTCTTACATGTTAATAAATATTACCTACAATGATCGAGGTATTTTCATAAGAATATTTAAAAATAAGACAACCTTGCAAATATCTAATGCGTAGGCTTCTTTTAAATTATGCAACAGATAAGTAAGATATATATTTTATGAAAGTATTGAAGAAAAAAATTTTCATGGAACAGACCAAAACCCACATTGCGTCGTTTCAGTATCCGCGAAACAATAATTGTAATTTATTCGTGGACGTCACATTTTTTCCTTCGAAGAAACGAAAACGGTTTTAAAATTTTCGCTTTTTACGCCCTATCAATTGTCTTCATATTACAGTAATTTATATTTATGCCCGTAATAAATGACGGGGGCTGTTGCGAATCATGTCGGTGAAAGCTTTTTTTAATAAATGCTCTGGAGTTTCTCCTCCCACCCCCGAGACGCTTCTCCCACCTTTACCCCTCATCCAACCCCACACCCTCTCACAGCCTCCAAACCCCCCTCGATGTCTCACTTTCCCTGAATTCCCTCCCCACAGGGTGTTCAGTCATGCTATGGTGAAATAAACAGTAGACATTTACCTCAGTATCCCATGTATTGGCTTTGCTTTCCAGGGACAATTTATTTCATTATTTATATTTAAAAAAATCAGTAAATTACTTACTTCGTAATCTATGTGATGTGACGAGTGCATTTTCGCATCCTGTAGGGTGAAGATTACATGCGACAGAAGAGGGATCCGAGAAAGAACTTAAATCATTTAATAATAATAATAATAACAGCGCTTGTTCAACCCAGTTTTATGTTATTTTATTTCAAAGAGTTCTACTATAATTAACTAAAACAAAACGATTTTTTAAACTCATTCAGTGGTCATGTTCTTAAGGATTACTCTAACAATGATCCTTAAATAGTTGATTTAATAATTTTAAAAATGATAAAATATATATCACATGCAAATGAGAAGATATGAAATAGTTAACAATAAGTAATGGAGAAAATAAAAACAAGAAAAGGTATTATATATTATACAGTTTATCAGCAACATTTCCACGTAACGTAAAATAAAAATTAAAAAACGTAAAATTGCATTGTAACGCATCGTGGTGAAATTATAATTAAAGCGTAAGCCTTCAGAAAATTTGTAAGCTATTTATTTTTATTTTTTAAAATTGATTACATTTTATGCTTTTGACTGTCCAACTAGGAAGGCTTTCCGTTTTAGGACAGTCAAAGATAAAATAAGTTTGTTAAAACGAAGATACATAAAAGATACAAAAAAAGATACATAAAAAGTTACACGAAGATACATAAAAGGCGTTCGTGATATGAGAATATTAATGCAATATATACTTAAATTCGTTGATAATTCTTTGACTTGTGTTTTAGAACAGACACAGTAAAACAGTATACATCTAATTGTGATTTGTTTAATACTATCAAAATAATCAACAGTCGTAGTTATAACTCTCTCTCTATCTATGAAACTTAGTTATAAACCAAAAGTAATTAAGTCTAAGTGATCAATGCATAAATTAAGTTGTTAAGCGCCCCTGAGGTGATTTTCTCACGAAAACGACGCTATATAAATAATCCAATCATTATTATTATTTATCAATTAAGTTTTAATAGATTTTTTGCTGTTTTTTCCACGTAACCGAAGTTTCGCCCGTGGGAGGCTTTATTGTACTCGTTTCAGCAACTACCGTTAAAATACTTTTTATGTAAAATACAAAATAACATTTGTAAGTCATAAGTTCTCGTGAGACCCGTCACAATTTGTTTATTTCATTTGAATTGACGTGCCAGGACTGTCAGGAGGTAGTAACTTTGAAACCACCCTGTTTTTTTGTTTCCTAGAACCACCACTGTCTCTTCCAAATAATTAAATTTATTGGTTTCAATAAAAACAAATTTCCATTAGAAGGGACTCGGGGACAGGCGAAGGAAGCGTCTGTCTGCAACCTACATAATTAATTTATTCTTTCTTGCTTTTTACAACTCAAGTGAGTGTTTGCCGGGGATGAAATAAAAATTGCGTTGTTTATGTTTTATTAATAGATAATTTGTAATAATAAATTGTTTCCAGTTATAATAAAAAATATAAGTGCGTAGGCATGGCCTTAAAAATATGATTAAAACATTTGTGTTGGTTGGTCCATAAATGTTTTTCTAGCAAAAAAAACAAAATTAACGTGCGCGGGTAAATAGCTCTTTGACGGAATTTACCGAAACCAAAAAGTTTCATTTTATGAAACCATTTTGGGATCGTCAACATTTCAGAGACCTTCTTAGAATTGTATATTGTAGTACACATATATATTATGCATGATAAATATTTTTTATGTATTAGTCCAAAGTCACTTACCAATTATCAAAGTAAAAAACACACAATAATACAAACGAAATATTGTGTGTTTTTTTATTTAATAAAAAAATTGTAATAATGAAGCCAGCAAACGACAGGTGGTTTTATTGTCTAGGAATTTTAAAGGTCGTTTTTGAATGATGTGGATTATATTATAAACTTGTATATTATATTATATTATGATACAGAATAGTTATATAATTTAAAATAAATAGAAGGCAACAGAAAAGTAGCGAGATAGAAATATGTTAGTAGTAACAATTACATAAACGGAACAAGATTTTTGATTATTTTTTTATTGTGTTTATTTCTTGCTAGAGCAATCCCGATGAGTTACAGAACTCATTTTAGGACAGGAGGAACTTACAATTCATATGTAGGAGGTAGTAGGTACAATTTTATTCCTCCCAATAATAAACATCTTTCGTTACACATAAACAAAGCATCACATCTAATGACAGACAACAATAATAACACTATGAAAATAGACCACAATCTACATCGCCTACCAATCTGCCTTTGTTTACCAATAAAAATGTCTCTACCAATAAAAACTGTGAATAATTTATTTACTATTTAAAAAGATTTTTCTGAATATTATTGCCATTTTTTTGTTGTTATTTTATATAATTCTGAATTCTTTTTATGTTATATCCTGTCTTATTTTAATAATATGATATGTCTTAATGCGACATTTTGAATTGCCATCAGAACGAGTTCCACAAAATAAAAGTTTTTCTAACTTGTCATGAGTGACTTTTTGTTTCATATAATTTTCTTATAAGATTGATAATTTTTATTTTTTTCGTAGGTTGTCTTACTGGAAGTAAAGTCACAATGAGGAAATCTATAATTGGATTTATTTTAAATTTACACTTAACATATACTAACTGATAAATGTAAACTGTCGATTTCCTGAAAATTAATAAATAACTAAAAGATGCATGAAGCCTTATCTGACCACAGCGAGAGAGAAGAAGAAGCTATGGTGGAAGAATGTATCGAAAACACATGTTCTTTTCCTAATAAATATCATGACGGAATGCTGACAATATCAGTATGTGAAAATCAATATCAAAATTTGTATGAACACGTGTTACGCCGTCCTAATAAAACATTCGCTTTCGACTGATATTTTGTTACGAAATCTGTCAATTTATTCGTTAAAAGCTTGCAGTCCCGTTTTTAACAGGAAATGGAATAATTTGACCAAAAGTTTAATAAATAATAGTATTTCATATCAGTAAGTTTTCTTCGTGTGTGCAACACACTTTTAATCTCGGCACGGCGCAACCAATGATGAAAATTTGGCTTTTTTAAACATCGCATGGATTATTTTACGTAGTACTTTCCCCGCAATTAACGCCGGTACCAAGATGAAGTGTTGCTCTTTGACTAGCGATTAATCAAGTTGCGGGATTTCCTGAAGGAATTCCAACAATTCCTGAAATGAAGACCCATCTCGCGGCATTACATCGAAGTAATCAATAGCTGTTCAAATATTTCAGCAGCTTTCAAAGAGCTAATACAAATTCTAACTTATATACGTTCATATTTCTATGGAGTTGAAGCTCAATCTATCAAAGAAATAGGGGTAAAATATGTAATGATTGTCCGCTTAAAGAAGTTTCGACGTTGAATATGTGTAGGTTTAGTCCTACTCACCATATTATGAAGCAATAAATAGTTGCATAATATTTAAATAATTATCTTTCAAATCCTTACATCGAATAAATTACATCATTACTATATAACAATTTATTAAATTAACAAAGAAGTAGAGCTTAATTTACAGTGATTGTCCACTAACGTGATTCGATAACTTTTTTAAATAATACAACCTGAGGACACTGTAGTGTACACTTATTAAGTACTCTTATTCTATTTATTACTCTTTTATACACCCATGGGACTTTTGAATTGGAAACTGTAGTGCCAGTCAAGTTTGTACTTGCTTTTATTATTTTTTATTCGCTTCTAGCTAGCAATGCGTACTAGCCAGCACTGGTCGAGCAGCAGCGAGCGGAATAACCTATAGACACTTAGAACACTAGCATAGGATGTACTCCTTACAACAGTACTACTGTATATTTTATCGTAATAAAGCAACCTCGACAAATTACGTTTACCTTATTGAAGACTTACACTATCATTACACAAAGAAGTAGAAATTATCAATCGTAATTAAAAGAAATTACAGATAAATAATATGGTTTCAATTTTTCCCAAAAGGGTTAGTAATATACAATATTTTCATAGGTACAATGGGATAAATTAAAAAAAAATAATAGTAAAAAATTAAAATGAACAGAAGTAATATTTTGCCAGATTTTTTTAGGTATGTTTCAAACATCGAATTTGTTACGTTAAAAATGTCATTTGCATCTTCGTTCCCTATGTATAATATAGGAATAGGTAAGGAATTTTAGAGATTGCCACATACTTTGTTTGTGAACGGTGACAATAAAATGAATCCTTATGCCTAGTTTGTCAAGTAGGCATACTTATATTAACTAGACTCGAGAATTCGGAACAGTCAAGCTCCAAATTTACAACTTCTCAGAATAGGTAGGAAGATTTTATTATATTATCAATTGAAAAGAAAAAAATAAGATAATATAAGAAATATCTGCGAAATTAAAAATAAAAATTTAAGTGCTTCTATGAATATGATTTTGCCTTTCAAGAACGCGTCTGTTGATATGCAGTGTGTAGGTTCACAGTGAACTAGTAAAAAAATCACGTACATAGGACACATTTCATACACAACCAGACTAATAATTACATACGTATTGCTTAGTTTTTATAACTACCTTAATAATTTTACCAACATAGTACACATATCATACACAACCAGACTAATAATTACATTCATATTGCTTAGTTTTTATAACTACCTTAATAATTTTACCAACATAGTACACATATCATACACAACCAGACTAATAATTACATACGTATTGCTTAGTTTTTATAACTACCTTAATAATTTTACCAACATAGTACACATATCATACACAACCAGACTAATAATTACATTCATATTGCTTAGTTTTTATAACTACCTTAATAATTTTACCAACATAGTACACATATCATACACAACCAGACTAATAATTACATTCATATTGCTTAGTTTTTATAACTACCTTAATAATTTTAATTTAATTACTGTATTTTATATTATTTTGTTTCTTTTATTTCTTAATATTTCATAAAAAATCGTTATATATAATAAATATTTAAAAAATCAAAAAATGGAGAATATTGTTAAGATTTCGATCAAATATTTACAAGCGTAAGTGAGAAAATGACAATACAAGTGAAAGTGGTCAATCACTAGTTGGGGTAGTCTACTTTACCCTCTAATACCACGAATCTTCTATGCATTATCAGAATATACCAAATGCCAGTTTTCTTCGAGAAAAATCCAATAATATCTTGGTGTTAGTACTCGTCTGTTTGTAATTTGTACGACTATGCGTAGGTAGGTTTTCACTTTGAACCATTTATTAACGAACACCCCTGCCATAGGTCACCCCGAGTGGTTCTCTACGTTTGGTCATTCAGCAGGGGTGCCCGGTTTCATCGGGTGAGGTGTGTTCAGGATGCGCTTGCCTACCAGCTGCGTGGCGTGCCAGATCGGGAGGGGACTGTTTGAGGAGAAGTTGGTTTGGGGAGACCCTTTGACCTCTCCAACTGGTCTCTCGACCCATCGCCTTGAACCGCAGTGGGAGGGATATATTCATATTTCCGTCACTCCTGGGGGCCTACTCTGTATCTTTCGAAACTTTCCTGCCTCCGGTTTAGCCACGTCACAAACCCGTATTAACCCTTCCCTTACGGTTTTCAAAAATTCCTCGTCCTCCGGTGCTATATAATCGGTAAATATTTATATGTTGTAATTACTGCAATACATAAATGTATTGCTGAGGAAAACCTAAAATTTGAACTCCGTGTTTTTTTATATTTAGAAAGATATTTTATTAATTAGAGCCGATGTTCACTCAGTTGACAGCACCGGCAAGGAAAGGTTGAACCACGAACCTACCGATTTGATAACCAGAAAGATACAGAGTATGTCCTCTGGACACACTGGTAAATTAGTACCCAACCCTCATACCTTTTACCCTCCCAGAACTTCCTCTTCTTCGTTTCCTCAAAAAGACCCTCCACACAGCAACCCAAAGGGTGACATTGGCCGTGAGGGAAATTATTATCTTGTGCGGGGTAAATATAAAAGTTTGTGTTGTTTGCGCTCCAGTTACAATTTTAAACAAATGTAAATTTTTAATCACTCGATGTTTTAGTGGTGTTTGAACTTTACTAAAATATTAGCCTGACGATTTTGTTTACCCCGGTTTAGAAAAAGATCGCTTTAAATATCAAACATTGTTTTAGGTTTTTTTATATGTATATATTGTTTTACTTAACAAACGGATGTTATTTATTTCCATACCGCGAAAATTATATTGCCATTGATATATTGTATTTAGATGAGACATGAAGTGAACAAATTGGTTACACTTTTGTACATTCACCAACGCTCTCAACGCTCTAACGCCGACCGACTGGAAACTACAAAATCTGGTCTACGTGCAGTGTGCACTGATTCTCGCTAGGTGAACGCGGTAGGTACGCAAAAACAATTCTAATAATATAGCTCTATGAAATTTCAATATATAAGCATACCCTATTGAAGTTTTTTTCATCAAGTAGTGGAATATTTTAATAATGGTATTTAATTTGACTAACACATAATAATTTTGTCAACTGAAACAGAAAAAAATATTTTGGATTTTTTAATGTTTTGTGCCTACATACTGTGTGGATCAAGTTCAGTGATATTTTGACTTTATATTTATTTTTCTGCAATTGTTTTAAATAGTCGTTTCCTGCACTATTTTCGTGTATAATTTCGTAAATATTTTTTATATGTATGTATGTAAAAGCCTTAATAGGCGTGAAATAAATAAATAATTATACATTATTATTCTGAAATATTTCGTATAAACGTGACTAATTTATTTATATTCAATTTACTTTAAGCACTTTTTGTAAATTTATCAGAAACAGCAACAAAATCCTGAGGGTTTTGCAAGTCGATGACTAGTATGCTTTCTTTAGCAAAAAACTATTTCCAAGCGTATGTACAAAATCTATAGAGCATAAACAAAAATATACCACAGCCAAGCGGGATAGACAGCTGAAATTATGTCCGTGAAGACAAATCTTCTCTTGTATTTATCTGATTCATAGAAATTTAATATAATTTCGAAAGATGAAACAGTGTTTTAAGATGCATTTAATAAATGTATTAAAATCGTGCTATATTTAGGTATAGAATATTAAATATTGTAAAAGTAATATAAAAATAGCTACTTACGTAAATGGGGAAAAATTAACCTCCCTTATTGAAAAGACGTTTTTCACATTAATAGCTTTCAGACGTTTTTAATTTCGCTTTCGTGTGGTTATTATTTATGGCGGTCCCTTCGCGTTCCCAGGTACTTTCAGTGTCCCAGTAGAAAACTGGAGCTGATCTTGAAACCTTGAGATTATTATATGAGTACCTAATGTATAGAGGAACACGTACCTATGTCTTAAACGTGCGTTTTTAATCTTTAATATAGCAAACAAAAACGACTTTTGTGTCAACCACCCTGTAAACCTATAGCAATCCGACAACTACAGATTTAAGGTAATCTGCTAAACTCACACCAAAGTCGTCAAAAAAGTTGCATATATCAAATAAAAAGGATATTTTGAAACAATATTTAGCGCAAGCGTTTATAATAATAATAATAATATTTGTATGACTTGTATAGCGCCGTTTTTGTGCAAAATCAACTCAAGGGCGCTGTACAATTTTGAACTTATTCTTCATACAGTTCCTGTATACAAAAGAGTTAAAATCGCGTTAAAAATTTCATCGATTTTTGAATGAAGGACACCTGTGTCCCATCCACAGTTGACAGGTTAAACAGTAATTTTGTTAGAAATGCGAACACAATAATTGATATTAACAAAAATATAAAATTTAGAATCGACAATTTCGTAGTCTTGGCTAAAATTACGAGACGTAAGACGTAAGTCAATCAAAATTCGGATGGGAAAGAGATAGGGAAGATGAAGGTGGGGAAGTACCTGGCATTTCAGATCTGGTCACCAAACATAGCTTAAGCCACTTCCGGCTAATTTTCTATTCTGAATTGTGGTATTTCACCTTAAAGTATCTAACACTTTGGAAAGTGCCGCAAATACACGATATTATATTATTAACGAATTAATTATAATTATGAGTATAATTGTACTAAACATTTGAAGTTACTTAGAAATGATAATAAATAAATAAAATAATTGAAATAATAAAATTTTGCGCACGCTAGGATTTGAGCCTGCGCCCTTCGGACGGCAGGTCGAGAGTCCCACCCCTCGACCACGTAAATATAATGCTAATGCGTAAATATAAGACGATAACTAAGGATTTCACAAAAAAATCGCTATGATATAACCTCATCTAGCTAGAAAAGCCTAAAAACTCACTTGTAACATAATTTACAAACAATGAAAAATGTTAGAAAAAAACTTTTTTTTTAAATTCTATCGTTAAGCACGTGTCATCACTGTGTAGCTTAAGTCCTAGGAAGTAGGCACTCAAGGAATACTTTCCTTCTAACCAACGTTAAGAGTCCTTCTTATTATAAACTGCCTTTTATGATGGGATTAAAATTCATGCCGAATTTTGCCAAGGGTAGCTCATTAACTGAATTAGGGTACGCGCGGCAGAGGCCTACCCTCTGCAATTTATTATAATTTACCATGTTTAATAGTGCCACCTGTATGAGGTCACTTAAGGCCGAGGGAATTTTTAAAAATTTTATTTTATCTCTGGTAGTAATGTGTAATTTTGTTTAAATTATGGTTTTTATTAATGATTAGTAATAATGTTTTAAGTAAGTGGTGGAAGTCTCTCTATCAATTCAAAATATTTCAATTTTTAAAATTAAATATCAAACGTTAATATATACAAACCCAAGAATCCAACAGTAAAAGTGATAGGAATGACGGATAAATATACCGCCGAAGAAATAGAAAATAAAATAAGGATGCAAAATGATTATATAGACAAGGAAAACTCTAAAATATCGGTAAAATTTATAAAAGAAAATAAAAAAAGTAGTGAAAACAATAACTTTACTGTATTCATAGAAGTAGATGGAAAAACACACTCAAAAATGTTAGAGGAAGCGAAGATAAATATTGGATGGAATAGATGTGCTGTCTTCGATCATCTCTCAGTTTTGAGATGTTTCAATTGCAACGGATACAGACATAAAGCAGGCGTTTGTAAAAATAAAAAATCATGCGGAAGATGCTCAAATGAACATGATACGTCAGACTGTCAGGAAAATAGTGACAAAATCAAATGTGTAAATTGCAAACTGACAAATGAAAAACTTTCATTAAATTTGAATGATAATCACCATGCATGGAGCAAAGAGTGTCCTATTTACAAAAGAAACATAGAATCGGAGAAGAGAAAAATTGATTTTTTAGGATAAAAAAAAAGACAAACGTATACTATTTAAATATTTCAAGTCTTTTGGCCCACGTAAACGAAATTGAAGTTTTATTACAAGAATTGAAACCAGAAATTTTAATGTTAAGTGAAACATGTATAACTAGTGATATTTACGATTCTGAAGTATCATTTATTGGGTATTCAACTGTAAGATGCAATTCATTTAGTCGGCATACGGGAGGAGTTCTAATGATTATTAAAAATAGTATATCTTTTAAAATAATATCAAATGAAGTGTTTGATGAAAAAAATACATGGATACTGGCAGTACAAATAAGAAAAAACTTTATTAAAGGAACATACGCTGTATTATATCACTCACCAAACCAAAGCCATTCAAAATTCTTAGATTTTTTCGAAAGTTGGTGTACTAAAAACATGAAAAATCAAGATATGTTTTATGTAACCGGTGACTTTAACATTGACATGAAAGTCAAGAATACCTACAGTAATAGACTTCAGAGTTTAGTGAATTATCTAGGAATGAAACAACTTGTGACCAAACCAACTAGAACCTCAAATACATCAGCAAGCATTATTGATTTAGTCATAACAAATCATTTTTACTTGAATGTTAATGTTATGGATACTCCAAAAATATCTGACCACGAAAACATATTAACAATATTTGAAACGACCACAAGTCCGAAGCCACAGGGAATACGAAATATAACGTATAGAAAAAAAAATAACTATAATAAGGATACATTGTGTACAGCATTACAAAACAAAAAATGGATCTGCGATACCCAAGGAAATTTAGACGGAAAAGCCGATGAACTAGTAGGACATCTGAAAACAGTAGTAAATGAGCTAATGCCTTTAACTAATATTATATTAAAAGATACAAATAAATGGTATACGAAATCCCTACATATTCTACAAAAACAAAGGGATACAGCCTATAAAGCCTGTAAAATACAATTCACTGAAGAAAGGTGGGAAACTTATAAGAAACTTAGAAACATGTATAGTACAGAAATAAAACATACCAAAAATTCGTATATCAGGCAAAAAATAATTACCTCTCAAAGTGACTCAAGAAAAATGTGGACTACACTTAAAGAAATTATAAGCGGCAAACAGAGGGAAAACATTAAGGAAGTTCGGTTTCCAGATGGAGTTGAAGATGATACACTTAAAATAGCCCAAAAATTTAACACAAATTTTGTACTTAGTGTCGAAAACATAAATAAGAGTATTCCATTAGTCGCAGATACCTCTTCTCAATCATCGGAAAAAAGAGAGAATAAAAATATTTTCAGGTTTAATAAAATTGACAATGAGTATTTAATGAAAATCATTAAAAAAATGAAACCAAAATCATCGCCGGATGGAATTACTATAAGCATAATCAAAGATGCACTGCCAGCTATAGGAGACAGATTAGTTGCACTAATAAATGAATCTCTGACTAAGGGAATTTTTCCACAGTCATGGAAAACCTCCATAATAACACCAGTGCCCAAAATAATAAATGCTAAAAATTTCGAAGACTTCAGACCAATAAATGGATTGCCTAAATATGAACAATTACTAGAATGCATTGTGAAAGAACAGATGAGTAAATTTATAGAAAAAAATAACATCTTAGTAAAAGAACAATCTGGGTTTAGAAATAAATATTCCTGTGAAACAGCAATAAATTATGTGATAAATGAATGGAAAACAGCTATGGATCAGAAGAAAATCACAATAGCAGTGTTCTTGGATTTTAGACGTGCTTTTGAAACAATAGACAGAGAAAGACTAATTATGAAATTGAAGGACATGGGAATCCGTGCTAATGAATTGCAGTGGTTTATTGATTACTTAAAAAATAGAAAACAAAAAACCAAAATTGGAGATACTATCTCTGAAGAACAAGAAATCAACATTGGAGTTCCTCAAGGATCTGTTTTGGGACCGCTCCTATTTATTTTATATATTAATGATATAGTGAAGTGCTTAAAGTACTGTTCCATCAAACTTTTTGCAGATGACACACTTTTATATATTATAGCAAATAATATTGAAGATGCGTTGTCAAAAATACAAAATGAACTTAATGAATTATCTAAGTGGTTAAACATAAATAAATTGAAATTAAATGTAACTAAAAGTAAATTCATGGTATTAGGGAAAAAACTAAACGTACCTACTGTCCTAAATATAGACAATCAAAGTATGGAAGAAGTAAAAGAAATTAAATACCTGGGAATCATAATAGATAACAAGTTAAAATTTAACACTAACTTTGAAATTTTAAATAAAAAAATGGCGAAAAAGGTTAATTTCTTAAGTAGGATAAAAGGAAAATTGGACATTAAAACAAGGATATTGGTCTACAATACCACTGTAGCATCCCATCTAAATTATTGTACAAGTGTAATATTTCTAAGTAACAAAAGCCAAATTAAGAGAATGGAAGTAATCCAGAACAGAGGCATGAGGTCAATACTGTGTTGTAGCAGGTACACCAGAATAAAAACCATGCAACGTCAACTAAATATTTTAAGTGTGTGGCAACGATTAGTTTATAATACCTTAGTGTTTATTTATAAGCTAAAAAATAAAATGTTACCTGACTATATGTCTAAGAATGTTAGAATTAATAGTGCAGTTCATTTATATCCTACGAGAAACTGCAACGATTTTAGGCTTCCTAAAACACACTTATCAGAAACACAAAATAATATTTATTATAAAGGTTTTAAAATGTTCAATGAACTCCCGGTAATTGTTAAGGAAGCTAAAAGTCTTGCAGTTTTTCGTGGATTATGTCTCAATGTTGTGAAATCTAAATTTTAGTATGTAAAAAGTAAATAATATTGTAGTAGTCACAGAAAATAATATATTAGGTATAAGATGTAAACTCTTATAACTAAATAAAATATACATTAAAAAAAAAAAAAAAAAAAAAAAAACGGTAAGTCGCAGGTTGAAAATTGGGCGATTTAAATAATCGTGGTGATAGCGATTGCGCTAGTTTGTGATGTACTGGTTCCAGTTTGCAGTACCTTGCTGATTTCTGGCAAAGACTCTTTTTTTTTTTTTTTTTTATATTTACTCCACACAGGAGGCCCTGAAGAAAATAATTTCCCTCAGGGCCTATGTCATCTTTGGGGATGCTGTATGGAGGGTCTTTTTGTGGAGAGGAAGGAGTGAACATGGGTCTTGAAGAGTCCCATGTTGTAGGAGGGAGGAAACACAGAGGCCGGCAGTTCGTTCCACAGCCGAGCTGTTGAACTTAAGAACGAATCGTAGAAGCGACCCGTTCTCATGTGACAAGTGTCAACTGTGTACAAATGTTGGGCGCGCGTTTGGCGTGTATCCCGACTACGCACTGGCGCCGAAGGGATCAATGACGCTAGTTCCTCAGAGCATCTTCCATTGTAATACCGATAGAACAAGGACAGCATACCTACCCGACGTCTGTGCTCTAAAGATTGCAGTCCGTTTGTTAAGATTGGGGAATCTATCAAACGGACCGCCCGTTTCTGCACAGAGTCAAGGGTTTTTTTCAGGTATTTTGGGGCTCCAGACCAGAGATGGCTGCCAAATTCGACAGTAGGGCGCACTTGCGATTTGTACAGGGTGAGCAGTTGTGTACTATTAAAGTATCTGCGGGCCCTGTACAGTACGCCCAGCTTCTGAGAGGCCAACTTTACTCTGGCTTCGATGGAGCCCCCGTACCTGAGCTGGTCACTTATAGTTACACCAAGCATATCAATGGAAGGCCTGTTCGGAAGATTGCTTCCGTTGAAGGAGACTAGATTATCATTTGGATCCCTTTTAGACGTAATCAGACAGGATTGGGTCTTTGAAACATTAAATTCGACGAGATTATTTTTACCCCAGGAGGAAATACTCTCGAGATAACCGTCCATTCTCTGCTTCAAAGCCCTCCGAGCCGTTGGAGTTTGTGTGCCCTTTGGGGGCTTGTCAAACAAAAAGCTATCATGAACTGTACTGTCATCCGCGTAACAATGAATCGGTGCACATGTCAAAAGGTCATTGATGTGCAACAAAAACAAAGTCGGAGACAGAACCGATCCCTGTGGGACGCCAGCATTTATGGAGTGCGAGGAAGAGGTGAAACCGTCAGCAACCGCCTGAATCGACCTATCCCTTAAAAAGTCAGCAATCCACGTACACAGGGATGCGGGAAGTCCGTAAGAATGCAATTTGTTGACAAGTCCTCGGTGCCAGACCCGGTCAAAGGCCTTGGATATGTCTAGTGCGACCGTTTGGGTCTCACCGTGACGTTCCAGGCACCGCCCCCAGACATGCGTCACATACGCGAGAAGATCACCGCACGAGCGGTTCCGCCGGAATCCGTATTGACGGTCGTTGATAATTTTGTTCTTCTCGAGGTATGTGAGCAGTTTGTCGTTGATCACACGTTCCATCACTTTGGACAGAACTGATGTGATCGCTATGGGGCGGTAGTTGGCCGGGTTGGAGCGGTCACCTTTCTTGGGAATAGGGTGAATTACCGCTTTTTTCCAACCAGAGGGCACAGTGCCACACTTCAGGGACATTTTGAAGAGCTTTGTCAAAACTGGAACTATTTCCGCAGCACACCTCTGCAATACCAAGGCAGGTATTCCATCAGGTCCACTAGCTTTGTTAACATCGAGCCCCCGTATGACGTGGAGTACATCCCGATGCCGGATCCTCAGCTTTTTCATATAGAAGCCGCAGTGAGGAACCGACGGCGGAACAGCACCCCCGTCGTCGAGGGTCGAGTTTTCCGCAAACATTTTCCCTAAAAGGTTTGCCTTTTCGGTGGCGGTGTTTGCTAGTGAGCCGTCAGGTCTGGTAAGAGGTGGCAAACTGGGTTTGCAAAAATTTCGACCTATTGAGCCCGCAAGCGACCAGAATGCTCTGCTGCCATGCGGGCAGGCAGCCAGCTTTTTGCTGATCTGCAGGTCGTGTTCGAATTTTGATCTATTGATGATTCTCTTGCATTCCTTTGCCGATTTGTTGTATGCTGATCTGCTTTCGGGCGTTCGAGATGTGTTGTAGGCTCGGTAAGCCGCGTTTTTTCGTCGAACTGCTTCGGAGCATTGTCGACTGAACCACGGCTTTGAGCCCACACCAGTTTCTTTAGTAGTCGATTGTATGAAGCCATCCATCGCCGATTTGATGACTTCACCAATCTCCTGGGCACATCTTGAAGGGTCCGAAGTCCGAAAACAAACAGCTGACCACGGAAAAGCATTGGCATTTGGTTGATCTTGGAGTAATATTCAGGATGGGAAGACTTGATAGGACAGGAGGGATATATCAACATTTTATGGTTTTATGCATTTTTGAAGTCGCCTGTATCCAAAACGAAAACTCGAAAAAAAAAATTAGACATGCGCCTTTTCTATCTTACCAATAACATAAAAAATGTATGTTAAGAAATATATTTCTTATTTTTCAACTGTTATTATTTTTCAATAAATCGTAATACGACTGCCAAATGTTTTTCTTCTGTGGGCAGAGCAGAAATTTTTTTAATCATAGAACACTTTTGAACCTACAGAACACTACTTATATTTTTTATAAAATTTCTAAACAACGATGTGACATTATTTTTTAAAAACTGCGCAAATCAATGTAACCTACTTTTGAAATTAATTTTATGTATTAAAAAACTAGGTATTTGAATTTTTTTAAACGTTATCCAATAGCAGCATTTAAAATATTCCAATAAAATAAATATTTATCAATAGTGAATGATTTTTTGGTATATCTTCATTTTTTATGTATAAAAGAGAGATATAAAATATTTAATTTCATTTTCCGGCCAAAGCCCGACATGAAAGCACTTATGCGACACCCTCTTTCGTAATTCTAGTATAACTTCAATGGATCAAAAGATGTCTCGTTTACTAGACCTGAAAATATTGTTGGAGTGCTAACTTAGACGTTTTTACAATTGTTATATAATTTTACATCCACAATTTTTCAAGAAGATAAATGCGGGACCTACTGGTGTGTATTACCTTTTCAGTGAACAATTATTTTTTTTAAATCTTGATGAAAGTTAAAGAGGGTGTCCGGGGGTAAAGTGCACAAACTTCGTGAGGTGATTCTACACGATGGTAGAAGTAAAAAAGAAAGAAAACTTTTTTCTTAATGCCGTTTTTTTTCTCGTACAAAAATATTTTTTCCAAAGATGAATATTATTTTCCCCATACAAAAAATTCAACTTTTGTACCTGAAAACTATCTTTGAAATTTCGAAAAAACTCATTTAACTTTTTTATTTGTACTATTATGTAGAATCAGATCCCATTTTTTTCGTTCTGCTTTTCTTAACATTTTTCATTTTATCGGCAATTAGACGGTTCAAAATAATTTGTGATAAAATGAAATAATTTCCATTGAAAAAATAATCTTTTTTGACAAACCTTAAATAAAAATGCTTTAATATCCATGCCAAGATTCCGTGACAAAAATGACACATGAGTTTCGTGGTAAAGTCGATGCCCTAGACATTGATGGGTGGACGAAAGGCGCAGAATTATATTAGAAGTAGCATTATGAAATTAATACCAATGATTCGGCAATATTATACGATTGTAGAACGTTATTATATTTAAAAAAACTATTAAATTAAGGAAACTAATATCAACGAATTTGAAAATATTCCTAGCCTTTTTACACTCTTGGGTACACTATTGTAATGTTCATTACAATAATATTTATTACTGCTGAAAAAATTATCCGGCAAAAGTGTGTTGAGGTGGTATCCGTTTTATTTTTAAATTTGCACGTGAATATCGCACAAAAGTCCCTACCAAACTCCTACCCGCCTGGAGCCAGTGAAAATATGGCATCCCGATTGGGGGTGTGTGTGAGGCTGAAGGTAGTGGGGTGGGGAAGGAGATCGGGAAGTGGAAGGTGGGGACATAGCTGGTGATTCAGATCTGGTCACCAAACACGGTTAAAGCCAATTCAAAGTTTCAATTCAAAATGGTTTTTTATAACACCATCAGTGTTTTTTCAAGTAGGTAACATTTACACTTATATAAATTATCTAAACAGGGACTGTCTTAACACATCCACTGAATAGAGAGTATAAAGTTTTTATTTTATGGGGGCGCTTTAAAGTTAAGGTTTTATTTAATAATTATTCATTATTATTTTTGTTTACCTATTTTAGAAAACAGTCGTACATTAAGGTAAAAACAATAAACATTCGTATGTTCTAGAGCAATAAAGTTCCGTTAAGTTAAATTATTGATTAAGTATTTGTACTTACACAAAAAACATTACAAATGAAAAAAATAATTATAAAGAAACACAATATTATAAACAAGAAAGAAAAAAAAAACATTTTCAAGCGATTATGTGCACTATTCAAAACTACAGATAATGATAAGAACGATTTTCACAAAAAAAAGTATTTTAAGCAAACAATTGAGCTGCTATATATATGATTTCAAGTTACAGTTGAAAATGTCTACATTTCGTGAGGCGTTGCGAGTTTTACAGGTACATCATATTGAAGAGTTTTGCGCGTATTTGGATTTCCAGTGAGGTGTTCTTAATAAGTCGTTCGATCTGGTGTTGTGTTTGGTGCAAAGAAATACAACCTTTTCTAACAGATATGATGAATCATCAAGACAATTCACGATTTTGTATTAGAAGGCATCAGAGATTATTCCTCTATAAAGCGATAAGGTCATACCGTACGATAGGTATTTAATTAATTACCGGTCGGTGGCTGAGTTGACATCGCGTTTGGGTCCCACTCAGGCGTAGTGTGTTCAATTCCTCGGCTGGCTAAGTCCTCCATCACAACACAAGCAACATTTTCAGCTTACTGTGGTGGTAGTAGGAGAATTTCAAATATTGTCAGGTTATTCGTAACCCGGGAATATTTGTCTTTCTTTTAAAAAAAAAAAAAAAATTGTTCTATATTATACCTCAATATAGGATATTGAAAACAATGACTTACTGTTTTTCCCGCAGCACTGATGGTAAGTGATTTCTCCGCATTATAGTTGGACCGTAAGCATAACCACAGGAAGGAAATTGTTGGTAGGATAAGATATAATCGACCAGGAAATGAATGTGGTGAAATTTGGCTTTTCAATTGTTTTTGAGATAATGTGAGATTGCGAATAGAACGAGCGGAGCGGTGCACGGACTCTTTTAGATTGGCGGGTAGGTAGTGAATTTTAGCGGTTTGATAAGCGATAAATAATAATAATAAGCAATAAGCGGTGCGGTTTTTAAGCAACATGTGTCCTGGACGGCGACGTAAAATAACCCGGAGGAACCTACAATACTTTTCCGATGTGCGATAAAAAAAGTAGGTAGGCTAGGTATATAACTCACGCGAATTATTTATTCAATGGCTATGTTTTAATGAGGTCGTCTACTACAACGAAATTTCATGTTTTTCACAAATGTGCCATATTAATTAGAGCAAAAAAACTTTACGATTTTTTGCTAAATAGCAATTAGTGCCGAATATATATAAGCCGTCAAATATCGATATAGCCGCCCGAAAAACTTGTGACATCAAGGTACATCGAGGACTTGTCAACAAATTGCATTCTTACGGACTTCCCGCATCCCTGTGTACGTGGATTGCTGACTTTTTAAGGGATAGGTCGATTCAGGCGGTTGCTGACGGTTTCACCTCTTCCTCGCACTCCATAAATGCTGGCGTCCCACAGGGATCGGTTCTGTCTCCGACTTTGTTTTTGTAGCACATCAATGACCTTTTGACATGTGCACCGATTCATTGTTACGCGGATGACAGTACAGTTCATGATTGCTTTTTGTTTGACAAGCCCCCAAAGGGCACACAAACTCCAACGGCTCGGAGGGCTTTGAAGCAGAGAATGGACGGTTATCTCTAGAGTATTTCCTCCTGGGGTAAAAATAATCTCGTCGAATTTAATGTTTCAAAGACCCAATCCTGTCTGATTACGTCTAAAAGGGATCCAAATGATAATCTAGTCTCCTTCAACGGAAGCAATCTTCCGAACAGGCCTTCCATTGATATGCTTGGTATAACTATAAGTGACCAGCTCAGGTACGGGGGCTCCATCGAAGCTAGAGTAAAGTTGGCCTCTCAGAAGCTGGGCGTACTGTACAGGGCCCGCAGATACTTTAATAATACACAACTGCTGACCCTGTACAAATCGCAAGTGCGCCCTACTGTCGAATTTGGCAGCCATCTCTGGTCCGGAGCCCCTAAATACCTGAAAAAAACCCTAGACTCTGTGCAAAAACGGGCGGTCCGTTTGATAGATTCCCCAATCTTAACAAACGGACTGCAATCTTTAGAGCACAGGCGTCAGGTAGGTATGCTGTCCTTGTTCTATCGGTATTACAATGGAAGATGCTCTGAGGAACTAGCGTCATTGATCCCTTCGGCACCGGTGCGTAGTCGGGATACACGCCAAACGCGTGCCCAACATTTGTACACAGTTGACACTTGTCACATGAGAACGGGTCGCTTCTACAATTCGTTCTTAAGTTCAACAGCTCGGCTGTGGAACGAACTGCCGACCTCTGTGTTCCCTCCCTCCTACAACATGGGACTCTTCAAGACCCATGTTCACTCCTTCCTCTCCACAAAAAGACCCTCCACACAGCATCTCCAAAGATGACATAGGCCCCGAGGGAAATTATTTTCTTCAGGGCCTCCTGTGTGGAGTTAATATAAAAAATATATATATATATACCTTCGTCTTTTTTGGAGATATCGAACAAACGCGAGATCTAACCGTCGATAAAAACACTTGAAATAAGTCATTAGTCCTCATTCATTTTAATATCCATCACGGAACAAAGTATTATTTGTTTACAATGCATTAAGGAATTCAATCAACATAACAAAACTTTAACTTGCAAGTTTGCGCAGCATTTTCCAAAGTAATCGGGATAGCAACCACCGTATCCGACAGAGAAGTAAGGAAGTTACATTATGTTAGAATCAACCCTCTTCATTTCCTCCTGCAACCGCCTTTACGCGAGTGCAACCTTTAAAAATTCATGGCGTGGAAACCAGGCTTGCCGTAGTGACTTCGCCACCGAATAGGTAATCCGGAGAAGTGTTTGATTTGAAAGATATACACTGATGTCGTCGATTTGCCAAGACAAGCAGGTCTAGTACGGACGATCGATAAAGCCCTATGTCAATATTATATTGACGGAATACGTCATGTATGGTCAGTTAGCGGTATTTGCGAGTACGGTCAGAATGTGATTCCGACAGTCGATAAGCTCTCAATATTCACAACTTTTTGGATAATGTCGTTAATGAATGACGGTGAAGCTCTTAGAACTGAATAAAATCTTATATTCGATCCATAGACTTAATTAATTCACCTAAGACGCAATCAATTGATTCCGTTCCAGCTTCGAGGATGAAAAGTTCTTAGTTATGGCTAATGACCTCTTGAACTAATAATTATCACCCTTTTTGGTGTTAAAAAGTACTTGCGTACTGCCAATGTATATTAGGGTTGATATTTAAATTCGACATTGTCAGTTTATTAGTTTTTTTTTCTTTTACGTAGCCGTCTGACGTTTATGAATGTCAATTCAAGGAAAGATGCGCTAGTGTTACCAGTGTATATCGGTTCTAATTTATTGCGTTACCAACATGGGTCTGGGTATCAATCATCGCAACCATACCGGGGAAATCGGTTAAAAATCGTCGGTAGTTATGCCTTTCGTGCGATATTGTAAAGTTATCGATTTCACCGTGCCAGATACCCAGAAAGACAAATGAAATTGATTATCTGTACATGAAAGTACGAACAATCAATTGGTTAGTAGCTGGGTTTCCACTCCGTCCCGGGTACTAATCCTCCATTGTTGCACAAGCAACATCTTAAGCATATTATTTTTTTTTAATATTTTAAAAGTATTTCAAAATTGAGTATTAATCAGTAATCTCTAATTTTAATCTCTTGTGTTTATTTGTTTTTAATATACAAGGCGATTTTTAAATTTGGGATAACCAACACCTTTGCCATAGATCACCCCAAGTGGTTCGCTTTGTTTGGTGACTTAGCAGGGGTGCCCGGGTTCATCGGGTGAGGTGTATTCAGGATGTGCCTGCTGCGTGGCGTGCCAGATCGGGTGATGCTGGTTTGAGGAGACCCATTGTTCTCTCCAACTGGTCTCTCGATCAATCGCCTTGCGTCGCAGTGAGAGGGATATATTCACACCTGGACTTAGATTCCTACCCAACCCTCAAAAAATTTACCTTCTTAGAACTTCCTCTCCTTCCTTTCCCTAAAAAAGACCCTCCACACAGCATCCCAAAAGATGTACTTCGCAACCTTCTTTTCCCTACCTCTTTTCGCGATCCTTCAGCCTTGAAGAAATGCGGACCTTTGAAGGTATGTGTTGGAATTATATAATCAGTGCTTCTGGCACACTTCTCTGGGTTTTATATTCAGTGGTTTCTTCGCATATACAAAGTGCTGGGAGTCATTTCACAGAGTATTGATCCGATAACATGGGAATATTGATGGGAAAAACAAAGGCAACAAGAGTTTAATATTTGTATGTGTTCAGGTACATGTTTCAGGATACATGCAAACGGTATGATGTTATGTAACGCAGAATATTTTTTATGGGTTGGGGAGTCGTGTTGAATAACATAAGAGAACACTCTCCCTGACAATTTATTGAAATATTATGATGATTTTAGAAATCAAAACTATTTTGTTTTGTTGTCCAAATTGGAAAATATTGTTTTCTGCAACTAGTTACGTACCAATATATCACACTGCCAGAATTTATCATACTCGAACGGAATAATTCTTGGACTAAATTACACGTGAAGAGAATTACACTTAATTTAATTTCACTAACTGGATTCAAACCCTAAGTAAAAAAAAGTTATTTGTCGACCTTATATTTCAATTTTGGAATTAACAATATTATCATATTCAAATAATTTTCTTATATTTTTGCCTGCTACTCAAATGAAAGATTACAAACTTATAAAGAATTTTTTTGTAACCTAGATGGTGTCTCGGATAAACATTTTCAAATTTTGGTAATATGGGAAACCTATTGACTTTTTCTAAAAAGTCTAAATTAATATTCAATTTTCATAGGTATAACTTTCCGTTTAATAAATTTTGAAGGTTATACTCATCAACGTAATATATCATTGAAGAATAAGATAATAATAATAAATCTGAACAAAACTTGAAGCGGAACAAGACAGAAAAATTAAAAAAGAAAATGAGTACGGCTCTTTTTTTAATCCAGGTTCTGTTAAAAATGTGACTCATTTTACAATAAAATATTAGTCATTCAGAATATGTCTGAACGCTTGTTGCCTGAATAAATGTAATGGACGAGAAGCGATACTATAATTATTTTGAAAAACACGTATTCCGACTTCTCAAAAAATATTTTTGCTTTACTGATAGTTTCTTATGAAATTTGTCAAATCTTTTGTTAGAGGCCTCCATTTTTAACAGTAAAACCAATGATTTGAACAGTTTTTTTTTTTAAAATGAACAATATTTCATATCAGCAAGATTACTCCGTGTGGGAATCGAACCCTGGATCTCTGTCTTACCGGAACAATGCCTCAAACCACTCGACCATTTGGACCTAATAATTTATCATTGAGTTTTATGTACTGGTGTATTCAATATCTTTTATTAATTCATTCGGGATTTTGACAATGGGAAATTATTGTCCAGTGCCGAACCGTGAACTAACTAACGTGAACCGTGTATGTGTGCGGTTTAACGATATTACCTGTTGCAGCCGACAATAGAGGAAAATTCAATTTGGCCAGGAAATTGGAGCCGATATGGTATCTAGTCAGCTGTTAATTGCGTATTAGACACAGTGAGATTATGCAGCTATGGAGATTGCTCTTTGAAATGTTCATTTTTGGTTGAAAATTTATTCAGTTGAAGTTTAATGCAGAAAAGTTATGGTAAATGTTCGGGATCGCTGGCCACCCATTATCCGTTTTTTTTTAAATAAAACCTTTTTATTAACCTTAAATACTATAAAAAGACAACTATCTGCATAAAGGAAATTTGTAATTATAACATTATAATTTTTAATTACTTAAAATGAAAATTTGTATGTGATGACAACCAATTCTAATAATTTCTGTCAACGATATTTTCATATGTTTGTATTCCCGATAC
Organism: Hesperophylax magnus; assembly: GCA_026573805.1. Classification (NCBI taxonomy): domain Eukaryota; kingdom Metazoa; phylum Arthropoda; class Insecta; order Trichoptera; family Limnephilidae; genus Hesperophylax; species Hesperophylax magnus. The sequence continues at coordinate 1,484,517 of JAIUSX010000977.1, read as the reverse complement.
TACACGTGGAGCTAGACTTAATACTTCATCGGAATAACATTTTTTCGTCGGTTATTTTCTGTTCATTTTTAGTGCAACTTTTAAGGGAACGGATGCGCGGCCCTTTCCATACAAAACTTAAATTTGGATTCAAGGACAAAATATATCATATACATATAACCAATCTGAATTTTTTTCGTTTTTATTAAAAAGGTATAGCAAATTATCTATAACGGATAATATATGCTACTTTATTATTTTCTTAAATTATAGAATAAAGGCCAGTAAATAATTAAATTTTGCATGATTTTAGAGGCAACTTTGGCATTTTAGAGTTATTGTAATTGTAAAAAACCTTAACATATCTACTGTTTTAAAATAATGAAAAATAAAAAAAAATACAAAAAACGTTTTTTGTATTTTTTAAAATTTTTTTATTTTTATTTTGTACTATTTCAATTCAAATCGGTAGTTTTTAATTTGAATTTACACCAAAAATAATGCCATTTTTGAATATATTTTTTAAAATTTATATTTGCACATAAATTAAAATATATTTTTAAAATAATTATCATTTACATAAAATAATCTATATTTGATAATTTAAAAAAAAATAATTACTGGACCACATCCGTAAAAGATATTTGTTACACATTTTGATAAGAAATTATCGGTAATCCATCAAAATGAAAATATTTCCATCTGCCAAGAATTGAAACCTACATTTAAAAATATTACTTCCGAAATTCATGTTGCCTACATTTGAAGTGTGTATCCGCTATCCTAGGTTAAATAACCCCGTTTATCTGACGTTTTATTTGGCAAGCCTCCGCAAATCACTATTTAGGAGCTATTACATACATTTCGAATGATTTGGGGGCAAATAGCAGCAGCCATTTTTGTAACGTACCACAAATTCGTACCATTAATGGTGACCCCGATCCGGTTCTATTGGCGGTGCAGCCAAAAGCCGGCGATAAACTTACGAGCCGCCCCTGGAACGGCGGATCATTTGCACGCTTTATTCCGTCATAAATGCTACGTACGTATTTATTTTTCAATGAAACTCTACTCTTTGAGATTTTCGATTACATAAAACTTTATAGTTTTTGCGAAAACTACTTTTTGTGATTTATTATTTTTATTTTCATGTGTTTCCGCACAAGAGTTTCAACTGGCGGAAATCAGTGGAACTAGGGTATTAGAACATTTGGCGATAATGTGAGACTGGTGGAAGTCAGTGGAACTAGGGCATTAGAACATCGGGCGATAATGTGAGACTTACGGAAGTCAGTGGAACTAGGGCATTAAAACAGTTGGCGATAATGTGAGACTGGTGGAAGTCAGTGGAACTAGGGCATTAGAACATCGGGCGATAATGTGAGACTTGCGGAAGTCAGTGGAACTAGGGCATTAAAACAGTTGGCGATAATGTGAGACTGGTGGAAGTCAGTGGAACTAGGGCATTAGAACATCGGGCGATAATGTGAGACTTGCGGAACTCAGTGGAACTAGGGCGTTAAAACAGTTGGCGATAATGTGAGACTGGTGGAAGTCAGTGGAACTAGGGCATTAGAACATCGGGCGATAATGTGAGACTTGCGGAAGTCAGTGGAACTAGGGCATTAAAACAGTTGGAACTAGGGCATTAAAACAATGTGAGACTGGTGGAAGTCAGTGGAACTAGGGCATTAGAACAGTTGTCGATAATTTGAGACTAGTGGAAGTCAGTGGAACTAGGGTATTAGAACATTTGGCGATAATGTGAGGCAGGCGGAATCACAAGAGTTTCGATTGGCGGAAGTCAGTGCAACTAGGGCATAAGAACATTTGGCTATAATGTGTGGCTGGCAGAATGAATAATGTGTGGATCAGCAGTACTTAGCTGTTAAGCTTTTAAACTCGAATCATGGAAGAGAACCGTTCTCACGTGACAAATGTCCACCGTGTGCGTATGTTCGGCGCACATTTGGCGTGTTTCCCAAGTATGCATCGGCGCTAAAGGGATCAATGAAGCTAATTCCTCGGAGCATCTTCCATTGTAATAGCAGTAGAACATGGACAGTATAGTTACCTGACGCCTGTGGTCTAAATATTGCAATTGTATGGGAATCTATCAAACGGACCGCCCGGTTTTGCACATAGCCAGGGGTTTTTTTTAGGTATTTTGGGGCTCCAGACCAAAAGTGCAAATTCGAAAGTGGGGCGCAAGACTGGTTTCGTGTCAAGCTATATGGACTGAATTAAAGTATTTCTACCTTCAGATTATTGCTGAGATATAAAATTAATATTTATTTATACAACTTGTTTACATGTGACACGTGACGTGACTGATAATTATACAACAATGAATACTCAGTAGAAAGAAAAATTGAAAAAAATATTTCAAATAAAACACAGAGTTAAAAAAAAAACAGAACAGAGAGATAAAGTAAGTATGATAAATAAAAAAATGACAAAATATTAATAATAATAACAATAATATTAACAAAATGAATAAATTTTAGTAACAAGAAGTATGAAGAATGAGTAGATGATGAATGTAAGTAAGTCTAAAGTCATGGTGTTTGAAAGAGAGAGTACGAAAACAGTGTGCAATATAGTTGGGAATGAAGAATTCTTGGAGCAGGTGGATGAGTTTGTGTGTTTAGGAAGTATGTTTACGAGAGATGGGAAGGCTGACAGAGATATTGAAAGAAGGGTAAATGCAGGTAACTCCATTAATGGAGGACTGAACGCAGTTGGCGCTAACAAAAAAATGTCCAAAGAAGCGAAGTTAGCAGTCCACAATGGAGTGCTGGTACCTACCCTGATACGGAAGTGAGGCATGGAACTGACAGAGAAAGGATGAAAGTAGACTGAATGCTGTAGAAATGAGATCCCTGAGGCGAATGTGTGCTAAAACCATGTATGATCGTTTGAGAAATATGGAGATCCGCAAAAAGTGCAAGTGATCTTACTCATTACAATCGTAATGAGTAAGATCAAGAAACGGACGCTTAGATGGTTTGGGCATGTAGAGCGAATAAGCGAATAAGCGAGTAATGAGAATATACGATGCAAATGTGAATGGTAGCATAAGTCGGAGACGCCCGAGGAAGACATAGCAAGACCAAGTGAATCAGATACTTGAGTCGGGCCATGTCAAGAGTCAGAATAATAGAATAGTACGTATGAGATAATGTATGAATATGAATGAGGCAAGGAGTGTATTCCAAGACCGAGTTGTTTAGCAGTCCGTCTTAGCGAAATCGTTCTTTTTATTTATTTATTGTTTTTAAATTTAATTTATAGAACTCCATTTTACCTTTAAATTCTTCTTTTACACATTATATAATATTATTATAGCGTGTAAGCTGTTTCGTCTTCAGAAGGTACTATTAAACTGTCTATTACTGAGTATTAGTACAGTTTGATAATGCCTTGGGAAAAATAATTTAACAGGAAAACTTGTTTATAAATTAAATAATTACTGAATATATAAAATAAATAAAAAACGTTAAAACATGTGAAATAATTGTTGAAATAGTAAAATTATTATTTTTCTTACACGTTCATTACAGTTTTTTACATGTAGAACTTATTGGTGACTGAAAGAATTAATTTTATGATGGCAATGTTACATACTTTCATCTCCAGAATATCGAAAAAAGCTTCTCAATCATCATCTCATATATTTCTGAATATCATAACATATGAAGAAAAAGGTATAACGTATATAATTATATTCGACTATAAAGAACGAATCGCTGTAATAAAAATCTTGCATGTGACGTTCATCATTATGATAAAGCACTACCTATTTAAGTACGGCGTTGACAACAAACTACTTACGTTAAATACTTTTCTAGTAGTTCCCATGAAGGCTTCTCTTATATTATTTATCCCCATTACTCTCATAGCCGCGTAGCCTCCGTGAGATTGATGTACGATCTCTGTAAAGAACTACTCCGAATAAATCTCTATTACGTGAGCTGTTTACTGCTCGACTAAACCCTTCTTGATTCTACTGACGTTGAAAACTTCTCACTTTTCGATAATGGCTGTTAATAAATACATTCGGATTATCTTCTTAACGAAATACACATAGTTAATTATTGCGATAGCGAGTAAACATCTCTACGCTGCCGCTATAAGTAAAAAAATATAGTTCTGGTAATGAAAAATATATAGCTCACACATTTTGAATTTGGGAAGCGGGAAAGGTACCGCCGCCCCGGAAACCATTCATTGGATAACCATCACCTCTCTATGGAATGTATCACAATGACCTGGACAAACTAACCCCTAGATTCCTACCCACCCCTCATACCTTTATCCTTCCCAGATCTTCATCTCATTCCTTTCCTTTAAAAAACTCTCCACACAGCACCCCCAAAGATAACATAGACCCTGAGGAAAATTATTGTCCTCATGGGTAGAGCTTATGTAAAAAAAATACAATAATAATGCTACCATAAGTTAACACGTAGCTGTAGTTGGATATTATGTTATTTCAAAGAGTTGCACCATCGTAAGGCTCACTTCATTCCGTTATATGGAATAAAGTGAGCCTTACGATCCGATGTTGTAGAGTAATTTTTATTTATGTATAATATATAGTCAGCAGGTAATATGAACGGATATATTGCTTGCCGGCATTATCTGGCAAAGAACTCCAAAAAGTTATCTTTTTACCGTTTCACCGCTCAGACTGAATACATTTTATTAAATCAAAAATATCTTCTCATCAGATTTCAGTAGAACACGTAGACGTGCCTACAATACAGAAAAAGGTGTATTAATAATAAATTTTATCTGATGAATACTTTGAAAGGCGAAACCTTCATGTTAAAATAAATGTTAGGCACTAAAATATTACAAAATAGCGAGTAACATTTAAATTCCAAATAAATTTGAGTTCATTGAACCATAGTAACTAATTTTAATTAGTGCCTGCTCAAATGAAAAAAAAAAACAAATATGGATGAATAAATTTCAGTGGAGAATATGTGGAGTGAAATTTCAATTCTTTGAAGAATTGCAATTTATATTTAGTAATAAATACGACAGCAAAAAACATTAATTGAGAATTCGCATGCATCCTTACTATTTCTCACAGATTAGCAGCCCATTCAGATGAAATTTACTTAATTTAGACAATATTTTCGATTTGGACCATGGACGTTAAGATCAATAAACTTATAATAAGCAATCATTTCGAACACCTGAAGGCAACCAAAGTGACCTTTTTTGGCACCAAGAGGGTTCGAGAATGCTTTGAATAAACTACGACATCAGCCGTACATTGACCACCAAAGAGCGCACATTGAATACTAACCAGACCCTGCACAGAAAAGTAAAGTTCGTCTAAAGTAAGGTAAAACGTTTGCAGCGCATCCATTTTGGCTTTTCTGTGCAGGTTTTGAATGTTCGTTCTTAAACGAACTGCTTGCCTGGCGTATTGAGTGAGATGGGTATTATTATAACTTTAATTTGTTTCCATTTAACTGATTGGCTTGTCTATTATTTTGAATACGGGCATGATCCTAGTATGGTAGTAGAGAAAATTAACAAAATTGTAATTTTTTAAATCATTTAAAATTAAAATAAATAAAAAAAAATGTCTATTATTTGGATATTATTTTATGAGCTGAAGACGTTCAATGAAAATTAAATTCACTTTCTCTGACTATATAGTAACTACCGATGAGACTTTAATTTAGGATTTATGCTATGTTTGATGGTCTGAAAACGATTAAATGAAAAAATTACAATAAAATATTTTGTTGAAAAAAACTAAAAAACTTTTTCTTTTCAGTGACACAGTTTCCAAAACAATGAAAGCATCAATGTTATTTAACATTTGTTATTTTATCGATAATTATGTTTACCAATCAATTTTTTTGTTATATATTAGGGAGAAAGGGTAGTTACAATGTTTTGTACAAATCGATAATAAATATATCGGCTTCCCTTATTCTATAACATTGCGAAACGTGATGTTTGGCAAACAAATCCATCTCGCAAAGTCTTCATTGTGCCTTTAATTAGTAACTACCCCGAGGCAGTTAATACTGATCATCAAATCCTTAGTCAACCTCTCAATAGTCGAGTACAAGGAACCCTTGTTCCTTTGTCCCGGGCGGCCGGTAGGGGAAGTTTCACGCATACCTGGGGGGTATCTTTACATTGTAAGATGTATTATTTGCCATCTCCAATAGCATATTGTCCGGATCGGCGAATCGAGTGCCTGCCTGACAATAATGTCCTGAATCTAGCTGCTTTATTGATATCAGTTCATTATTCTAATTCGGTGAGCCTTTTGTGCGGTTGTTTGTATGGGAGAGAGGCGGAGAATGCCGCACGGCATGTGGGACATTTATTCACCAAGCGAATGGGAGTGTTTTGTATTGTTTGAATATATTTCAGTTGTGATTGTGTGGCCCATTCCTATACTAAAACAATTATGCTAAATGCCAAATATTTCAGATTTAAAAAACATTGTCAGTCTTACTTCTAAAGATTCCCTCAACGCCGCTGCAGCGTTGAATACTGCTCGGGTTAAAATCGTTATCTACTCATAATAATATCACGCCAGATTTTTTTGGACTGGCGTTATTTGTTCCAAACCACAAAAACATGGTCATTTTCGCATTTCGCGTTTCTTCAAATGACATTTGTAATGTCCCGGTCTTTTGTAATGTCTGTTTTTGCACCGTAATCCGGTCAATTCGATTATGCGTCCCATGTTTGCTCTTGTAAATCGATATTTCGATTTAAACTGCTCCTCCTATAGTGCTGCAAATGGGTATTTGTGATTTTTAACATTTTCATCACACTAAAGATCGATATTTGTCAATGTAAGCAAAAACTTCAACAAATTGGTGCATTCTTCATATTGCCGGTGCTATCCTGACGCTATACTAAGAGGCCAGCCGATAAAGATCATACAGCCGGTATACGGCCGGTATGTACGCATCCGCACCGATTATGAGTAACGTTTTCCATCCCGACCTTAAACGCTCGTATATTATATATACAGCGACTATGAGTAAGACGGTAAAAATACTAGTATATTATTATGCAGTAACCCCTCTGTTTATCGATAAGAAATGAGCATAGAAATTTTGGTAAAATATATAATTTTCTGAAATCGAACTGGCTTTATTATTTTATTACAAATACAGAAAGTTGCCTTAAATTAAAAACTTTTTAAATTATGTTATAGGTACCGCGTATACATTGTTTTAGCGATAGAGATATGATGCGATGTGAATCATATTCAAAATATCAGTTTGATATGCAATTTTATGTTTTTTCAGTGTCTATTATCATGTGTAGATGTATTTTCAACATACCTTTTTTATTATTAAAACGTGCTCATTAATATACGTGTGTTATTCATTTTACATTATACATGGCACACACCCATAAAAAAATACGGGATTTTACAACTATTTCAATTTTTAAAAAGGAAAGTTAAATAGTTTTTCTTCAAAATATTAAGTTACAGGTAGGTACTTTATGGCTTGTCTGAAATCTCCTAGCAATCAATTCCAATTTTGAAAATTTCGACATTTAAATTCAAAACAAATCTCAGTTCTGGAGCCCATTAAAGCATAGTTACAGACATACGACTAAAATTAGTATTTTTAATAGTTTATTTACGGACGCATATACTCCTGCGCGTACTGAGAACCGAGAAAATGCGACAAATTAATATAAAGGTTATACGTATGATTTCATGATTGATTTCACATTTTTAATTAATTTAATTAATTTGGGTGGATTTCAATTTGGGAGGCGGGTTTGCGTACCGCCGCCCTGGGAACCATTTATTGGAACAAACATCTCTGCTATTGATCACCTTAAGTGGTTTGCTACGTTTGCTGACTTAGCAGCTACAGGATGCGCCTGCCCACCAGTTGCGTGGCGTGCCAGATCGGGAGAGGCCGGTTGGGAGACCCTTTGACCTCTACAACTAGTCTCTCTGATCTCTCCATCGCCTTGTGCCGCAGCGGGAGGGATAGATTAGTTACCCCTGAACACACTCATCCCAAGATTCCTACCCACCCCTCATACCTCGCCTTCATTTCCTTCAAAAAAACCTCCACACAGCATGTCCAAAGATGACATGGGATCTGAGGAAAATTATTTTCCTCAGAGCCTCCTGTGTGGGGTTAATGTAAAAAAAACTGTAAGAATATATACAGGGTGTATCGGCAAGTACCCGACAAACTTTAACCAGCTATTCCTTAGCACATTTGGAGTAAAAAATGTTATGGGCACTTTGCTGTCCGGTAACATTTTTTTCCATTAAAAACAAAAAATAAATAAAAAATCCACACTCCGTCACTGTCATTTGCATTGTTTCTCGTGTTCAACAGCTGTTATTAGCAAGTGTGTCAAAAAGTGTCCTCGCTCTTTCGTACACACTAAATAATAATAGTTAAAAATGAGACGAATGGTGCCGTGCCATTTCGTTGTGATTGTAAAAGCGCGCCAACGTAGGTACGTACGTACATTATTCAACGAAACTCGAACAAAATATTGCCAGACGGGTTTTCAAACTTTGACAAAGGATAAAACATTGGTGACATGTGGTGAAAATATGAATAATAATTTTTTTATTAAAAATAGTGCCCATAACATTTTTTACTCCAAATGTGCCAAGGAATAGCTGGTTGAAGTTTGTCGGGTACGTGCTGATACACCCTGAATATATATATTTTTTTAAATAATTTTTTTAATCGACTACTTAGTTTAATATTTTCAGAGCCCAGACTATTAATTCGTACATGCCATTTAAGGCTAGTTTAGTAAAATAATGTTTATGTTTGTCGTAAGTTAAATTCATTCCGCAATTAATTTAATGTTCAAAGTTTTTACTTTGTAGAAAAACTCTTCAAAAAAAGCTTCAAGGTACGGCATTAGGTCCCAAGTTTTTAGTTGGAAGCGGTTGCTTTGGACACATTTTATTTGATTTAAAGAATATTTAGGTTTATAGGTGATATTTATTGAAAACTAAAACTAAATTAAATTACTATTTAAATTATGAAATTACATAGTAGTTTCTTACGACTTATTATTTATTACGACTATCGGTATATGGACATGCACACGTCTTGGGAGTCTTCCGAAGGTCGTGGCACCTTCGTATTTAAGGGGCGAGGCTCTCAACTAGCAATCACAATCACTAGGTACTCACATTAAAAAAAATTGAAAAAACTTTTTTCCGGAATAAACAATACAAGCCGTTTTTTTGCTATTTGTTTTTGGGGTGTTATGATGGGTGGGTGTATTATTTTGAATAATAACACATCTGCCCTGATGATGGACACTGCAATGCTGTCCGAAACGTTGGCTAAAGAAGGAGTTAGCGAAACACGGCATAACACCCCAAAAACAAATAGCAAAAATACTTTTGGCCGTGAAAATCTTAAATCATATTTAATACAAGCCGTGTTGTGTTCTTATGAACCTTTTAAGAATTTTATCATGTTTTTTGAAAATGCTACCTATATTTTATTTATCTTCTCGGTAAATAGGATACAGGTAACACAATACCCATTGACAGGAAATGGAGTAACATCACGTGACATTGGAGGGCTGCGGATCTGCGATACGAGTTCCCCTATAAAGTAGTTCCGGTGATTTGATCAGTCCATTTGCACGACATCCGGCTATATAATGTCCACTTCCGGTCCTATTAAGGGATTGCGTTTAATCCCCTGGAAGCTGTATAACAAAGAGGTTTTCGCGAATAAGTTGATTTTATACGGCAATATATCAAAACAAAAATTAAAAGGGATTTTTTGGCACAATTCATTATTCAACATACATCGTCTCCGTACATACCCTTTTTGCAAGTTCATTCATTAGAATACATCTATGTAGTTAATCTAATCTTAAGTTTTGTTCACAAAATAATACTAAAAACTAAATATATATAACAGCCAAAAAACATCCTACAAGTGTTATCTACAGTCAAATACCCCAAAATATTAGTAATAAAATAGTGGCAATATTAAAAACTCTTGTTGCTAGAAGAGCGAGTGTTGCATATTGACGTTGACATTCCTTTCAATGGCGGAAAATTGTATTTATTTTATTCTTGGTTTTGGTATTTCGCGCTTCCTAATTTTAATTTTGATCAATATTGATAAATATTTTTTTTTCAAAATGTTCCAAAAAGAAGATTCTGTGTGTGCAATTAACGGATATAATAATTACAAACAATACAAACTCTATCAACTAGACTCAAAGGATGCTAAAAAAGTTAACATGTTAGTTATAATTGTGGGAATTAAATTAATAATTAATTACTATAAATAACAAAACAAATCGGATATGTTTATTCGAGACACTATCTAGGTAATAAACCAATTTCATTAGATAATTTGTTTCCGTTAAAAAGGTAAATGCCAAAAATATGGGAAAAGTTAATTGTAAGATTTCTTAATTTAATTATTTGAATATTACATTTAATTACAATAATGACGTATTGCCCATCTTACTAGGTGTGTAACGCCTGTGTTGAGATGGTAATTTGAGAGTGGTTTTTAACTAGGTTTTTGTTTACACAATATTATGAAAATGCCAGATAAAATAAAATCAGCGTTGAAGAATGAATGTAGAATATATGATTATATTGTTGATTCTGAATTTGAAATATGTGATCGAAAAATATGACTGAAGATAATACTTATAAATGAAACAGAACAATAAAAATATAACGATCACAACTAAGAATCGAACCCAGGATCTGTTGTCTTAAAATATTTAATATAAAATCCATTAAATTGTATGAAAGAAAACCAAGGCCATAAGTCATGCCGGCTAGTGTAGCATGTTGCAATCAGAATTTAAGGGAAATGTAAGAAGTTTGAAGTATTATTAATATTATCGGAGTGCATTTTGAAAAACAATCTTTCAAAGCAAAGATCCCATATTTGCATGTTGTCAATGAGATCGACAAGTCACAACAAACACATCAAATCCGAATTAGGGATCGCCGCTTTTCTTATAAAATGTTGAATCATAACACAAAGAGTGGAATAAATCAAACCTTCTCTTTTCTATCGAAATTGAATCTCAGCGGGAGTTCGGATCAGCTCGAATGCGTTCCGCTTCTTGGGACTTATGCGATGCATATTAAAACGAATTTATTCTTCATTTAATGTCGGTTTTCACATTGAAATTTTGCAGTGAATGATTTTTAAAACATTATATTTTTGCAATCATCTGTTGTATTTTGTCGTTGGGTTGTGTAGTGTTGGTATTTGGTGCTGTTATTAATATCTATAAAAGATAGTTTCGAGAGTTAGTCATGATGGCGGTAAAAACATAATACTGTCGAGTCCCGAACGGTTCCGACTGCACCCGAAGGATGCCGAGATAAGCCTCATTGAATACAATATTATTACTCCAGCAGAATAACTTATAGACTCACATAGATCGGACTCGTGTCCAGTAAGACTTTGTATTATCTACAATAAAAAAAACTTTCTGTAATCTCTTGAACGAATCAAGCAATTATGTAAACTAGTAATCACAGACAATTCACCGAATAAAAAGAGAAGCGTGATTTATACCAACAAAAAAGTTCAAAACTAATTTCTGGGTCCTAGAAAGAAGAACAAAAATGATAATCTGTTTTAGAAAGATATTTAAAATTTGTTAGTGAAATAAAATTCACTATGGAATAAAATATGTCAAATTAATGGTTCACTATTAATTTTTTTTGTTTTTTTTATTGGACTCCGAAGATTTTCATTTATACTGCCAAGATGAATATAATTTCATGAATGCCCGAATATTTACACTTATTTTGTGATTTTCATACATTACAATTTGATACCATTTTTTACCTGTACTATAATATCCTAATCTAACAAAGATTCGTCGAAAATTTTGTTCTTCTTTGACATCAAGTGATACAAAACATATTATTTTTTAATAAATAGATAGATCTGTATCATTTATATCATCTCTGGCTAGGTCGAGACTTATGTGCGATTCTGAACGCAGTACTCGCCTATTTGTCCACTGAACCCACGTGCAACCACGCGCGTTGTCTCAATAACATATCTTCCCTCTTAATTCATCTAAGGATAATGTGAAACAATAATCCTCGCCTCGTTTAGATTTTAGATGAATACGACAATAATAATGACACAAGCAACTCGTACTCGACGAGGCGTGATCTAGAATTTATCGACTATTATAATAATAACTCTCCATAATCTGGAATATTTCCCTTATGGGTTTTATTGGTCCCATCAACTGGAGGCTTCGTCTAATTTATATGACAGCCTTTCAGCCACAGGGCTGAATAGATGGATCAGAATGGAGAAAAATGAGTATTGCTGATTTATTAAAAAATCAAGACATTTTTGGTAAATTATTTTAAAAACAGGATTGCAGGCAGTTTCCTGATAAACTTTTTACAAAATTTCTAATATGTTGGAACACGTGTTCATGAAGTTGCATTTAGCTTGATAATATACAAGATGAAATGTGCAAATATTCGAATGTTTTTGAACACATATTCCGACATCGCGATTATACATCGTTTTTTACTAAAAGTTTATTAAGAGAACTACCAATTCATTCGTTAAGGGCCTGCAATCCAGTTTTTAATAGGATTACGAATAATTTGAAGAGTGTCTAAATAAATTAGTAATATAAAATTACAATACAAAAATTAAAAATAACGAAAAAAATTACACATCCCCCTACACTCAAGACTAGCTTTATTATGGTGGTACATATTATGGATAAAATTAGGTAAAATAATTACTTTATTTTCTGTAAATTACGTAACATAATTTTCTTCGAAAATATATTTAAAAAATTTCAATAATCATTATTTTTATTCGTGTACTTCTTAAAATATATATTTCAAACAGTCACATGTGGGTGAATTGAGATTTACACGGGTAATTGATATTTTTTCAGTTTTTGAGTTATTATGCAGTGTTACGCTTGCTCCTTTATTTCCCAACTTTTCGGACAGTGTTACAGCGTCAATCATTGGGGCAAATTTGTAGATTTTGGCGAAATATGTACAAGTGATACCGTATTGCGAACGTTCATCCTCCTAAAGTCGGTATTCAGTACATTTCAGTACAATGTCGTCATTAGGATTCACAATTTATTTTAGAGATTTAACAGGGCAAATTCAACCGCAGATCTGTCCAATACACCAGGGCCGCGCGTCACATTTTTTTGTGCACGGCTTCTTTACTTACGTCGTTAAGATTAGGAGAAATAAACGAGGGCCATGAGAACATTTTAAAATCTATTTGGCGAAATGTGTCAAAGGTAGTGGATATTAAAATGCCTGTACGTGATTATCAATGGCTGTGTTGATTAGGAGAAGTTCTCGCTTTTAAATCTTAAACAATATTACATGAGACATTCCACGAGTAAAGTTGTTAGAGACGTAATGGTAAATCATTTTAAAGGGTCTTTTGCTTGTGTAGTTGTGTTCTGGATGGATCAAAGTTAATTTAATAAAAAAACCTTTAGAAAAATTTTAAAATGTTTTATACTGTTAAAATTTGTCTGCATGATAATTTTGTAGTAAAATATTAGTCATTCGCATAGATGCATAATTATTATTATTTTTAAGAACACGTGTTCCGACTTCCTCATAACGTATTCGTGCTATATGTTATTCATTGATTTTTATTAAATTAACAATATTTCATATATTCATTAGGGTATTAAAATACATAAAAATAACTTTGTCGGATTGAATCGCGAGTGAGAGATTAAGCGGAATTGAGAAAATTAGTTTGAAACCCAGTATGTGGGGTATCCGCTCGGTCTCTAAAATACTGGATAGCTAACGCCATCTATCGGTAAGCTCATACACTAATACCAAGGATATCATACAAATCAAAGCCATTGAAATGGAAGTGGAAGAAACCTTTTAGTTCTTCATACAGTTATAATAAATCAATTGCATAACAAAATAAATCAAATCAAAAATTTATTCAAAATGTTTCAATTATTTAAAATAATGTATTTGTTCGTCTCGGCCTTATACTGTTATACAGAGACCTCACAACAGTTAAATGTTACACCTTATTATCTGAATAAATAAGCAAGCAAAGGCGTCCCCGTGCATGTTTATTTTTATCCGCGAATTTATTAAGTACCCGCGTCCGCGAAATTTTCCGCACAATTCGTCGGTATAAAAGTGTGTCCTCCATAAATTAACTCCCTTTCCTACCCCCCGGTTCTCCCAGCCATCCCCAATAAACCTTCTCACAACCCCTCTCGGTCCGCTCATAAAACTTAATCGTTCGAGATTCGCCCCGTGACGAGGCGCCCTTGGGTTCTACTGCCTGTTTAAAAATGGATAAATGTTTGGTTCAGTTATTCTGAACAGTTTAGATACTAAAACCAATCTAAAAATATTACTGTTTTTCGTTAAATTGTAAAAGAAGCTAGAAAATTAAATGTTTTTTTAATCACTGGGGGTGAAAATCACTGAAAAGACCAATGGAACTGTGAACTGTACCGAATTGAAAGAAAAATATTGTCACCTATTATTTACATAGGACCTTTCCAATTTAGTAGTTTCACGGACCCCTGAAAAATCACGGGATACTCTAATTCCAATATTGAAAAGAGAAAATATTAAAATAATTATCCGTTACCTACGTTATCGCTTGTCTGAATTTTAAACACTATCAGTTTCAATTTTGAAAGTTTTATTTTAATTGAAAGCAAATCTTAGTTCTATAATGAATTGAATTGGAGTTGCAGACAGACACACAGCCGAAATTAGTACTAATCTAATTGTCGAGCAATATTATAACGTTATTTTTCGTATTGAACAATTGAATCTTATAATATACTAGCTGACCCGACAAACGTTGTTCTGCCATATAAATTATTTATAGTGAATATTTCGGTTGTTAAATAAAAAAAATAACGAATGTATTGTAAGTGTGTGGGGATGGGATCTATGGCAGAAAGATGAATGGAGCACTGAAGACGATGACCGCCGATAAAAACAAAAAAACGCCAACCATTCATTTTCTTAATTCAATGTGTTTCATTAAATTAACGGACATATTTCATTGTTCGATCTTTTAAAAGTTAAATGAAAAGTGAAAAAAATCAAAATAGTTTTTATCCTAAAGTAGGAAAATTAAAATAAAGAAAATCAATATTAATTTCGAAGAGCAATTGAATGTACAATAATTTTTGTAAGTCCGTCTTTAGCTAACACAAATAAGCTTGATGGTTTGCCCACGCGAGACCATGCCAATTATAATTGTCCATGTAAAAAACATGGTGTGCCGAAATTTAAGCAAAAAAAAATAAATCGTTCAGCTCGTTACTCTTGAGATTGAGATTTACCCAATTGCGACATGCTCACACGCACTTTTTTGGTATCTTGTTGGATTTGTATATCTGTTCTTTCTGCTCTACTATTTCGCAGGTTTGTTGCTTTATTCGTTCGACGGCCCAAATGGACCCCTTGCATCTTGCTGGCATTGTTCACTGTAATACACGCACACAAATAGATAAATTAAAATAAATCGTACATAATTATGCGCGCACTGCGTTGTAATACATAACAAATGCCAAATGAAATGACAAAATGTCGCGACGCTTCTCGTGAATGACTTGCGCATATGTGGATGAATGTTCGATGGGGCGAACGCAGCGCCATCTGTTATTCAACAACGTAAATAATTTCGTCCTCTTTGAAATATGAACGATGGTTAAATTTTTTCATACATAAATACTAAAATCACGATTAAAAATGGTAAGGTAAGATGGTGAAAATTTAAGGTTATAGAAATTTTTTGATACCAAATATTAAAAAAATACAAAAAAAATAGATAAAAAAATTGCTGGATAAGGTTCGTAACGGTATGAAATATACTTTAAAACCAATTCTCATACCAAACATACATAAAAAATTCATAAAAATCGGTCGAGTCGTTTCGAAGGAGTGCGACCACAGACACCGTGGCACGAGATTTATATATATATATATATATATATATATATATAAATTTATAAAATATTATATAAAAGGGATTTGTTTATATATAAATATAAACTATATATATATATACACACATATATATATATATATATGCATTCGGATTTGATTTGATGATTTGATGATTTGATGATTTGATGATTTGATGATTTATATATATATATATGTGTCAGTGCATTCGGATGTGTAAAAAAATAACTTTATAATATTTACGTCGGGCGAGATGTTTAAAGATGCATTATAGTATCATTTTTTTCAATCAAAGTTAATAATTGACAAAGTATAAGCTTTGACCAATTTTCACGCCCGTTTGATCATGATGTATCATTGAAATTTAAATTATTAAATTATTTTTAACTTTAAATTTTTAAAATGATTGTGTTGGCCCAGGAATACCATGCATCTGTGCAAATTTCATGAGGCAAGAACTTCTCGTTACATAGTATTTACTGCTTCAGAAATGATTTTTGGTGTCAAAGTTTTTCACACGGATTTATGAATATAATGTATATTGAACAGGCTCAAAAAATGGAGTTTTGTGGTGGATTCCAGAAATTTTACCGGAGATAAACATGATTGAAAGGTGTGAAAATAATTTGAGTATTTCTATAGATCAATCTGGGAAACTTTTATAAAGTTTCAAAAAATATTTTTTGAGGTTATCCAGCGCTACGCGATTAAAAGTATAAATAATCTTCACAATAATTTTGATGGTTGAATTTTGTCTACCTTAATAATATATAATATATAAAACCACATTCGGGCAAAGAAATTATATGTATTTTGCGAAGAAACTCCACAATGTCCTTCCCCCTGATAGCGAATAGAAAATTTGAATGATTACAAATCGAGAATAAAAATCTGGCTGAAAGAGATTAATGACAAAACTCTGAACAAAACATTTAAAACGACATAGAAAAACTAATTAAACAGAAATTAATTACTTTAGTCCGCCTCAGCACAGGTCACCCTAGTGAGGACGACTAAGAAATACAACTTACTATACATATATTATATATTTAACATCATATTTTGTATGTACAGTGTTTAAATAGTTGCTCTAATGAAAAAAAATATATACATATGAATAAAATAACAATCAGTTTGTTATTTTGGTTATTGAAAACATACATTTGTAAAAATAATTGTTTCTTTGTTTGTCTCGTACGCTTTCCTATAGGGAATGGGACGTTTCTACGCCGCCGGTTCTTCGCCGCCAGTTCATCGCAGCCGTTTCTACGCCAGCCGATTCTACGCCGCATTCAAATTAAATTAACAATTACAATTAAACTTTATTGTTTAAACACATACCTACATACAGTCATAGAAAATAAAGTAGACAATACAAAAATTATCGAATCATTTAAAAAGTAGCATTAACATTTATTTTAATTTAAAAGAATAAAAGAATTTCCGAATGGAAATTTTGTACATGCAAGTTACAATCGCCGGGATTATCTTAATGACCCATTGACAAAGCAGGTAAGCATGACAAAGCAGGTAATCAGAAGTTTTAATCCGAGTTATCTTAATGATGTTATGGTTAGGTTAGGTTAGGTTAGGTTAGGTTTTAACAATAAAGTTTAATTGTAATTGTTAATTTAATTTGAATGCGGCGTAGAAACGGCCAGTGCAGAACCGTCCCGGCGTAGAAACGGCGGCGATGAACTGACGGCGAAGAACCGGCGGCGTAGAAACGTCCTAGACCCTTCCTATACCATTCACCCGACGGCGACGAATTTTTTAAAGTTTGTTCACATTAGTGTCAGGAGTGTTGAGAGAGTGGTTTTAATGGTACAAGAAATTGGGGACGCCAAAGGAGCATAACGCATTATCTCTGCACTGAATTGAGATACGTAGTCGAAGCAAAGTTGACATAATGTGGGTTTTTAAGAGTAAAAAATAATGTGGATTTCATGATACTACATGAAGTGAAAGTTATAAAAAGTATTGAACACCCGAGGAAAACACGGTTCACATAATTATTTTTGTTAAAATGAAAGGGAGAATGCATGACTTGGAAGTGAATAACACAATTAAATTAAACAAATATAATATATAATCAAATAACGATAATATTATTTTCATCTTAAAAATGAACCCAGCTTACCCCAAACGATTCATTAGTCCCCGAGCAATGCTGGGTCCCACGTCAGCTAGTAAATATGGCTGTGAAGTTAAATTAACTTTTCAGTGGGTAACTACCATATTATCGCCTTTGGAAGGTCTAGCCCGTATTAAGAAAAGTTTATAAAATTGTTTAGTAAAAACACATTTTATACGAATTTAAATAAAAGTTTTAAACGGAAACCTAAGCATAAACATGATGAAGCATTTTTCAAAGCTTATTCCAAGTTGTGAAGTTTCTCCGTTTGGAGTACGCCTCAAATAAATTGAAAAAAAACCTTCATCATGTTTAAATGTGTCGTCGTAAAATCTGTTATGTTGAAAGGAAGAAGTTTTATTTTTGCCCATATCCAAGAATTGGCTTCGTTCCCTTGAGAAATATTAGAGAAAATAAATTAGAATTACTGGTAAGTACACGGAGTAAAATGATCATGTTAAAAAAGTGATAGCTTGCCAATTTCCTCGAAGAATATAATATTATATCGGGAACGCTCGTTCTTTTCCTAATAGATTCGACGGATTGCGTCAATATCAGTATTTGTCTGAACACGTGTTTGGTCACTCTTATAAAACATTCGCTTTTAATAGATAATTTGTTAGGAACTCTGTCAATTCAGTCGTCAAGTCCCGTTTTAAACAGGAAAATGAATAATTTGACCAGATTTTTATTAAATTAACAGTATTTATATAAGTAAGTTTTCTCAAGTATTTCGTCAATTTCACCTAAAAACGATCAAAAATTATAATATTATATAACAATAATAATAAAAACATAAATAATAAAAATCAATGATGGACTGAAATAATAAATACCATTTGTTATTTCGGCTACTGGCATTATACCTAGCTCTTTCATTCAAAATTAAGGCGTGTCTTTTAAATCTAATAAGATATGTCAAAGAATTTATATATAAAAGTTATATGATATATAACTTTTTAAGATTTTTGAATGCACAAAAATCAGACATTTTAAATACATGTAGGATTACGAAAGATTTTTTAAGTATTTATATTAAGGGATCAGGAGGAATTATAATTCCAGTTGGAGCTCTAACGAGCCGAACCCTCTGATATGAAAATATCTGGAGTCGGTGAATTATTTACCCATTTGATTCTGGTGAGTTGACGTGTTGTTCTTGTATTGTTTTGTATTTATTATGCTTATATAATGCACTAACACAATGTGGATTGACTAGATGATCATCTGTGGAAAAGTGGGTGGAAGGGTTTAGTTTTTCCAGTGGGAGACATTTAACCTGGACATAAAATATCATTTCTTGGTAGAATCAGAAACAAAGTAAATAAAGAAACATGCCAGATAATATACAATACAATTATATCATCACACTTTAATTACTGTTTAAGTATTCTTTTTCTGTGCAATAAAGAGAAAATGAAAAAAATGCAAATACTGCAAAATAAAGCAATGCGAATAATACTTAATCGCAACATATACACACGGATAA
Organism: Hesperophylax magnus; assembly: GCA_026573805.1. Taxonomy (NCBI): domain Eukaryota; kingdom Metazoa; phylum Arthropoda; class Insecta; order Trichoptera; family Limnephilidae; genus Hesperophylax; species Hesperophylax magnus. Next base: position 1,464,927 of record JAIUSX010000977.1, on the reverse strand, counting down.
GAGACATGTTAAAGGAGCTGAATATTTTGACGGTGAAGCAAACTGTGTATTTGAATGTACTTATTTTTATACATAAAATTAACTTAGGGACTGACTTACTAAGGAACTGAAAAGAAAAATAAATTACAATAACGAGATACACGGACACGGGACGAGAAATTCTAAGCAAATTAGATTGCCAACAAGAAAAAAAACAAGCACCAAAAAATCTCTGATGTACCAGGCCGTTCAACTCTATAACAAAATCCCGAAGGAAATTGCTGTGATAGAAAATATTAATAAGTTCAAAAATGAATTAGGAAAATATGTCTATCTCAATTATTAATGTTTCTTTTTTTGTGACTTTATTGAAATATTTAAAGAAAGATTATGTTTGCCAAACAATGTACATGTTTATATGTTTATAAAACTATTAGCACACACGAAGATGTGAGCTAACTTAAGATTAATAAATAAATAAAAATAAAGTCGGAAAAATTGAAATGAAGATAAATGCTTTATATGTGATTCTGGTAAAATTCAAGAAATTCATGAAATCCGCTTAATCTTAAAATACACAAGTTATTAAGTCTTGTATATTATAAATAATAAATAACACCTCGTTACAGCTTCAGTAGTACAAGAAACAACTTCTATACGTCGGTGTCGATGGAAATACATGCACAAAAAACGGTAATAAGTTTTCTAGTTGTTTAATTAATTTGTGCATATTATTGTTTAAACGGAATCTTCCGGAGAACGTCACATCATACTAGCATGATCAAACGGGCGTGAAAATTGGTCAAAGATTATACTTTGTCAATGATTAACTTTGATTGAAAAATTGAAGAATTGATACTTTAATGCATCTTAAAACATCTCACCCGACGTAAATATTATAAAAAATATTTTTTTACACATCCGAATGCACTGAAATTTTGGATACATATGTACTAAAAATAATTAATACAAAAACTCAGGTATCGGATTATTTATTTCTAACCAGTATAATGTTCTCAATATTAAAGAAATAATTAATGTTAGTAATGTTAACATATTAAATATAGAATTTAAAGACGTAAATAAATATTACAACATTATTGCTATTTATCGTACGCATACATCGATAGTACCTCAATTTATAGATGAATTAAAAAATATTTTGTTAAATTTTAGAAATAAAAATACTATTATTGTTGGAGATATGAATTTAAATATCGCAAACGACTATTCTAGTAAAGATAAAGACACATATCTAAATATGTTAGCAGAACTCAATTATTTATCGTGCATAAATTCTTATACTAGAAATGTTAAAGGTCAACGCCCCTCATGCTTAGATCACATTTTTACAAATATTCCTGATATCCAAAATATAAAATCAGCTGTCATTCATACAAGTATCACTGATCATTATTCATGTATTTTTAACTATAAATTAAGCAATCCAACTTTGCCATTATTTAAACAAAATAATTACTCAAAAAAAGTACTTAATATGGATACATTAAAACACCAATTAGAATCAGAAAATTGGAATAAATTATTACAATGTAATGATGTCAATATATGTTGTAAAATGTTTGAAGAAAAAATATCTAAATGCATAAATGACTCGACAAATAATAATATAATAACCAAATCCAAAGTGTCGAACTTGAAACCTATAAAACCATGGATTACTCATGGTTTAGTAGTATCTGTACGACATAAGCAAGCTCTTTACAAATTAACTACTCAACAACCAAATAATAAAAATTTACTAAATCATTTTAAAGCATATAAAAACAAACTTTCATATATTATAAAAAACACAAAACAAAAGTATTATAAACAAAAGTTGAATCAGGCTGAAAATGATAGTAAAAGAGTGTGGACAGTTATAAATGAAATAATTGACAAGAAAAAAAACAAGAATAACGACATCGCTACTATATTTCATGACAATATGAAAACATGTTGTAAAGAAAATCCCTCAAAAGCTGCAAACATATTTAACACCTTCTTTGCGAACGTAGGGGAAAATCTTGCCAATCTCATTCATACTGACCCAAATATAACATTTCCAGACTGTAGTATTGATACTGACAATAATATAGCAACATTCCAAGTCACCACAGAGAACGAAATAATATCAATTATAAACGGTATGCAAGGAGGTTCTGCCCCGGGCTTTGATGGAATAACAGTTAATATTTTAAAAAATATAAAAAATCTAATTTCTAAACCGTTAAAACACATAATAAATGTAAGTTTCCAAAGCGGAGTGTTTCCATCAATCTACAAACAAACTACCATTACTCCAATATTTAAATCTGGTGACCCAGAAGAAGTTAGCAATTACCGACCCATATCAGTAATCTCGAACATAGCGAAAATTTTTGAAAAGATAGTTAAAAAAAGGATAAACCAATTTGTAAAATGTAATAAATTAATTAATGAAAATCAGTTCGGTTTTATGGAAGGTAGAAGCACTCAGGATGCAATTGCAAAATTAACTAGTCTTGTTCATAATTCATTAGATAAATCATTAAAATGCATTGGCATTTTCATAGATCTTAAAAAAGCTTTTGATAGCATATCACACGACAAACTTATAAGTAAATTAAGAAACATTGGATTAAGTGGTACAGCTATAGAATGGATAAAAAGCTACCTTTTCAAACGCCCTCAAGTCGTAAAAATCAACGATGTACTTAGTCAACAAAAAACAAGTCACTTCGGCATACCTCAAGGTACAGTCCTGGGACCGTTACTGTTTATCATTTATGTAAATGACATATTCAATCAAAGATTAAATGGAAAAATAATATTTTATGCTGATGACACTGTCATAATAATTGAAGGTACTGATTGGAATAATGTTAATAACTTAGCAAATACTGATATTAATATACTGAAAAATTGGTTCGATAAAAACCTCCTCTCATTAAATACTGAAAAAACAAAATGTATCCCATTCTCTATCAACAAATTTAAATCAATACCAGAATTAAAAATTATAATACATCAACTTAAATGTAACAGAACTAATTGCAATCAAGAATGTTCTATACTTAGTCTAACTTCTGAAATTAAATATCTTGGTATATATATAGATCAACATTTTAAATGGAAAAAACAAATTTGTGAACTTGTCAAAAGAATTAGAAAATGTATTTATATATTTATAAGACTTAGAAATATTCTTAGACTAGAAAACCTAAAAAGAGTGTACTATGCAATTGTACAATCTATATTACAATATGGTATTATTGGCTGGGGAGGAACTTATAACAATATATTAAATCCACTTAAAATAGTTCAAAGATTGATAATTAAAGTAATATTGAAAAAACCATCCAAATTTTCTACTGAGATTCTCTTTTCAATATTCAATGTATCCACAATAGACAATATATATAAAAAATATTCAATTCTACAAATTTATAAAGAAATACAGTTAAACAACTTACAATTCAATTCATCAGCAAGATATCAAAAAACTATCAAAATCCCAAAACTTAATACAAAGCACACACAAAATACCTATCTCTATCTAGGTATAACATATTTTAACATCCTTCCATTATATCTAAAAAATATTGAAGATATTCAGGAATTTAAAATAAAATTAAAAAATTACCTAAAACTACTATAAAAGTCCATATCTTACTCTTATTATTATTTCCTTCAAATCTTGAAACTGTATTATTGATAAATCTTGCCTATTTCTTACTTATCCCTTTGGTTTTGCAAATATGTATATTATTTACTTACTTACATGATTCCATATAATTGAGCTAGGATTCACTCACCAAACACAAGAGCCTCGTCTCTTTATGGTGAGGAAAAGCTATTATTATTTACCATTATAAAACTGTATAATATGTATAATTGTATATTTATTGTAAAAAACATACAAATATTAAATAATAAAAAAAAAAAAAAAAAAAAAAAAAAAATTGTCAAAACATAAATCACTAATAAAATATATAAAAACATGAAATTGTGAAAAAATCATCATTCTCACCAGCACATATGTAAGACTTGGGTTCGAACTTTTAAAGCCGTTTTCTCAGGATCTACAAATCCGAACTTACTGAAATATTGAAAGAATACTACAAATAATGGTCAGAACATGAATCAATAATAAAATCTCCAAAAACATGCAATTGTGGAAAAATCATCATTTTTACGGGACCGAATATATTACTTGGGTTCGAACTTTTGAAGCCGTTTTTGCAGGATCTACCCATTCGAAGTTACTGAATTTTTTATGCTTACTTAAAATTATGGTCAGAACATGAATCAATAATAAAATTTCCAAAAACATGCAATTGTGGAAAAATCATCATTTTTACGGGCTCGAATAAAGGACTTGGGTTCGAACTTTTGAAGCCGTTTTCTCAGGATTTACACATCCGAACTTACTGAAATTATGTAAGCATACTAAAAAAATGGTCAGAACATGAATCAATAATAAAATCTCCAAAACATGCGATTGTGGAAAAATCTACAATTTACGGGCACGAATAAAGGACTTGTGTTCGAACTTTTGAAGCCATTTTCTCAGGATCTACAAATCCTAACTTACTGAAATTTTGTAAGAACACTAAAAATAATGGTCAAGACATGAATAAATAGTAAAATCTCCAAAAACATGCAATTGTGGAAAAATCATTATTTTTACGGGCTCGAATAAAAGACTTGGGTTCGAATTTTTGAAGCCGTTTTTGCAGGATCTACCCATTCGAACTAACTGAAATTTTGTATGCTTACTTAATATTATGGTCAGAACACGATTCAACAATAAACTCTTCAAAACATGCAATTGTGGAATAATCATCATTTTTACCGGCTCGAACAAAGGACTCGGGTTTGATATTTTGAAGCCGTTTTCTTAGGATCTACACACCCGAACTAACTGAAATTTTGTAAGCATACTAAAAATTAAAGTCTGAACATGAATCAATAATAAAATTTCCAAAAACAGGCAATTGTGGAAAAATCATCATTTTTACGGGCTCGAATAAAGGACTTGGGTTCGAAGTTTTGAAGCCGTGTTTGCAGGATTTACCGTTACGAACTAACTGAAATTTTTTATAGTTACTAAAAATTATGGTCAGAACATATAACAAAATGTAAGAAAAGATGTATTTGTGGAAAAATCACCATTTTTACGGACTCGAATAAAGGACTTGGATCTACCCATTCGAATTTACTGAAATTTTGTATACTTACTTAAAATTATGGTCAGAACATGAATCAATAATAACATCTCCAAAACATGCAATTGCGGAAAAATCATCATTTTTACGGGCTCGAATAAAGGACATGGGTTCGAACTTTTGAAGCCGTTTTTGCAGGATCTACCAATTCGAACTAACTGAAATTACTTAAACTTACTAAAAATTATGGTCAGAACATAAATCAATAACAAAATGTACAAAAAGATGCAATTGTGGAAAAATCATCAGTTTTACGGGCCCGAATATAATACTTGGGTTCGAACTTTTGAAGCCGTTTCCTCAGAATCTACACATCAGAACTAACTGAAATTTTGTGAGCATAATGGAAATAATGGTCAGAACATGAATCAATAAAAAAAATCTCAGAAAACATACAATTGTGGAAAAATCATCATTTTTACGGTCAAGAATAAAGGACTTGAGTTCGAAATTTTGAAGCCGTTTTCTAAGGATCTACATATCCAAACTTACTGAAATTTTGTAAGCATACTAAAAATAATGCCGAGAACATGAATCAATAATAGAATATCCCAAAAAGATGCAATTGTGGAAAAATCATCATTTATACGGGCTAGAATAAAGTACATGGGTTTGAAATTTTGAAGCCGTTTTTGCAGAATATACCCATTCGAAGTTACTGAAATTTTGTATACTTACTTAATATTTATGGTCAGAACACGAATCAACAATAAACTCTTCAAAACATGCAATTTTGGAAAAACCATCATTTTTACGGGGTAGAACAAAGGACTTAGGTTAGATATTTTGAAGCCGTTTTCTTAGGATCTACACATCCAAAATAACTGAAATTTTGTAAGCATACTCAAAATAATGGCGAAAACATGAATCAAAAAAAATATCCCAAAACATGCAATTGTGGAAAAATCTACAATTTACGGGCTCGAATAAAGAACAAGGGTTCAAACTTTTGAAGCCGTTTTCCCAGGATCTACCGATCCGAATTTTATGAAAATTTGTAAGTATATTACAAATAAAGGTCAAAACATAAATCAATATCGAAATCTCCAAAAAGATGCAATTGTGGAAAAATCATCATTTATACGGGCTAGAATAAAGGATTTTGGTTCTCACTTTTGAAGCCGTTTTCTCAGAATCTACAGATCCGAACTAACTGAAATTTTGTAAGCATACTAAAATTTATAGTCTGAACATGAATCAATAAAAAAATCACCAAAGACATACAATTAAGGAAGAATAATCATTTTAACGGTCTCGAATAAAGGACTTGGGTTCGAACTTTTGATGACGTTTTTGCAGGATCGACCCATTCGAAGTTACTGAAATTTTGTATACTTACTTAATATTATGGTCAATTCACGAATCATTAATAAACTCTTCAAAACATGCAACTGTCGAAGAATCATCATTTTTACGGGCTCGATCAAAGAACTTGGGTTCGATATTTTGAAGCCGTTTTCTTAGGATCTACAGATCCGAATTTTATGAAATTTTGTGAGTATAATACAAATAAAGGTCAAAACATGAATCAATATCAAAATATCCAAAAAGATGCAATTGTGGAATAATCTACAATTTACGGGATCGAATAAAGGACTTGGGTTCGAACTTTTGAAGCCGTTTTCTCAGAATCTACCCATCAGAATTAACTGAAATTTTGTGAGCATACTAAAAATAATGGTCAGAACATGAATCAACAAAAAAATCTCCAAAAACATACATTTGTTGAAAAATCATCATTATAACATTCTCGAATAAAGGACTTGGGTTCGAACTTTTGAAGCCGTTTTTGCAGGATCTACCCATACGAACTAACTGAAATTTTGTATACTTGCTTAAAATTATCGTCAGAACATAAATCAATAACAAAATCTCCAAAACATGCATTTGTGGAAAAATTATCATTTTTACGGACTCGAATAAAGGACTTGGGTTCGAACTTTTGAAGCCGTTTTTGCAGGATCTACCCATACGAACTAACTGAAATTTTTTATACTTGCTTAAAATTATCGTCAGAACATAAATCAATAACAAAATCTCCAAAACATGCATTTGTGGAAAAATTATCATTTTTACGGACTCGAATAAAGGACTTGGGTTCGAACTTTTGAAGCCGTTTTTGCAGGATCTACCCATACGAACTAACTGAAATTTTGTATACTTACTAAATATTATGGTCAAAACATAAATCAATAACAAAATCTACAAAAAGGAAGCAATTGTGGAAAAATCATCATTTTTACGGGCTAGAATAAAGGACTTGGGTTCGAACTTTTCACGCCGTTTTTGCAGGATCTACCCATTCGAAGTTACTGAAATTTTGAATACTATATTTAAATTATGGTCAGAACATGAATCAATAATAAAATCTTCAAAAACATGCAATTGTGGAAAAATCATCATTTTTACGGGCCCGAATATAAAACTTGGGTTCGAACTTTTGAAGCCGTTTTTGCAGGATCTACCCATTCGAACTAACTGAAATTTTTTATACTTGCTTAAAATTATCGTCAGAACATTAATCAATAACAAAATCTCCAAAACATGCAATTGTGGAAAAATTATCATTTTTACGGACTCGAATAAAGGACTTGGGTTCGAACTTTTGAAGCCGTTTTTGAAGGATCTACCAATACGAACTAACTGAAATTTTGTATACTTACTAAATATTATGGTCAAAACATAAATCAATAACAAAATCTACAAAAAGAAGCAATTGTGGAAAAATCATCATTTTTACGGGCTAGAATAAAGGACTTGGGTTCGAACTTTTCACGCCGTTTTTGCAGGATCTACCAATTCGAAGTTACTGAAATTTTGAATACTATATTTAAATTATGGTCAGTACATTAATCAATAATAAAATCTCCAAAACATGCAATTGTGGAAAAATCATCATTTTTACGGGCCCGAATATAAAACTTGGGTTCGAACTTTTGAAGCCGTTTTTGCAGGATCTACTCATTCGAACTAACTGAAATTTTTTATACTTGCTTAAAATTATCGTCAGAACATAAATCAATAACAAAATCTCCAAAACATGATATTGTGGAAAAATTATCATTTTTACGGACTCGAATAAAGGACTTGGGTTCGAACTTTTGAAACCGTTTTTGCAGGATCTACCCATACGAAGTAACTGAAATTTTGTATACTTACTAAATATTATGGTCAAAACATAAATCAATAACAAAATCTACAAAAAGAAGCAATTGTGGAAAAATCATCATTTTTACGGGCTAGAATAAAGGACTTGTGTTCGAACTTTTCACGCCGTTTTTGCAGGAACTACCAATTCGAAGTTACTGAAATTTTGAATACTATATTTAAATTATGGTCAGTACATTAATCAATAATAAAATCTCCAAAACATGCAATTGTGGAAAAATTATCATTTTTACGGACTCGAATAAAGGACTTGGGTTCGAACTTTTGAAGCCGTTTTTGCAGGATCTACCAATACGAACTAACTGAAATTTTGTATACTTACTAAATATTATGGTCAAAACATAAATCAATAACAAAATCTACAGAGAGAAGCAATTGTGGAAAAATCATCATTTTTACGGGCTAGAATAAAGGACTTAGGTTCGAACTTTTCACGCCGTTTTTGCAGGATCTACCAATTCGAAGTTACTGAAATTTTGAATACTATATTTAAATTATGGTCAGTACATTAATCAATAATAAAATCTCCAAAACATGCAATTGTGGAAAAATCATCATTTTTACGGACTCGAATAAAGGACTTGGGTTCGAACTTTTGAAGCCGTTTTTGCAGGATCTACCCATACGAACTAACTGAAATTTTGTATACTTACTAAATATTATGGTCAAAACATAAATCAATAACAAAATCTACAAAAAGGAAGCAATTGTGGAAAAATCATCATTTTTACGGGCTAGAATAAAGGACTTGGGTTCGAACTTTTCACGCCGTATTTGCAGGATCTACCCATTCGAAGTTACTGAAATTTTGAATACTATATTTAAATTATGGTCAGAACATGAATCAATAATAAAATCTTCAAAAACATGCAATTGTGGAAAAATCATCATTTTTACGGGCCCGAATATAAAACTTGGGTTCGAACTTTTGAAGCCGTTTTTGCAGGATCTACCCATTCGAACTAACTGAAATTTAAATTATCGAAGGAAGCAAACACTTTGTGGCTTGACATTATTACACAAATGAAAGAATATCTTTGTTTTAAACCACTTTATTACATTTATATACGTCGACCGGTTTCGGTTGAACTCAACCTTCATCAGGACAGTACAAATATAAACTAAAATATAATACAGAGGAAGATTATTAAGTAAACAATAAAGAAAGAGAAAGTATATAAATGTGAGGGAGAGAGCATCAGGGCAGCGGAGTAGGTAGTGGGGTCGGGGAGGGGTGGGGATTACCCAGGGAGAAAGGAAACATCTTTAAAATAGGGCTTTTAGTTAGTTCTATCTGTTTGTTTAAAATTGGGTAATTATTTTTATTTTTATTTGCTTTTGAGATTTCCAATGATTCTAAATTATTGAGACGTATTCCTATTTTATTTTTATGTAGTATTTGAACTCCTGTCGTTCTATTGAATGTATGATTAGTATTAATTAGGTGTTCGGCAAATTCTGAAAAACCGGTATTTTTTAAACACCTGACATGTTCTTTTACTCGAATATTTACATTACGCGCGGTTTTACCAATATATATTGCCGGGCAATCGTTGCAATTAAGTTTGTAGATCCCAGAGTGGCTAAACGTATCTTCTTTATCTTTACAATTATTTAAAAATTTGGCTAAGTTATTATTAGTATAGAAGGCCGGCCTAATTTCTGATGGAAGTTTAGATGTGCAAAGGGAAGAGAAGAAACTTATGAACAAAATTCTACGCCATTGGGTAGTTAAATTATTATTATTAATAGTTGGTAGAGCTTTATATACAAATTTATTTGTTGCGATTCGGCGAAGTTTTTTTGAAAGGATTTTATCAATAAGATCAGAGTGATAACCGTTGTTATTAGCTATTTGTTTTATTGTAAGGAGTTCGTTAGAAAAATTATTATTAGATAATGGGATGGTGACTAGCCGGTGGATCATGCTGTGAAAGGAGGAATGTTTATGTGAGATAGGGTGATTGGAGGTATTATGGATTACGGTGTCAGTAAATGTAGGTTTTCTAAAAATGTTGAAGTTAATTCTATTTTTAACGATAGACAAAGAAAGATCTAGAAAGTTTAAGCTGGAATTTATGCCCATCTCTAATGTGAACTGGATTTGTGAGTGGAAGGAATTAAGGAGTGTCAGGAAAGTGTTTAACTGGCGCTCTGTGCCCGTCCAAATACAAAAAATGTCATCCACATAACGTTTCCACAAGAGAATATTTTTTAACAATGGGGATTTACATGCAAATATTTTATTTTCTATATTATCCATAAAGATATCAGCTAGTACAGGGCTAGTAGGAGCGCCCATTGGTAGACCAGATCGTTGCTGGAAAACAGTATCATTAAATTTAAAATAATTTTGGTTTAAACACAGGTTAAAAAGGCGAGTAAGATCGTTAGAGAAGTCATTAGGTAAGTTGGAACTATTTAGTAAGTTAGCTATTAAAGATTTACATTCTATTATAGGTATATTAGGGAACAAATTGACCACATCAAAAGAAATAAGTTTAGAATTAGCTGGGAGTACTAGATCCTTCAAATCGTTCACTAATTCCATAGAGTTCTTAATTGTGTATTTGGGGAAAAACACATTGGCATTATTGAATACATTGGTTACAAATGAGGCTAATTTAAAAGTAGGGGAATTACAGCAAGAAACAACGGGTCTAATGGGGCTATTGTGTTTATGAATTTTTAGGAATCCATATAGTCTGGGTATTTTAGGATTTTTAGTCTGAAATTTAACTTGATCATATGATGAATCCACGAATATTGGGTTTTTACAGTCTTTCAAAGCATTTTTTACATTTTGTTGGAATTTAATAGTGGGGTCTGAAGGCAATATTTCAAAAGCATCATTATTTAAAAAGTCTTCAATTTTGCAGTCTCTTATCAAAAAATCTCCAAAAACATACAATTGTTGAAAAATCATCATTATAACAATCTCGAATAAAGGACTTGGGTTCGAACTTTTGAAGTCGTTTTTGCAGGATCTACCCATACGAACTAACTGAAATATTGTATACTTAGTAAATATTATGGTCAGAACATAAATCAATATCAAAATGTACAAAAAGTTGTAATTGTGGAAAAATCATCATTTTTACGGGCTCGAATAAAGGACTTGGGTTCGAACTTTTGAAGCCGTTTTTGCAGGATCGACCCATTCGAAGTTACTGAAATTTGTGAAAAAAATGTCAAAACATAAATCAATAACAAAATCTACAAAAAGAAGCAATTGTGGAAAAATCATCATTTTTACGGGCTAGAATAAAGGACTTGGGTTCGATTTTTTCACGCCGTTTTTGCAGGATCTACCCATTCGAAGTTACTGAAATTTAGAATACTATATGTAAATTATGGTCAGAACATGAATCAATAATAAAATCTCCAAAACATGCAATTGTGGAAAAATCATAATTTTTACGGACTCGAATAAAGGACTTGGGTTCGAACTTTTGGAGACGTTTTCTCAGAATCTACACATCAGAACTAACTGAAATTTTGTGAGCATACTAAAAATAATGGTCAGAAAATGAATCAATAAAAAATCTCCAAAAACATACAATTGTGGAAAAATCATCATTTTAACGGTCTCGAATAAAGGTATTGGGTTCGAACTTTTGAAGCCGTTTTTGCAGGATCGAACCATTCGAAGTTACTGAAATTTTGAATACTATATTAAAATTATGGTCAGAACATGAATCAATAATAAAATCTCCAAAACATGCAATTGAGGAAAAATCATCATTTTTACGGACTCGAATAAAGAACTTGGGTTCGAACTTTTGAAGCCGTTTTCTCAGAATCTACACATCAGAACTAACTGAAATTTTGTGAGCATACTAAAAATAATGGTCAGAACAAGAATCAATAAAAAAATCTTCAAAAACATACAATTGTGGAAATATCATCATTTTATCGGTCTCGAATAAAGGACTTGGGTTCGAACTTTTGAAGCCGTTTTTGCGGGATCTACCCATACGAACTAACTGAAATTTTGTATACTTACTAAATATTATGGTCAGAACATAAATCAATAACAAAATCTACAAAAAGAAGTGATTGTGGAAAAATCATCATTTTTATGGGCTAGAATAAAGGATTATTATTTTTTTTTGGTAAATTAACGTTTAAGACAAGATTTTTTATGCATAGAACAAAGGGTAACAATTATTTTACAAGCATTAATTATTCGTCTTGTCTTAAACGTTAGTTTACCAAAAAAAAATAAATTAATATTTGACAAGTTCAAGTATTTCACCTAAAAATGTAGACAATTTGTCTCGACGCCATCTAGTGAGAGAGTTAGCACTTACAATGCTTTTCTCATATAAAATAAAGTTGGTTGTTTTCAGGTTAAAAAAATGTAACAAGCAGTAATTGTTGAATGAAACACTAGTATATATTGAATTATTTCGCGGATAAGAGATAAGCCGCCACACCTCAGTGGTCAGAGCTGTCGACCGGAAATCGAAGGAACACGGGATCGAGTCCCGTTGGCGTCATGTATCTTTTATCAGGAGATTTTTCAATGTGGATGAGTGTTTCAGGCGAATAATTATTGCTTGTAAAATAATAGAATAAAGGACTTGGGTTCAAACTTTTCACGCCGTTTTTGCAGGATCTACGTATTCGAAGTTACTGAAATTTTGAATACTATATTAAAATTATTGTCAGAACATGAATCAATAAAAAAATCTCCAAAACATGCAATTGTGGAAAAATCATAATTTTTACGGACTCGAATAAAGGACTTGGGTTCGAACTTTTGAAGACGTTTTCTCAGAATCTACACATCAGAACTAACTGAAATTTTGTGAGCATACTAAAAATAATGGTCAGAAAATGAATCAATAAAAAATCTCCAAAAATATACAATTGTGGAAAAATCATCATTTTAACCGTCTCGAATAAAGGACTTGGGTTCAAACTTTTGAAGCCGTTTTTGCAGGATCTACCCATACGAACTAACTGAAATTTTGTATACTTACTAAATATTATGGTCAAAACATAAATCAATAAAAAAATCTCCAAAAACATACAATTGTGGAAAAATCATCATTTTAACGGTCTCGACTAAAGGACTTGGGTTCGAACTTTTGAAGCCGTTTTTGCAGGATCGACCCATTCGAACTAACTGAAATTTTTTATATTTGCTTAAAATTATGGTCAGAACATAAATCAATAACAAAATCTACAAAAAGAAGCAATTGTGGAAAAATCATCATTTTAACCGTCTCGAATAAAGGACTTGGGTTCAAACTTTTGAAGCCGTTTTTGCAGGATCTACCCATACGAACTAACTGAAATTTTGTATACTTAGTAAATATTATGGTCAGAACATAAATCAATATCAAAATGTACAAAAAGTTGTAATTGTGGAAAAATCATCATTTTTACGGGCTCGAATAAAGGACTTGGGTTCGAACTTTTGAAGCCGTTTTTGCAGGATCGACCCATTCGAAGTTACTGAAATTTTGAATACTATATTTAAATTATGGTCAGTACATTAATCAATAATAAAATCTCCAAAACATGCAATTGTGGAAAAATCATCATTTTACAGACTCGAATAAAGGACTTGGGTTCGAACTTTTGGAGCCGTTTTCTCAGAATCTACCCATCAGAATTAACTGAAATTTTGTGAGAATACTAAAAATTATGGTCAGAACATGAATCAATAAAAAATTCTCCAAAAACATAAAATTGTGGAAAAATCATCATTTTAACTGTCTCGAATAAAGGACTTGGGTTCGAACTTTTGAAGCCGTTTTTGCAGGATCTACCCATACGAACTAACTGAAATTTTGTATACTTACTAAATATTATGGTCAAAACATAAATCAATAACAAAACCTACAAAAAGAAGCAATTGTGGAAAAATCATCATTTTAACGGTCTCGAATAAAGGTATTGGGTTCGAACTTTTGAAGCCGTTTTTGCAGGATCGAACAATTCGAAGTTACTGAAATTTTGAATACTATATTAAAATTATTGTCAGAACATGAATCAATAATAAAATCTCCAAAACATGCAATTGAGGAAAAATCATCATTTTTACGGACTCGAATAAAGGACTTGGGTTCAAACTTTTGAAGCCGTTTTCTCAGAATCTACACATCAGAACTATCTGAAATTTTGTGAGCATACTAAAAATAATGGTCAGAACATGAATCAAAAAAAAAATCTTCAAAAACATACAATTGTGGAAAAATCATCATTTTATCGGTCTCGAATAAAGGACTTGGGTTCGAACTTTTGAAGCCGTTTTTGCATGATCGAACAATTCGAAGTTACTGAAATTTTGAATACTATATTAAAATTATTGTCAGAACATGAATCAATAATAAAATCTCCAAAACATGCAATTGAGGAAAAATCATCATTTTTACGGACTCGAATAAAGGACTTGGGTTCGAACTTTTGAACCCGTTTTCTCAGAATCTACACATCAGAACTAACTGAAATTTTGTATACTTACTAAATATTATGATCAGAACAAAAATCAATAACAAAATCTACAAAAAGAAGCGGTTGTGGAAAAATCATCATTTTTACGGGCTAGAATAAAGGATTATTATTTTTTTTCTGTAAATTAACGTTTAAGACAAGATTTTTTATGCATAGCACAAAGCGTAACAATTATTTTACAAGCAATAATTATTCGTCTTGTCTTAAACGTTAGTTTACCAAAAAAAAAAAATTAATATTTAACAAGTTCAAGTATTTCACCTACAAATGTAGACAATTTGTCTCGACGCCATCTAGTGAGAGAGTTAGCACTTACAATGCTTTTCTCATATAAAATAAAGTTGGTTGTTTTCAGGTGAAAAAAATGTAACAAGCAGTAATTGTTGAATGAAACACTAGTATATATTGAATTATTTCGCGGATAAGAGATAAGCCGCCATAGCTCAGTGGTCAGAGCTGTCGACCGGAAATCGAAGGAACACGGGTTCGAGTCCCGTTGGCGTCATGTATCTTTTATCAGGAGATTTTTCAATGTGGATGAGTGTTTCAGGCGAATAATTATTGCTTGTAAAATATTAGAATAAAGGACTTGGGTTCGAACTTTTGAAGCCGTTTTTGCAGGATCGACCCATTCGAAGTTACTGAAATTTTGTACACTTACTTAATATTATGGTCCGAACACAAATCATTAATAAACTCTTCAAAACATGCCATTGTCGAAGAATCATCATTTTTTCCGGCTCGAACAAAGAACTTGTGTTCGAACTTTTGAAGCCGTTTTTGCAGGATCTACCCATTCGAACTAACTGAAATTTTTTATGCTTGCTTAAAATTATCGTCAGAACATAAATCAATAACAAAATCTCCAAAACATGCAATTGTGGAAAAATTATCATTTTTACGCACTCGAATAAAGGACTTGGGTTCGAACTTTTGAAGCCGTTTTTGCACGATCTACTTATACGAACTAACTGAAATTTTGTATACTTACTAAATATTATGGTCAAAACATAAATCAATAACAAAACCTACAAAAAGAAGCAATTGTGGAAAAATCATAATTTTTACGGGCTAGAATAAAGGACTTGGGTTCGAACTTTTCACGCCGTTTTTGCAGGATCTACCCATTCGAAGTTACTGAAATTTTGAATACTATATTTAAATTATGGTCAGTACATTAATCAATAATAAAATCTCCAAAACATGCAATTTGTGAAAAATCATCATTTTACAGACTCGAATAAAGGACTTGGGTTCGAACTTTTGAAGCCGTTTTCTCAGAATCTACACATCAGAACTAACTGAAATTTTGTGAGCATACTAAAAATAATGGTCAGAACATGAATCAATAAAAAATCTTCAAAAACATACAATTGTGGAAAAATCATAATTTTTACGGACTCGAACAAAGAACTTGGGTTCGAACTTTTGAAGCCGTTTTTGCAGGATCTACCCATTCGAACTAACTGAAATTTTGTATACTTACTAAATATTATGGTCAAAACATAAATCAATAACAAAACCTACAAAAAGAAGCAATTGTGGAAAAATCATCATTTTTACGGGCTAGAATAAAGGACTTGGGTTCGAACTTTTCACGCCGTTTTTGCAGGATCGACCCATTCGAAGTTACTGAAATTTTGTATACTTACTAAATATTATGGTCCGAACACAAATCATTAATAAACTCTTCAAAACATGCCATTGTCGAACAATCATCATTTTTACCGGCTCGAACAAAGAACTTGGGTTCGAACTTTTGAAGCCGTTTTTGCAGGATCTACCCATTCGAACTAACTGAAATTTTTTATACTTGCTTAAAATTATCGTCAGAACATAAATCAATAACAAAATCTCCAAAACATGCAATTGTGGAAAAATCATCATTTTTACGGACTCGAACAAAGAACTTGGGTTCGAACTTTTGAAGCCGTTTTTGCAGGATCTACCCATACGAACTAACTGAAATTTTGTATACTTACTAAATATTATGGTCAAAACATAAATGAATAACAAAACCTACAAAAAGAAGCACTTGTGGAAAAATCATCATTTTTACGGGCTAGAATAAAGGACTTGGGTTCGAACTTTTCACGCCGTTTTTGCAGGATCTACCCATTCGAAGTTACTGAAATTTTGTACACTTACTTAATATTATGGTCCGAACACAAATCATTAATAAACTCTTCAAAACATGCCATTGTCGAAGAATCATCATTTTTTCCGGCTCGAAAAAAGAACTTGGGTTCGAACTTTTGAAGCCGTTTTTGCAGGATCTACCCATTCGAACTAACTGAAATTTTTTATGTTTGCTTAAAATTATGGTCAGAACATAAATCAATAACAAAATCTACAAAAAGAAGCAATTGTGGGCAAATCATCATTTTTACGGACTCGAATAAAGGACTTGGGTTCGAACTTTTGAAGCCGTTTTTGCAGGATCGACCCATTCGAAGTTACTGAAATTTTGTTTACTTACTTAATATTATGGTCAGAAAACGAATCATTAATAAACTCTTCAAAACATGCCACTGTCGAAGAATCATCATTTTTACCGGCTCGAACAAAGAACTTGGGTTCGAACTTTTGAAGCCGTTTTTGCAGGATCTACCCATTCAAACTAACTGAAATTTTTTATACTTGCCTAAAATTATCGTCAGAACATAAATCAATAACAAAATCTCCAAAACATGCAATTGTGGAAAAATCATCATTTTTACGGACTCGAACAAAGAACTTGGGTTCGAACTTTTGAAGCCGTTTTTGCAGGATCTACCCATACGAACTAACTGAAATTTTGTATACTTACTAAATATTATGGTCAAAACATAAATGAATAACAAAACCTACAAAAAGAAGCAATTGTGGAAAAATCATCATTTTTACGGGCTAGAATAAAGGACTTGGGTTCGAACTTTTCACGCCGTTTTTGCAGGATCTACCCATTCGAAGTTACTGAAATTTTGAATACTATATTTAAATTATGGTCAGTACATTAATCAATAATAAAATCTCCAAAACATGCAATTGTGGAAAAATCATCATTTTACAGACTCGAATAAAGGACTTGGGTTCGAACTTTTGGAGCCGTTTTCTCAGAATCTACCCATCAGAATTAACTGAAATTTTGTGAGAATACTAAAAATAATGGTCAGAACATGAATCAATAAAAAAATCTCCAAAAACATACAATTGTGGAAAAATCATCATTTTAACGGTCTCGAATAAAGGTATTGGGTTCGAACTTTTGAAGCCGTTTTTGCAGGATCGAACAATTCGAAGTTACTGAAATTTTGAATACTATATTAAAATTATTGTCAGAACATGAATCAATAATAAAATCTCCAAAACATGCAATTGAGGAAAAATCATCATTTTTACGGACTCGAATAAAGGACTTGGGTTCAAACTTTTGAAGCCGTTTTCTCAGAATCTACACATCAGAACTAACTGAAATTTTGTGAGCATACTAAAAATAATGGTCAGAACATGAATCAAAAAAAAAATCTTCAAAAACATACAATTGTGGAAAAATCATCATTTTATCGGTCTCGAATAAAGGACTTGGGTTCGAACTTTTGAAGCCGTTTTTGCATGATCGAACAATTCGAAGTTACTGAAATTTTGAATACTATATTAAAATTATTGTCAGAACATGAATCAATAATAAAATCTCCAAAACATGCAATTGAGGAAAAATCATCATTTTTACGGACTCGAATAAAGGACTTGGGTTCGAACTTTTGAACCCGTTTTCTCAGAATCTACACATCAGAACTAACTGAAATTTTGTATACTTACTAAATATTATGGTCAGAACAAAAATCAATAACAAAATCTACAAAAAGAAGCGGTTGTGGAAAAATCATCATTTTTACGGGCTAGAATAAAGGATTATTATTTTTTTTCTGTAAATAAACGTTTAAGACAAGATTTTTTATGCATAGCACAAAGCGTAACAATTATTTTACAAGCAATAATTATTCGTCTTGTCTTAAACGTTAGTTTACCAAAAAAAAAAAATTAATATTTAACAAGTTCAAGTATTTCACCTAAAAATGTAGACAATTTGTCTCGACGCCATCTAGTGAGAGAGTTAGCACTTACAATGCTTTTCTCATATAAAATAAAGTTGGTTGTTTTCAGGTGAAAAAAATGTAACAAGCAGTAATTGTTGAATGAAACACTAGTATATATTGAATTATTTCGCGGATAAGAGATAAGCCGCCATAGCTCAGTGGTCAGAGCTGTCGACCGGAAATCGAAGGAACACGGGTTCGAGTCCCGTTGGCGTCATGTATCTTTTATCAGGAGATTTTTCAATGTGGATGAGTGTTTCAGGCGAATAATTATTGCTTGTAAAATAATAGAATAAAGGACTTGGGTTCGAACTTTTGAAGCCGTTTTTGCAGGATCGACCCATTCGAAGTTACTGAAATTTTGTACACTTACTTAATATTATGATCCGAACACAAATCATTAATAAACTCTTCAAAACATGCCATTGTCGAAGAATCATCATTTTTTCCGGCTCGAACAAAGAACTTGGGTTCGAACTTTTCAAGCCGTTTTTGCAGGATCTACCCATTCGAACTAACTGAAATTTTTTAGGCTTGCTTAAAATTATCGTCAGAACATAAATCAATAACAAAATCTCCAAAACATGCAATTGTGGAAAAATTATCATTTTTACGCACTCGAATAAAGGACTTGGGTTCGAACTTTTGAAGCCGTTTTTGCACGATCTACTTATACGAACTAACTGAAATTTTGTATACTTACTAAATATTATGGTCAAAACATAAATCAATAACAAAATCTACAAAAAGAAGCAATTGTGGGCAAATCATCATTTTTACGGACTCGAATAAAGGACTTGGGTTCGAACTTTTGAAGCCGTTTTTGCAGGATCGACCCATTCGAAGTTACTGAAATTTTGTTTACTTACTTAATATTATGGTCAGAAAACGAATCATTAATAAACTCTTCAAAACATGCCACTGTCGAAGAATCATCATTTTTACCGGCTCGAACAAAGAACTTGGGTTCGAACTTTTGAAGCCGTTTTTGCAGGATCTACCCATTCGAACTAACTGAAATTTTTTATGCTTGCTAAAAATTATCGTCAGAACATAAATCAATAACAAAATCTCCAAAACATGCAATTGTGGAAAAATTATCATTTTTACGGACTCGAATAAAGGACTTGGGTTCGAACTTTTGAAGCCGTTTTTGCAGGATCTACCCATACGAACTAACTGAAATTTTGTATACTTACTAAATATTATGGTCAAAACATAAATCAATAGCAAAACCTACAAAAAGAAGCAATTGTGGAAAAATCATCATTTTTACGGGCTAGAATAAAGGACTTGGGTTCGAACTTTTCACGCCGTTTTTGCAGGATCTACCCATTCGAAGTTACTGAAATAATCAAAAATACTATATTTAAATTATGGTCAGTACATTAATCAATAATAAAATCTCCAAAACATGCAATTGTGGAAAAATCATCATTTTACAGACTCGAATAAAGGACTTGGGTTCGAACTTTTGGAGCCGTTTTCTCAGAATCTACCCATCAGAATTAACTGAAATTTTGTGAGAATACTAAAAATAATGGTCAGAACATGAATCAATAAAAAAATCTCCAAAAACATACAATTGTGGAAAAATCATCATTTTAACGGACTCGAACAAAGAACTTGGGTTCGAACTTTTGAAGCCGTTTTTGCAGGATCTACCCTTTCGAACTAACTGAATTTTTTTATGCTGGCTTAAAATTATCGTCAGAACATAAATCAATAACAAAATCTCCAAAACATGCAATTGTGGAAAAATCATCATTTTTTCGGACTCGAACAAAGAACTTGGGTTGGAACTTTTGAAGCCGTTTTTGCAGGATCGAACAATTCGAAGTTACTGAAATTTTGAATACTATATTAAAATTATTGTCAGAACATTAATCAATAATAAAATCTCCAAAACATGCAATAGAGGAAAAATCATCATCTTTACGGACTCGAATAAAGGACTTGGGTTCGAACTTTTGAAGCCGTTTTTGCAGGATCTACCCATTCGAACTAACTGAAAATTTGTAAACTTACTAAATATTATGGTCAAAACATAAATCAATAACAAAACCTACAAAAAGAAGCAATTGTGGAAAAATCATCATTTTTACGGGCTAGAATAAAGGACTTGGGTTCGAACTTTTCACGCCGTTTTTGCAGGATCGACCCATTCGAAGTTACTGAAATTTTGTATACTTACTTTATATTATGGTCCGAACACAAATCATTAATAAACTCTTCAAAACATGCCATTGTCGAAGAATCATCATTTTTACCGGCTCGAACAAAGAACTTGGGTTCGAACTTTTGAAGCCGTTTTTGCAGGATCTACCCATTCAAACTAACTGAAATTTTTTATACTTGCCTAAAATTATCGTCAGAACATAAATCAATAACAAAATCTCCAAAACATGCAATTGTGGAAAAATCATCATTTTTACGGACTCGAACAAAGAACTTGGGTTCGAACTTTTGAAGCCGTTTTTGCAGGATCTACCCATACGAACTAACTGAAATTTTGTATACTTACTAAATATTATGTTCAAAACATAAATGAATAACAAAACCTACAAAAAGAAGCAATTGTGGAAAAATCATCATTTTTACGGGCTAGAATAAAGGACTTGGGTTCGAACTTTTCACGCCGTTTTTGCAGG
Source organism: Hesperophylax magnus (assembly GCA_026573805.1). Classification (NCBI taxonomy): domain Eukaryota; kingdom Metazoa; phylum Arthropoda; class Insecta; order Trichoptera; family Limnephilidae; genus Hesperophylax; species Hesperophylax magnus. The sequence continues at coordinate 1,443,372 of JAIUSX010000977.1, read as the reverse complement.
ATCTACCCATTCGAAGTTACTGAAATTTTGAATACTATATTTAAATTATGGTCAGTACATTAATCAATAATAAAATCTCCAAAACATGCAATTGTGGAAAAATCATCATTTTACAGACTCGAATAAAGGACTCGGGTTCGAACTTTTGGAGCCGTTTTCTCAGAATCTACCCATCAGAATTAACTGAAATTTTGTGAGAATACTAAAAATAATGGTCAGAACAAGAATCAATAAAAAAATCTCCAAAAACATACAATTGTGGAAAAATCATCATTTTAACGGTCTCGAATAAAGGTATTGGGTTCGAACTTTTGAAGCCGTTTTTGCAGGATCGAACAACTCGAAGTTACTGAAATTTTGAATACTATATTAAAATTATTGTCAGAACATGAATCAATAATAAAATCTCCAAAACATGCAATTGAGGAAAAATCATCATTTTTACGGACTCGAATAAAGGACTTGGGTTCAAACTTTTGAAGCCGTTTTCTCAGAATCTACACATCAGAACTAACTGAAATTTTGTGAGCATACTAAAAATAATGGTCAGAACATGAATCAAAAAAAAAATCTTCAAAAACATACAATTGTGGAAAAATCATCATTTTATCGGTCTCGAATAAAGGACTTGGGTTCGAACTTTTGAAGCCGTTTTTGCATGATCGAACAATTCGAAGTTACTGAAATTTTGAATACTATATTAAAATTATTGTCAGAACATGAATCAATAATAAAATCTCCAAAACATGCAATTGAGGAAAAATCATCATTTTTACGGACTCGAATAAAGGACTTGGGTTCGAACTTTTGAACCCGTTTTCTCAGAATCTACACATCAGAACTAACTGAAATTTTGTATACTTACTAAATATTATGGTCAGAACAAAAATCAATAACAAAATCTACAAAAAGAAGCGGTTGTGGAAAAATCATCATTTTTACGGGCTAGAATAAAGGATTATTATTTTTTTTCTGTAAATTAACGTTTAAGACAAGATTTTTTATGCATAGCACAAAGCGTAACAATTATTTTACAAGCAATAATTATTCGTCTTGTCTTAAACGTTAGTTTACCAAAAAAAAAAAATTAATATTTAACAAGTTCAAGTATTTCACCTAAAAATGTAGACAATTTGTCTCGACGCCATCTAGTGAGAGAGTTAGCACTTACAATGCTTTTCTCATATAAAATAAAGTTGGTTGTTTTCAGGTGAAAAAAATGTAACAAGCAGTAATTGTTGAATGAAACACTAGTATATATTGAATTATTTCGCGGATAAGAGATAAGCCGCCATAGCTCAGTGGTCAGAGCTGTCGACCGGAAATCGAAGGAACACGGGTTCGAGTCCCGTTGGCGTCATGTATCTTTTATCAGGAGATTTTTCAATGTGGATGAGTGTTTCAGGCGAATAATTATTGCTTGTAAAATAATAGAATAAAGGACTTGGGTTCGAACTTTTGAAGCCGTTTTTGCAGGATCGACCCATTCGAAGTTACTGAAATTTTGTACACTTACTTAATATTATGATCCGAACACAAATCATTAATAAACTCTTCAAAACATGCCATTGTCGAAGAATCATCATTTTTTCCGGCTCGAACAAAGAACTTGGGTTCGAACTTTTCAAGCCGTTTTTGCAGGATCTACCCATTCGAACTAACTGAAATTTTTTATGCTTGCTTAAAATTATCGTCAGAACATAAATCAATAACAAAATCTCCAAAACATGCAATTGTGGAAAAATTATCATTTTTACGCACTCGAATAAAGGACTTGGGTTCGAACTTTTGAAGCCGTTTTTGCACGATCTACTTATACGAACTAACTGAAATTTTGTATACTTACTAAATATTATGGTCAAAACATAAATCAATAACAAAACCTACAAAAAGAAGCAATTGTGGAAAAATCATAATTTTTACGGGCTAGAATAAAGGACTTGGGTTCGAACTTTTCACGCCGTTTTTGCAGGATCTACCCATTCGAAGTTACTGAAATTTTGAATACTATATTTAAATTATGGTCAGTAAATTAATCAATAATAAAATCTCCAAAACATGCAATTGTGGAAAAATCATCATTTTACAGACTCGAATAAAGGACTTGGGTTCGAACTTTTGGAGCCGTTTTCTCAGAATCTACCCATCAGAATTAACTGAAATTTTGTGAGAATACTAAAAATAATGGTCAGAACATGAATCAATAAAAAAATCTCCAAAAACATACAATTGTGGAAAAATCATCATTTTAACGGTCTCGAATAAAGGTATTGGGTTCGAACTTTTGAAGCCGTTTTTGCAGGATCGAACAATTCGAAGTTACTGAAATTTTGAATACTATATTAAAATTATTGTCAGAACATGAATCAATAATAAAATCTCCAAAACATGCAATTGAGGAAAAATCATCATTTTTACGGACTCGAATAAAGGACTTGGGTTCAAACTTTTGAAGCCGTTTTCTCAGAATCTACACATCAGAACTAACTGAAATTTTGTGAGCATACTAAAAATAATGGTCAGAACATGAATCAAAAAAAAAATCTTCAAAAACATACAATTGTGGAAAAATCATCATTTTATCGGTCTCGAATAAAGGACTTGGGTTCGAACTTTTGAAGCCGTTTTTGCATGATCGAACAATTCGAAGTTACTGAAATTTTGAATACTATATTAAAATTATTGTCAGAACATGAATCAATAATAAAATCTCCAAAACATGCAATTGAGGAAAAATCATCATTTTTACGGACTCGAATAAAGGACTTGGGTTCGAACTTTTGAACCCGTTTTCTCAGAATCTACACATCAGAACTAACTGAAATTTTGTATACTTACTAAATATTATGGTCAGAACAAAAATCAATAACAAAATCTACAAAAAGAAGCGGTTGTGGAAAAATCATCATTTTTACGGGCTAGAATAAAGGATTATTATTTTTTTTCTGTAAATTAACGTTTAAGACAAGATTTTTTATGCATAGCACAAAGCGTAACAATTATTTTACAAGCAATAATTATTCGTCTTGTCTTAAACGTTAGTTTACCAAAAAAAAAAAATTAATATTTAACAAGTTCAAGTATTTCACCTAAAAATGTAGACAATTTGTCTCGACGCCATCTAGTGAGAGAGTTAGCACTTACAAAGCTTTTTTCATATAAAATAAAGTTGGTTGTTTTCAGGTGAAAAAAATGTAACAAGCAGTAATTGTTGAATGAAACACTAGTATATATTGAATTATTTCGCGGATAAGAGATAAGCCGCCATAGCTCAGTGGTCAGAGCTGTCGACCGGAAATCGAAGGAACACGGGTTCGAGTCCCGTTGGCGTCATGTATCTTTTATCAGGAGATTTTTCAATGTGGATGAGTGTTTCAGGCGAATAATTATTGCTTGTAAAATAATAGAATAAAGGACTTGGGTTCGAACTTTTGAAGCCGTTTTTGCAGGATCGACCCATTCGAAGTTACTGAAATTTTGTAAACTTACTTAATATTATGATCCGAACACAAATCATTAATAAACTCTTCAAAACATGCCATTGTCGAAGAATCATCATTTTTTCCGGCTCGAACAAAGAACTTGGGTTCGAACTTTTCAAGCCGTTTTTGCAGGATCTACCCATTCGAACTAACTGAAATTTTTTATACTTGCTTAAAATTATCGTCAGAACATAAATCAATAACAAAATCTCCAAAACATGCAATTGTGGAAAAATCATCATTTTTACGGACTCGAACAAAGAACTTGGGTTCGAACTTTTGAAGCCGTTTTTGCAGGATCTACCCATACGAACTAACTGAAATTTTGTATACTTACTAAATATTATGGTCAAAACATAAATGAATAACAAAACCTACAAAAAGAAGCACTTGTGGAAAAATCATCATTTTTACGGGCTAGAATAAAGGACTTGGGTTCGAACTTTTCACGCCGTTTTTGCAGGATCTACCCATTCGAAGTTACTGAAATTTTGTACACTTACTTAATATTATGGTCCGAACACAAATCATTAATAAACTCTTCAAAACATGCCATTGTCGAAGAATCATCATTTTTACCGGCTCGAAAAAAGAACTTGGGTTCGAACTTTTGAAGCCGTTTTTGCAGGATCTACCCATTCGAACTAACTGAAATTTTTTATGTTTGCTTAAAATTATGGTCAGAACATAAATCAATAACAAAATCTACAAAAAGAAGCAATTGTGGGCAAATCATCATTTTTACGGACTCGAATAAAGGACTTGGGTTCGAACTTTTGAAGCCGTTTTTGCAGGATCGACCCATTCGAAGTTACTGAAATTTTGTTTACTTACTTAATATTATGGTCAGAAAACGAATCATTAATAAACTCTTCAAAACATGCCACTGTCGAAGAATCATCATTTTTACCGGCTCGAACAAAGAACTTGGGTTCGAACTTTTGAAGCCGTTTTTGCAGGATCTACCCATTCAAACTAACTGAAATTTTTTATACTTGCCTAAAATTATCGTCAGAACATAAATCAATAACAAAATCTCCAAAACATGCAATTGTGGAAAAATCATCATTTTTACGGACTCGAACAAAGAACTTGGGTTCGAACTTTTGAAGCCGTTTTTGCAGGATCTACCCATACGAACTAACTGAAATTTTGTATACTTACTAAATATTATGGTCAAAACATAAATGAATAACAAAACCTACAAAAAGAAGCAATTGTGGAAAAATCATCATTTTTACGGGCTAGAATAAAGGACTTGGGTTCGAACTTTTCACGCCGTTTTTGCAGGATCTACCCATTCGAAGTTACTGAAATTTTGAATACTATATTTAAATTATGGTCAGTACATTAATCAATAATAAAATCTCCAAAACATGCAATTGTGGAAAAATCATCATTTTACAGACTCGAATAAAGGACTTGGGTTCGAACTTTTGGAGCCGTTTTCTCAGAATCTACCCATCAGAATTAACTGAAATTTTGTGAGAATACTAAAAATAATGGTCAGAACATGAATCAATAAAAAAATCTCCAAAAACATACAATTGTGGAAAAATCATCATTTTAACGGTCTCGAATAAAGGTATTGGGTTCGAACTTTTGAAGCCGTTTTTGCAGGATCGAACAATTCGAAGTTACTGAAATTTTGAATACTATATTAAAATTATTGTCAGAACATGAATCAATAATAAAATCTCCAAAACATGCAATTGAGGAAAAATCATCATTTTTACGGACTCGAATAAAGGACTTGGGTTCAAACTTTTGAAGCCGTTTTCTCAGAATCTACACATCAGAACTAACTGAAATTTTGTGAGCATACTAAAAATAATGGTCAGAACATGAATCAAAAAAAAAATCTTCAAAAACATACAATTGTGGAAAAATCATCATTTTATCGGTCTCGAATAAAGGACTTGGGTTCGAACTTTTGAAGCCGTTTTTGCATGATCGAACAATTCGAAGTTACTGAAATTTTGAATACTATATTAAAATTATTGTCAGAACATGAATCAATAATAAAATCTCCAAAACATGCAATTGAGGAAAAATCATCATTTTTACGGACTCGAATAAAGGACTTGGGTTCGAACTTTTGAACCCGTTTTCTCAGAATCTACACATCAGAACTAACTGAAATTTTGTATACTTACTAAATATTATGGTCAGAACAAAAATCAATAACAAAATCTACAAAAAGAAGCGGTTGTGGAAAAATCATCATTTTTACGGGCTAGAATAAAGGATTATTATTTTTTTTCTGTAAATTAACGTTTAAGACAAGATTTTTTATGCATAGCACAAAGCGTAACAATTATTTTACAAGCAATAATTATTCGTCTTGTCTTAAACGTTAGTTTACCAAAAAAAAAAAATTAATATTTAACAAGTTCAAGTATTTCACCTAAAAATGTAGACAATTTGTCTCGACGCCATCTAGTGAGAGAGTTAGCACTTACAAAGCTTTTTTCATATAAAATAAAGTTGGTTGTTTTCAGGTGAAAAAAATGTAACAAGCAGTAATTGTTGAATGAAACACTAGTATATATTGAATTATTTCGCGGATAAGAGATAAGCCGCCATAGCTCAGTGGTCAGAGCTGTCGACCGGAAATCGAAGGAACACGGGTTCGAGTCCCGTTGGCGTCATGTATCTTTTATCAGGAGATTTTTCAATGTGGATGAGTGTTTCAGGCGAATAATTATTGCTTGTAAAATAATAGAATAAAGGACTTGGGTTCGAACTTTTGAAGCCGTTTTTGCAGGATCGACCCATTCGAAGTTACTGAAATTTTGTAAACTTACTTAATATTATGATCCGAACACAAATCATTAATAAACTCTTCAAAACATGCCATTGTCGAAGAATCATCATTTTTTCCGGCTCGAACAAAGAACTTGGGTTCGAACTTTTCAAGCCGTTTTTGCAGGATCTACCCATTCGAACTAACTGAAATTTTTTATGCTTGCTTAAAATTATCGTCAGAACATAAATCAATAACAAAATCTCCAAAACATGCAATTGTGGAAAAATTATCATTTTTACGCACTCGAATAAAGGACTTGGGTTCGAACTTTTGAAGCCGTTTTTGCACGATCTACTTATACGAACTAACTGAAATTTTGTATACTTACTAAATATTATGTTCAAAACATAAATCAATAACAAAACCTACAAAAAGAAGCAATTGTGGAAAAATCATAATTTTTACGGGCTAGAATAAAGGACTTGGGTTCGAACTTTTCACGCCGTTTTTGCAGGATCGACCCATTCGAAGTTACTGAAATTTTGTATACTTACTTAATATTATGGTCCGAACACAAATCATTAATAAACTCTTCAAAACATGCCATTGTCGAAGAATCATCATTTTTACCGGCTCGAACAAAGAACTTGGGTTCGAACTTTTGAAGCCGTTTTTGCAGGATCTACCCATTCGAACTAACTGAAATTTTTTATACTTGCTTAAAATTATCGTCAGAACATAAATCAATAACAAAATCTCCAAAACATGCAATTGTGGAAAAATCATCATTTTTACGGACTCGAACAAAGAACTTGGGTTCGAACTTTTGAAGCCGTTTTTGCAGGATCTACCCATACGAACTAACTGAAATTTTGTATACTTACTAAATATTATGTTCAAAACATAAATGAATAACAAAACCTACAAAAAGAAGCAATTGTGGAAAAATCATCATTTTTCCGGGCTAGAATAAAGGACTTGGGTTCGAACTTTTCACGCCGTTTTTGCAGGATCGACCCATTCGAAGTTACTGAAATTTTGTACACTTACTTAATATTATGGTCCGAACACAAATCATTAATAAACTCTTCAAAACATGCCATTGTCGAAGAATCATCATTTTTACCGGCTCGAACAAAGAACTTGGGTTCGAACTTTTGAAGCCGTTTTTGCAGGATCTACCCATTCGAACTAACTGAAATTTTTTATACTTGCTTAAAATTATCGTCAGAACATAAATCAATAACAAAATCTCCAAAACATGCAATTGTGGAAAAATCATCATTTTTACGGACTCGAACAAAGAACTTGGGTTCGAACTTTTGAAGCCGTTTTTGCAGGATCTACCCATACGAACTAACTGAAATTTTGTATACTTACTAAATATTATGGTCAAAACATAAATGAATAACAAAACCTACAAAAAGAAGCACTTGTGGAAAAATCATCATTTTTCCGGGCTAGAATAAAGGACTTGGGTTCGAACTTTTCACGCCGTTTTTGCAGGATCTACCCATTCGAAGTTACTGAAATTTTGTACACTTACTTAATATTATGGTCCGAACACAAATCATTAATAAACTCTTCAAAACATGCCATTGTCGAAGAATCATCATTTTTACCGGCTCGAACAAAGAACTTGGGTTCGAACTTTTGAAGCCGTTTTTGCAGGATTTACCCATTCGAACTAACTGAAATTTTTTATATTTGCTTAAAATTATGGTCAGAACATAAATCAATAACAAAATCTACAAAAAGAAGCAATTGTGGGCAAATCATCATTTTTACGGACTCGAATAAAGGACTTGGGTTCGAACTTTTGAAGCCGTTTTTGCAGGATCGACCCATTCGAAGTTACTGAAATTTTGTTTACTTACTTAATATTATGGTCAGAAAACGAATCATTAATAAACTCTTCAAAACATGCCACAATCGAAGAATCATCATTTTTACCGGCTCGAACAAAGAACTTGGGTTCGAACTTTTGAAGCCGTTTTTGCAGGATCTACCCATTCGAACTAACTGAAATTTTTTATGCTTGCTAAAAATTATCGTCAGAACATAAATCAATAACAAAATCTCCAAAACATGCAATTGTGGAAAAATTATCATTTTTACAGACTCGAATAAAGGACTTGGGTTCGAACTTTTGAAGCCGTTTTTGCAGGATCTACCCATACGAACTAACTGAAATTTTGTATACTTACTAAATATTATGGTCAAAACATAAATCAATAACAAAACCTACAAAAAGAAGCAATTGTGGAAAAATCATCATTTTTACGGGCTAGAATAAAGGACTTGGGTTCGAACTTTTCACGCCGTTTTTGCAGGATCTACCCATTCGAAGTTACTGAAATTTTGAATACTATATTTAAATTATGGTCAGTACATTAATCAATAATAAAATCTCCAAAACATGCAATTGTGGAAAAATCATCATTTTACAGACTCGAATAAAGGACTTGGGTTCGAACTTTTGGAGCCGTTTTCTCAGAATCTACCCATCAGAATTAACTGAAATTTTGTGAGAATACTAAAAATAATGGTCAGAACATGAATCAATAAAAAAATCTCCAAAAACATACAATTGTGGAAAAATCAACATTTTTACGGACTCGAACAAAGAACTTGGGTTCGAACTTTTGAAGCCGTTTTTGCAGGATCTACCCTTTCGAACTAACTGAAATTTTTTATGCTTGCTTAAAATTATCGTCAGAACATAAATCAATAACAAAATCTCCAAAACATGCAATTGTGGAAAAATCATCATTTTTTCGGACTCGAACAAAGAACTTGGGTTGGAACTTTTGAAGCCGTTTTCTCAGAATCTACACATCAGAACTATTTGAAATTTTGTGAGCATACTAAAAATAATGGTCAGAACATGAATCAATAAAAAAATCTCCAAAAACATACAATTGTGGAAAAATCATCATTTTAACGGTCTCGAATAAAGGACTTGGGTTCGAACTTTTGAAGCCGTTTTTGCAGGATCGAACAATTCGAAGTTACTGAAATTTTGAATACTATATTAAAATTATTGTCAGAACATTAATCAATAATAAAATCTCCAAAACATGCAATAGAGGAAAAATCATCATCTTTACGGACTCGAATAAAGGACTTGGGTTCGAACTTTTGAAGCCGTTTTCTCAGAATCTACACATCAGAACTAACTGAAATTTTGTGAGCATACTAAAAATAATGGTCCGAACATGAATCAATAAAAAAATCTTCAAAAACATACAATTGTGGAAAAATCATAATTTTTACGGACTCGAACAAAGAACTTGGGTTCGAACTTTTGAAGCCGTTTTTGCAGGATCTACCCATTCGAACTAACTGAAATTTTGTATACTTACTAAATATTATGGTCAAAACATAAATCAATAACAAAACCTACAAAAAGAAGCAATTGTAGAAAAATCATCATTTTTACGGGCTAGAATAAAGGACTTGGGTTCGAACTTTTCACGCCGTTTTTGCAGGATCGACCCATTCGAAGTTACTGAAATTTTGAATACTATATTTAAAATATGGTCAGTACATTAATCAATAATAAAATCTCCAAAACATGCAATTGTGGAAAAATCATCATTTTACAGACTCGAATAAAGGACTTGGGTTCGAACTTTTGGAGCCGTTTTCTCAGAATCTACCCATCAGAATTAACTGAAATTTTGTGAGAATACTAAAAATAATGGTCAGAACATGAATCAATAAAAAAATCTCCAAAAACATACAATTGTGGAAAAATCATCATTTTAACGGACTCGAACAAAGAACTTGGGTTCGAACTTTTGAAGCCGTTTTTGCAGGATCTACCCTTTCGAACTAACTGAATTTTTTTATGCTGGCTTAAAATTATCGTCAGAACATAAATCAATAACAAAATCTCCAAAACATGCAATTGTGGAAAAATCATCATTTTTTCGGACTCGAACAAAGAACTTGGGTTGGAACTTTTGAAGCCGTTTTCTCAGAATCTACACATCAGAACTATTTGAAATTTTGTGAGCATACTAAAAATAATGGTCAGAACATGAATCAATAAAAAAATCTCCAAAAACATACAATTGTGGAAAAATCATCATTTTAACGGTCTCGAATAAAGGACTTGGGTTCGAACTTTTGAAGCCGTTTTTGCAGGATCGAACAATTCGAAGTTACTGAAATTTTGAATACTATATTAAAATTATTGTCAGAACATTAAACAATAATAAAATCTCCAAAACATGATATAGAGGAAAAATCATCATCTTTACGGACTCGAATAAAGGACTTGGGTTCGAACTTTTGAAGCCGTTTTCTCAGAATCTACACATCAGAACTAACTGAAATTTTGTGAGCATACTAAAAATAATGGTCCGAACATGAATCAATAAAAAAATCTTCAAAAACATACAATTGTGGAAAAATCATAATTTTTACGGACTCGAACAAAGAACTTGGGTTCGAACTTTTGAAGCCGTTTTTGCAGGATCTACCCATTCGAACTAACTGAAATTTTGTATACTTACTAAATATTATGGTCAAAACATAAATCAATAACAAAACCTACAAAAAGAAGCAATTGTAGAAAAATCATCATTTTTACGGGCTAGAATAAAGGACTTGGGTTCGAACTTTTCACGCCGTTTTTGCAGGATCGACCCATTCGAAGTTACTGAAATTTTGTATACTTACTTAATATTATGGTCCGAACACAAATCATTAATAAACTCTTCAAAACATGCCATCGTCGAAGAATCATCATTTTTACCGGCTCGAACAAAGAACTTGGGTTCGAACTTTTGAAGCCGTTTTTGCAGGATCTACCCATTCAAACTAACTGAAATTTTTTATACTTGCTTAAAATTATCGTCAGAACATAAATCAATAACAAAATCTCCAAAACATGCAATTGTGGAAAAATCATCATTTTTACGGACTCGAACAAAGAACTTGGGTTCGAACTTTTGAAGCCGTTTTTGCAGGATCTACCCATACGAACTAACTGAAATTTTGTATACTTACTAAATATTATGGTCAAAACATAAATGAATAACAAAACCTACAAAAAGAAGCAATTGTGGAAAAATCATCATTTTTACGGGCTAGAATAAAGGACTTGGGTTCGAACTTTTCACGCCGTTTTTGCAGGATCTACCCATTCGAAGTTACTGAAAGTTTGAATACTATATTTAAATTATGGTCAGTACATTAATCAATAATAAAATCTCCAAAACATGCAATTGTGGAAAAATCATCATTTTACAGACTCGAATAAAGGACTTGGGTTCGAACTTTTGGAGCCGTTTTCTCAGAATCTACCCATCAGAATTAACTGAAATTTTGTGAGAATACTAAAAATAATGGTCAGAACATGAATCAATAAAAAATCTCTAAAAACATACAATTGTGGAAAAATCATCATTTTAACGGTCTCGAATAAAGGTATTGGGTTCGAACTTTTGAAGCCGTTTTTGCAGGATCGAACAATTCGAAGTTACTGAAATTTTGAATACTATATTAAAATTATTGTCAGAACATGAATCAATAATAAAATCTTCAAAACATGCAATTGAGGAAAAATCATCATTTTTACGGACTCGAATAAAGGACTTGGGTTCAAACTTTTGAAGCCGTTTTCTCAGAATCTACACATCAGAACTAACTGAAATTTTGTGAGCATACTAAAAATAATGGTCAGAACATGAATCAAAAAAAAAATCTTCAAAAACATACAATTGTGGAAAAATCATCATTTTATCGGTCTCGAATAAAGGACTTGGGTTCGAACTTTTGAAGCCGTTTTTGCATGATCGAACAATTCGAAGTTACTGAAATTTTGAATACTATATTAAAATTATTGTCAGAACATGAATCAATAATAAAATCTCCAAAACATGCAATTGAGGAAAAATCATCATTTTTACGGACTCGAATAAAGGACTTGGGTTCGAACTTTTGAACCCGTTTTCTCAGAATCTACACATCAGAACTAACTGAAATTTTGTATACTTACTAAATATTATGGTCAGAACAAAAATCAATAACAAAATCTACAAAAAGAAGCGGTTGTGGAAAAATCATCATTTTTACGGGCTAGAATAAAGGATTATTATTTTTTTTCTGTAAATTAACGTTTAAGACAAGATTTTTTATGCATAGCACAAAGCGTAACAATTATTTTACAAGCAATAATTATTCGTCTTGTCTTAAACGTTAGTTTACCAAAAAAAAAAATTAATATTTAACAAGTTCAAGTATTTCACCTAAAAATGTAGACAATTTGTCTCGACGCCATCTAGTGAGAGAGTTAGCACTTACAATGCTTTTCTCATATAAAATAAAGTTGGTTGTTTTCAGGTGAAAAAAATGTAACAAGCAGTAATTGTTGAATGAAACACTAGTATATATTGAATTATTTCGCGGATAAGAGATAAGCCGCCATAGCTCAGTGGTCAGAGCTGTCGACCGGAAATCGAAGGAACACGGGTTCGAGTCCCGTTGGCGTCATGTATCTTTTATCAGGAGATTTTTCAATGTGGATGAGTGTTTCAGGCGAATAATTATTGCTTGTAAAATAATAGAATAAAGGACTTGGGTTCGAACTTTTGAAGCCGTTTTTGCAGGATCGACCCATTCGAAGTTACTGAAATTTTGTACACTTACTTAATATTATGATCCGAACACAAATCATTAATAAACTCTTCAAAACATGCCATTGTCGAAGAATCATCATTTTTTCCGGCTCGAACAAAGAACTTGGGTTCGAACTTTTCAAGCCGTTTTTGCAGGATCTACCCATTCGAACTAACTGAAATTTTTTATGCTTGCTTAAAATTATCGTCAGAACATAAATCAATAACAAAATCTCCAAAACATGCAATTGTGGAAAAATTATCATTTTTACGCACTCGAATAAAGGACTTGGGTTCGAACTTTTGAAGCCGTTTTTGCACGATCTACTTATACGAACTAACTGAAATTTTGTATACTTACTAAATATTATGGTCAAAACATAAATCAATAACAAAACCTACAAAAAGAAGCAATTGTGGAAAAATCATAATTTTTACGGGCTAGAATAAAGGACTTGGGTTCGAACTTTTCACGCCGTTTTTGCAGGATCTACCCATTCGAAGTTACTGAAATTTTGAATACTATATTTAAATTATGGTCAGTAAATTAATCAATAATAAAATCTCCAAAACATGCAATTGTGGAAAAATCATCATTTTACAGACTCGAATAAAGGACTTGGGTTCGAACTTTTGGAGCCGTTTTCTCAGAATCTACCCATCAGAATTAACTGAAATTTTGTGAGAATACTAAAAATAATGGTCAGAACATGAATCAATAAAAAAATCTCCAAAAACATACAATTGTGGAAAAATCATCATTTTAACGGTCTCGAATAAAGGTATTGGGTTCGAACTTTTGAAGCCGTTTTTGCAGGATCGAACAATTCGAAGTTACTGAAATTTTGAATACTATATTAAAATTATTGTCAGAACATGAATCAATAATAAAATCTCCAAAACATGCAATTGAGGAAAAATCATCATTTTTACGGACTCGAATAAAGGACTTGGGTTCAAACTTTTGAAGCCGTTTTCTCAGAATCTACACATCAGAACTAACTGAAATTTTGTGAGCATACTAAAAATAATGGTCAGAACATGAATCAAAAAAAAAATCTTCAAAAACATACAATTGTGGAAAAATCATCATTTTATCGGTCTCGAATAAAGGACTTGGGTTCGAACTTTTGAAGCCGTTTTTGCATGATCGAACAATTCGAAGTTACTGAAATTTTGAATACTATATTAAAATTATTGTCAGAACATGAATCAATAATAAAATCTCCAAAACATGCAATTGAGGAAAAATCATCATTTTTACGGACTCGAATAAAGGACTTGGGTTCGAACTTTTGAACCCGTTTTCTCAGAATCTACACATCAGAACTAACTGAAATTTTGTATACTTACTAAATATTATGGTCAGAACAAAAATCAATAACAAAATCTACAAAAAGAAGCGGTTGTGGAAAAATCATCATTTTTACGGGCTAGAATAAAGGATTATTATTTTTTTTCTGTAAATTAACGTTTAAGACAAGATTTTTTATGCATAGCACAAAGCGTAACAATTATTTTACAAGCAATAATTATTCGTCTTGTCTTAAACGTTAGTTTACCAAAAAAAAAAAATTAATATTTAACAAGTTCAAGTATTTCACCTAAAAATGTAGACAATTTGTCTCGACGCCATCTAGTGAGAGAGTTAGCACTTACAATGCTTTTCTCATATAAAATAAAGTTGGTTGTTTTCAGGTGAAAAAAATGTAACAAGCAGTAATTGTTGAATGAAACACTAGTATATATTGAATTATTTCGCGGATAAGAGATAAGCCGCCATAGCTCAGTGGTCAGAGCTGTCGACCGGAAATCGAAGGAACACGGGTTCGAGTCCCGTTGGCGTCATGTATCTTTTATCAGGAGATTTTTCAATGTGGATGAGTGTTTCAGGCGAATAATTATTGCTTGTAAAATAATAGAATAAAGGACTTGGGTTCGAACTTTTGAAGCCGTTTTTGCAGGATCGACCCATTCGAAGTTACTGAAATTTTGTACACTTACTTAATATTATGATCCGAACACAAATCATTAATAAACTCTTCAAAACATGCCATTGTCGAAGAATCATCATTTTTTCCGGCTCGAACAAAGAACTTGGGTTCGAACTTTTCAAGCCGTTTTTGCAGGATCTACCCATTCGAACTAACTGAAATTTTTTATGCTTGCTTAAAATTATCGTCAGAACATAAATCAATAACAAAATCTCCAAAACATGCAATTGTGGAAAAATTATCATTTTTACGCACTCGAATAAAGGACTTGGGTTCGAACTTTTGAAGCCGTTTTTGCACGATCTACTTATACGAACTAACTGAAATTTTGTATACTTACTAAATATTATGGTCAAAACATAAATCAATAACAAAACCTACAAAAAGAAGCAATTGTGGAAAAATCATAATTTTTACGGGCTAGAATAAAGGACTTGGGTTCGAACTTTTCACGCCGTTTTTGCAGGATCTACCCATTCGAAGTTACTGAAATTTTGAATACTATATTTAAATTATGGTCAGTAAATTAATCAATAATAAAATCTCCAAAACATGCAATTGTGGAAAAATTATCATTTTTACGCACTCGAATAAAGGACTTGGGTTCGAACTTTTGAAGCCGTTTTTGCACGATCTACTTATACGAACTAACTGAAATTTTGTATACTTACTAAATATTATGTTCAAAACATAAATCAATAACAAAACCTACAAAAAGAAGCAATTGTAGAAAAATCATCATTTTTACGGGCTAGAATAAAGGACTTGGGTTCGAACTTTTCACGCCGTTTTTGCAGGATCGACCCATTCGAAGTTACTGAAATTTTGAATACTATATTTAAAATATGGTCAGTACATTAATCAATAATAAAATCTCCAAAACATGCAATTGTGGAAAAATCATCATTTTACAGACTCGAATAAAGGACTTGGGTTCGAACTTTTGGAGCCGTTTTCTCAGAATCTACCCATCAGAATTAACTGAAATTTTGTGAGAATACTAAAAATAATGGTCAGAACATGAATCAATAAAAAAATCTCCAAAAACATACAATTGTGGAAAAATCATCATTTTAACGGACTCGAACAAAGAACTTGGGTTCGAACTTTTGAAGCCGTTTTTGCAGGATCTACCCTTTCGAACTAACTGAATTTTTTTATGCTGGCTTAAAATTATCGTCAGAACATAAATCAATAACAAAATCTCCAAAACATGCAATTGTGGAAAAATCATCATTTTTTCGGACTCGAACAAAGAACTTGGGTTGGAACTTTTGAAGCCGTTTTCTCAGAATCTACACATCAGAACTATTTGAAATTTTGTGAGCATACTAAAAATAATGGTCAGAACATGAATCAATAAAAAAATCTCCAAAAACATACAATTGTGGAAAAATCATCATTTTAACGGTCTCGAATAAAGGACTTGGGTTCGAACTTTTGAAGCCGTTTTTGCAGGATCGAACAATTCGAAGTTACTGAAATTTTGAATACTATATTAAAATTATTGTCAGAACATTAAACAATAATAAAATCTCCAAAACATGATATAGAGGAAAAATCATCATCTTTACGGACTCGAATAAAGGACTTGGGTTCGAACTTTTGAAGCCGTTTTCTCAGAATCTACACATCAGAACTAACTGAAATTTTGTGAGCATACTAAAAATAATGGTCCGAACATGAATCAATAAAAAAATCTTCAAAAACATACAATTGTGGAAAAATCATAATTTTTACGGACTCGAACAAAGAACTTGGGTTCGAACTTTTGAAGCCGTTTTTGCAGGATCTACCCATTCGAACTAACTGAAATTTTGTATACTTACTAAATATTATGGTCAAAACATAAATCAATAACAAAACCTACAAAAAGAAGCAATTGTAGAAAAATCATCATTTTTACGGGCTAGAATAAAGGACTTGGGTTCGAACTTTTCACGCCGTTTTTGCAGGATCGACCCATTCGAAGTTACTGAAATTTTGTATACTTACTTAATATTATGGTCCGAACACAAATCATTAATAAACTCTTCAAAACATGCCATCGTCGAAGAATCATCATTTTTACCGGCTCGAACAAAGAACTTGGGTTCGAACTTTTGAAGCCGTTTTTGCAGGATCTACCCATTCAAACTAACTGAAATTTTTTATACTTGCTTAAAATTATCGTCAGAACATAAATCAATAACAAAATCTCCAAAACATGCAATTGTGGAAAAATCATCATTTTTACGGACTCGAACAAAGAACTTGGGTTCGAACTTTTGAAGCCGTTTTTGCAGGATCTACCCATACGAACTAACTGAAATTTTGTATACTTACTAAATATTATGGTCAAAACATAAATGAATAACAAAACCTACAAAAAGAAGCAATTGTGGAAAAATCATCATTTTTACGGGCTAGAATAAAGGACTTGGGTTCGAACTTTTCACGCCGTTTTTGCAGGATCTACCCATTCGAAGTTACTGAAAGTTTGAATACTATATTTAAATTATGGTCAGTACATTAATCAATAATAAAATCTCCAAAACATGCAATTGTGGAAAAATCATCATTTTACAGACTCGAATAAAGGACTTGGGTTCGAACTTTTGGAGCCGTTTTCTCAGAATCTACCCATCAGAATTAACTGAAATTTTGTGAGAATACTAAAAATAATGGTCAGAACATGAATCAATAAAAAATCTCTAAAAACATACAATTGTGGAAAAATCATCATTTTAACGGTCTCGAATAAAGGTATTGGGTTCGAACTTTTGAAGCCGTTTTTGCAGGATCGAACAATTCGAAGTTACTGAAATTTTGAATACTATATTAAAATTATTGTCAGAACATGAATCAATAATAAAATCTTCAAAACATGCAATTGAGGAAAAATCATCATTTTTACGGACTCGAATAAAGGACTTGGGTTCAAACTTTTGAAGCCGTTTTCTCAGAATCTACACATCAGAACTAACTGAAATTTTGTGAGCATACTAAAAATAATGGTCAGAACATGAATCAAAAAAAAAATCTTCAAAAACATACAATTGTGGAAAAATCATCATTTTATCGGTCTCGAATAAAGGACTTGGGTTCGAACTTTTGAAGCCGTTTTTGCATGATCGAACAATTCGAAGTTACTGAAATTTTGAATACTATATTAAAATTATTGTCAGAACATGAATCAATAATAAAATCTCCAAAACATGCAATTGAGGAAAAATCATCATTTTTACGGACTCGAATAAAGGACTTGGGTTCGAACTTTTGAACCCGTTTTCTCAGAATCTACACATCAGAACTAACTGAAATTTTGTATACTTACTAAATATTATGGTCAGAACAAAAATCAATAACAAAATCTACAAAAAGAAGCGGTTGTGGAAAAATCATCATTTTTACGGGCTAGAATAAAGGATTATTATTTTTTTTCTGTAAATTAACGTTTAAGACAAGATTTTTTATGCATAGCACAAAGCGTAACAATTATTTTACAAGCAATAATTATTCGTCTTGTCTTAAACGTTAGTTTACCAAAAAAAAAAATTAATATTTAACAAGTTCAAGTATTTCACCTAAAAATGTAGACAATTTGTCTCGACGCCATCTAGTGAGAGAGTTAGCACTTACAATGCTTTTCTCATATAAAATAAAGTTGGTTGTTTTCAGGTGAAAAAAATGTAACAAGCAGTAATTGTTGAATGAAACACTAGTATATATTGAATTATTTCGCGGATAAGAGATAAGCCGCCATAGCTCAGTGGTCAGAGCTGTCGACCGGAAATCGAAGGAACACGGGTTCGAGTCCCGTTGGCGTCATGTATCTTTTATCAGGAGATTTTTCAATGTGGATGAGTGTTTCAGGCGAATAATTATTGCTTGTAAAATAATAGAATAAAGGACTTGGGTTCGAACTTTTGAAGCCGTTTTTGCAGGATCGACCCATTCGAAGTTACTGAAATTTTGTACACTTACTTAATATTATGATCCGAACACAAATCATTAATAAACTCTTCAAAACATGCCATTGTCGAAGAATCATCATTTTTTCCGGCTCGAACAAAGAACTTGGGTTCGAACTTTTCAAGCCGTTTTTGCAGGATCTACCCATTCGAACTAACTGAAATTTTTTATGCTTGCTTAAAATTATCGTCAGAACATAAATCAATAACAAAATCTCCAAAACATGCAATTGTGGAAAAATTATCATTTTTACGCACTCGAATAAAGGACTTGGGTTCGAACTTTTGAAGCCGTTTTTGCACGATCTACTTATACGAACTAACTGAAATTTTGTATACTTACTAAATATTATGGTCAAAACATAAATCAATAACAAAACCTACAAAAAGAAGCAATTGTGGAAAAATCATAATTTTTACGGGCTAGAATAAAGGACTTGGGTTCGAACTTTTCACGCCGTTTTTGCAGGATCTACCCATTCGAAGTTACTGAAATTTTGAATACTATATTTAAATTATGGTCAGTAAATTAATCAATAATAAAATCTCCAAAACATGCAATTGTGGAAAAATCATCATTTTACAGACTCGAATAAAGGACTTGGGTTCGAACTTTTGGAGCCGTTTTCTCAGAATCTACCCATCAGAATTAACTGAAATTTTGTGAGAATACTAAAAATAATGGTCAGAACATGAATCAATAAAAAAATCTCCAAAAACATACAATTGTGGAAAAATCATCATTTTAACGGTCTCGAATAAAGGTATTGGGTTCGAACTTTTGAAGCCGTTTTTGCAGGATCGAACAATTCGAAGTTACTGAAATTTTGAATACTATATTAAAATTATTGTCAGAACATGAATCAATAATAAAATCTCCAAAACATGCAATTGAGGAAAAATCATCATTTTTACGGACTCGAATAAAGGACTTGGGTTCAAACTTTTGAAGCCGTTTTCTCAGAATCTACACATCAGAACTAACTGAAATTTTGTGAGCATACTAAAAATAATGGTCAGAACATGAATCAAAAAAAAAATCTTCAAAAACATACAATTGTGGAAAAATCATCATTTTATCGGTCTCGAATAAAGGACTTGGGTTCGAACTTTTGAAGCCGTTTTTGCAGGATCGAACAATTCGAAGTTACTGAAATTTTGAATACTATATTAAAATTATTGTCAGAACATGAATCAATAATAAAATCTCCAAAACATGCAATTGAGGAAAAATCATCATTTTTACGGACTCGAATAAAGGACTTGGGTTCAAACTTTTGAAGCCGTTTTCTCAGAATCTACACATCAGAACTAACTGAAATTTTGTGAGCATACTAAAAATAATGGTCAGAACATGAATCAAAAAAAAAATCTTCAAAAACATACAATTGTGGAAAAATCATCATTTTATCGGTCTCGAATAAAGGACTTGGGTTCGAACTTTTGAACCCGTTTTCTCAGAATCTACACATCAGAACTAACTGAAATTTTGTATACTTACTAAATATTATGGTCAGAACAAAAATCAATAACAAAATCTACAAAAAGAAGCGGTTGTGGAAAAATCATCATTTTTACGGGCTAGAATAAAGGATTATTATTTTTTTTCTGTAAATTAACGTTTAAGACAAGATTTTTTATGCATAGCACAAAGCGTAACAATTATTTTACAAGCAATAATTATTCGTCTTGTCTTAAACGTTAGTTTACCAAAAAAAAAAAATTAATATTTAACAAGTTCAAGTATTTCACCTAAAAATGTAGACAATTTGTCTCGACGCCATCTAGTGAGAGAGTTAGCACTTACAATGCTTTTCTCATATAAAATAAAGTTGGTTGTTTTCAGGTGAAAAAAATGTAACAAGCAGTAATTGTTGAATGAAACACTAGTATATATTGAATTATTTCGCGGATAAGAGATAAGCCGCCATAGCTCAGTGGTCAGAGCTGTCGACCGGAAATCGAAGGAACACGGGTTCGAGTCCCGTTGGCGTCATGTATCTTTTATCAGGAGATTTTTCAATGTGGATGAGTGTTTCAGGCGAATAATTATTGCTTGTAAAATAATAGAATAAAGGACTTGGGTTCGAACTTTTGAAGCCGTTTTTGCAGGATCGACCCATTCGAAGTTACTGAAATTTTGTACACTTACTTAATATTATGATCCGAACACAAATCATTAATAAACTCTTCAAAACATGCCATTGTCGAAGAATCATCATTTTTTCCGGCTCGAACAAAGAACTTGGGTTCGAACTTTTCAAGCCGTTTTTGCAGGATCTACCCATTCGAACTAACTGAAATTTTTTATGCTTGCTTAAAATTATCGTCAGAACATAAATCAATAACAAAATCTCCAAAACATGCAATTGTGGAAAAATTATCATTTTTACGCACTCGAATAAAGGACTTGGGTTCGAACTTTTGAAGCCGTTTTTGCACGATCTACTTATACGAACTAACTGAAATTTTGTATACTTACTAAATATTATGGTCAAAACATAAATCAATAACAAAACCTACAAAAAGAAGCAATTGTGGAAAAATCATAATTTTTACGGGCTAGAATAAAGGACTTGGGTTCGAACTTTTCACGCCGTTTTTGCAGGATCTACCCATTCGAAGTTACTGAAATTTTGAATACTATATTTAAATTATGGTCAGTAAATTAATCAATAATAAAATCTCCAAAACATGCAATTGTGGAAAAATTATCATTTTTACGCACTCGAATAAAGGACTTGGGTTCGAACTTTTGAAGCCGTTTTTGCACGATCTACTTATACGAACTAACTGAAATTTTGTATACTTACTAAATATTATGGTCAAAACATAAATCAATAACAAAACCTACAAAAAGAAGCAATTGTGGAAAAATCATCATTTTTACGGGCTAGAATAAAGGACTTGGGTTCGAACTTTTCACGCCGTTTTTGCAGGATCTACCCATTCGAAGTTACTGAAATTTTGAATACTATATTTAAATTATGGTCAGTACATTAATCAATAATAAAATCTCCAAAACATGCAATTGTGGAAAAATAATCATTTTACAGACTCGAATAAAGGACTTGGGTTCGAACTTTTGGAGCCGTTTTCTCAGAATCTACCCATCAGAATTAACTGAAATTTTGTGAGAATACTAAAAATAATGGTCAGAACATGAATCAATAAAAAAATCTCCAAAAACATACAATTGTGGAAAAATCATCATTTTAACGGTCTCGAATAAAGGACATGGGTTCGAACTTTTGAAGCCGTTTTTGCAGGATCGAACAATTCGAAGTTACTGAAATTTTGAATACTATATTAAAATTATTGTCAGAACATTAATCAATAATAAAATCTCCAAAACATGCAATAGAGGAAAAATCATCATTTTTACGGACTCGAATAAAGGACTTGGGTTCGAACTTTTGAAGCCGTTTTCTCAGAATCTACACATCAGAACTAACTGAAATTTTGTATACTTACTAAATATTATGGTCAAAACATAAATGAATAACAAAACCTACAAAAAGAAGCAATTGTGGAAAAATCATCATTTTTTACGGGCTAGAATAAAGGACTTGGGTTCGAACTTTTCACGCCGTTTTTGCAGGATCTACCCATTCGAAGTTACTGAAATTTTGTATACTTACTTAATATTATGGTCCGAACACAAATCATTAATAAACTCTTCAAAACATGCCATTGTCGAAGAATCATCATTTTTACCGGCTCGAACAAAGAACTTGGGTTCGAACTTTTGAAGCCGTTTTTGCAGGATCTACCCATTCAAACTAACTGAAATTTTTTATACTTGCTTAAAATTATCGTCAGAACATAAATCAATAACAAAATCTCCAAAACATGCAATTGTGGAAAAATCATCATTTTTACGGACTCGAACAAAGAACTTGGGTTCGAACTTTTGAAGCCGTTTTTGCAGGATCTACCCATACGAACTAACTGAAATTTTGTATACTTACTAAATATTATGGTCAAAACATAAATGAATAACAAAACCTACAAAAAGAAGCAATTGTGGAAAAATCATCATTTTTACGGGCTAGAATAAAGGACTTGGGTTCGAACTTTTCACGCCGTTTTTGCAGGATCTACCCATTCGAAGTTACTGAAATTTTGTACACTTACTTAATATTATGGTCCGAACACAAATCATTAATAAACTCTTCAAAACATGCCATTGTCGAAGAATCATCATTTTTACCGGCTCGAACAAAGAACTTGGGTTCGAACTTTTGAAGCCGTTTTTGCAGGATCTACCCATTCGAACTAACTGAAATTTTTTATATTTGCTTAAAATTATGGTCAGAACATAAATCAATAACAAAATCTACAAAAAGAAGCAATTGTGGAAAAATCATCATTTTTACGGACTCGAATAAAGGACTTGGGTTCGAACTTTTGAAGCCGTTTTTGCAGGATCGACCCATTCGAAGTTACTGAAATTTTGTTTACTTACTTAATATTATGGTCAGAAAACGAATCATTAATAAACTCTTCAAAACATGCCACTGTCGAAGAATCATCATTTTTACCGGCTCGAACAAAGAACTTGGGTTCGAACTTTTGAAGCCGTTTTTGCAGGATCTACCCATTCGAACTAACTGAAATTTTTTATGCTTGCTAAAAATTATCGTCAGAACATAAATCAATAACAAAATCTCCAAAACATGCAATTGTGGAAAAATTATCATTTTTACGGACTCGAATAAAGGACTTGGGTTCGAACTTTTGAAGCCGTTTTTGCAGGATCTACCCATACGAACTAACTGAAATTTTGTATACTTACTAAATATTATGGTCAAAACATAAATCAATAACAAAACCTACAATAAGAAGCAATTGTGGAAAAATCATCATTTTTACGGGCTAGAATAAAGGACTTGGGTTCGAACTTTTCACGCCGTTTTTGCAGGATCTACCCATTCGAAGTTACTGAAATTTTGAATACTATATTTAAATTATGGTCAGTACATTAATCAATAATAAAATCTCCAAAACATGCAATTGTGGAAAAATCATCATTTTACAGACTCGAATAAAGGACTTGGGTTCGAACTTTTGGAGCCGTTTTCTCAGAATCTACCCATCAGAATTAACTGAAATTTTGTGAGAATACTAAAAATAATGGTCAGAACATGAATCAATAAAAAAATCTCCAAAAACATACAATTGTGGAAAAATCAACATTTTTACGGACTCGAACAAAGAACTTGGGTTCGAACTTTTGAAGCCGTTTTTGCAGGATCTACCCATACGAACTAACTGAAATTTTGTATACTTAATAAATATTATGTTCAAAACATAAATGAATAACAAAACCTACAAAAAGAAGCAATTGTGGAAAAATCATCATTTTTCCGGGCTAGAATAAAGGACTTGGGTTCGAACTTTTCACGCCGTTTTTGCAGGATCGACCCATTCGAAGTTACTGAAATTTTGTACACTTACTTAATATTATGGTCCGAACACAAATCATTAATAAACTCTTCAAAACATGCCATTGTCGAAGAATCATCATTTTTACCGGCTCGAACAAAGAACTTGGGTTCGAACTTTTGAAGCCGTTTTTGCAGGATCTACCCATTCGAACTAACTGAAATTTTTTATACTTGCTTAAAATTATCGTCAGAACATAAATCAATAACAAAATCTCCAAAACATGCAATTGTGGAAAAATCATCATTTTTACGGACTCGAACAAAGAACTTGGGTTCGAACTTTTGAAGCCGTTTTTGCAGGATCTACCCATACGAACTAACTGAAATTTTGTATACTTACTAAATATTATGTTCAAAACATAAATGAATAACAAAACCTACAAAAAGAAGCAATTGTGGAAAAATCATCATTTTTCCGGGCTAGAATAAAGGACTTGGGTTCGAACTTTTCACGCCGTTTATGCAGGATCGACCCATTCGAAGTTACTGAAATTTTGTACACTTACTTAATATTATGGTCCGAACACAAATCATTAATAAACTCTTCAAAACATGCCATTGTCGAAGAATCATCATTTTTACCGGCTCGAACAAAGAACTTGGGTTCGAACTTTTGAAGCCGTTTTTGCAGGATCTACCCATTCGAACTAACTGAAATTTTTTATACTTGCTTAAAATTATCGTCAGAACATAAATCAATAACAAAATCTCCAAAACATGCAATTGTGGAAAAATCATCATTTTTACGGACTCGAACAAAGAACTTGGGTTCGAACTTTTGAAGCCGTTTTTGCAGGATCTACCCATACGAACTAACTGAAATTTTGTATACTTACTAAATATTATGGTCAAAACATAAATGAATAACAAAACCTACAAAAAGAAGCACTTGTGGAAAAATCATCATTTTTCCGGGCTAGAATAAAGGACTTGGGTTCGAACTTTTCACGCCGTTTTTGCAGGATCTACCCATTCGAAGTTACTGAAATTTTGTACACTTACTTAATATTATGGTCCGAACACAAATCATTAATAAACTCTTCAAAACATGCCATTGTCGAAGAATCATCATTTTTACCGGCTCGAACAAAGAACTTGGGTTCGAACTTTTGAAGCCGTTTTTGCAGGATTTACCCATTCGAACTAACTGAAATTTTTTATATTTGCTTAAAATTATGGTCAGAACATAAATCAATAACAAAATCTACAAAAAGAAGCAATTGTGGGCAAATCATCATTTTTACGGACTCGAATAAAGGACTTGGGTTCGAACTTTTGAAGCCGTTTTTGCAGGATCGACCCATTCGAAGTTACTGAAATTTTGTTTACTTACTTAATATTATGGTCAGAAAACGAATCATTAATAAACTCTTCAAAACATGCCACAATCGAAGAATCATCATTTTTACCGGCTCGAACAAAGAACTTGGGTTCGAACTTTTGAAGCCGTTTTTGCAGGATCTACCCATTCGAACTAACTGAAATTTTTTATGCTTGCTAAAAATTATCGTCAGAACATAAATCAATAACAAAATCTCCAAAACATGCAATTGTGGAAAAATTATCATTTTTACAGACTCGAATAAAGGACTTGGGTTCGAACTTTTGAAGCCGTTTTTGCAGGATCTACCCATACGAACTAACTGAAATTTTGTATACTTACTAAATATTATGGTCAAAACATAAATCAATAACAAAACCTACAAAAAGAAGCAATTGTGGAAAAATCATCATTTTTACGGGCTAGAATAAAGGACTTGGGTTCGAACTTTTCACGCCGTTTTTGCAGGATCTACCCATTCGAAGTTACTGAAATTTTGAATACTATATTTAAATTATGGTCAGTACATTAATCAATAATAAAATCTCCAAAACATGCAATTGTGGAAAAATCATCATTTTACAGACTCGAATAAAGGACTTGGGTTCGAACTTTTGGAGCCGTTTTCTCAGAATCTACCCATCAGAATTAACTGAAATTTTGTGAGAATACTAAAAATAATGGTCAGAACATGAATCAATAAAAAAATCTCCAAAAACATACAATTGTGGAAAAATCAACATTTTTACGGACTCGAACAAAGAACTTGGGTTCGAACTTTTGAAGCCGTTTTTGCAGGATCTACCCTTTCGAACTAACTGAAATTTTTTATGCTTGCTTAAAATTATCGTCAGAACATAAATCAATAACAAAATCTCCAAAACATGCAATTGTGGAAAAATCATCATTTTTTCGGACTCGAACAAAGAACTTGGGTTGGAACTTTTGAAGCCGTTTTCTCAGAATCTACACATCAGAACTATTTGAAATTTTGTGAGCATACTAAAAATAATGGTCAGAACATGAATCAATAAAAAAATCTCCAAAAACATACAATTGTGGAAAAATCATCATTTTAACGGTCTCGAATAAAGGACTTGGGTTCGAAATTTTGAAGCCGTTTTTGCAGGATCGAACAATTCGAAGTTACTGAAATTTTGAATACTATATTAAAATTATTGTCAGAACATTAATCAATAATAAAATCTCCAAAACATGCAATAGAGGAAAAATCATCATCTTTACGGACTCGAATAAAGGACTTGGGTTCGAACTTTTGAAGCCGTTTTCTCAGAATCTACACATCAGAACTAACTGAAATTTTGTGAGCATACTAAAAATAATGGTCCGAACATGAATCAATAAAAAAATCTTCAAAAACATACAATTGTGGAAAAATCATAATTTTTACGGACTCGAACAAAGAACTTGGGTTCGAACTTTTGAAGCCGTTTTTGCAGGATCCACCCATTCGAACTAACTGAAATTTTGTATACTTACTAAATATTATGGTCAAAACATAAATCAATAACAAAACCTACAAAAAGAAGCAATTGTAGAAAAATCATCATTTTTACGGGCTAGAATAAAGGACTTGGGTTCGAACTTTTCACGCCGTTTTTGCAGGATCGACCCATTCGAAGTTACTGAAATTTTGAATACTATATTTAAAATATGGTCAGTACATTAATCAATAATAAAATCTCCAAAACATGCAATTGTGGAAAAATCATCATTTTACAGACTCGAATAAAGGACTTGGGTTCGAACTTTTGGAGCCGTTTTCTCAGAATCTACCCATCAGAATTAACTGAAATTTTGTGAGAATACTAAAAATAATGGTCAGAACATGAATCAATAAAAAAATCTCCAAAAACATACAATTGTGGAAAAATCATCATTTTAACGGACTCGAACAAAGAACTTGGGTTCGAACTTTTGAAGCCGTTTTTGCAGGATCTACCCTTTCGAACTAACTGAATTTTTTTATGCTGGCTTAAAATTATCGTCAGAACATAAATCAATAACAAAATCTCCAAAACATGCAATTGTGGAAAAATCATCATTTTTTCGGACTCGAACAAAGAACTTGGGTTGGAACTTTTGAAGCCGTTTTCTCAGAATCTACACATCAGAACTATTTGAAATTTTGTGAGCATACTAAAAATAATGGTCAGAACATGAATCAATAAAAAAATCTCCAAAAACATACAATTGTGGAAAAATCATCATTTTAACGGTCTCGAATAAAGGACTTGGGTTCGAACTTTTGAAGCCGTTTTTGCAGGATCGAACAATTCGAAGTTACTGAAATTTTGAATACTATATTAAAATTATTGTCAGAACATTAATCAATAATAAAATCTCCAAAACATGATATAGAGGAAAAATCATCATCTTTACGGACTCGAATAAAGGACTTGGGTTCGAACTTTTGAAGCCGTTTTCTCAGAATCTACACATCAGAACTAACTGAAATTTTGTGAGCATACTAAAAATAATGGTCCGAACATGAATCAATAAAAAAATCTTCAAAAACATACAATTGTGGAAAAATCATCATTTTAACGGTCTCGAATAAAGAACTTGGGTTCGAACTTTTGAAGCCGTTTTTGCAGGATCCACCCATTCGAACTAACTGAAATTTTGTATACTTACTAAATATTATGGTCAAAACATAAATCAATAACAAAACCTACAAAAAGAAGCAATTGTAGAAAAATCATCATTTTTACGGGCTAGAATAAAGGACTTGGGTTCGAACTTTTCACGCCGTTTTTGCAGGATCGACCCATTCGAAGTTACTGAAATTTTGAATACTATATTTAAAATATGGTCAGTACATTAATCAATAATAAAATCTCCAAAACATGCAATTGTGGAAAAATCATCATTTTACAGACTCGAATAAAGGACTTGGGTTCGAACTTTTGGAGCCGTTTTCTCAGAATCTACCCATCAGAATTAACTGAAATTTTGTGAGAATACTAAAAATAATGGTCAGAACATGAATCAATAACAAAACCTACAAAAAGAAGCAATTGTAGAAAAATCATCATTTTTACGGGCTAGAATAAAGGACTTGGGTTCGAACTTTTCACGCCGTTTTTGCAGGATCGACCCATTCGAAGTTACTGAAATTTTGAATACTATATTTAAAATATGGTCAGTACATTAATCAATAATAAAATCTCCAAAACATGCAATTGTGGAAAAATCATCATTTTACAGACTCGAATAAAGGACTTGGGTTCGAACTTTTCACGCCGTTTTTGCAGGATCGACCCATTCGAAGTTACTGAAATTTTGAATACTATATTTAAAATATGGTCAGTACATTAATCAATAATAAACTCTTCAAAACATGCCATCGTCGAAGAATCATCATTTTTACCGGCTCGAACAAAGAACTTGGGTTCGAACTTTTGAAGCCGTTTTTGCAGGATCTACCCATTCAAACTAACTGAAATTTTTTATACTTGCTTAAAATTATCGTCAGAACATAAATCAATAACAAAATCTCCAAAACATGCAATTGTGGAAAAATCATCATTTTTACGGACTCGAACAAAGAACTTGGGTTCGAACTTTTGAAGCCGTTTTTGCAGGATCTACCCATACGAACTAACTGAAATTTTGTATACTTACTAAATATTATGGTCAAAACATAAATGAATAACAAAACCTACAAAAAGAAGCAATTGTGGAAAAATCATCATTTTTACGGGCTAGAATAAAGGACTTGGGTTCGAACTTTTCACGCCGTTTTTGCAGGATCTACCCATTCGAAGTTACTGAAAGTTTGAATACTATATTTAAATTATGGTCAGTACATTAATCAATAATAAAATCTCCAAAACATGCAATTGTGGAAAAATCATCATTTTACAGACTCGAATAAAGGACTTGGGTTCGAACTTTTGGAGCCGTTTTCTCAGAATCTACCCATCAGAATTAACTGAAATTTTGTGAGAATACTAAAAATAATGGTCAGAACATGAATCAATAAAAAAATCTCCAAAAACATA
This sequence comes from Hesperophylax magnus, assembly GCA_026573805.1. NCBI lineage: Eukaryota > Metazoa > Arthropoda > Insecta > Trichoptera > Limnephilidae > Hesperophylax > Hesperophylax magnus. The sequence continues at coordinate 1,413,766 of JAIUSX010000977.1, read as the reverse complement.
CAATTGTGGAAAAATCATCATTTTAACGGTCTCGAATAAAGGTATTGGGTTCGAACTTTTGAAGCCGTTTTTGCAGGATCGAACAATTCGAAGTTACTGAAATTTTGAATACTATATTAAAATTATTGTCAGAACATGAATCAATAATAAAATCTCCAAAACATGCAATTGAGGAAAAATCATCATTTTTACGGACTCGAATAAAGGACTTGGGTTCAAACTTTTGAAGCCGTTTTCTCAGAATCTACACATCAGAACTAACTGAAATTTTGTGAGCATACTAAAAATAATGGTCAGAACATGAATCAAAAAAAAAATCTTCAAAAACATACAATTGTGGAAAAATCATCATTTTATCGGTCTCGAATAAAGGACTTGGGTTCGAACTTTTGAAGCCGTTTTTGCATGATCGAACAATTCGAAGTTACTGAAATTTTGAATACTATATTAAAATTATTGTCAGAACATGAATCAATAATAAAATCTCCAAAACATGCAATTGAGGAAAAATCATCATTTTTACGGACTCGAATAAAGGACTTGGGTTCGAACTTTTGAACCCGTTTTCTCAGAATCTACACATCAGAACTAACTGAAATTTTGTATACTTACTAAATATTATGGTCAGAACAAAAATCAATAACAAAATCTACAAAAAGAAGCGGTTGTGGAAAAATCATCATTTTTACGGGCTAGAATAAAGGATTATTATTTTTTTTCTGTAAATTAACGTTTAAGACAAGATTTTTTATGCATAGCACAAAGCGTAACAATTATTTTACAAGCAATAATTATTCGTCTTGTCTTAAACGTTAGTTTACCAAAAAAAAAAAATTAATATTTAACAAGTTCAAGTATTTCACCTAAAAATGTAGACAATTTGTCTCGACGCCATCTAGTGAGAGAGTTAGCACTTACAATGCTTTTCTCATATAAAATAAAGTTGGTTGTTTTCAGGTGAAAAAAATGTAACAAGCAGTAATTGTTGAATGAAACACTAGTATATATTGAATTATTTCGCGGATAAGAGATAAGCCGCCATAGCTCAGTGGTCAGAGCTGTCGACCGGAAATCGAAGGAACACGGGTTCGAGTCCCGTTGGCGTCATGTATCTTTTATCAGGAGATTTTTCAATGTGGATGAGTGTTTCAGGCGAATAATTATTGCTTGTAAAATAATAGAATAAAGGACTTGGGTTCGAACTTTTGAAGCCGTTTTTGCAGGATCGACCCATTCGAAGTTACTGAAATTTTGTACACTTACTTAATATTATGATCCGAACACAAATCATTAATAAACTCTTCAAAACATGCCATTGTCGAAGAATCATCATTTTTTCCGGCTCGAACAAAGAACTTGGGTTCGAACTTTTCAAGCCGTTTTTGCAGGATCTACCCATTCGAACTAACTGAAATTTTTTATGCTTGCTTAAAATTATCGTCAGAACATAAATCAATAACAAAATCTCCAAAACATGCAATTGTGGAAAAATTATCATTTTTACGCACTCGAATAAAGGACTTGGGTTCGAACTTTTGAAGCCGTTTTTGCACGATCTACTTATACGAACTAACTGAAATTTTGTATACTTACTAAATATTATGGTCAAAACATAAATCAATAACAAAACCTACAAAAAGAAGCAATTGTGGAAAAATCATAATTTTTACGGGCTAGAATAAAGGACTTGGGTTCGAACTTTTCACGCCGTTTTTGCAGGATCTACCCATTCGAAGTTACTGAAATTTTGAATACTATATTTAAATTATGGTCAGTAAATTAATCAATAATAAAATCTCCAAAACATGCAATTGTGGAAAAATCATCATTTTACGGACTCGAATAAAGGACTTGGGTTCGAACTTTTGGAGCCGTTTTCTCAGAATCTACCCATCAGAATTAACTGAAATTTTGTGAGAATACTAAAAATAATGGTCAGAACATGAATCAATAAAAAAATCTCCAAAAACATACAATTGTGGAAAAATCATCATTTTAACGGTCTCGAATAAAGGTATTGGGTTCGAACTTTTGAAGCCGTTTTTGCAGGATCGAACAATTCGAAGTTACTGAAATTTTGAATACTATATTAAAATTATTGTCAGAACATGAATCAATAATAAAATCTCCAAAACATGCAATTGAGGAAAAATCATCATTTTTACGGACTCGAATAAAGGACTTGGGTTCAAACTTTTGAAGCCGTTTTCTCAGAATCTACACATCAGAACTAACTGAAATTTTGTATACTTACTAAATATTATGGTCAAAACATAAATGAATAACAAAACCTACAAAAAGAAGCAATTGTGGAAAAATCATCATTTTTACGGGCTAGAATAAAGGACTTGGGTTCGAACTTTTGAAGCCGTTTTTGCAGGATCTACCCATTCGAAGTTACTGAAATTTTGTACACTTACTTAATATTATGGTCCGAACACAAATCATTAATAAACTCTTCAAAACATGCCATTGTCGAAGAATCATCATTTTTACCGGCTCGAACAAAGAACTTGGGTTCGAACTTTTGAAGCCGTTTTTGCAGGATCTACCCATTCGAACTAACTGAAATTTTTTATATTTGCTTAAAATTATGGTCAGAACATAAATCAATAACAAAATCTACAAAAAGAAGCAATTGTGGAAAAATCATCATTTTTACGGACTCGAATAAAGGACTTGGGTTCGAACTTTTGAAGCCGTTTTTGCAGGATCGACCCATTCGAAGTTACTGAAATTTTGTTTACTTACTTAATATTATGGTCAGAAAACGAATCATTAATAAACTCTTCAAAACATGCCACTGTCGAAGAATCATCATTTTTACCGGCTCGAACAAAGAACTTGGGTTCGAACTTTTGAAGCCGTTTTTGCAGGATCTACCCATTCGAACTAACTGAAATTTTTTATGCTTGCTAAAAATTATCGTCAGAACATAAATCAATAACAAAATCTCCAAAACATGCAATTGTGGAAAAATTATCATTTTTACGGACTCGAATAAAGGACTTGGGTTCGAACTTTTGAAGCCGTTTTTGCAGGATCTACCCATACGAACTAACTGAAATTTTGTATACTTACTTAATATTATGGTCAAAACATAAATCAATAACAAAACCTACAAAAAGAAGCAATTGTGGAAAAATCATCATTTTTACGGGCTAGAATAAAGGACTTGGGTTCGAACTTTTCACGCCGTTTTTGCAGGATCTACCCATTCGAAGTTACTGAAATTTTGAATACTATATTTATATTATGGTCAGTACATTAATCAATAATAAAATCTCCAAAACATGCAATTGTGGAAAAATCATCATTTTACAGACTCGAATAAAGGACTTGGGTTCGAACTTTTGGAGCCGTTTTCTCAGAATCTACCCGTCAGAATTAACTGAAATTTTGTGAGAATACTAAAAATAATGGTCAGAACATGAATCAATAAAAAAATCTTCATAAACATACAATTGTGGAAAAATCATCATTTTAACGGTCTCGAATAAAGGACTTGGGTTCGAACTTTTGAAGCCGTTTTTGCAGAATCGAACAATTCGAAGATACTGAAATTTTGAATACTATATTAAAATTATTGTCAGAACATTAATCAATAATAAAATCTCCAAAAACATACAATTGTGGAAAAATCATCATTATAACATTCTCGAATAAAGGACTTGGGTTTGAACTTTTGAAGCCGTTTTTGCAGGATCGACCCATCCGAAGTTACTGAAATTTTGAATTCTATATTTAAATTATGGTCAGAACATGAATCAATAATAAAATCTCCAAAACATGCAATTGTGGAAAAATCATCATTTTTACGGGCTCGAATAAAGGACTTGGGTTCGAACTTTTCAAGCCGTTTTTGCAGGTTCGACCCATTCGAAGTTACTGAAATTTTGTATACTTACTTAATATTATGGTCCGAACACAAATCATTAATAAACTCTTCAAAACATGCCATTGTCGAAGAATCATCATTTTTACCGGCTCGAACAAAGAACTTGGGTTCGAACTTTTGAAGCCGTTTTTGCAGGATCTACCCATTCGAACTAACTGAAATTTTTTATACTTGCTTAAAATTATCGTCAGAACATAAATCAATAACAAAATCTCCAAAACATGCAATTGTGGAAAAATCATCATTTTTACGGACTCGAACAAAGAACTTGGGTTCGAACTTTTGAAGCCGTTTTTGCAGGATCTACCCATACGAACTAACTGAAATTTTGTATACTTACTAAATATTATGTTCAAAACATAAATGAATAACAAAACCTACAAAAAGAAGCAATTGTGGAAAAATCATCATTTTTCCGGGCTAGAATAAAGGACTTGGGTTCGAACTTTTCACGCCGTTTTTGCAGGATCGACCCATTCGAAGTTACTGAAATTTTGTACACTTACTTAATATTATGGTCCGAACACAAATCATTAATAAACTCTTCAAAACATGCCATTGTCGAAGAATCATCATTTTTACCGGCTCGAACAAAGAACTTGGGTTCGAACTTTTGAAGCCGTTTTTGCAGGATCCACCCATTCGAACTAACTGAAATTTTGTATACTTACTAAATATTATGGTCAAAACATAAATCAATAACAAAACCTACAAAAAGAAGCAATTGTAGAAAAATCATCATTTTTACGGGCTAGAATAAAGGACTTGGGTTCGAACTTTTCACGCCGTTTTTGCAGGATCGACCCATTCGAAGTTACTGAAATTTTGAATACTATATTTAAAATATGGTCAGTACATTAATCAATAATAAAATCTCCAAAACATGCAATTGTGGAAAAATCATCATTTTACAGACTCGAATAAAGGACTTGGGTTCGAACTTTTGGAGCCGTTTTCTCAGAATCTACCCATCAGAATTAACTGAAATTTTGTGAGAATACTAAAAATAATGGTCAGAACATGAATCAATAAAAAAATCTCCAAAAACATACAATTGTGGAAAAATCATCATTTTAACGGACTCGAACAAAGAACTTGGGTTCGAACTTTTGAAGCCGTTTTTGCAGGATCTACCCTTTCGAACTAACTGAATTTTTTTATGCTGGCTTAAAATTATCGTCAGAACATAAATCAATAACAAAATCTCCAAAACATGCAATTGTGGAAAAATCATCATTTTTTCGGACTCGAACAAAGAACTTGGGTTGGAACTTTTGAAGCCGTTTTCTCAGAATCTACACATCAGAACTATTTGAAATTTTGTGAGCATACTAAAAATAATGGTCAGAACATGAATCAATAAAAAAATCTCCAAAAACATACAATTGTGGAAAAATCATCATTTTAACGGTCTCGAATAAAGGACTTGGGTTCGAAATTTTGAAGCCGTTTTTGCAGGATCGAACAATTCGAAGTTACTGAAATTTTGAATACTATATTAAAATTATTGTCAGAACATTAATCAATAATAAAATCTCCAAAACATGCAATAGAGGAAAAATCATCATCTTTACGGACTCGAATAAAGGACTTGGGTTCGAACTTTTGAAGCCGTTTTCTCAGAATCTACACATCAGAACTAACTGAAATTTTGTGAGCATACTAAAAATAATGGTCCGAACATGAATCAATAAAAAAATCTTCAAAAACATACAATTGTGGAAAAATCATAATTTTTACGGACTCGAACAAAGAACTTGGGTTCGAACTTTTGAAGCCGTTTTTGCAGGATCCACCCATTCGAACTAACTGAAATTTTGTATACTTACTAAATATTATGGTCAAAACATAAATCAATAACAAAACCTACAAAAAGAAGCAATTGTAGAAAAATCATCATTTTTACGGGCTAGAATAAAGGACTTGGGTTCGAACTTTTCACGCCGTTTTTGCAGGATCGACCCATTCGAAGTTACTGAAATTTTGAATACTATATTTAAAATATGGTCAGTACATTAATCAATAATAAAATCTCCAAAACATGCAATTGTGGAAAAATCATCATTTTACAGACTCGAATAAAGGACTTGGGTTCGAACTTTTGGAGCCGTTTTCTCAGAATCTACCCATCAGAATTAACTGAAATTTTGTGAGAATACTAAAAATAATGGTCAGAACATGAATCAATAAAAAAATCTCCAAAAACATACAATTGTGGAAAAATCATCATTTTAACGGACTCGAACAAAGAACTTGGGTTCGAACTTTTGAAGCCGTTTTTGCAGGATCTACCCTTTCGAACTAACTGAATTTTTTTATGCTGGCTTAAAATTATCGTCAGAACATAAATCAATAACAAAATCTCCAAAACATGCAATTGTGGAAAAATCATCATTTTTTCGGACTCGAACAAAGAACTTGGGTTGGAACTTTTGAAGCCGTTTTCTCAGAATCTACACATCAGAACTATTTGAAATTTTGTGAGCATACTAAAAATAATGGTCAGAACATGAATCAATAAAAAAATCTCCAAAAACATACAATTGTGGAAAAATCATCATTTTAACGGTCTCGAATAAAGGACTTGGGTTCGAACTTTTGAAGCCGTTTTTGCAGGATCGAACAATTCGAAGTTACTGAAATTTTGAATACTATATTAAAATTATTGTCAGAACATTAATCAATAATAAAATCTCCAAAACATGATATAGAGGAAAAATCATCATCTTTACGGACTCGAATAAAGGACTTGGGTTCGAACTTTTGAAGCCGTTTTCTCAGAATCTACACATCAGAACTAACTGAAATTTTGTGAGCATACTAAAAATAATGGTCCGAACATGAATCAATAAAAAAATCTTCAAAAACATACAATTGTGGAAAAATCATCATTTTAACGGTCTCGAATAAAGAACTTGGGTTCGAACTTTTGAAGCCGTTTTTGCAGGATCCACCCATTCGAACTAACTGAAATTTTGTATACTTACTAAATATTATGGTCAAAACATAAATCAATAACAAAACCTACAAAAAGAAGCAATTGTAGAAAAATCATCATTTTTACGGGCTAGAATAAAGGACTTGGGTTCGAACTTTTCACGCCGTTTTTGCAGGATCGACCCATTCGAAGTTACTGAAATTTTGAATACTATATTTAAAATATGGTCAGTACATTAATCAATAATAAAATCTCCAAAACATGCAATTGTGGAAAAATCATCATTTTACAGACTCGAATAAAGGACTTGGGTTCGAACTTTTGGAGCCGTTTTCTCAGAATCTACCCATCAGAATTAACTGAAATTTTGTGAGAATACTAAAAATAATGGTCAGAACATGAATCAATAAAAAAATCTCCAAAAACATACAATTGTGGAAAAATCATCATTTTAACGGACTCGAACAAAGAACTTGGGTTCGAACTTTTGAAGCCGTTTTTGCAGGATCTACCCTTTCGAACTAACTGAATTTTTTTATGCTGGCTTAAAATTATCGTCAGAACATAAATCAATAACAAAATCTCCAAAACATGCAATTGTGGAAAAATCATCATTTTTTCGCACTCGAACAAAGAACTTGGGTTGGAACTTTTGAAGCCGTTTTCTCAGAATCTACACATCAGAACTATTTGAAATTTTGTGAGCATACTAAAAATAATGGTCAGAACATGAATCAATAAAAAAATCTCCAAAAACATACAATTGTGGAAAAATCATCATTTTAACGGTCTCGAATAAAGGACTTGGGTTCGAAATTTTGAAGCCGTTTTTGCAGGATCGAACAATTCGAAGTTACTGAAATTTTGAATACTATATTAAAATTATTGTCAGAACATTAATCAATAATAAAATCTCCAAAACATGCAATAGAGGAAAAATCATCATCTTTACGGACTCGAATAAAGGACTTGGGTTCGAACTTTTGAAGCCGTTTTCTCAGAATCTACACATCAGAACTAACTGAAATTTTGTGAGCATACTAAAAATAATGGTCCGAACATGAATCAATAAAAAAATCTTCAAAAACATACAATTGTGGAAAAATCATAATTTTTACGGACTCGAACAAAGAACTTGGGTTCGAACTTTTGAAGCCGTTTTTGCAGGATCCACCCATTCGAACTAACTGAAATTTTGTATACTTACTAAATATTATGGTCAAAACATAAATCAATAACAAAACCTACAAAAAGAAGCAATTGTAGAAAAATCATCATTTTTACGGGCTAGAATAAAGGACTTGGGTTCGAACTTTTCACGCCGTTTTTGCAGGATCGACCCATTCGAAGTTACTGAAATTTTGAATACTATATTTAAAATATGGTCAGTACATTAATCAATAATAAACTCTTCAAAACATGCCATCGTCGAAGAATCATCATTTTTACCGGCTCGAACAAAGAACTTGGGTTCGAACTTTTGAAGCCGTTTTTGCAGGATCTACCCATTCAAACTAACTGAAATTTTTTATACTTGCTTAAAATTATCGTCAGAACATAAATCAATAACAAAATCTCCAAAACATGCAATTGTGGAAAAATCATCATTTTTACGGACTCGAACAAAGAACTTGGGTTCGAACTTTTGAAGCCGTTTTTGCAGGATCTACCCATACGAACTAACTGAAATTTTGTATACTTACTAAATATTATGGTCAAAACATAAATGAATAACAAAACCTACAAAAAGAAGCAATTGTGGAAAAATCATCATTTTTACGGGCTAGAATAAAGGACTTGGGTTCGAACTTTTCACGCCGTTTTTGCAGGATCTACCCATTCGAAGTTACTGAAAGTTTGAATACTATATTTAAATTATGGTCAGTACATTAATCAATAATAAAATCTCCAAAACATGCAATTGTGGAAAAATCATCATTTTACAGACTCGAATAAAGGACTTGGGTTCGAACTTTTGGAGCCGTTTTCTCAGAATCTACCCATCAGAATTAACTGAAATTTTGTGAGAATACTAAAAATAATGGTCAGAACATGAATCAATAAAAAAATCTCCAAAAACATACAATTGTGGAAAAATCATCATTTTAACGGTCTCGAATAAAGGTATTGGGTTCGAACTTTTGAAGCCGTTTTTGCAGGATCGAACAATTCGAAGTTACTGAAATTTTGAATACTATATTAAAATTATTGTCAGAACATGAATCAATAATAAAATCTCCAAAACATGCAATTGAGGAAAAATCATCATTTTTACGGACTCGAATAAAGGACTTGGGTTCAAACTTTTGAAGCCGTTTTCTCAGAATCTACACATCAGAACTAACTGAAATTTTGTGAGCATACTAAAAATAATGGTCAGAACATGAATCAAAAAAAAAATCTTCAAAAACATACAATTGTGGAAAAATCATCATTTTATCGGTCTCGAATAAAGGACTTGGGTTCGAACTTTTGAAGCCGTTTTTGCATGATCGAACAATTCGAAGTTACTGAAATTTTGAATACTATATTAAAATTATTGTCAGAACATGAATCAATAATAAAATCTCCAAAACATGCAATTGAGGAAAAATCATCATTTTTACGGAATCGAATAAAGGACTTGGGTTCGAACTTTTGAACCCGTTTTCTCAGAATCTACACATCAGAACTAACTGAAATTTTGTATACTTACTAAATATTATGGTCAGAACAAAAATCAATAACAAAATCTACAAAAAGAAGCGGTTGTGGAAAAATCATCATTTTTACGGGCTAGAATAAAGGATTATTATTTTTTTTCTGTAAATTAACGTTTAAGACAAGATTTTTTATGCATAGCACAAAGCGTAACAATTATTTTACAAGCAATAATTATTCGTCTTGTCTTAAACGTTAGTTTACCAAAAAAAAAAAATTAATATTTAACAAGTTCAAGTATTTCACCTAAAAATGTAGACAATTTGTCTCGACGCCATCTAGTGAGAGAGTTAGCACTTACAATGCTTTTCTCATATAAAATAAAGTTGGTTGTTTTCAGGTGAAAAAAATGTAACAAGCAGTAATTGTTGAATGAAACACTAGTATATATTGAATTATTTCGCGGATAAGAGATAAGCCGCCATAGCTCAGTGGTCAGAGCTGTCGACCGGAAATCGAAGGAACACGGGTTCGAGTCCCGTTGGCGTCATGTATCTTTTATCAGGAGATTTTTCAATGTGGATGAGTGTTTCAGGCGAATAATTATTGCTTGTAAAATAATAGAATAAAGGACTTGGGTTCGAACTTTTGAAGCCGTTTTTGCAGGATCGACCCATTCGAAGTTACTGAAATTTTGTACACTTACTTAATATTATGATCCGAACACAAATCATTAATAAACTCTTCAAAACATGCCATTGTCGAAGAATCATCATTTTTTCCGGCTCGAACAAAGAACTTGGGTTCGAACTTTTCAAGCCGTTTTTGCAGGATCTACCCATTCGAACTAACTGAAATTTTTTATGCTTGCTTAAAATTATCGTCAGAACATAAATCAATAACAAAATCTCCAAAACATGCAATTGTGGAAAAATTATCATTTTTACGCACTCGAATAAAGGACTTGGGTTCGAACTTTTGAAGCCGTTTTTGCACGATCTACTTATACGAACTAACTGAAATTTTGTATACTTACTAAATATTATGGTCAAAACATAAATCAATAACAAAACCTACAAAAAGAAGCAATTGTGGAAAAATCATAATTTTTACGGGCTAGAATAAAGGACTTGGGTTCGAACTTTTCACGCCGTTTTTGCAGGATCTACCCATTCGAAGTTACTGAAATTTTGAATACTATATTTAAATTATGGTCAGTAAATTAATCAATAATAAAATCTCCAAAACATGCAATTGTGGAAAAATCATCATTTTACGGACTCGAATAAAGGACTTGGGTTCGAACTTTTGGAGCCGTTTTCTCAGAATCTACCCATCAGAATTAACTGAAATTTTGTGAGAATACTAAAAATAATGGTCAGAACATGAATCAATAAAAAAATCTCCAAAAACATACAATTGTGGAAAAATCATCATTTTAACGGTCTCGAATAAAGGTATTGGGTTCGAACTTTTGAAGCCGTTTTTGCAGGATCGAACAATTCGAAGTTACTGAAATTTTGAATACTATATTAAAATTATTGTCAGAACATGAATCAATAATAAAATCTCCAAAACATGCAATTGAGGAAAAATCATCATTTTTACGGACTCGAATAAAGGACTTGGGTTCAAACTTTTGAAGCCGTTTTCTCAGAATCTACACATCAGAACTAACTGAAATTTTGTGAGCATACTAAAAATAATGGTCAGAACATGAATCAAAAAAAAAATCTTCAAAAACATACAATTGTGGAAAAATCATCATTTTATCGGTCTCGAATAAAGGACTTGGGTTCGAACTTTTGAAGCCGTTTTTGCATGATCGAACAATTCGAAGTTACTGAAATTTTGAATACTATATTAAAATTATTGTCAGAACATGAATCAATAATAAAATCTCCAAAACATGCAATTGAGGAAAAATCATCATTTTTACGGACTCGAATAAAGGACCTGGGTTCGAACTTTTGAACCCGTTTTCTCAGAATCTACACATCAGAACTAACTGAAATTTTGTATACTTACTAAATATTATGGTCAGAACAAAAATCAATAACAAAATCTACAAAAAGAAGCGGTTGTGGAAAAATCATCATTTTTACGGGCTAGAATAAAGGATTATTATTTTTTTTCTGTAAATTAACGTTTAAGACAAGATTTTTTATGCATAGCACAAAGCGTAACAATTATTTTACAAGCAATAATTATTCGTCTTGTCTTAAACGTTAGTTTACCAAAAAAAAAAAATTAATATTTAACAAGTTCAAGTATTTCACCTAAAAATGTAGACAATTTGTCTCGACGCCATCTAGTGAGAGAGTTAGCACTTACAATGCTTTTCTCATATAAAATAAAGTTGGTTGTTTTCAGGTGAAAAAAATGTAACAAGCAGTAATTGTTGAATGAAACACTAGTATATATTGAATTATTTCGCGGATAAGAGATAAGCCGCCATAGCTCAGTGGTCAGAGCTGTCGACCGGAAATCGAAGGAACACGGGTTCGAGTCCCGTTGGCGTCATGTATCTTTTATCAGGAGATTTTTCAATGTGGATGAGTGTTTCAGGCGAATAATTATTGCTTGTAAAATAATAGAATAAAGGACTTGGGTTCGAACTTTTGAAGCCGTTTTTGCAGGATCGACCCATTCGAAGTTACTGAAATTTTGTACACTTACTTAATATTATGATCCGAACACAAATCATTAATAAACTCTTCAAAACATGCCATTGTCGAAGAATCATCATTTTTTCCGGCTCGAACAAAGAACTTGGGTTCGAACTTTTCAAGCCGTTTTTGCAGGATCTACCCATTCGAACTAACTGAAATTTTTTATGCTTGCTTAAAATTATCGTCAGAACATAAATCAATAACAAAATCTCCAAAACATGCAATTGTGGAAAAATTATCATTTTTACGCACTCGAATAAAGGACTTGGGTTCGAACTTTTGAAGCCGTTTTTGCACGATCTACTTATACGAACTAACTGAAATTTTGTATACTTACTAAATATTTTGGTCAAAACATAAATCAATAACAAAACCTACAAAAAGAAGCAATTGTGGAAAAATCATAATTTTTACGGGCTAGAATAAAGGACTTGCGTTCGAACTTTTCACGCCGTTTTTGCAGGATCTACCCATTCGAAGTTACTGAAATTTTGAATACTATATTTAAATTATGGTCAGTAAATTAATCAATAATAAAATCTCCAAAACATGCAATTGTGGAAAAATTATCATTTTTACGCACTCGAATAAAGGACTTGGGTTCGAACTTTTGAAGCCGTTTTTGCACGATCTACTTATACGAACTAACTGAAATTTTGTATACTTACTAAATATTATGGTCAAAACATAAATCAATAACAAAACCTACAAAAAGAAGCAATTGTGGAAAAATCATCATTTTTACGGGCTAGAATAAAGGACTTGGGTTCGAACTTTTCACGCCGTTTTTGCAGGATCTACCCATTCGAAGTTACTGAAATTTTGAATACTATATTTAAATTATGGTCAGTACATTAATCAATAATAAAATCTCCAAAACATGCAATTGTGGAAAAATAATCATTTTACAGACTCGAATAAAGGACTTGGGTTCGAACTTTTGGAGCCGTTTTCTCAGAATCTACCCATCAGAATTAACTGAAATTTTGTGAGAATACTAAAAATAATGGTCAGAACATGAATCAATAAAAAAATCTCCAAAAACATACAATTGTGGAAAAATCATCATTTTAACGGTCTCGAATAAAGGACATGGGTTCGAACTTTTGAAGCCGTTTTTGCAGGATCGAACAATTCGAAGTTACTGAAATTTTGAATACTATATTAAAATTATTGTCAGAACATTAATCAATAATAAAATCTCCAAAACATGCAATAGAGGAAAAATCATCATTTTTACGGACTCGAATAAAGGACTTGGGTTCGAACTTTTGAAGCCGTTTTCTCAGAATCTACACATCAGAACTAACTGAAATTTTGTATACTTACTAAATATTATGGTCAAAACATAAATGAATAACAAAACCTACAAAAAGAAGCAATTGTGGAAAAATCATCATTTTTTACGGGCTAGAATAAAGGACTTGGGTTCGAACTTTTCACGCCGTTTTTGCAGGATCTACCCATTCGAAGTTACTGAAATTTTGTATACTTACTTAATATTATGGTCCGAACACAAATCATTAATAAACTCTTCAAAACATGCCATTGTCGAAGAATCATCATTTTTACCGGCTCGAACAAAGAACTTGGGTTCGAACTTTTGAAGCCGTTTTTGCAGGATCTACCCATTCAAACTAACTGAAATTTTTTATACTTGCTTAAAATTATCGTCAGAACATAAATCAATAACAAAATCTCCAAAACATGCAATTGTGGAAAAATCATCATTTTTACGGACTCGAACAAAGAACTTGGGTTCGAACTTTTGAAGCCGTTTTTGCAGGATCTACCCATACGAACTAACTGAAATTTTGTATACTTACTAAATATTATGGTCAAAACATAAATGAATAACAAAACCTACAAAAAGAAGCAATTGTGGAAAAATCATCATTTTTACGGGCTAGAATAAAGGACTTGGGTTCGAACTTTTCACGCCGTTTTTGCAGGATCTACCCATTCGAAGTTACTGAAATTTTGTACACTTACTTAATATTATGGTCCGAACACAAATCATTAATAAACTCTTCAAAACATGCCATTGTCGAAGAATCATCATTTTTACCGGCTCGAACAAAGAACTTGGGTTCGAACTTTTGAAGCCGTTTTTGCAGGATCTACCCATTCGAACTAACTGAAATTTTTTATATTTGCTTAAAATTATGGTCAGAACATAAATCAATAACAAAATCTACAAAAAGAAGCAATTGTGGAAAAATCATCATTTTTACGGACTCGAATAAAGGACTTGGGTTCGAACTTTTGAAGCCGTTTTTGCAGGATCGACCCATTCGAAGTTACTGAAATTTTGTTTACTTACTTAATATTATGGTCAGAAAACGAATCATTAATAAACTCTTCAAAACATGCCACTGTCGAAGAATCATCATTTTTACCGGCTCGAACAAAGAACTTGGGTTCGAACTTTTGAAGCCGTTTTTGCAGGATCTACCCATTCGAACTAACTGAAATTTTTTATGCTTGCTAAAAATTATCGTCAGAACATAAATCAATAACAAAATCTCCAAAACATGCAATTGTGGAAAAATTATCATTTTTACGGACTCGAATAAAGGACTTGGGTTCGAACTTTTGAAGCCGTTTTTGCAGGATCTACCCATACGAACTAACTGAAATTTTGTATACTTACTAAATATTATGGTCAAAACATAAATCAATAACAAAACCTACAATAAGAAGCAATTGTGGAAAAATCATCATTTTTACGGGCTAGAATAAAGGACTTGGGTTCGAACTTTTCACGCCGTTTTTGCAGGATCTACCCATTCGAAGTTACTGAAATTTTGAATACTATATTTAAATTATGGTCAGTACATTAATCAATAATAAAATCTCCAAAACATGCAATTGTGGAAAAATCATCATTTTACAGACTCGAATAAAGGACTTGGGTTCGAACTTTTGGAGCCGTTTTCTCAGAATCTACCCATCAGAATTAACTGAAATTTTGTGAGAATACTAAAAATAATGGTCAGAACATGAATCAATAAAAAAATCTCCAAAAACATACAATTGTGGAAAAATCATCATTTTTACGGACTCGAACAAAGAACTTGGGTTCGAACTTTTGAAGCCGTTTTTGCAGGATCTACCCATTCGAACTAACTGAAATTTTTTATGCTTGCTTAAAATTATCGTCAGAACATAAATCAATAACAAAATCTCCAAAACATGCAATTGTGGAAAAATCATCATTTTTTCGGACTCGAACAAAGAACTTGGGTTGGAACTTTTGAAGCCGTTTTCTCAGAATCTACACATCAGAACTAACTGAAATTTTGTGAGCATACTAAAAATAATGGTCAGAACATGAATCAATAAAAAAATCTCCAAAAACATACAATTGTGGAAAAATCATCATTTTAACGGTCTCGAATAAAGGACTTGGGTTCGAACTTTTGAAGCCGTTTTTGCAGGATCGAACAATTCGAAGTTACTGAAATTTTGAATACTATATTAAAATTATTGTCAGAACATTAATCAATAATAAAATCTCCAAAACATGCAATAGAGGAAAAATCATCATTTTTACGGACTCGAATAAAGGACTTGGGTTCGAACTTTTGAAGCCGTTTTCTCAGAATCTACACATCAGAACTAACTGAAATTTTGTATACTTACTAAATATTATGGTCAAAACATAAATGAATAACAAAACCTACAAAAAGAAGCAATTGTGGAAAAATCATCATTTTTACGGGCTAGAATAAAGGACTTGGGTTCGAACTTTTCACGCCGTTTTTGCAGGATCTACCCATTCGAAGTTACTGAAATTTTGTACACTTACTTAATATTATGGTCCGAACACAAATCATTAATAAACTCTTCAAAACATGCCATTGTCGAAGAATCATCATTTTTACCGGCTCGAACAAAGAACTTGGGTTCGAACTTTTGAAGCCGTTTTTGCAGGATCTACCCATTCGAACTAACTGAAATTTTTTATATTTGCTTAAAATTATGGTCAGAACATAAATCAATAACAAAATCTACAAAAAGAAGCAATTGTGGAAAAATCATCATTTTTACGGACTCGAATAAAGGACTTGGGTTCGAACTTTTGAAGCCGTTTTTGCAGGATCGACCCATTCGAAGTTACTGAAATTTTGTTTACTTACTTAATATTATGGTCAGAAAACGAATCATTAATAAACTCTTCAAAACATGCCACTGTCGAAGAATCATCATTTTTACCGGCTCGAACAAAGAACTTGGGTTCGAACTTTTGAAGCCGTTTTTGCAGGATCTACCCATTCGAACTAACTGAAATTTTTTATGCTTGCTAAAAATTATCGTCAGAACATAAATCAATAACAAAATCTCCAAAACATGCAATTGTGGAAAAATTATCATTTTTACGGACTCGAATAAAGGACTTGGGTTCGAACTTTTGAAGCCGTTTTTGCAGGATCTACCCATACGAACTAACTGAAATTTTGTATACTTACTTAATATTATGGTCAAAACATAAATCAATAACAAAACCTACAAAAAGAAGCAATTGTGGAAAAATCATCATTTTTACGGGCTAGAATAAAGGACTTGGGTTCGAACTTTTCACGCCGTTTTTGCAGGATCTACCCATTCGAAGTTACTGAAATTTTGAATACTATATTTATATTATGGTCAGTACATTAATCAATAATAAAATCTCCAAAACATGCAATTGTGGAAAAATCATCATTTTACAGACTCGAATAAAGGACTTGGGTTCGAACTTTTGGAGCCGTTTTCTCAGAATCTACCCGTCAGAATTAACTGAAATTTTGTGAGAATACTAAAAATAATGGTCAGAACATGAATCAATAAAAAAATCTTCAAAAACATACAATTGTGGAAAAATCATCATTTTAACGGTCTCGAATAAAGGACTTGGGTTCGAACTTTTGAAGCCGTTTTTGCAGAATCGAACAATTCGAAGATACTGAAATTTTGAATACTATATTAAAATTATTGTCAGAACATTAATCAATAATAAAATCTCCAAAAACATACAATTGTGGAAAAATCATCATTATAACATTCTCGAATAAAGGACTTGGGTTTGAACTTTTGAAGCCGTTTTTGCAGGATCGACCCATCCGAAGTTACTGAAATTTTGAATTCTATATTTAAATTATGGTCAGAACATGAATCAATAATAAAATCTCCAAAACATGCAATTGTGGAAAAATCATCATTTTTACGGGCTCGAATAAAGGACTTGGGTTCGAACTTTTCAAGCCGTTTTTGCAGGTTCGACCCATTCGAAGTTACTGAAATTTTGTATACTTACTTAATATTATGGTCCGAACACAAATCATTAATAAACTCTTCAAAACATGCCATTGTCGAAGAATCATCATTTTTACCGGCTCGAACAAAGAACTTGGGTTCGAACTTTTGAAGCCGTTTTTGCAGGATCTACCCATTCAAACTAACTGAAATTTTTTATACTTGCTTAAAATTATCGTCAGAACATAAATCAATAACAAAATCTCCAAAACATGCTGTAACGGACGTACTGCTCCGATATCAGCCGACGTCACCCCATATTAAAATCTGCCATTTGCCTTAACTTTGCCTGTCCTTAAACTGAATAAACTGTCCTCTATGTATGTGAAATTGTTATGTATAATGAAAGAAATGTATAAAATGTATGTCTGAACCTCTATGTAAACAATAAATGAAACGTCGGAGCTTGGATAGAGGTATACGGGCAGAGAAGTATTGTTAGAGCTGGTAAAATCATGAGAGCATTTAATTCGGGCACGATTATTAGAGTCGTGCTTATACGAGAGGGAACGCTCGGCCGCGACCCGAAGCCAAGGGCCGCGCGCCGTCACAGCGTCGAGGTGGTTTGCCGCCCGAGCGTTCCACAAGCGCGACTCTGGGAACCGTGCCTGAACAAAGAGAGGCCGT
This sequence comes from Hesperophylax magnus, assembly GCA_026573805.1. Classification (NCBI taxonomy): domain Eukaryota; kingdom Metazoa; phylum Arthropoda; class Insecta; order Trichoptera; family Limnephilidae; genus Hesperophylax; species Hesperophylax magnus. Next base: position 1,395,693 of record JAIUSX010000977.1, on the reverse strand, counting down.
GGTCGCGTTCGGCCATGAGCCCGAAATTACCGGCCGAGGGGCGGTAGCCAACCCGGCGGCGGGCCGCGGGCACGTAACAAACACGGGCCTCGATTCCAGGAATCAAAGAGAAAGCGGGCCCGTGTGAACGTCACTCGGTCAGCGAAGGCCGCCGGGGTCCTATAAAACGGGCAACAGCCCCTTGGAAAGACAGTTAGCCAGCAACCTCCACCAGCTCAACACCTCTCTCTCTGCTCTGCCCTCTACCTCGCTCCGACTTCTGCCTCTGCCTTGCCTACCCCTTCGGACCAGACTCGGAATCAGCTCAAGAACAAGCGACAAGCAATCGGACCAGCTCTACAGCGGCTTCAGAGACGGCCCCGTTCTACCCCTCCACGCCACTGAAGGACGACATCTTACGCCTCCACAGATTGGGATCACCGGCCCTTTTACAGTCTTGTGTGTCACTCGATTACGTCTGATACATAAGTGGTCCTTCAAGCCGGATCTTTCTGTGGAAATCATGTCACCTTCACTGCGCTCTGGGAAGAACAGCGCTGACGGGGATTCATCGCAGGGAAGCGATGATCCCACACCAACCGGGGCGGCCACAGCCGCGCCCCCCGGACTCCGGCCAACCGCCCCCCTGGCCCCCTCTGATCCCCGAGCAGACCTACTGCCTGGTCCCTCCGGCGCATCACCACCACAGACGCCCCCTGCCGCGGCCGACGTCTCGTCACGAAGCGAGGCTTCCAGCGAGGACACGCTCCGGCAGGTGCAGCTCGAGCTAAGAGCTGAGAGGCGGCGCACCCAGAAGCTGCAAGACGACCACGCCCGACAGATGGCAGAACTTGTCGCCACGCTGAAAGACCTCACGCGGACCGCTTCACCTGCAGCCTGGCAACCCGACGGAGCATATCCCGGAAGCCAGCCACCTAGCGGCCCCGGGCAAAGCTGGGGCTACGCACCCGAGGCGCACACCACTGGCTTACGGGTGGGCCTTCCACAGACTGCGGCGCCCCCGAGCGGCCCCAGTCATAGCCTTGCGTACACAGTGGGGGGAGAGCCCACTGTTCCGCACACCACTGCGCCGCGGCTGGGTTACGGACCGACGCCGACGCCGGCGCCCTCGGGCGTACCTACGCAGAGGTACGCAGCGGAGACGCACGCCACAGCTCCACGGGCGGAGTACCCACCGACGGCGGCGCCATCTAGCGGCTTCGGGCGATACCCGGACTACGCAGCGGAGACGCACACCACTGCGTCGCGGCTGGATTACCAACCGACGCCGACGCCGGCGCCCCCGGGCGTACCTAGTCAGGGGTACGCAGCGGAGGCGCAAACCACTGGCCCACGGATGGGCCTGCCACAGACTGCGGCGCCCTCTAGCGGCCCCGGTCACAGCCTTACGTACACAGTGGGGGGAGGGCCCACTGTGTCACAAACTACAGCCCAGCATAGCGATGTTTTCGGGAGCTCACGCCGCGCCGTGAGGGCTCACACCGGGACGGGGAGAAACCATGCTGCGGATCCACTCACGGACGGCGCTTCCCCAGGCGCCGCGACGCTGCGAGGTGGACCAGAGCCGCAGTACGGCTATCCCGGTGTTACCCGCGGGCCCGCCCAGTTCCCAGCATTTGCCCCGAGCGGAAACTCACCATCGCAGCCCCCCGCTGACGGATACGGGGCCTTTTTAAAGGCACCCACCACTGTCCCATCCCGGTATAGGTGACTTATTGTCACCCCTTCGGGACTCTCGCAAGAAGCTAATTTTTTATATTAAAAGATTCGAATTTTCGATAAAAGACTCTAGACCTTTAAATGTCCCTGCATGTTGTGTTAGCGAGCACTATGCAGTGGATGCTCGAGTTAGTTGAGTTAGACATGCACATGCGTGTTAGTAGCACAAAACAAAATATATATAGACGAAGATATATTATGAGTAATTAGGTCCTCAGCAGTCCCAAAGGCGTGCGGCCGGTCGCCGATCAGCCCACAGGTGAGCTTCCATCACCGCCCACCCCACGCCAAGGCGTGATTGTGCTCGAAGACTCTAGGAGAAGAGATGGGTTGTGATCTACCCGAAGAGAAATAAACTAAAAAGAAGAGCGTCACACGTCAACGGGGGGTGGGGAAGGTGATGTAGCTCACTGCGGACGTCACGACGAGCCAGAGCACCGCAATTGGGGGAAAGCCGATTGTCTAACTCATGTCTTATTCGGGAGTCTGGAAACTTCTGGCTTTGATGCAGGGACTGCGGTCTTTATGCCTCGCCCAAGAAGAGGGCTAGGACAAGACAAAACACAAAAACCTCCCATAATTGTAACCTCAGGTGTACCTCAGGGGTCCAATCTAGGCCCTCTGCTTTTTTTAATCTTTATTAATGACCTTGGCCCCATGTTACGCTGCCGTTTTGTTTTATTTGCTGATGACCTCAAGATTTACCGTAAAATTTCCACTGATTCTGATCAAGTTATGCTTCAAGAAGATCTTTACACACTACATAGCTGGTGTACTCAAAATGATATGTTTCTAAATATTGATAAATGTTACATTATAACCTTCACTCGTAACAGAAGAAGAAAGAATCGTGCATATTTCATTAATAATGTTCAATTAAATGCAGTCACCACTATTAGAGATCTAGGAATCACACTTGATTCAAAATTTAAGTTTGATGTACATATCAGTGATATCACGAGTAAATCCTTGAAAATGGTTGGTTTTATACATAGAATATCGAAACCATTTAAAAATACCCAATCCATTATAACCTTGTATCACTCGTTGGTCAGAAGCAAATTGGAATATGGTAGTGTTATCTGGAACCCACACTACTTGAAATATTCAAAAACTATTGAATCTGTACAAAAAAATTTTCTAAGATTGTTATCCTTTAAACTTGGACTAAGTTCCGTACTGCAGTCTTATGAGGAACGACTCCAATACTTTAACTTTACGACCCTGGATAAAAGAAGACAATTTGCTGACTTAATATGTCTACACAAAATTATTCATGACAAGCTTGAAGCAACTGATTGTGTGAGCAATATTCTTATTAAAATTCCTAATAGACGTAATCTAAGAAATCATAATATATTCCATCTAGAATTATTTAAGAACAATATTGCATACTTCAATCCATTATCTAGAATGTGTCGTCTGTACAATTCTATTGAGTGTAACAACATAGATATATATGCAAATAGTCTCACTTATTTTAAAAAGCAAATTAGCAATAGATTGTGAATGTTTGTTTGTTTTTTTTTTATTTACTCTATTTGTTTTCTGTTTTTATTTTTGTTTCTTTTGTTTTTTGGATCATATATGAATCTGTATTTTTTGTTTTTGATATCTCTTTTTTTGCCTTTTTCACGTTTTGCTGTTTATATATTTTTTTGTTAATACATAGTGTATAATGACACTTAAACTGTGCATGATGTGAACATTTTTAAGTGGACTGTTGACATTTCCTTTTTTTTTTGCAGCGCTTATCTAATGTTTTTTTTCTCTTGTTAATAGTCTGTAAATGTTCCTCAACAATAAATAAATAAATAAAAAAGGAGTTCAGTTCTCATCTGGAATATAAACAATGTTACAAGAAGAGAGAGCACAAAATACAAAATAATATAAGGATTGCAAGCAACAGTATAGCGATACATAAATAATATAGTGTAAGATATAACAGGGTAGCAAAAATAAATATATAAAATAATAAAGAGATAAACATACGACATAAATTGGCGAGATTATGAGTGAGAGAGAATTATAAAAATCATAAACCAGGGGAGACAGGAGCAGTACACTCGGCCGAACTAAATTATTTGAATTTATTCTAAATAATATCGACTCTCAAAACAGGCCACCTTTCAACCCAAACCTTAACGAACTTCTTCAGACATTCAAAGTTCCTCTGGTCCGATACGAGATCTACATTCAAGATCGGTCTCGTAGAAACATTCAAACCATTAAGCATTTCCTCTCTTGCATCCTTCAATATCTCGCAATGCCACAGAATGTGCTCGGCGGATTGGTTAGGATCACCACACGCACAGGTAGGGTGTGGGGACAAGGTAAGGCTGTGCAGCTTTCCTCTGAATTCGCCGTGTCCGGATAGGATCTGAGTTGTGTGGTGGTCCAACCTTAAATGTGCCCCTTCCATTCTGACTTTAACCGATGGGAAGAAGGATACGGGGCCTGCAACCGAACGGATGAGGCAGCGAGGCAGACACGAGACTGGGTGCATCAAGGGAGTGTCCCTCTCGCCCAGGTGACGGCCATGTTCGCCGACGCCCTCCGGCAGTCCCAGGCCGGTGGCACACCTCGCTACCATCCCGAAGATGAGCGGATGGCATCCCTCATCGCCCGGCAGTCCAGCGCAAAGGACTTGCCACCCTACGCTGGCGACGCCATAGAGTGGCAAGCCTGGAAGGCGCAATTCCTCCAGTCGACGGCCACCTGCGGGATGACGGCGGCCGAGAACCTGATGCGGCTGCAGCGTGCCCTGAAGGGAAAGGCACGAGAAGCCGTCAGCCCTCTCCTCCTGGACCCGGCGCAGGTGCCGGAAATTATGGATGTCCTGGAGCACCGCTTTGGCGGCGCGCACTCTGTCGCGGCGGTCATGTTCGACCGGATAAAGCGGCTGACCCGACTACAAGAGGACGCATCGACCGAGGCTCTGGTGGAGTTCTCGGGCACGGTGCAGAACATTGTGGCTTCGCTGGGGAATCTGCGGGGTGATTACCTCTCCAACCCGGCCCTCCTCAGCGAAATCGCCTCGAAGATGCCGTTAGCCCTACGCCTCTTGTGGCTGGGTAAGGTGGCCGACCAGACGCACGCGGCCACCGTGGTGCAGCTTGCCGCGTTCCTGAAGCGGCTGACCAACGCGGTGCCGCGGTCGGGCCTCACCGACAATGGCCGAGCAGCGCGGCCGAGCAGCTCGGCCGAACAACAGCGGGCCGCCCGCCCGTATCGTGAAAACGTGTACGTGACCGACGAGCGCCCGGAACCCCGCAGTGAAGTTTGGTGCACACTGTGCAAAGACGATTCGCACAAACTCTACAAGTGTCCCCGATTCGCCGAAGAGACAATCAGTGCGCGTTGGGAGCTTGTAAAAAGTGCACGGTTGTGTTTTAAGTGTCTGGACGGTGTGCACCAGACGAAACGGTGCGAGTACCGGACCAACTGCGGAGTGGGGACGTGCCGGGCCCCGCATCATCGCTTGCTGCACGATGACGCATACACTCGTGACCGCGAGACGCACACAGTCATGAACACGTGGGAAAGTGAGGGACAAGTGCTGATGAAAGTGATTTCCGTGACATTGTGCGGCCCCGGGGGCCGAGCGACCGTGCACGCGCTGCTTGACGAGGGCTCTGCAATAACCCTAGTCGAGGCAGATGTTGCAGACATCATCGGAGCCGCGGGTCCGGTACGCGGCCTGCGAATTCGGGGCGCTAATGGGATGTGCTAATCCGATGCTACGTCCCGGCGGGTGAGACTGTCGGTGCGCGGCGACGGAGACGCGTTTACGGTGACGGCACACACCGTAACGGACCTACACCTCCCGCGGCAAACAGTGGCCGGCCGCCGGCAAGTGAAACCACGGCTGCTGATCGGCCAAGATAACGGGCCGCTTATCGTGTCGCGGGAGGTGCGGAAGGAAGAGAGCGGCCAAATGACGTCCCGGACAGCCCTCGGTTGGATCACGCATGGGAGCACCCGGCGCGACGCCGACGCCGGGACAACGCTGAGGATGGCTGGTCCGAACACCGTCCTCGCCGCCGACGCCCTGGACCATGCCGCCGGGGACCATGCCGCCGGGGAACATGCCGCCGGGGACCATGCCGCCGGGGACCATGCCACCGGGGACCATGCCGCCGGGGACCATACCGCCGGGGACCATGCCACCGGCAACAATGCCGCCGGGGACCATGTCGCAGCACGCCGCTTGCGAAGAGTGTAGCCGAGCTCCACGGGGGGAGTGTAAAGGACGTACTGCTCCGATACAGCCGACGTCACCCCATATTAAAATCTGCCATTTGCCTTAACTTTGCCTGTCCTTAAACTGAATAAACTGTCCTCTATGTATGTGAAATTGTTATGTATAATGAAAGAAATGTATAAAATGTATGTCTGAACCTCTATGTAAACAATAAATGAAACGTCGGAGCTTGGATAGAGGTATACGGGAGAAGAAGTATTGTTAGAGCTGGTAAAATCATGAGAGCATTTAATTCGGGCACGATTATTAGAGTCGTGCTTATACGAGAGTGAACGCTCGGCCGTGACCCGAAGCCAAGGGCCGCGCGCCGTCACAGCGTCGAGGTGGTTTGCCGCCCGAGCGTTCCACAAGCGCGACTCTGGGAACCGTGCCTGAACAAAGAGAGGCCGTGGTCGCGTTCGGCCATGAGCCCGAAATTACCGGCCGAGGGGCGGTAGCCAACCCGGCGGCGGGCCGCGGGCACGTAACAAACACGGGCCTCGATTCCAGGAATCAAAGAGAAAGCGGGCCCGTGTGAACGTCGCTCGGTCAGCGAAGGCCGCCGGGGTCCTATAAAACGGGCAACAGCCCCTTGGAAAGACAGTTAGCCAGCAACCTCCACCAGCTCAACACCTCTCTCTCTGCTCTGCCCTCTACCTCGCTCCGACTTCTGCCTCTGCTCGCCTTCTTTCACTCTGACCCCCGCTTCACCCTGGACCACGGACTTGTCTACCCCTTCGGACCAGACTCGGAATCAGCTCAAGAACAAGCGACAAGCAATCGGACCAGCTCTACAGCGGCTTCAGAGACGGCCCCGTTCTACCCCTCCACGCCACTGAAGGACGACATCTTACGCCTCCACAGATAGGGATCACCGGCCCTTTTACAGTCTTGTGTGTCACTCGATTACGTCTGATACACATGCAATTGTGGAAAAATCATCATTTTTACGGACTCGAACAAATAACTTGGGTTCGAAATTTTGAAGCCGTTTTTGCAGGATCTACCCATACGAACTAACTGAAATTTTGTATACTTACTAAATATTATGGTCAAAACATAAATGAATAACAAAACCTACAAAAAGAAGCAATTGTGGAAAAATCATCATTTTTACGGGCTAGAATAAAGGACTTGGGTTCGAACTTTTCACGCCGTTTTTGCAGGATCTACCCATTCGAAGTTACTGAAATTTTGAATACTATATTTAAATTATGGTCAGTACATTAATCAATAATAAAATCTCCAAAACATGCAATTGTGGAAAAATAATCATTTTACAGACTCGAATAAAGGTCTTGGGTTCGAACTTTTGGAGCCGTTTTCTCAGAATCAACCCATCAGAATTAACTGAAATTTTGTGAGAATACTAAAAATAATGGTCAGAACATGAATCAATAAAAAAATCTCCAAAAACATACAATTGTGGAAAAATCATCATTTTAACGGTCTCGAATAAAGGTATTGGGTTCGAACTTTTGAAGCCGTTTTTGCAGGATCGAACAATTCGAAGTTACTGAAATTTTGAATACTATATTAAAATTATTGTCAGAACATGAATCAATAATAAAATCTCCAAAACATGCAATTGAGGAAAAATCATCATTTTTACGGACTCGAATAAAGGACTTGGGTTCAAACTTTTGAAGCCGTTTTCTCAGAATCTACACATCAGAACTAACTGAAATTTTGTGAGCATACTAAAAATAATGGTCAGAACATGAATCAATAAAAAAATCTTCAAAAACATACAATTGTGGAAAAATCATCATTTTATCGGTCTCGAATAAAGGACTTGGGTTCGAACTTTTGAAGCCGTTTTTGCAGGATCTACCCATACGAACTAACTGAAATTTTGTATACTTACTAAATATTATGGTCAGAACATAAATCAATAACAAAATCTACAAAAAGAAGCGGTTGTGAAAAAGAAACAATTATTTTACAAGCAATAATTATTCGTCTTGTCTTAAACGTTAGTTTACCAAAAAAAAAAAAATAATATTTGACAAGTTCAAGTATTTCACCTAAAAATGTAGACAATTTGTCTCGACGCCATCTAGTGAGAGAGTTAGCACTTAAAATGCTTTTCTCATATAAAATAAAGTTGGTTGTTTTCAGGTGAAAAAAATGTAACAAGCAGTAATTGTTGAATGAAACACTAGTATATATTGAATTATTTCGCGGATAAGAGATAAGCCGCCATAGCTCAGTGGTCAGAGCTGTCGACCGGAAATCGAAGGCACACGGGTTCGAGTCCCGTTGGCGTCATGTATCTTTTATCAGGAAATTTTTCAATGTGGATGAGTGTTTCAGGCGAATAATTATTGCTTGTAAAATAATAGAATAAAGGACTTGGGTTCGAACTTTTGAAGCCGTTTTTGCAGGATCGACCTATTCGAAGTTACTGAAATTTTGTACACTTACATAATATTATGGTCCGAACACAAATCATTAATAAACTCTTCAAAACATGCCATTGTCGACGAATCATCATTTTTACCGGCTCGAACAAAGAACTTGGGTTCGAACTTTTGAAGCCGTTTTTGCAGGATCTACCCATTCGAACTAACTGAAATTTTTTATGCTTGCTAAAAATTATCGTCAGAACATAAATCAATAACAAAATCTCCAAAACATGCAATTGTGGAAAAATTATCATTTTTACGGACTCGAATAAAGGACTTGGGTTCGAACTTTTGAAGCCGTTTTTGCAGGATCGACCGATTCGAAGTTACTAAAATTTTGTATACTTACTTAATATTATGGTCAGAAAACGAATCATTAATTAACTCTTCAAAACTTGCCACTGTCGAAGAATCATCATTTTTACCGGCTCGAACAAAGTACTTGGGTTCGAACTTTTGAAGCCGTTTTTGCAAGATCTACCCATTCGAACTAACTGAAATTTTTTAAGATTGCTTAAAATTATCGTCAGAACATAAATCAATAACAAAATCTCCAAAACATGCAATTGTGGAAAAATTATCATTTTTACGGACTCGAATAAAGGACTTGGGTTCGAACTTTTCACGCCGTTTTTGCAGGATCTACCCATACGAACTAACTGAAATTTTGTATACTTACTAAATATTATGGTCAAAACATAAATGAATAACAAAACCTACAAAAAGAAGCAATTGTGGAAAAATCATCATTTTTACGGGCTAGAATAAAGGACTTGGGTTCGAACTTTTCACGCCGTTTTTGCAGGATCTACCCATTCGAAGTTACTGAAATTTTGAATACTATATTTAAATTATGGTCAGTACATTAATCAATAATAAAATCTCCAAAACATGCAATTGTGGAAAAATCATCATTTTACAGACTCGAATAAAGGTCTTGGGTTCGAACTTTTGGAGCCGTTTTCTCAGAATCAACCCATCAGAATTAACTGAAATTTTGTGAGAATACTAAAAATAATGGTCAGAACATGAATCAATAAAAAAATCTCCAAAAACATACAATTGTGGAAAAATCATCATTTTAACGGTCTCGAATAAAGGTATTGGGTTCGAACTTTTGAAGCCGTTTTTGCAGGATCGAACAATTCGAAGTTACTGAAATTTTGAATACTATATTAAAATTATTGTCAGAACATGAATCAATAATAAAATCTCCAAAACATGCAATTGAGGAAAAATCATCATTTTTACGGACTCGAATAAAGGACTTGGGTTCAAACTTTTGAAACCGTTTTCTCAGAATCTACACATCAGAACTAACTGAAATTTTGTGAGCATACTAAAAATAATGGTCAGAACATGAATCAATAAAAAAATCTTCAAAAACATACAATTGTGGAAAAATCATCATTTTATCGGTCTCGAATAAAGGACTTGGGTTCGAACGTTTGAAGCCGTTTTTGCAGGATCTACCCATACGAACTAACTGAAATTTTGTATACTTACTAAATATTATGGTCAGAACATAAATCAATAACAAAATCTACAAAAAGAAGCGGTTGTGAAAAAGAAACAATTATTTTACAAGCAATAATTATTCGTCTTGTCTTAAACGTTAGTTTACCAAAAAAAAAAAAATAATATTTGACAAGTTCAAGTATTTCACCTAAAAATGTAGACAATTTGTCTCGACGCCATCTAGTGAGAGAGTTAGCACTTAAAATGCTTTTCTCATATAAAATAAAGTTGGTTGTTTTCAGGTGAAAAAAATGTAACAAGCAGTAATTGTTGAATGAAACACTAGTATATATTGAATTATTTCGCGGATAAGAGATAAGCCGCCATAGCTCAGTGGTCAGAGCTGTCGACCGGAAATCGAAGGCACACGGGTTCGAGTCCCGTTGGCGTCATGTATCTTTTATCAGGAGATTTTTCAATGTGGATGAGTGTTTCAGGCGAATAATTATTGCTTGTAAAATAATAGAATAAAGGACTTGGGTTCGAACTTTTGAAGCCGTTTTAGCAGGATCGACCTATTCGAAGTTACTGAAATTTTGTACACTTACATAATATTATGGTCCGAACACAAATCATTAATAAACTCTTCAAAACATGCCATTGTCGACGAATCATCATTTTTACCGGCTCGAACAAAGAACTTGGGTTCGAACTTTTGAAGCCGTTTTTGCAGGATCTACCCATTCGAACTAACTGAATTTTTTTACATTTGCTTAAAATTATGGTCAGAACATAAATCAATAACAAAATCTACAAAAAGAAGCAATTGTGGAAAAATCATCATTTTTACGGACTCGAATAAAGGACTTGGGTTCGAACTTTTGAAGCCGTTTTTGCAGGATCGACCGATTCGAAGTTACTAAAATTTTGTATACTTACTTAATATTATGGTCAGAAAACGAATCATTAATTAACTCTTCAAAACTTGCCACTGTCGAAGAATCATCATTTTTACCGGCTCGAACAAAGTACTTGGGTTCGAACTTTTGAAGCCGTTTTTGCAAGATCTACCCATTCGAACTAACTGAAATTTTTTAAGATTGCTTAAAATTATCGTCAGAACATAAATCAATAACAAAATCTCCAAAACATGCAATTGTGGAAAAATTATCATTTTTACGGACTCGAATAAAGGACTTGGGTTCGAACTTTTCACGCCGTTTTTGCAGGATCTACCCATTCGAAGTTACTGAAATTTTGAATACTATATTTAAATTATGGTCAGTACATTAATCAATAATAAAATCTCCAAAACATGCAATTGTGGAAAAATCATCATTTTACAGACTCGAATAAAGGACTTGGGTTGGAACTTTTGGAGCCGTTTTCTCAGAATCTACACATCAGAACTAACTGAAATTTTGTGAGCATACTAAAAATAATGGTCAGAACATGAATCAATAAAAAAATCTTCAAAAACATACAATTGTGGAAAAATCATCATTTTATCGGTCTCGAATAAAGGACTTGGGTTCGAACTTTTGAAGCCGTTTTTGCAGGATCTACCCATACGAACTAACTGAAATTTTGTATACTTACTAAATATTATGGTCAGAACATAAATCAATAACAAAATCTACAAAAAGAAGCGGTTGTGAAAAAGAAACAATTATTTTACAAGCAATAATTATTCGTCTTGTCTTAAACGTTAGTTTACCAACAAAAAAAAAATAATATTTGACAAGTTCAAGTATTTCACCTAAAAATGTAGACAATTTGTCTCGACGCCATCTAGTGAGAGAGTTAGCACTTAAAATGCTTTTCTCATATAAAATAAAGTTGGTTGTTTTCAGGTGAAAAAAATGTAACAAGCAGTAATTGTTGAATGAAACACTAGTATATATTGAATTATTTCGCGGATAAGAGATAAGCCGCCATAGCTCAGTGGTCAGAGCTGTCGACCGGAAATCGAAGGCACACGGGTTCGAGTCCCGTTGGCGTCATGTATCTTTTATCAGGAGATTTTTCAATGTGGATGAGTGTTTCAGGCGAATAATTATTGCTTGCAAAATAATAGAATAAAGGACTTGGGTTCGAACTTTTGAAGCCGTTTTTGCAGGATCGACCTATTCGAAGTTACTGAAATTTTGTACACTTACATAATATTATGGTCCGAACACAAATCATTAATAAACTCTTCAAAACATGCCATTGTCGACGAATCATCATTTTTACCGGCTCGAACAAAGAACTTGGGTTCGAACTTTTGAAGCCGTTTTTGCAGGATCTACCCATTCGAACTAACTGAATTTTTTTACATTTTCTTAAAATTATGGTCAGAACATAAATCAATAACAAAATCTACAAAAAGAAGCAATTGTGAAAAAATCATCATTTTTACGGACTCGAATAAAGGACTTGGGTTCGAACTTTTGAAGCCGTTTTTGCAGGATCTACCCATTCGAACTAACTGAAATTTTTTATATTTGCTTAAAATTATGTTCAGAACATGAATCAATAAAAAAATCTTCAAAAACATACAATTGTGGAAAAATCATCATTTTTACGGACTCGAACAAAGAACTTGGGTTCGAACTTTTGAAGCCGTTTTTGCAGGATCTACCCATACGAACTAACTGAAATTTTGTATACTTACTAAATATTATGGTCAAAACATAAATGAATAACAAAACCTACAAAAAGAAGCAATTGTGGAAAAATCATCATTTTTACGGGCTAGAATAAAGGACTTGGGTTCGAACTTTTGAAGCCGTTTTTGCAGGATCGACCCATTCGAAGTTACTGAAATTTTGTTTACTTACTTAATATTATGGTCAGAAAACGAATCATTAATAAACTCTTCAAAACATGCCACTGTCGAAGAATCATCATTTTTAACGGCTCGAACAAAGAACTTGGGTTCGAACTTTTGAAGCCGTTTTTGCAGGATCTACCCATTCGAACTAACTGAAATTTTTTATGCTTGCTAAAAATTATCGTCAGAACATAAATCAATAACAAAATCTCCAAAACATGCAATTGTGGAAAAATTATCATTTTTACGGACTCGAATAAAGGACTTGGGTTCGAACTTTTGAAGCCGTTTTTGCAGGATCTACCCATACGAACTAACTGAAATTTTGTATACTTACTAAATATTATGGTCAAAACATAAATCAATAACAAAACCTACAAAAAGAAGCAATTGTGGAAAAATCATCATTTTTACGAGCTAGAATAAAGGACTTGGGTTCGAACTTTTGAAGCCGTTTTTTCAGGATCTACATATTCGAACTTACTGAACTTTTGAATACTATATTTAAATTATGGTCAGAACATGAATCAATAATAAAATCTTCAAAAACATGCAATTGTGGAAAAATCATCATTTTTACGGGCCCGAATATAAAACTTGGGTTCGAACTTTTGAAGCCGTTTTTGCAGGACCTACCCATTCGAAGTTACTGAAATAATCAATATTATATTAAAATTATGGTCAGAACATGAATCAATAATAAAATCTCCAAAAACATACAATTGTGGAAAAATCATCATTTTTACGGGCCTGAATATAAAACTTGGGTTCGAAATTTTGAAGCCGTTTTTGCAGGATCTACCCATTGGAAGTTACTGAAATTTTGTATACTTACTTAATATTATGGTCAGGACACGAATCAACAATCAACTTTTCAAAACATGCAATTGTGGAATAATCATCATTTTTACGGTCAAGAATAAAGGACTTGGGTTTGAACTTTTGAAGCCGTTTTATCAGGATCTACATATTCGAACTTACTGAACTTTTGAATACTATATTTAAACTATGGTCAGAACATGAATCAATAATAAAATCTTCAGAAACAAGCAATTGTGGAAAAATCATCATTTTTACGGGCCTGAATATAAAACTTGGGTTCGAAATTATGAAGCCGTTTTTGCAGGATCTACCCATTGGAAGTTACTGAAATTATCAATATTATATTAAAATTATGGTCAGAACATGAATCAATAATAAAATCTCCAAAAACATACAATTGTGGAAAAATCATCATTTTAACGGTCTCGAATAAAGGACTTAGCTTCGAACTTTTGAAGCCGTTTTTGCAGGATCGAACAATTCGAAGTTACTGAAATTTTGAATACTATATTAAAATTATTGTCAGAACATAAATCAATAACAAAATCTTCAAAAACATACAATTGTGGAAAAATCATCATTTTATCGGTCTCGAATAAAGGACTTGTGTTCGAACTTTTGAAGCCTTTTTTGCAGGATCTACCCATACGAACTAACTGAAATTTTGTGAGCATACTAAAAATAATGGTCAGAACATGAATCAATAAAAAAATCTCCAAAAACATACAATTGTGGAAAAATCATCATTTTAACGGTCTCGAATAAAGGACTTGGGTTCAAACTTTTGAAGCCGTTTTTGCAGGATCTACCCATTCGAACTAACTGAAATTTTTTATGCTTGCTTAAAATAATGGTCAGAACATAAATCAATAACAATATCTACAAAAAGAAGCAATTGTGGAAAAATCATCATTTTTACAGGCTCACTACAAGGACTTTGGTTCGAATTTTTGAAATCGTTTTTTCAGAATCTACTCACTCAAACTCACTTAAATTTCGTAAGCATACTAAAAATAATGGTTAGAACATGAATCAATAATAAAATCTCCAAAAACATACAATTGTGGAAAAATCATCACTTTAAAGGGCTCGAATAAAGGACTTGGGTTCGAACTTTTGAAGCCGTTTTTTCAGGATCTACATATTCGAACTTACTGAACTTTTGAATACTATATTTAAATTATGGTCAGAACATGAATCAATAATAAAATCTTCGAAAACAAGCAATTGTGGAAAAATCATCATTTTTACGGGCCTGAATATAAAACTTGGGTTCGAAATTTTGAAGCCGTTTTTGCAGGATCTACCCATTGGAAGTTACTGAAATTTTGTATACTTACTTAATATTATGGTCAGGACACGAATCAACAATCAACTCTTCAAAACATGCAATTGTAGAATAATCATCATTTTTACGGTCAAGAATAAAGGACTTGGGTTCGAACTTTTGAAGCCGTTTTTTCAGGATCTACATATTCGAACTTACTGAACTTTTGAATACTATATTTAAATTATGGTCAGAACATGAATCAATAATAAAATCTTCAAAAACATGCAATTGTGGAAAAATCATCATTTTTACGGGCCCGAATATAAAACTTGGGTTCGAAATTATGAAGCCGTTTTTGCAGGATCTACCCATTGGAAGTTACTGAAATTATCAATATTATATTAAAATTATGGTCAGAACATGAATCAATAATAAAATCTCCAAAAACATACAATTGTGGAAAAATCATCATTTTAACGGTCTCGAATAAAGGACTTAGCTTCGAACTTTTGAAGCCGTTTTTGCAGGATCGAACAATTCGAAGTTACTGAAATTTTGAATACTATATTAAAATTATTGTCAGAACATAAATCAATAACAAAATCTTCAAAAACATACAATTGTGGAAAAATCATCATTTTATCGGTCTCGAATAAAGGACTTGGGTTCGAACTTTTGAAGCCTTTTTTGCAGGATCTACCCATACGAACTAACTGAAATTTTGTATACTTACTAAATATTATGGTCAGAACATAAATCAATAACAAAATCTACAAAAAGAAGCGGTTGTGGAAAAATCATCATTTTTACGGGCTAAAATAAAGGATTATTATTTTTTTTTTGGTAAATTAACGTTTAAGACAAGATTTTTTATGCATAGCACAAAGGGTAACAATTATTTTACAAGCAATAATTATTCGTCTTGTCTTAAACGTTAGTTTACCAAAAAAAAAAAATTAATATTTGACAAGTTCAAGTATTTCACCTAAAAATGTAGACAATTTGTCTCGACGCCATCTAGTGAGAGAGTTAGCACTTACAATGCTTTTCTCACATAAAATAAAGTTGGTTGTTTTCAGGTGAAAAAAATGTAACAAGCAGTAATTGTTGAATGAAACACTAGTATATATTGAATTATTTCGCGGATAAGAGATAAGCCGCCATAGCTCAGTGGTCAGAGCTGTCGACCGGAAATCGAAGGCACACGGGTTCGAGTCCCGTTGGCGTCATGTATCTTTTATCAGGAGATTTTTCAATGTGGATGAGTGTTTCAGGCGAATAATTATTGCTTGTAAAATAATAGAATAAAGGACTTGGGTTCGAACTTTTGAAGCCGTTTTTGCAGGATCGACCTATTCGAAGTTACTGAAATTTTGAATACTATATTAAAATTATTGTCAGAACATAAATCAATAACAAAATCTTCAAAAACATACAATTGTGGAAAAATCATCATTTTATCGGTCTCGAATAAAGGACTTGGGTTCGAACTTTTGAAGCCGTTTTTGCAGGATCTACCCATACGAACTAACTGAAATTTTGTATACTTACTAAATATTATGGTCAGAACATAAATCAATAACAAAATCTACAAAAAGAAGCGGTTGTGAAAAAGAAACAATTATTTTACAAGCAATAATTATTCGTCTTGTCTTAAACGTTAGTTTACCAACAAAAAAAAAATAATATTTGACAAGTTCAAGTATTTCACCTAAAAATGTAGACAATTTGTCTCGACGCCATCTAGTGAGAGAGTTAGCACTTAAAATGCTTTTCTCATATAAAATAAAGTTGGTTGTTTTCAGGTGAAAAAAATGTAACAAGCAGTAATTGTTGAATGAAACACTAGTATATATTGAATTATTTCGCGGATAAGAGATATGCCGCCATAGCTCAGTGGTCAGAGCTGTCGACCGGAAATCGAAGGCACACGGGTTCGAGTCCCGTTGGCGTCATGTATCTTTTATCAGGAGATTTTTCAATGTGGATGAGTGTTTCAGGCGAATAATTATTGCTTGTAAAATAATAGAATAAAGGACTTGGGTTCGAACTTTTGAAGCCGTTTTTGCAGGATCGACCTATTCGAAGTTACTGAAATTTTGTACACTTACATAATATTATGGTCCGAACACAAATCATTAATAAACTCTTCAAAACATGCCATTGTCGACGAATCATCATTTTTACCGGCTCGAACAAAGAACTTGGGTTCGAACTTTTGAAGCCGTTTTTGCAGGATCTACCCATTCGAACTAACTGAATTTTTTTACATTTGCTTAAAATTATGGTCAGAACATAAATCAATAACAAAATCTACAAAAAGAAGCAATTGTGGAAAAATCATCATTTTTACGGACTCGAATAAAGGACTTGGGTTCGAACTTTTGAAGCCGTTTTTGCAGGATCTACCCATTCGAACTAACTGAAATTTTTTATATTTGCTTAAAATTATGTTCAGAACATGAATCAATAAAAAAATCTTCAAAAACATACAATTGTGGAAAAATCATCATTTTTACGGACTCGAACAAAGAACTTGGGTTCGAACTTTTGAAGCCGTTTTTGCAGGATCTACCCATACGAACTAACTGAAATTTTGTATACTTACTAAATATTATGGTCAAAACATAAATGAATAACAAAACCTACAAAAAGAAGCAATTGTGGAAAAATCATCATTTTTACGGGCTAGAATAAAGGACTTGGGTTCGAACTTTTGAAGCCGTTTTTGCAGGATCGACCCATTCGAAGTTACTGAAATTTTGTTTACTTACTTAATATTATGGTCAGAAAACGAATCATTAATAAACTCTTCAAAACATGCCACTGTCGAAGAATCATCATTTTTAACGGCTCGAACAAAGAACTTGGGTTCGAACTTTTGAAGCCGTTTTTGCAGGATCTACCCATTCGAACTAACTGAAATTTTTTATGCTTGCTAAAAATTATCGTCAGAACATAAATCAATAACAAAATCTCCAAAACATGCAATTGTGGAAAAATTATCATTTTTACGGACTCGAATAAAGGACTTGGGTTCGAACTTTTGAAGCCGTTTTTGCAGGATCTACCCATACGAACTAACTGAAATTTTGTATACTTACTAAATATTATGGTCAAAACATAAATCAATAACAAAACCTACAAAAAGAAGCAATTGTGGAAAAATCATCATTTTTACGAGCTAGAATAAAGGACTTGGGTTCGAACTTTTGAAGCCGTTTTTTCAGGATCTACATATTCGAACTTACTGAACTTTTGAATACTATATTTAAATTATGGTCAGAACATGAATCAATAATAAAATCTTCAAAAACATGCAATTGTGGAAAAATCATCATTTTTACGGGCCCGAATATAAAACTTGGGTTCGAACTTTTGTAGCCGTTTTTGCAGGACCTACCCATTCGAAGTTACTGAAATAATCAATATTATATTAAAATTATGGTCAGAACATGAATCAATAATAAAATCTCCAAAAACATACAATTGTGGAAAAATCATCATTTTTACGGGCCTGAATATAAAACTTGGGTTCGAAATTTTGAAGCCGTTTTTGCAGGATCTACCTATTGGAAGTTACTGAAATTTTGTATACTTACTTAATATTATGGTCAGGACACGAATCAACAATCAACTTTTCAAAACATGCAATTGTGGAATAATCATCATTTTTACGGTCAAGAATAAAGGACTTGGGTTTGAACTTTTGAAGCCGTTTTATCAGGATCTACATATTCGAACTTACTGAACTTTTGAATACTATATTTAAACTATGGTCAGAACATGAATCAATAATAAAATCTTCAGAAACAAGCAATTGTGGAAAAATCATCATTTTTACGGGCCTGAATATAAAACTTGGGTTCGAAATTATGAAGCCGTTTTTGCAGGATCTACCCATTGGAAGTTACTGAAATTATCAATATTATATTAAAATTATGGTCAGAACATGAATCAATAATAAAATCTCCAAAAACATACAATTGTGGAAAAATCATCATTTTAACGGTCTCGAATAAAGGACTTAGCTTCGAACTTTTGAAGCCGTTTTTGCAGGATCGAACAATTCGAAGTTACTGAAATTTTGAATACTATATTAAAATTATTGTCAGAACATAAATCAATAACAAAATCTTCAAAAACATACAATTGTGGAAAAATCATCATTTTATCGGTCTCGAATAAAGGACTTGTGTTCGAACTTTTGAAGCCTTTTTTGCAGGATCTACCCATACGAACTAACTGAAATTTTGTGAGCATACTAAAAATAATGGTCAGAACATGAATCAATAAAAAAATCTCCAAAAACATACAATTGTGGAAAAATCATCATTTTAACGGTCTCGAATAAAGGACTTGGGTTCGAACTTTTGAAGCCGTTTTTGCAGGATCTACCCATTCGAACTAACTGAAATTTTTTATGCTTGCTTAAAATAATGGTCAGAACATAAATCAATAACAATATCTACAAAAAGAAGCAATTGTGGAAAAATCATCATTTTTACAGGCTCACTACAAGGACTTTGGTTCGAATTTTTGAAATCGTTTTTTCAGAATCTACTCACTCAAACTCACTTAAATTTCGTAAGCATACTAAAAATAATGGTTAGAACATGAATCAATAATAAAATCTCCAAAAACATACAATTGTGGAAAAATCATCACTTTAAAGGGCTCGAATAAAGGACTTGGGTTCGAACTTTTGAAGCCGTTTTTTCAGTATCTACATATTCGAACTTACTGAACTTTTGAATACTATATTTAAATTATGGTCAGAACATGAATCAATAATAAAATCTTCGAAAACAAGCAATTGTGGAAAAATCATCATTTTTACGGGCCTGAATATAAAACTTGGGTTCGAAATTTTGAAGCCGTTTTTGCAGGATCTACCCATTGGAAGTTACTGAAATTTTGTATACTTACTTAATATTATGGTCAGGACACGAATCAACAATCAACTCTTCAAAACATGCAATTGTAGAATAATCATCATTTTTACGGTCAAGAATAAAGGACTTGGGTTCGAACTTTTGAAGCCGTTTTTTCAGGATCTACATATTCGAACTTACTGAACTTTTGAATACTATATTTAAATTATGGTCAGAACATGAATCAATAATAAAATCTTCAAAAACATGCAATTGTGGAAAAATCATCATTTTTACGGGCCCGAATATAAAACTTGGGTTCGAAATTATGAAGCCGTTTTTGCAGGATCTACCCATTGGAAGTTACTGAAATTATCAATATTATATTAAAATTATGGTCAGAACATGAATCAATAATAAAATCTCCAAAAACATACAATTGTGGAAAAATCATCATTTTAACGGTCTCGAATAAAGGACTTAGCTTCGAACTTTTGAAGCCGTTTTTGCAGGATCGAACAATTCGAAGTTACTGAAATTTTGAATACTATATTAAAATTATTGTCAGAACATAAATCAATAACAAAATCTTCAAAAACATACAATTGTGGAAAAATCATCATTTTATCGGTCTCGAATAAAGGACTTGGGTTCGAACTTTTGAAGCCTTTTTTGCAGGATCTACCCATACGAACTAACTGAAATTTTGTATACTTACTAAATATTATGGTCAGAACATAAATCAATAACAAAATCTACAAAAAGAAGCGGTTGTGGAAAAATCATCATTTTTACGGGCTAAAATAAAGGATTATTATTTTTTTTTTGGTAAATTAACGTTTAAGACAAGATTTTTTATGCATAGCACAAAGGGTAACAATTATTTTACAAGCAATAATTATTCGTCTTGTCTTAAACGTTAGTTTACCAAAAAAAAAAAAATTAATATTTGACAAGTTCAAGTATTTCACCTAAAAATGTAGACAATTTGTCTCGACGCCATCTAGTGAGAGAGTTAGCACTTACAATGCTTTTCTCACATAAAATAAAGTTGGTTGTTTTCAGGTGAAAAAAATGTAACAAGCAGTAATTGTTGAATGAAACACTAGTATATATTGAATTATTTCGCGGATAAGAGATAAGCCGCCATAGCTCAGTGGTCAGAGCTGTCGACCAGAAATCGAAGGAACACGGGTTCGAGTCCCGTTGGCGTCATGTATCTTTTATCAGGAGATTTTTCAATGTGGATGAGTGTTTCAGGAGAATAATTATTGCTTGTAAAATAATAGAATAAAGGACTTGGGTTCAAACTTTTGAAGCCGTTTTTGCAGGATCTACCTATTCGAAGTTACTGATATTTTGAATACTATATTAAAATTAGTGTCAGAACATGAATCAATAATAAAATCTCCAAAACATGCAATTGTGGAAAAATCATCATTTTTACGGACTCGAATAAAGGACTTGGGTTCGAACTTTTGCAGCCGTTTTCTCAGAATCTACACATCAGAACTAACTGAAATTTTGTGAGCATACTAAAAATAATGGTCAGAACATGAATCAATAAAAAAATCTCCAAAAACATACAATTGTGGAAAAATCATCATTTTAACGGTCTCGAATAAAGGACTTGGGTTCGAACTTTTGAAGCCGTTTTTGCAGGATCTACCCATTCGAACTAACTGAATTTTTTTATGCTTGCTTAAAATAATGGTCAGAACATAAATCAATAACAAAATCTACAAAAAGAAGCAATTGTGGAAAAATCATCATTTTTACAGGCTCACTACAAGGACTTTGGTTCGAATTTTTGAAATCGTTTTTTTCAGAATCTACTCACTCAAACTAACTTAAATTTCGTAAGCATACTAAAAATAATGGTTAGAACATGAATCAATAATAAAATCTCCAAAAACATACAATTGTGGAAAAATCATCACTTTAAAGGGCTCGAATAAAGGACTTGGGTTCGAACTTTTGAAGCCGTTTTTCCAGGATCTACATATTCGAACTTACTGAACTTTTGAATACTATATTTAAATTATGGTCAGAACATGAATCAATAATAAAATCTTCGAAAACAAGCAATTGTGGAAAAATCATCATTTTTACGGGCCTGAATATAAAACTTGGGTTCGAAATTTTGAAGCCGTTTTTGCAGGATCTACCCATTGGAAGTTACTGAAATTTTGTATACTTACTTAATATTATGGTCAGGACACGAATCAACAATCAACTCTTCAAAACATGCAATTGTAGAATAATCATCATTTTTACGGTCAAGAATAAAGGACTTGGGTTCGAACTTTTGAAGCCGTTTTTTCAGGATCTACATATTCGAACTTACTGAACTTTTGAATACTATATTTAAATTATCGTCAGAACATGAATCAATAATAAAATCTTCAAAAACATGCAATTGTGGAAAAATCATCATTTTTACGGGCCCGAATATAAAACTTGGGTTCGAACTTTTGAAGCCGTTTTTGCAGGACCTACCCATTCGAAGTTACTGAAATTATCAATATTATATTAAAATTATGGTCAGAACATGAATCAATAATAAAATCTCCAAAAACATACAATTGTGGAAAAATCATCATTTTAACGGGCTGGAAGAAAGGACTTGGGTTCGATTTTTTGAAGCCGTTTTTGCAGGATCTACCCATTGGAAGTTACTGAAGTTTTGTATACTTACTTAATATTATGGTCAGGACACGAATCAACAATCAACTTTTCAAAACATGCAATTGTGGAATAATCATCATTTTTACGGTCAAGAATAAAGGACTTGGGTTTGAACTTTTGAAGCCGTTTTTTCAGGATCTACATATTCGAACTTACTGAACTTTTGAATACTATATTTAAACTATGGTCAGAAGATGAATCAATAATAAAATCTTCAAAAACAAGCAATTGTGGAAAAATCATCATTTTTACGGGCCTGAATATAAAACTTGGGTTCGAAATTATGAAGCCGTTTTTGCAGGATCTACCCATTGGAAGTTACTGAAATTTTGTATACTTACTTAATATTATGGTCAGGACACGAATCAACAATCAACTCTTCAAAACATGCAATTGTAGAATAATCATCATTTTTACGGTCAAGAATAAAGGACTTGGGTTCGAACTTTTGAAGCCGTTTTTTCAAGATCTACATATTCGAACTTACTGAACTTTTGAATACTATATTTAAATTATGGTCAGAACATGAATCAATAATAAAATCTTCAAAAACATGCAATTGTGGAAAAATCATCATTTTTTCGGGCCCGAATATAAAACTTGGGTTCGAACTTTTGAAGCCGTTTTTGCAGGACCTACCCATTCGAAGTTACTGAAATTTTCAATATTATATTAAAATTATGGTCAGAACATGAATCAATAATAAAATCTCCAAAAACATACAATTGTGGAAAAATCATCATTTTAACGGGCTGGAATAAAGGAATTGGGTTCGATTTTTTGAAGCCGTTTTTGCAGGATCTTCCCATTGGAAGTTACTGAAATTTTGTATACTTACTTAATATTATGGTCAGGACACGAATCAACAATCAACTCTTCAAAACATGCAATTGTAGAATAATCATCATTTTTACGGTCAAGAATAAAGGACTTGGGTTCGAACTTTTGAAGCCGTTTTTTCAGGATCTACATATTCGAACTTACTGAACTTTTGAATACTATATTTAAATTATCGTCAGAACATGAATCAGTAATAAAATCTCCAAAAACATACAATTGTGGAAAAATCATCATTTTAACGGTCTCGAATAAAGGACTTGGGTTCGAACTTTTGAAGCCGTTTTTGCAGGATCTACCCATTCGAACTAACTGAAATTTTTTATGTTTGCTTAAAATAATGGTCAGAACATAAATCAATAACAATATCTACAAAAAGAAGCAATTGTGGAAAAATCATCATTTTTACAGGCTCACTACAAGGACTTTGGTTCGAATTTTTGAAATCGTTTTTTCAGAATCTACTCACTCAAACTCACTTAAATTTCGTAAGCATACTAAAAATAATGGTTAGAACATGAATCAATAATAAAATCTCCAAAAACATACAATTGTGGAAAAATCATCACTTTAAAGGGCTCGAATAAAGGACTTGGGTTCGAACTTTTGAAGCCGTTTTTTCAGGATCTACATATTCGAACTTACTGAACTTTTGAATACTATATTTAAATTATGGTCAGAACATGAATCAATAATAAAATCTTCGAAAACAAGCAATTGTGGAAAAATCATCATTTTTACGGGCCTGAATATAAAACTTGGGTTCGAAATTTTGAAGCCGTTTTTGCAGGATCTACCCATTGGAAGTTACTGAAATTTTGTATACTTACTTAATATTATAGTCAGGACACGAATCAACAATCAACTCTTCAAAACATGCAATTGTAGAATAATCATCATTTTTACGGTCAAGAATAAAGGACTTGGGTTCGAACTTTTGAAGCCGTTTTTTCAGGATCTACATATTCGAACTTACTGAACTTTTGAATACTATATTTAAATTATGGTCAGAACATGAATCAATAATAAAATCTTCAAAAACATGCAATTGTGGAAAAATCATCATTTTTACGGGCCCGAATATAAAACTTGGGTTCGAAATTATGAAGCCGTTTTTGCAGGATCTACCCATTGGAAGTTACTGAAATTATCAATATTATATTAAAATTATGGTCAGAACATGAATCAATAATAAAATCTCCAAAAACATACAATTGTGGAAAAATCATCATTTTAACGGTCTCGAATAAAGGACTTAGCTTCGAACTTTTGAAGCCGTTTTTGCAGGATCGAACAATTCGAAGTTACTGAAATTTTGAATACTATATTAAAATTATTGTCAGAACATAAATCAATAACAAAATCTTCAAAAACATACAATTGTGGAAAAATCATCATTTTATCGGTCTCGAATAAAGGACTTGGGTTCGAACTTTTGAAGCCTTTTTTGCAGGATCTACCCATACGAACTAACTGAAATTTTGTATACTTACTAAATATTATGGTCAGAACATAAATCAATAACAAAATCTACAAAAAGAAGCGGTTGTGGAAAAATCATCATTTTTACGGGCTAAAATAAAGGATTATTATTTTTTTTTTGGTAAATTAACGTTTAAGACAAGATTTTTTATGCATAGCACAAAGGGTAACAATTATTTTACAAGCAATAATTATTCGTCTTGTCTTAAACGTTAGTTTACCAAAAAAAAAAAAATTAATATTTGACAAGTTCAAGTATTTCACCTAAAAATGTAGACAATTTGTCTCGACGCCATCTAGTGAGAGAGTTAGCACTTACAATGCTTTTCTCACATAAAATAAAGTTGGTTGTTTTCAGGTGAAAAAAATGTAACAAGCAGTAATTGTTGAATGAAACACTAGTATATATTGAATTATTTCGCGGATAAGAGATAAGCCGCCATAGCTCAGTGGTCAGAGCTGTCGACCAGAAATCGAAGGAACACGGGTTCGAGTCCCGTTGGCGTCATGTATCTTTTATCAGGAGATTTTTCAATGTGGATGAGTGTTTCAGGAGAATAATTATTGCTTGTAAAATAATAGAATAAAGGACTTGGGTTCAAACTTTTGAAGCCGTTTTTGCAGGATCTACCTATTCGAAGTTACTGAAATTTTGAATACTATATTAAAATTAGTGTCAGAACATGAATCAATAATAAAATCTCCAAAACATGCAATTGTGGAAAAATCATCATTTTTACGGACTCGAATAAAGGACTTGGGTTCGAACTTTTGCAGCCGTTTTCTCAGAATCTACACATCAGAACTAACTGAAATTTTGTGAGCATACTAAAAATAATGGTCAGAACATGAATCAATAATAAAATCTCCAAAAACATACAATTGTGGAAAAATCATCATTTTAACGGTCTCGAATAAAGGACTTGGGTTCGAACTTTTGAAGCCGTTTTTGCAGGATCTACCCATTCGAACTAACTGAATTTTTTTATGCTTGCTTAAAATAATGGTCAGAACATAAATCAATAACAAAATCTACAAAAAGAAGCAATTGTGGAAAAATCATCATTTTTACAGGCTCACTACAAGGACTTTGGTTCGAATTTTTGAAATCGTTTTTTTCAGAATCTACTCACTCAAACTAACTTAAATTTCGTAAGCATACTAAAAATAATGGTTAGAACATGAATCAATAATAAAATCTCCAAAAACATACAATTGTGGAAAAATCATCACTTTAAAGGGCTCGAATAAAGGACTTGGGTTCGAACTTTTGAAGCCGTTTTTCCAGGATCTACATATTCGAACTTACTGAACTTTTGAATACTATATTTAAATTATGGTCAGAACATGAATCAATAATAAAATCTTCGAAAACAAGCAATTGTGGAAAAATCATCATTTTTACGGGCCTGAATATAAAACTTGGGTTCGAAATTTTGAAGCCGTTTTTGCAGGATCTACCCATTGGAAGTTACTGAAATTTTGTATACTTACTTAATATTATGGTCAGGACACGAATCAACAATCAACTCTTCAAAACATGCAATTGTAGAATAATCATCATTTTTACGGTCAAGAATAAAGGACTTGGGTTCGAACTTTTGAAGCCGTTTTTTCAGGATCTACATATTCGAACTTACTGAACTTTTGAATACTATATTTAAATTATCGTCAGAACATGAATCAATAATAAAATCTTCAAAAACATGCAATTGTGGAAAAATCATCATTTTTACGGGCCCGAATATAAAACTTGGGTTCGAACTTTTGAAGCCGTTTTTGCAGGACCTACCCATTCGAAGTTACTGAAATTATCAATATTATATTAAAATTATGGTCAGAACATGAATCAATAATAAAATCTCCAAAAACATACAATTGTGGAAAAATCATCATTTTAACGGGCTGGAAGAAAGGACTTGGGTTCGATTTTTTGAAGCCGTTTTTGCAGGATCTACCCATTGGAAGTTACTGAAGTTTTGTATACTTACTTAATATTATGGTCAGGACACGAATCAACAATCAACTTTTCAAAACATGCAATTGTGGAATAATCATCATTTTTACGGTCAAGAATAAAGGACTTGGGTTTGAACTTTTGAAGCCGTTTTTTCAGGATCTACATATTCGAACTTACTGAACTTTTGAATACTATATTTAAACTATGGTCAGAACATGAATCAATAATAAAATCTTCAAAAACAAGCAATTGTGGAAAAATCATCATTTTTACGGGCCTGAATATAAAACTTGGGTTCGAAATTATGAAGCCGTTTTTGCAGGATCTACCCATTGGAAGTTACTGAAATTTTGTATACTTACTTAATATTATGGTCAGGACACGAATCAACAATCAACTCTTCAAAACATGCAATTGTAGAATAATCATCATTTTTACGGTCAAGAATAAAGGACTTGGGTTCGAACTTTTGAAGCCGTTTTTTCAAGATCTACATATTCGAACTTACTGAACTTTTGAATACTATATTTAAATTATGGTCAGAACATGAATCAATAATAAAATCTTCAAAAACATGCAATTGTGGAAAAATCATCATTTTTTCGGGCCCGAATATAAAACTTGGGTTCGAACTTTTGAAGCCGTTTTTGCAGGACCTACCCATTCGAAGTTACTGAAATTTTCAATATTATATTAAAATTATGGTCAGAACATGAATCAATAATAAAATCTCCAAAAACATACAATTGTGGAAAAATCATCATTTTAACGGGCTTCAATAAAGGAATTGGGTTCGATTTTTTGAAGCCGTTTTTGCAGGATCTTCCCATTGGAAGTTACTGAAATTTTGTATACTTACTTAATATTATGGTCAGGACACGAATCAACAATCAACTCTTCAAAACATGCAATTGTAGAATAATCATCATTTTTACGGTCAAGAATAAAGGACTTGGGTTCGAACTTTTGAAGCCGTTTTTTCAGGATCTACATATTCGAACTTACTGAACTTTTGAATACTATATTTAAATTATCGTCAGAACATGAATCAGTAATAAAATCTTCAAAAACATGCAATTGTGGAAAAATCATCATTTTTACGGGCCCGAATATAAAACTTGGGTTCGAACTTTTGAAGCCGTTTTTGCAGGACCTACCCATTCGAAGTTACTGAAATTATCAATATTATATTAAAATTATGGTCAGAACATGAATCAATAATAAAATCTCCAAAAACATACAATTGTGGAAAAATCATCATTTTTACGGGCCCGAATATAAAACTTGGGTTCGAAATTATGAAGCCGTTTTTGCAGGATCTACCCATTGTAAGTTACTGAAATTATCAATATTATATTAAAATTATGGTCAGAACATGAATCAATAATAAAATCTCCAAAAACATACAATTGTGGAAAAATCATCATTTTAACGGGCTGGAATAAAGGAATTGGGTTCGATTTTTTGAAGCCGTTTTTGCAGGATCTTCCCATTGGAAGTTACTGAAATTTTGTATACTTACTTAATATTATGGTCAGGACACGAATCAACAATCAACTCTTCAAAACATGCCTATGTCGAAGAATCATCATTTTTACCGGCTCGAACAAAGAATTTGGGTTTGATATTTTGAAGCCGTTTTCTTAGGATCTACACATCCGAATTTTATGAAATTTTGTAAGTTTACTACAAATAAAGGTCAAAACATTAATCAATAATAAAATCTCCAAAAACATGTAACTGTGGATAAATCATCATTTTTACAGGCTCACATAAAGGACTTGGGTTCGAATTTTTGAAATCGATTTTTCAGGATCTACTCACTCAAACTAATGTCAATTTCGTAAGCATACTAAAAATATTGGTTAGAACATGAATCAATAATAAAATCTCCAAAATCATACAATTGTGGAAAAATCATCATTTTAACGGGCTCGAATAAAGGACGTGGGTTCGATTTTTTGAAGCCGTTTTTGCAGGATCTACCCAAAGGGAGTTACTGAAATTTTGTATTCTTACTTAATATTATGGTCAGGACACGAATCAACAATCAACTCTTTAAAACATGCAATTGTGGAATAATCATCATTTTTACGGTCAAGAATAAAGGACTTGGGTTAGAACTTTTGAAGCCGTTTTCTCAGGATCCACACATCCTAATTTATTGAAATTTTTTAAGCATACTACAAATGATGGTCAAAACATTAATCATAAATAAAATCTCCAAAAACATACAATTGTGGAAAATTCATCATTTTAACATTCTCGTATAAAGGACTTGGTTCGAACTTTTGATGCCGTTTATGCAGGATCTACCCATTCGAACTAACTGAAATTTTGTATACTTACTTAATATTATGGTCAGGACACGAATCAACAATCAACTCTACAAAACATGCAATTGTGGAATAATCATAATTTTTACGGTCAAGAATAAAGGACTTGGGTTAGAACTTTTGAAGCCGTTTTCTCAGGATCCACACATCCGAATTTATTGAAATTTTTTAAGCATACTACAAATGATGGTCAAAACATTAATCATTAATAAAATCTCCTAAAACATACAATTGTGGAAAATTCATCATTTTAACATTCTCGTATAAAGGACTTGGTTCGAACTTTTGATGCCGTTTATGCAGGATCTACCCATTCGAACTAACTGAAATTTTGTATACTTACTTAATATTATGGTCAGAACACGAATCATTATTAAACTCTTCAAAACATGCCATTGTCGAAGAATCATCATTTTTACCGGCTCGAACAAAGAACTTGGGTTCGATATTTTGGAACCGTTTTCTTAGGATCTACACATCCAAATTTTATGAAATTTTGTAAGTTTACTACAAATAAAGGTCAAAACATGAATCAATATCAATAAAAAATCACCAAAAACATACAATTGTGGAAAAACCATCATTTTTACGGACTCGAATAAAGGACTTGGGTTCGAACTTTTGAAGCCGTTTTCTCAGAATCTACCCATCAGAATTAACTGAAATTTTGTGAGCATACTAAAAATAATGGTCAGAACATGAATCAACAAAAAAATCTCCAAAAACATACAATTGTGGATAAATCATCATTATAACATTCTCGAATAAAGGACTTGGGTTCGAACTTTTGAAGCCGTTTTTGCAGGATCGACCCATTCGAAGTTACTGAAATTTTGAATACTATATTTAAATTATGGTCAGAACATGAATCAATAATAAAATTTCCAAAACATGCAATTGTGGAAAAATCATCATTTTTACGGACTCGAATAAAGGACTTGGGTTCGAACTTTCGAAGCCGTTTTCTCAGAATCTACACATCAGAACTAACTGAAATTTTGTATACTTACTAAATATTATGGTCAGAATATAAATCAATAACAAAATCTACAAAAATAAGCAAGTGTGGAAAAATCATCATTTTTACGGGCTAGAATAAAGGAATTGGGTTTGAAATTTTCACGCCGTTTTTGCAGGATCTACCCATTCGAAGTTACTGAAATTTTGAATACTATATTAAAATTTTGGTCAGAACATGAATCGATAATAAAATCTCCAAAACATACAATTGTGGAAAAATCATAATTTTTACGGGCTCGAATAAAGGACTTGGGTTCGAACTTTTGTAGCCGTTTTTGCAGGATCTACCCATTCGAACTAACTGAAATTTTTTATATTTGCTTAAAATTATGGTCAGAACATAAATCAATAACAAAATCTACAAAAAGAAGCAATTGTGGAAAAATCATCATTTTTACGGACTCGAATAAAGGACTTGGGTTCGAACTTTTGAAGCCGTTTTTGCAGGATCTACCCATTCGAAGTTACTGAAATTTTGAATACTATATTTAAATTATGGTCAGAACATGAATCAATAATAAAATCTCAAAAACATGCAATTGTGGAAAAATCATCATTTTTACGGAGTCGAATAGAGGACTTGGGTTCGAACTTTTGAAGCCGTTTTCTCAGAATCTACACATCAGAATCAACTGAAGTTTTGTGAGCATACTAAAAATAATGGTTCTGAGCATTATTTTTCGTATAAATCAATAAAAAAATCTCCAAAAACATACAATTGTGGAAAAATCCTCATTTTTACGGACTCGAATAAAGGACTTGGGTTCGAACTTTTGAAGCCGTTTTCTCAGAATCTACACATCAGAATCAACTGAAATTTTGTGAGCATACTAAAAATAATGGTTCTGAGCATTATTTTTAGTATAAATCAATAAAAAAATCTCCAAAAACATACAATTGTGGAAAAATCATCATTTTTACGGACTCGAATAAAGGACTTGGGTTCGAACTTTTGAAGCCGTTTACTCAGAATCTACCCATCAGAATTAACTGAAATTTTGTGAGCATACTAAAAATAATGGTCAGAACATGAATCAACAAAAAAATCTCCAAAAACATACAATTGTGAAAATCATCATTATAACATTCTCGAATAAAGGACTTGGGTTCGAACTTTTGAAGCCGTTTTTGCAGGATCGACCCATCCGAAGTTACTGAAATTTTGAATTCTATATTTAAATTATGGTCAGAACATGAATCAATAATAAAATCTCCAAAACATGCAATTGTGGAAAAATCATCATTTTTACGGGCTCGAATAAAGGACTTGGGTTCGAACTTTTGAAGCCGTTTTTGCAGGATCGTCCCATTCGAAGTCACTGAAATTTTGTATTCTTACTTAATATTATGGTCAGAACACAAATCATTAATAAACTCTTCAAAACATGCCATTGTCGAAGAATCATCACTTTTACCGGCTCGAAAAAAGAACTTGGGTTCGAACTTTTGAAGCCGTTTTTGCAGGATCTACCCATTCGAACTAACGGAAATTTTTTATACTTGCTTAAAATTATCGTCAGAACATAAATCAATAACAAAATCTCCAAAACATGCAATTGTGGAAAAATCATCATTTTTACGGAGTCGAATAAAGGACTTGGGTTCGAACTTTTGAAGCCGTTTTCTCAGAATCTACACATCAGAATCAACTGAAATTTTGTGAGCATACTAAAAATAATGGTTCTGAGCATTATTTTTAGTATAAATCAATAAAAAAATCTCCAAAAACATACAATTGTGGAAAAATCATCATTTTTACGGACTCGAATAAAGGACTTGGGTTCGAACTTTTGAAGCCGTTTACTCAGAATCTACCCATCAGAATTAACTGAAATTTTGTGAGCATACTAAAAATAATGGTCAGAACATGAATCAACAAAAAAATCTCCAAAAACATACAATTGTGGAAAAATCATCATTATAACATTCTCGAATAAAGGACTTGGGTTCGAACTTTTGAAGCCGTTTTTGCAGGATCGACCCATCCGAAGTTACTGAAATATTGAATACTATATTTAAATTATGGTCAGAACATGAATCAATAATAAAATCTCCAAAACATGCAATTGTGGAAAAATCATCATTTTTACGGACTCGAATAAAGGACTTGGGTTCGAACTTTTGAAGCCGTTTTCTCAGAATCTACACATCAGAACTTACTGAAATTTTGTATACTTACTAAATATTATGGTCAGAATATAAATCAATAACAAAATCTACAAAAATAAGCAATTGTGGAAAAATCATCATTTTTACGGGCTAGAATAAAGGACTTGGGTTTGAACTTTTCACGCCGTTTTTGCAGGATCTACCCATTCGAAGTTACTGAAATTTTGAATACTATATTTAAATTATGGTCAGAACATGAATCAACAAAAAAATCTCCAAAAACATACAATTGTGGAAAAATCATCATTTTAACATTCTCGAATAAAGGACTTGGGTTCGAACTTTTGAAGTTACTGAAATTTTGTATACTTACTTAATATTATGGTCAGAACACAAATCATTAATAAACTCTTCAAAACGTGCCATTGTCGAAGAATCCTCATTTTTACCGGCTCGAACAAAGAACTGGGGTTCGAACTTTTGAAGCCGTTTTTGCAGGATCTACCCATTCGAACTAACTGAAATTTTTTATACTTGCTTAAAATTATGGTCAGAACATAAATCAATAACAAAATCTACAAAAAGAAGCAATTGTGGAAAAATCATTATTTTTACGGGCTAGAATAAAGGACTTGGGTTCGAACT
The DNA here is from genome assembly GCA_026573805.1 of Hesperophylax magnus. Taxonomy (NCBI): domain Eukaryota; kingdom Metazoa; phylum Arthropoda; class Insecta; order Trichoptera; family Limnephilidae; genus Hesperophylax; species Hesperophylax magnus. Next base: position 1,363,007 of record JAIUSX010000977.1, on the reverse strand, counting down.
TTTCAAGCCGTTTTCTCAAGATCTACCCATTCGAAGTTACTGAAAATTTGAATACAATATTCAAATTATGGTCAGAACATGAACCATTAATAAAATCTCCAAAACATGCAATTGTGGAAAAATAATCATTTTTACGGACTCGAAAAAGACTTGGGTTAGATCTTTTGAAGCCGTTTTCTCAGGATCTACCCATCCGAATTTATTGAAATTTTGTAAGCATACTACAAATGATGGTCAAAACATGAATCAATAATAAAATCTCCAAAAACATACAATTGTGGAAAAATCATCATTTTAACGGGCTGGAAGAAAGGACTTGGGTTCGATTTTTTGAAGCCGTTTTTGCAGGATCTACCCATTGGAAGTTACTGAAATTTTGTATACTTACTTAATATTATGGTCAGGACACGAATCAACAATCAACTTTTCAAAACATGCAATTGTGGAATAATCATCATTTTTACGGTCAAGAATAAAGGACTTAGGTTCGAACTTTTGAAGCGGTTTTTTCAGGATCTACATATTCGAATTTACTGAAATTTTTTAAGCATACTACAAATGATGGTCAAAACATTAATCATTAATAAAATCTCCAAAAACATACAATTGTGGAAAATTCATCATTTTAACATTCTCGTATAAAGGACATGGTTCGAACTTTTGATGCCGTTTATGCAGGATCTACCCATTCGAACTAACTGAAATTTTTTATTCTTGCTAAAAATTATGGTCAGAACATAAATCAATAAAAAAATCTTCAAAAAGAAGCAATAGTGGAAAAATCATTATTTTTACGGGCTAGAATAAAGGACTTGTGTTCGAACTTTTCAAGCCGTTTTTTCAGGATCTACCAATTCGAAGTTACTGAAATTTTGAATACTATATTTTAATTATGGTCAGAACATGAATCAATAATAAAATCTCCAAAACATGCAATTGTGGAAAAATCATCATTTTTACGGACTCGAATAAAGGACTTGGGTTCGAACTTTTGAAGCCGTTTTTGCAGGATCGACCCATTCGAAGCTACTGAAATTTTGTATACTTACTTAATATTATGGTCAGATCACAATTCATTAATAAACTCTTCAAAACATGCAATTGTCGAAGAATCATCATTTTTACCGGCTCGAACAAAGAACTTGGGTTCGAACTTTTGAAGCCGTTTTTACAGGATCTACCCATTCGAACTAACTGAAATTTTTACACTTGCTTAAAATTATCGTCAGAACATAAATCAATCACAAAATCTCCAAAACATGCAATTGTGGAAAAATCATCATTTTTACGGACTCGAATAAAGGACTTGGGTTCGAACTTTTGAACCCGTTTTCTCAGGATCTACGCATTCGAACTAACTGAAATTTTGTATACTTACTAAATATTATGGTCAGAACACGAATCATTAATAAACTCTTCAAAACATGCCATTGTCGAAGAATCATCATTTTTACCGGCTCGAACAAAGAACTTGGGTTTTTTTTTTTGGAGCCGTTATCTTAGGATCTACAAATCCGAATTTTATGAAATTTTGTAAGTATACTACAAATAAAGGTCAAAACATGAATCAATATCAAAATCTCCAAAACATGCAATTGTGGAAAAATCATCATTTTTACGGACTCGAATAAAGGACTTGGGTTCGAACTTTTGAACCCGTTTTCTCAGGATCTACCCATTCGAACTAACTGAAATTTTGTATACTTACTAAATATTATGGTCAGAATATAAATCAATAACAAAATCTACAAAAAGAAGAAATTGTGGAAAAATCATCATTTTTACGGGCTAGAATTGGGTTCGAACTTTTCACGCCGGTTTTGCAGGATCTTCCCATTCGAAGTTACTGAAATTTCGAAAACAATATTTAAATTTTGGTCAGAACATGAATCAATAATAAAATCTCCAAAACATGCAATTGTGGAAAAATCATCATTTTTACGGACTCAAATAAAGGACTTGGGTTCGAACTTTTGAAGCCGTTTTCTCAGAATCTACACATCAGAATTAACTGGAAGTTTGACAACTATATTTAAATTATGGTCAGAACATGAATCAATAATAAAATCTCCAAAACATGCAATTGTGGAAAAATCATCATTTTTACGGACTCGAATAAAGGACTTGGGTTCGAACTTTTGAAGCCGTTTTTGCAGGATCTACCCATACGAACTAACTGAAATTTTGTATACTTACTAAATATTATGGTTAAAACATAAATCAATAACAAAATCTACAAAAAGAAGCAATTGTGGAAAAATCATCATTTTTACGGGCTAGAATAAAGGACTTGGGTTCGAACTTTTCACGCCGTTTTTGCAGGATCTACCCATTCGAAGTTACTGAAATTTTGAATACTATATTTAAATTATGGTCAGAACATGAATCAACAAAAAAATCTCCAAAAACATACAATTGTGGAAAAATCATCATTTTAACGGGCTCGAATAAAGGACTTGGGTTCGATTTTTTTAAGCCGTTTTTGCAGGATCTACCCATTCGAAGTTACTGAAATTTTGAATACTATATTTAAATTATGGTCAGAACATGAATCAATAATAAAATCACCAAAAACATTCAATTGTGGAAAAATCATCATTTTAACGGGCTCGAATAAAGGACTTGGGTTCGATTTTTTGAAGCCGTTTTTGCAGGATCTACCCATTGGAAGTTACTGAAATTTTGTATACTTACTTAATATTATGGTCAGGACACGAATCAACAACCAACTCTTCAAAACATGCAATTGTAGAATAATCATCATTTTTACGGTCAAGAATAAAGGACTTGGGTTCGAACTTTTGAAGCCGTTTTTTCAGGATCTACATATTCGAACTTACTGAACTTTTGAATACTATATTTAAATTATGGTCAGAACATGAATCAATAATAAAATCTTCAAAAACATGCAATTGTGGAAAAATCATCATTTTTACGGGCCCGAATATAAAACTTGGGTTCGAACTTTTGAAGCCGTTTTTGCAGGACCTACCCATTCGAAGTTACTGAAATTTTCAATATTATATTAAAATTATGGTCAGAACATGAATCAATAATAAAATCACCAAAAACATACAATTGTGGAAAAATCATCATTTTAACGGGCTCGAATAAAGGACTTGGGTTCGATTTTTTGAAGCCGTTTTTGCAGGATCTACCCATTGGAAGTTACTGAAATTTTGTATACTTACTTAATATTATGGTCAGGACACGAATCAACAATCAACTTTTCAAAACATGCAATTGTGGAATAATCATCATTTTTACGGTCAAGAATAAAGGACTTGGGTTCAAACTTTTGAAGCCGTTTTTTCAGGATCTACATATTCAAATTTACTGAAATTTTTTAAGCACTCTACAAATGATGGTCAAAACATTAATCATTAATAAAATCTCCAAAAACATACAATTGTGGAAAATTCATCATTTTAACATTCTCTTATAAAGGACTTGGTTCGAACTTTTCATGCCGTTTATGCAGGATCTACCCATTCGAAATAACTAAAATTTTTTATTCTTGCTAAAAATTATGGTCAGAACATAAATCAATAAAAAAATCTTCAAAAAGAAGCAATAGTGGAAAAATCATTATTTTTACGGGCTAGAATAAAGGACTTGTGTTCGAACTTTTCAAGCCGTTTTTTCAGGATCTACCCATTCGAAGTTACTGAAATTTTGAATACTATAACAAAATCTACAAAAAGAAGCAATTGTGGAAAAATCATAATTTTTACGGGCTAGAATTGGGATCGAACTTTTCACGCCGGTTTTGCAGGATCTACCCATTCGAAGTTACTGAAATTTTGAATACTATATTTAAATTATGGTCAGAACATGAATCAATAATAAAATCTTCAAAAACATGCAATTGTGGAAAAATCATCATTTTTACGGAATCGAATAAAGGACTTGGGTTCGAACTTTTGAAGCCGTTTTTGCAGGATCGTCCCATTCGAAGTCACTGAAATTTTGTATTCTTACTTAATATTATGGTCAGAACACAAATCATTAATAAACTCTTCAAAACATGCCATTGTCGAAGAATCATCACTTTTACCGGCTCGAAAAAAGAACTTGGGTTCGAACTTTTGAAGCCGTTTTTGCAGGATCTACCCATTCGAACTAACTGAAATTTTTTATACTTGCTTAAAATTATCGTCAGAACATAAATCAATAACAAAATCTCCAAAACATGCAATTGTGGAAAAATCATCATTTTTACGGAGTCGAATAAAGGACTTGGGTTCGAACTTTTGAAGCCGTTTTCTCAGAATCTACACATCAGAATCAACTGAAATTTTGTGAGCATACTAAAAATAATGGTTCTGACCATTGTTTTTATTATGAATCAATAAAAAAATCTCCAAAAACATACAATTGTGGAAAAATCATCATTTTTACGGACTCGAATAAAGGACTTGGGTTCGAACTTTTGAAGCCGTTTTCTCAGAATCTACCCATCAGAATTAACTGAAATTTTGTGAGCATACTAAAAATAATGGTCAGAACATGAATCAACAAAAAAATCTCCAAAAACATACAATTGTGGAAAAATCATCATTATAACATTCTCGAATAAAGGACTTGGGTTCGAACTTTTGAAGCCGTTTTTGCAGGATCGACCCATCCGAAGTTACTGAAATTTTGAATACTATATTTAAATTATGGTCAGAACATGAATCAATAATAAAATCTCCAAAACATGCAATTGTGGAAAAATCATCATTTTTACGGACTCGAATAAAGGACTTGGGTTCGAACTTTTGAACCCGTTTTCTCAGGATCTACCCATTCGAACTAACTGAAATTTTGTATACTTACTAAATATTATGGTCAGAACACGAATCATTAACAAACTCGTCAAAACATGCAATTGTCGAAGAATCATCATTTTTACCGGCTCGAACAAAGAACTTGGGTTTTTTTTTTGGAGCCGTTTTCTTAGGATCTACACATCCGAATTTTATGAAATTTTGTAAGTATACTACAAATAAAGCTCAAAACATGAATCAATATCAAAATCTCCAAAACATGCAATTGTGGAAAAATCATCATTTTTTCGGACTCGAATAAAGGACTTGGGTTCGAACTTTTGAACCCGTTTTCTCAGGATCTACCCATTCGAACTAACTGAAATTGTGTATACTTACTAAATATTATGGTCAGAATATAAATCAATAACAAAATCTACAAAAAGAAGCAATTGTGGAAAAATCATCATTTTTACGGGCTAGAATTGGGTTCGAACTTTTCGCGCCGGTTTTGCAGGATCTACCCATTCGAAGTTACTGAAATTTTGAATACTATATTTAAATTATGGCCAGAACATGAATCAATAATAAAATCTCCAAAACATGCAATTGTGGAAAAATCATCATTTTTACGGAATCGAATAAAGGACTTGGGTTCGAACTTTTGAAGCCGTTTTTGCAGGATCGACCCATTCGAAGCTACTGAAATTTTGTATACTTACTTAATATTATGGTCAGATCACAATTCATTAATAAACTCTTCAAAACATGCCATTGTCGAAGAATCATCATTTTTACCGGCTCGAACAAAGAACTTGGGTTCGAACTTTTGAAGCCGTTTTTGCAGGATCTACCCATTCGAACTAACTGAAATTTTTTTATTCTTGCTTAAAATTATGGTCAGAACATAAATCAATAACAAAATCTACAAAAAGAAGCAATTGTGGAAAAATCTTTATTTTTACGGGCTAGAATAAAGGACTTGCTTTCGAACTTTTCAAGCCGTTTTCTCAAGATCTACCCATTCGAAGTTACTGAAATTTTGAATACCATATTTAAATTATGGTCAAAAAATGAATCATTAATACAATCTCCAAAACATGCAATTGTGGAAAAATCATCATTTTTATGGACTCGAATAAAGGACTTGGGTTCGAACTTTTGAATCCGTTTTCTCAGAATCTACACATCAGAACTAACTGAAGTTTTGTTAGCATACTAAAAATAATGGTCAGAACATGAATCAATAAAAAATCTCCAAAAACATACAATTGTGGAAAAATCATCATTTTTACGGTCTCGAATAAAGGACTTGGGTTCGAACTTTTGAAGCCGTTTTTGCAGGATCGACCCATTCGAAGTTACTGAAATTTTGTATACTTACTTAATATTATGGTCAGAACACGAATCATTAATAAACTCTTCAAAACATGCCATTGTCGAAGAATCATCATTTTTACCGGCTCGAACAAAGAACTTGGGTTCGATATTTTGAAGCCGTTTTCTTAGGATCTACACATCCGAATTTTATGAAATTTTGTAAGTATACTACAAATAAAGGTCAAAACATGAATCAATATCAAAATCTCCAAAAATATGCCATTGTGGAAAATCTACAATTTACGGGATCGAATAAAGGACTTGGGTTAGAACTTTTGAAGCCGTTTTCTCAGGATCTACACATCCGAATTTACTGAAATTTTGTAAGCATACTACAAATGATGGTCAAAACATTAATCAATAATAAAATCTCCAAAAACATGTAACTGTGGATAAATCATCATTTTTACAGGCTCACATAAAGGACTTGGTTTCGGTTTTTTGAAATCGTTTTTTCAGGATCTACTCACTCAAACTTATTTTTCGTAAGCATACTAAAAATAATGGTTAGAACATGAATCAATAATAAAATCTACAAAAACATGCAAATGTGGAAAAATCATCATTTTTACGGGCCCGAATATAGGACTTGGGTTCGAACTTTTGAAGCCGTTTTTTCAAGATCTACACATCCGAACTTACTGAAATTTCATAAGCATACTAAAAATTATGGTCTGAACATGAATCAATAAAAAAAATCTCCAAAAACATGCAATTGTAGAAAAATCATCATTTTTACGGTCTCGAATAAAGGACTTGGGTTCGAACTTTTAAAGCCGTTTTCTCAGGATCTACACATCCGAATTTACTGAAATTTTGTAAGCATACTACAAATAATGGTCAAAACTTGAATCAATAATAAAATCTCCAAAAACATGCAAATGTGGATAAATCGTCATTTTTAAGGGCTCATATAAATGACTTGGGTTCGTACTTTTGATGCCGTCTTCTCAGGATTTACATGGCCGAATGGATTGAAAGTTTCGATATGTACCGAGAATAAGGGTCTGATGTTGAAACAGTGAGAAAATATGAAGAAAATAGCAATAATGTTAATAACTTTATTCCTTCGGGCTCAAATGCGAGGCTTGCGTTCGATCTTTTATTGCCGTTTTCTCAGGCGTTGTAATGCCGAACGGATTGAAATTTTACACACTTACTATTATGAAGGCCTCAGCACGGGCAAGCCACCCAGTGAGGCCTACATTACTAGAAAACTTGAATTGTAAAAAAATATTGTACATAATTAAAAAAAAATGATCTCAAGTGGAATCATTAAATTCAAAATTTAACTTACTATATATTCTTATACTTATCATGTCAATTGACAATACCATTATCGTCATCCAAAAGTTTAATTTATTTTTAATTTATTTAATTTCCTTATATTATAACATATAGTTGCTGTTCTGACTCAACCTCGTTTCCATAAAACATTTTCTCTCAGAAATTGAAACAATTTTTTTCGTATTTTGAAAATTACTTTTGAGCGTTTCTTTTATTTGTTCAATAAATACATTACTTTTTTAATTAATGCACTATTTGAATGAACGCTACTTAAATAATTAATAAATTACTTAATTAAATCATTAATTATTCAAACATAACTACTTTAATAAATGCATTATTTTATAAATGTATTATTTAATTCAACCATTACTTTCATTAATAAATTATTTAATAAAAAAATTACTTAATTAATGTATTACTTAGTAAAATATTTTTTCATCGAAAATAATAAAATCAAAGAAGGGTTATGTTCATACGAATCCTTACAATGTTACATGTGCAATGTACATTGTTATGTAAAATCTAATAATCCGACCTTACCATTAATATGGCCAAGTACACTGAGAAAAATGAGTATTGCCAATTTATTAAGAATCTTTTCGAATTATTCTTAATCTGATTAAAATTGGGATTGCAGGCTGTTTCCAGAAAAACTTTTATTTTTTTCCATAATTTCCAAATATATCAGAAAAAAAAAATGCACCTTCTTTTGTTTTTTTTACTTTAACCCCACACAGGAAGCCCTGAGGAAATTAATTTCTCTCAGGATCTAAGTCTTTTGGGACACACGTTTCCAAGGGTCTTTTTTAAGGAAAGGAAGAAGAGGAAGTTCTGCGAAGGTAAAAGGTATGATGGTTAGGTTTGAATCTAGAGATCAGTGTGTCCAGGAGTGACGGACATATTTATCACTACCACTGCAGCGCAAGACGATGGGTCGTGAGACCAGTTAGAGAGGTCAAAGGGTTCTCCCAAGCCAGCATCTCCCGTTCTGGTACGCTAGGTAGCTGATGGGCAGGCGCATCTTGAAAATACCTCACCAGATAAACCTGAGCACCCGGTGACCTATTTCAGAGGTGTTGGTTATCCAATAAATGGTTCCCGCGGCAGCGGTACCCAAACCCGCCTTCAAAATTGGCCATGTTTATATATAAGAATGAAATGCGAAAGTATTAAGATTTGTATGATCACGTGTTCCAAGATCGTGGTAATATTTATTTTTATTTTTTTATTAATAACAAAAAGATACACACTATAATACAGTTATTAATTACATGATATATGTATATGATGTACCCCCATAAATACGCAGGGCTTGTGTGTTATATATTAGTATTTTACTCAAAGTTAATCAGGAAACCTAATAATTCATTCGTTAAGGGCCTGCATTTCCGTTTTTACCGGATTATCAATAAGAGTGTCTTAATAAATTAGCAATATATCCACAGATTATAATTTTCCGGCTTTGGGCGTATCGGTGTGAGACGCTAAAGATCTCTATTTGATGCATGGTGATCCGGTGCATGGAATCTAAACGCTGCTAGGGGCGGTAATGTAGAGACGATGGGAGGAACGTGAGCGACCCCCCGCGGGAGGGTTTATCCTCCCTGGCTGTGGGTGATTGATTGAACGTCAGGAGTGAATGGGTGGGAGCCGCGATAAAAATAACACGAACCATATTTCGCACACAAGATGTTGACAGCTTATTTCGTTTTATGGTCAATCAATTTGATTCGGAAATAATTTGGATTTTATAACTACATACTTGGATTAACGTCGGTTGTTGGGGAGTGGAAGAAGATTGACTACCAGTAATGAAATATTTATTGGGGATGCAACCTTATTAATACGTTGAACGATATTGTGTTTCCAATATTTCAGTTTGTTTAGGACCAATGTTGGTTTAGTCGACATTCGTTCGAATATATTTTCAAACAATGCAAGCTACTTTATATTTTTATTAAGTCAAGCGTAAAATATGTTTCGAACATAGTCTGAATATCATGTCAAACTGTCACACATAAGAAGTCGTAATACTTGAATATGATGTTTTTTATAGTTTTAAAAATTAAACAAGACATATTAAGTAGATCACGTTTTTCAACCTGGTACATTTGTTGGGTTAGGTATAAACATTTAACGTGTTATTATAGCGAGTATTTTAGTTGATAAAATCATTTGTATTTTTATAGGGATATTTGATCACCACGGTTTAGGTTTTAGACTCTCGATTAGCAAGCCGGGGATCGCGGGTTCATATCCGGACGTAAATTTTATTTGATTAGATTTTGTTTTTTTTTTTTTTGGTTTTAAGCATTTCACCCTGAAAAGAGTGCTTTGTGCCGGTAACAGTTAAAGTGGATAAAAAAATCGGTTAATCTATTGGGAGAATAATAAAACAAATTAAATATTGGACTCATTTAGATCGCTAAAACATTAGATTTTGTTATTTCACAAATTACTCAATTATTTATTTAACCCGCAGAGGGCATATAGGTGGTGCAATTTTGTGACGGATAATTTTGAAAGGTGAGAAAGAAATAATAAAAATAAAATTAAAAAATATGCAAAAAATAAAATGAGCAAGAACATAAATTAAAAAATACAGCGATTTGACTGGTTTACAAAAAATACAACTTCCATTTAGGAATAGTGTTGAAATAAATCTTTTACCTGATCCACGAAATTCGCAAAGTTAATATTAAATATATCGACATCACCTAAGTATTGGTTTCCCATAGTGTGAAAACGTTGTATTGGGAAACGTTGTGTTGCAGTGGAATAGTGTATTTTGTCGTGTTGTTATTGTAGGTATTCGTAAGTTTATGAGTTGCAGAAGTTTGCAACAGTCGAATTTAGAGTTTAGAATTTTGAATAAAAAAGTTAAGTCGTTTATTTTACGCCTGTCTTCCAATGTGTGTATTTTTAGAGTATTTAAAAAGTAATGATATTGTAAGTCTTCTAGTGGGATATTTAATTTAAAATTTATAAAACGTAGAATTTTTTTTGTATTCGCTCAATCTTATTAATGTGAATTTTGTAAGAGGGAGACCAAACGACTGAGTTGTATTCAATTATGCTTCTAACCAGAGATATGTATAACAGTTTAATGGCTTGTATGGACTTAAAGTTGTTCTTAATACGAAGCGTAGTATTTTTAGGCCTTTGTTTACAATTTGGTGGATATGATTGGCGAAACTTAGTTTTTAATACAAAATAATTCCGAGATCTCTCATTTCCGTGACTCTTTCTAAAGCTGTATTGTTAATGGAATATTCAAATAAAATTGGATTTTTATTTCTGCAGAAAGTCAAGGTTTTGCATTTTTCTACATTATTTTGTACGCACCAATCTTTAAGCTTATTAATATTTGACTGTAGTATTTGGCAATGATTTACATCAGTTATTTTTTGTATAGCTTGATGTCATCAGCAAAGAGCAATACCTCGATATCGTCGAAGCAATTTGTTATATTGTTAATGAAAATGAGAAACAAAACCAGACCAAGTAACCACCTTGCGGTAGGCCACTGGTCGCACAGAAAGCTTTCGATAGCAAAGTTTTTATTTTAACAAATTACGATTTGATAAATAGCTAGTAAACCATTTAAGCATGTTATCTCTTACTCCTAGGGCAAATATGTAGTTTTCAGGTTAGTAGTTTATGGGATACTTTATCGATTGCTTTCGAAAAGTCTGTATATATGCAGTCGACTTGTTTATTTTTTAGAAAAGATTCTAATATAAAGTTTTGAAATATTGTTACGTTAGTTGCGGTTGATCTACCTTTGATAAAACCGTGTTGTTTTTGGTCAATTAGTTTTATTAATTTGGGATAGATTTCATCAAGGGCCGGTGATTCAAAAAGCTTAGGAAGTACTGATTGGATACAAATGGGGCGATAATTGGCTATGTCAGTGTCGTCTCCTTTTTTGATGATAAGTGTAATGAAGCTCGATTAAAATTAAAATAAATTAATAATTTAAAAAAATATATAGTATATTTGCCACACGTTCTAGTTCTACACGACCATTCAGAATTGAAACATTGCTTGAAATGGCTTTGGCTTTTAATGTTTGGTGACCAGATCTTCTTCCTCATCTCCTTCTCATCGCCACAATCTTAAGCGTCACAAAATACCCCAATTGGGGATGCCGTGATGGCTAGAGACGATTAGAAGAAGTTGGGACTCTTGTGCGATTTCAAATTGAAATAAAATATTTTTTTGAATTTTGGTAGTAGCAAGTTGGTTTTAATTTTTCGATGGAACATTTAATAATAATTCTTAGGTTTAAATTTAATGAGCTGCGTAATTAAAAAGAAAAAAGATTAACAATCAGTTTTTTTACGTTCAAGCTTAGACAACTAAGAGAAATAAAATTGAGGAGGAGAAGATATTAGGAGGGTTGTGGCATTTTAAACCTGAACCTAAAGCATTATGGCGATAGTGAGAATATCGTTTACTCTGGAACGAGTAACATTAAATAAGACGCATTCCATTCTTCCACAGAGGTTTTTACAAAATTAAGACGCTTTCCATTCGGCCACAGAGATCTTTAAAAAACTAAGACGCTTTCCATTGTGCCACAGAAGTCTTTGCAAAATTAAGACGCTTTCCATTCGGCCACAGAGGTCTTTACAAAACTACGACGCTTTCCATTGTGCCACAGAGGTCTTTACAAAACTGAGACGTTTTCCATTGTGCCACAGAGGTCTTTACAAAATGAAGACGCTTTCCATTCTGTCACAGACGTCTTTACATTTCTTGAACCGTTTATTATATTCTAAATTTTAAGCTCTTCTAAAATATTATGTATTTGAATAAATTAATAAAAAAAATAATGTTGGAGAGTGTGGAATAATGGGATTGCAGGTAGCATTCTCTTCCAAGCGTGCTCTAACTCCGCTTCTTCTGGAATCATGGCACCCTCATATCCGTGAATCAAGCGGTAACCATTTCCGATTCTTCAATTGCGAGTTCTCCTGGATTGCAGGTAGCACTCCCTTCCAAGCTTGCTCTTAGAGGACCACTTCTAGAATGATCCTTCGTATCCAGGATTCAAGCGGCAAACCGTTTCCGATCTTCTCTCAGCCAACTGCCTACATATAAGCGGAACGGTGACAGCGTGGCTTTCGGCACAATTTTAGGGCTTGTTTTCAACACCGATCGCGCAGCCAACAAAATAAATGCTGAGGCAGCCATTTTTCTAATGTTCGTAGACAGTCAGCAGTTCTATTTCAGCAGGATTCCATACGAGACTGACCCATTGAGCGATGGTAGTGATGACACAATAAATTTAATTTAAGTTTTTAATTAACTTGTCCTTTATTTTTTTTTTTTGCTTTACATATTATGAGGAGTGTGTACAGTAAGCCGGAACTGAACTTTAATCGTCCTGTACCGTCTTCAACCCATTTCGGGTGTGAAATAGACCTCGTCCCTGCCTAATCAGACGCCTCTCACACCGGACAAGTATTCACACAGAGTCGTCTGCGCCTCCCCCACCGCCATGGCGGGCTTGAGGAATGGCCGAGCAAGCTCGGCAACCTTCCGCCCACCCTCCGAATGCTTGACGCTCACTTAGTCCCTAGGTTCTTCGGGCACGCCCCCAACCTTCCCACATACTTTTTCTTCAGGGCATAATCAGGTAATCCGGCGGAAGGGCGCGGTAGTCGTTGTTTGTGTACGGACAGATCGATCGCCATGCACATTCTCGATGGGACTGCCAGTGGACGGGTGTAATACTCTCCGGTAATATTTATATATGTTTAAATGTAGATTCCTACAATATAAACATGAATGTATGTAATGTGTTTCTTTTCATTTTAATTTTTTTTTCTTTCTCTACAGATGGCCTAGTCTTTAAGCAGTTATTTCGTCCTGTATTATGCTTAGGCTTATTTTATTTTACTATACCTGTACATATTTTAATATTGTTATTTGTGTTTTTGTGAATATTATAGGTATCCTGCAGCCTAACCACTATGCAGGGACATTGGAGGTCTAGATTCATTTTATAATAAATGTAGAGTCGTTTAACCAAAAAAAAATTAGATTCCTTGTGAGAGCCCTGAAGGAGTAACCATCTGTTACTTATACCAGGGCGGGTAAGCGGTGGATAACCTACAGTACATATTGTGTCCATGCAAGGATGTAGTACCACGTAAATTCAAAACCGTGTAGCAAAAATACGTGTAAAAAGAGAGTCCAGTGTATTCATATTTGTATTATATAAGCTGTATCTCTTACAAATAATCCTTTTTAGATAAGCCATTATAATATGATAGCTATGTGGCTTTTAAAAGCATATTTTATTAATCCATTAAAAACTAGATAGATCGTTCAATCCATCAACAACAGTTCAGCCAGTGGTTGGTTGTGGGTGGTTGGGTGGTTGGCTGGTTGATGGGTCCGTTGGTGGCTCGGATAGTTTTCTTGTCCCCCCTTATTGAATAATCCCCCACGCGGCGCCACTGCCACTTTTCAATATCGGCTGGGAATTTGCCTCGTCTCGGCTGCGAACAAGAAATGGGTCGGCTGATAGTGATAATGGATTCTTCAATAGAATATATACATTGTGCATTGCAAATATTGCAGGAGATATAATGCCAATAAATTTTAGAAGATTAAAAGATTAGAAATTTACTGCACAGCTTTGCAATCATTAACTGTGGTGTTAATAAAGAAACCATTTTTTAAAAACTTTTGTTTCTCTCTGGTATCAAACAGTCACGTCCATCTTGAGATTGGTACCTTTTTGTTTAAAACATGTTATTTATACAAGGCAATGCACCTCGGTGTGTAACATTCGGAATCAAATTCATATGGCCATAAGGTTAATAATAATAATTTATTCAAGAATGTATGCAGGGGTAGTGCAATGCAATACATTCCATATTTTAAAATCTATTTTAAGAAAAATAATAATACATAGATAGGCACAAAAATGCTGTATGTTAAATTTAAGTGAAAAAAGATAAACAAAAAAAATATGTGTAAGCAGCCGTTAATGAAGGATAGTTGGACATCTCCATCAGTTGGCCGACGAGCTCGAAAAGAGAAAAAAATAGAGCTAAAAACCTTATAATAATAAACGTACCAGAAAGCTCAAAAACAAACCAAATTGTTAAAATCAAAGATGATAATCTACAAATAACTCAAATTCTGAAAAAAATAGATAACAACATTGAATCAAACTCCATTAACACTTTCCGTCTTGGAGCACTGAGACCTGATAAATCAAGACCCATAAAAGTTATCTTAAGAAGTTCGTCAGAGGCAATGAATATTCTCCGTAAAAAAAAAATTGTTTAACCAACTCTTCTTCAAAATTTTTTCCGATCAAACACCGAACCAAAGGAAATACTTGTTGGACCTACGCCAAATAATGGAAAGTCGGATACAGGAGGGTGAAGTCGGGCTAATAATAAAATATATCAATAACAAGCCGACAATAGTGAAGTTTTATCCAAAAAACTCAAACCCATCAAAGGATACGGCCAAAACATCAGAGGCTGCCGTACCAAACTTTTAGAATTGCAAACTACTCTTCCATTACTCCAAAACATTGATGTATTTCTTCTAACTGAAACCTGGCTTGATCCTGATATTCATACCGAAGAACTTGGATTTTCATCTTACAACACCTACCGCCTTGATAGAAATCCAGCAAATTGTACTAAAACCAGAGGAGGAGGAGTTCTTGAGATTACTATGTAAACATTTAGACGTGGAACAGGTATTCGTATTATTAAAAAATAAATCAAGTAAAATTCTCCTGGGATGTGTATACATTCCTCCTGGATCCAACATCATAGTCTACAGAAACCACATTGATGACGTCGAAACCTTTAAAAATAAATATCCGGATGCCAGAACAATTTTAATTGGCGACTATAATACCCCTTTTTTATATTAACTCCACACAGGAGGCCCTGAAGAAAATAATTTCCCTCAGGGCCTATGTCATCTTTGGGGATGCTGTGTGGAGGGTCTTTTTGTGGAGAGGAAGGAGTGAACATGGGTCTTGAAGAGTCCCATGTTGTAGGAGGGAGGAAACACAGAGGCCGGCAGTTCGTTCCACAGCCGAGCTGTTGAACTTAAGAACGAATCGTAGAAGCGACCCGTTCTCATGTGACAAGTGTCAACTGTGTACAAATGTTGGGCACGCGTTTGGCGTGTATCCCAACTACGTACCGGTGCCGCTTTCAATCAATGACGCTTGTTCCTCAGAGCATCTTCCATTGTAATACCGATAGAACAAGGACAGCATACCTACCTGACGCCTGTGCTCTAAAGATTGCAGTCCGTTTGTTAAGATAAAGCATTGATTGGACGAATAAAGACTCTTGTAACATCTTTAGCCTACCAGAAAACGCTCGCGAATTAATAGATATGACTAACTTACTCTCGCTACATCAAGTCAATCAAGTCTACAATAACAATAATCGACTGTTGGATTTAGTGTTCTCCAGTGATCTCTCAATTCATGTTGTTAAATCAGTTGATGAGCTCCTCCCCCTAGACTGCCACCACCCCGCTGTAAGCATAAACATTATGACAAGTAACTCACTAGACGACACAACTATTCTGCCTAACCTTACTTATAATTTTTCTAAAGCTGACTATCCTAACATGAAACATTATCTTGCTAGTGAAGACTGGTCATTTCTTCACCTCAACAATAACAATAATATTAATCACAATATGGAATTATTTTACACAATTATTAATAGGGCCATTGAAAAATATGTACCACTTTCACACTTCAAAGAAGCAAAGTTCCCAAAATGTTTCACTGGAGAGTTAATTAACTTAGTAATATGTAAAAAAATTGCCCACAAAAACTTTAAAGAATCGAAATCCCCAAGCGACTACAAGATATTTCAAAACTATAGATCTCAATGTAAAAAAATGTTTGAAATATCGTATATTAATTACATAAATGGAATCGAAAATTCTCTACCTTCCAACATTCAAAACTTTTTCAATCGTGTTAACTCTCTAAGAAAAAACAAACAAGGCTTACCCATCTCAATGCATTTCAAAGAAAAGAGTAGTACTGATATGAAAGTAAAGGTTAACTATTTTGCTGACTACTTCAAAAGTGTTTATGGCGAAGATATCCCAGACAATTACATCCCACCTTCATCCATTAACGAGATCATACATATCCCTGCCATACATATCAATATAAACGACGTTAAAACTAAGATTAAATCCCTAGACAAAAACAAGAAGGCTGGACCTGATAATGTGCTTCCCAGTATCCTTATAAATTGTATTGATTCACTGGCTGAGCCGATTTGCGTATTGTTTAATCATTCCCTTGATACAGGTTACTTCCATAACATTTGGAAACGTTGTTATCTGACACCTATATTCAAAAAGGGCAATAAATGTGATATAACCAACTATAGACCAATATGTAAGCTATCCGTAATACCGAAACTTTTTGAAAAACTATTACTTGATAAAATTTCACCTTATATCAACCACCTCATTATTCCGAATCAACGTAGATTTTTGTCGGGCAGATCAACTTTGACAAATCTCACATTTTATGAAAACTATATATCGAACGCATTAGCTAATAGAACTCAAGTCGATTCCATATATACGGACTTTATTAAGGTATTTGACAAAGTTTGCCATAAAATTCTCCTCGTCAAACTATGTAAGCTCGGTATCGATGGAAAACTTTTAGACTGGTTCGCAAGCTAATCTAACTGATAGAGTTCTACTAGTAAAAATCAATTCAATCCTTTCCAACCAATTTATAGCTACAAATGGTGTACCGCAGGGGTCTCATTTAGGCCCAATATTGTTTTTACTGTTTATAAACGATATTGTTAATATATTTGATAACGATATAAATGTATTACTTTTTGCAAACGATTTAAAAATATTTAAAAAAGTAAAAACCGTTGAAGATTGTATCAGTCTACAAAATTTCTTAAACAGGTTAATTAATTGGTGCACTCTAAATAAACTACATCTCAATATAAATAAGTGCCATTCAATAAGATTTTACAAAATAAGTCAACCAATTATTTATTCATATGAACTCAATAACTCAACCCTTACCTTTGTTGAAGAATTAATGACCTGGGCATCATTTTCGACTCTAAATAAAACTTTATATCTCACATAAACTCAATTAACAATAAGGGAATGAAAATGCTTGGATTCATTGTTCGAAACTCCAGAGGCTTCAGAAATATTTCAACCTTGAAAATTTTGTATACATCTTTAGTTCGAAGTCAAGTCGAATATAACTCCTCGATCTGGTCCCCACATTATAAAATACATTCAGATTCAATAGAAAAAATTCAACACAAATTCCTAAGACACATTTACTTAAAACTCGGTATTCCCATTGAAAGTATAAACTATAATTACTTAATGAAAAAATTAAATTTATTAAAACTCTCAGATCGAAGAATTATATCCGACTTAATATTTATGTTCAAAATTGTAAATGGTAGTGTAGATAGCCTTGATTTAATTAACCTCATTGAATTTCATGTACCCATAAGAGCTACTCGATCTAAAACCCTCTTTAATTGTAACAATTCTAAGACTGAACATTTCAAACACTCGCTTGTACCTAGATTACATGAAAGTAGTAATAGGTACGCAGATGTAGCGGATCTGTTTAACTGCACAGAAGATAGGTACAAAAAGGCTTTAATATCATATCTTTTAAATCATGACCAATAAAATGTAAGTCTACTCATACTTATGTAAAAAGTCAAATACGTAGAAAATTTGTATTTTTGTGAACTCTTTGCTTTTTATATCCTCTTTTGTTTTCTATTTGTCATAAATATGAAACATCTATCATATACTCTAACTATCAAACTAAAAATTTTTTAAAACATTTTTTATGCAAATTATGATAATATTCATATATTGATGTATAATTGTTTTAGAGAAATTAGCAGAAAAACATTTAAAATCACTATTTTACTATATCTGTGGTTGAGTGGCATAATCCTAGGCTCTGGCCCTAGAGGTAGTGGTTTCGAAACCAATTATATGTTTTTATCAGTCAACGACATAATGTAGGTCACTAGACTCGCTTTGTCGTCAGGATTTTTGACCTTCGTACCATTGACCTAATATAAATTTAATGTACCTACATTATCGTACTCCTGAACAACTTACCTACAATAATGTTTGCATGTAAAAGCCTTCAAGACGTGAACAAATAAATAAATATTTAATGAAAGAATTAAAATAATTATAATTCTCCGACTTAATATTTATGTTCAAAATCGTAATTGGTAGTATAAGCAGCCCTAATTTACTTAACCTCAATGAATGTCATGTACTTGCGCGAGCTACTCGTTCCAAAATAATGTTTAAATGTATCAATACCAGGGTGGAGCATTGAAAATACTCACTTATACCTAAATTACATGAAGTTAGTAATAGATAAGCAGATGTGGCGGATCTATTTAACTGCAAGAAGGCTATAATATCATATATTTTCAATAAATATTAATTAAACCTAGAAAGTCTACTTAGAAGTTTTGCGTGTACCTGCATCTCATACTTTAATATCATTATAGAGTTTCTGATCATTTTATACTTTCTGATGTCATTGTATTTGATTTATTGTTTATGGTATATTTATACCGTTGTTATTAAATAAATCTCCCGTCTCCAGAGGGCCATCAGGGGGACTCCATTCAGGCATTCATGGCAGTGATGATTGTGTTACTCGATTGGCGTAGTCTGCGTCATAAGCTTCCCATGTAATGGCAGAGAAGCGCTCTGAAAGAGTGCACTCGTCCCTCCAGGAACATTTACAAGGCCATAACTCTTTTTTAGCATTTACGGAAACTCAAATAAATCCATAACCGTTCAATAAATCACGATAATTATTTTTAAGAGAGACTTTTAACGTGGAGAAATTTGCTACATTAAGGTTTTTGAATAGAATAACGACTGGGTACTGCTCCATACCATACAGACAACGACCGTCATATTGACGGCTGATCACAAGTGAGTGTGATTTTTGGTATAATATAAAATAAATAAAACAATAACCAATCAAATTGCTTGCTTTATTTAATAAGTACACATTTGGTAGAATATAAACTATACTAGGCGACTTGCAATACATGCTCAGAGATCAACGTGAGATAGAATACTAACAACTGACACCAAAAGACAGTGACCAATCAACGTACAGATCGAGTTCGAATAATATGCGACACCGAAAGAAAGAGACAGACAGATAAGTACTATCATTCTGCGAGGTGGAATGGGTATGTTGTGAACTTGCAGGAAAAAGGTTGTAAACAAACTCAGCGTAAAGGTCCTAACCGTCACATTTACGGCAGTGGTTGTTGGTATAAAAAATCATATTATTTTTTAATGATAAACTAATGTTTATAAGACAAGGTTTTACGCATAGCATAAAGGATAACAAATAATTATAAGCAATAATTAGTCGCCTGAAATATCTGCCGCTGTTTTTACTCGGGAGATATTTTCAATTTGTATTGATATTTCAGACGACTAATTATTGCTTATAATTAGTTGTTATCCTTTATGCTTATGTTTATCATTAAAAAATAATAATATTAGACAAGTCAAAAATAGGTAAGTTTTTAGATTCTCACGGCCAAAAGCATTTTTGTTGTTTGTTTTTGGGGTGTTATGCCGTGTTGCGCTAACTCCTTCTTTAGCCGACGTTTCGGACAGCGTTGCAGTGTCCATCATCAGGGCAGATCCGGTAGATCCGAAGATGTGTCTTCGGATCTACCGGATCTGCCCTGATGATGGACACTGCAACGCTGTCCGAAACGTCGGCTAAAGAAGGAGTTAGCGCAACACGGCATAACACCCCAAAAACAAACAACAAAAAAGTCAAAAATATTTCACCAATAAATGAAGATATAATATATCTCGACGCCATCTGAGAAATTTAACACTAACAAAGCCTTTCCTTCAAAGTTGGTTATTTACAGGTGGAAAAAATATAATAAGCAGTAATTGTTGATTGAGGTACTAGTACATATTGAATCATTTGGCGGGTTGGAAATAAGCCGACATAGCTCAGTGGTTTCAGAGCACCTGACCGGACATTAGAAGGCACGGGTTCAATTCCCGTCATTTATTTTTACTCGGGAGATATTTTCAATTTATATTGATATTTCAGGCGACTAATTATTGCTTATAATTATTTGATAAAACATCATAAAGAGTAAATAAGATACGTAAATGTTTTTTCACCTTAGTCGTCAAATCCAGAACAATGACAAGTTAAAAAAAAAATAATAAAATAAACCGTAAGCAAAATATCGTAACATGGGGCAACCGTCAAAATGACGGCTACGGCCTTTCTAATGTTAAAGTAGATAACTAAAAAGAAAAAGGGCGGTAAATCGCTTATCTATACGCCAATGTCTTATTCAATCATAATGGAGGCGATAATTTTCCTGTTTTTATTTGTTCATTTTTTGGAAATTATTTTATTTCCGTAGAGAAGCACAAAAATGTAATATTCATGAAACGATTTTGGAGGCTTGAGTAGTTCTGAACAAAACAACAACATTTTTCCTAACGGAACACCAGGCTTGATTAACATTAACGGAATAATGATATCCATTTTTTTTTTCACTTTCTTCAAACCAATTTCTAACGTCATAAAACCGCAAAGGAGTGAGGAATAAAAATAATTTTATTTATACTTTATTTTCCCCTCCCCTCCAAGTATCCAAGCAGAAAAATATAACTTCTCGGTATTTTCCTTGGTTTATCAAAACATTTTGTCGTCGTAACAAATACACCGAAACGCCCGAAAACGAGCAGACCAAAATAACCTTTATATCATTTCAAAAGAGATGTTTGAATTGTGAGAAGATCTGACTGTTTCTTAGTTTATTTAAGGGCAATAAGAACTAGTTGGTTTATTTATTCTTTGCGGGTCTCTGTATCCAAGGAGCAAGTTTTGTTATTTTTCTCTTAATAAAAATATGATTCCAGAATAATTTCTCAACTAGATATTGAATGTTTTCACGACGTGGATATAGCCGAGTCTTCCCAAGGAGCAGGATACTTATTATTATTCAGCTAACATGTACGAATAATTTGATTGCGAGGTTCTACAAAAACTTACAAACTTATTCCCTTTTCACGGAATCGGATATACGAGTATTCGGCACGGGAATTTTGTTTTCAGTTTGTCGTAAGTAAATACGCGGGTTATTATGGACTGAAATAAAGTTCTGTGACGTGAATATCAGAGGAAAAATCAAAATTTCCTTTACCTTTAGACGCGACCTCGGAGATTTACCAAGTCTAACTTTGTCATAAGTTTGACTTGGCTAATCGAAACAGCTGTCACGCGCGAAACTTATCATGGCTCTTCGAAAAAAATTAGAAAATTTAAAAACACATATTATTGTAGAACCTTGTCGGCATAAGCATGATTCAGTGTTAAAAGAAAACTAACTAAAAAAAAACAGTGACGAAAAATTCATAAGAGTTAAGGAAAATAGATTTATAAAATTTCCGATTTTTATAATGATATTTCCGGACGTTCGTTTTTGAATCAGACAACGTTCATTACAAAAATCATACCTGTGAAAATACGGATACATAATATAAAGTTCTCACTGAGGTTGAGTCAATGAATCCACCTATATTTCACCGTTCATCCCATATTAATGGTTTTATATATTTTTTTCGTTTAATTTATGACCGCAATAATTCTGTATGTTAACTTACTGACTAAATATCTCAGCGTTCAGGGGAGATAGGGTAGAGATGATGGATCTCCAAACAAAACTCTCATTGCTTGATTCACAATCATACAACATACCTTTCTATTATTCTGATTCTTGGCGTGGCCCGACTCAAGTATTTGGTTAACTTGATTGAGCCACGTTTTCCTCGGGCGTCCACGAATTCTTCCACCATTCACATTCGCGTCATATATTCTCCGTACACTCCTTTCTTTGTTCATTTGCTCTACATGCCCAAATCATCTAACCATTTCTGTAGTAATTCTATAGTCATTTATGTCACTTCTTAGATGAATTAGCAGCGAATATAGGTTACTGGGCCAACGCACATGCTTTCACTGAATTAGGTCCAGTGGGCATTCCTGAGATTTACTGCGTTTAGTATCGCACCTAAGTTCGTTGACCAGATAAGCTGTCACAAGCTGCCACAAACACGTAGCTTTGGGATCTTTTTGTGAAAAAATTCCGCTCTGTGCTTTTGAGAGGTGCACAAATCATTCTCTACGTTCGAATACAGAAATGAGAGGCGCTTATAATAATATAGCCAAATACACCCGTAAACACATATTCTTTGAATGACTATCTCTTTCTAATGCGTTCCGTTCATTAGCTATTAAAGCTGTTATATATGGCTATATCGCTTATTTGGATTTATGTCAATGTGTTAGTTACCGAAATTGGCCTACCTTGGACTTGTTTGGGGCATTCATTTATATTGCTATTTCTGTATATCTACCGAATCTGTGTATGACAACATATATTATAAAATTTAAATTTAAAATATAAAATTTAAATGTACATATATTTATATATAAAATTATAAATGATTTAGTTGATAGTCCGGTATTGCTAGAATTGATAAGCTTCCGATTTCCACAACGTAATACTAGAAGTCAGGTTTTATTTCAGTGCATAAATTTTGGGACTAACTACCATATGTATTCCTCTTTGTCCAGAACACTAATGGAGGGAAACAATTATTTATAATGTTGTTAATGAAGCAATTCAGTTATGTACAATAAATAATGTTAATTTCTTAATATTCATAAGTAAAAGCCCCGAAAAGGGGCGTTAATTAATAAATAAATAAATAAAATAAAAAAAAATGCTTTTTTTAACTGGGAAATAGATGAGAGGAACATTAGCGACATCTTTTGGTATAAGCTTAATCAAGCTAGCCGCCAACGTGTAAGCTGATTGGGGAAAAATTAAAATAAATTCATTTTAAGTCTTAAAATAACATAAATAAAACTACCCAAATTTGCTACCCAAAACTACTGGAATATATCTTTTTTCACTAACCTTGTTTCTATCTATATTTATAGTTGTTTATGTCTTTCTAGTGAATTCTAGTTAAATGGAATAAAGGCGACATTACATTAGGCGGCGGCGGCGGAATTTTTTGTTGCTCTTTGAGATGTGAAATCATTTCTTGTTGTGTTGTTTGTTTGAAATCATTTGTACCTACAATCTTATGGCAGTGAGGCATGGAGCTGTCAGAGGAAGGATGGAAATAGAGTGCTGCATATATTAGATCCCTGAGACGTATTTGTGGTAAAATCACGTTTGATTGGTTGAGGTATGTAGGTATGAGGTATATAGAACGAATAAAGGAGTGTAAGGATGATACATAATGCGAATGTGCAGGGTAGAATAAATCTGGGACGTCCGAGGAAGACATGGCACGATCACTTGTCAGACTAACAGAAGTTGAAGTAAGAGACGATCTATGAATGTGATTTAAGCAAGCAGTATGTGCCAAAACCGAGTTATTTAGAGGTCCATCATCTCTGCCTACCCCGGTGTGATGGTTAGTTAGTTAGTTGCATTTATATAAATATAGGATTATTTTAATTTGAGAGGCGGGTATGGGTACCGTCGCCCCGGAACCATTTGCTGGATAACCAATAACCGTGCCATAGGTCACCTCAAGTGGTTCTCTACGTTTCGTGACTTAGCCGGGGTGCTCGAGTTCATGGGGTGAGGTTTGTCTAGGTCTTGGCGGCGGATGTTCGATAACTTACTGCATGGCGGGCCGGATCGGGAGGCACTAGTTGAGAGTGATCTTTTGACTCCTGGAGGACTCCCGACCCATCGCGTTGCACCGCAGTGGGAGGGATGGATTGATTCATCCCTCACTCTTGGACACATTGACCCCCAGAATCCTACACCCCTCATAAAATTTCCTTCTCAGAACTTCCTCTCCTTCCTTTCCCTAAAAAGACACTCCACTTAGCATCCACAAAGATGATATAGGCCGAGAGATTTTTTATTCCTCATGGCCTCCCACGTGAAAAAATAACTTAATTTATTCTAAGACGTCCATAAAAAACGATTTAATAAAAGCAAAATATATTTTTATTATAATTTTTTCAAAATCAAATAAAACTACTCCAAAAGATTTCATTATTCTAAACGCTAACAATTAGATTGGATTAAGAAACTTTTAATTACCCTCATTGTGGGCGATGTTTCTCCAAAAAAGTAATGAAGTTATAACTGAATAGAAGTCGAAATAAACATCCCAGCCATCCACCCTTAATTTGAATAATAAATATCTTAATGTTTGGCGTCTGTCATAGTTAAAAGTTGGTCGCGGGGTCTCCGGCTTGGGCCTGTTGCTCACAAGCTATTTTGTCACCATTAATAATATATTATTTCGCTAAGCGGATTGTGGCTTTGAGAAAAGGGAAAAGTAGGTTTAGAGATGTATTATATACGTGGTCCGGAAATTCGTAGTGCAAGCGGGAAATAGTGAATTTACGTAAAATTTGGAGTCGATTTTGTGATATGACTTTTTTTCGAGTAAATCTAGTCAAAAGTTTAAATTGTATAGGTCAAATTTGAATATAAGTGTCGAAGCGTAGACACGGCACAAAAAATTTTTTTTAACCCTCTAAAAACATTAAAAAAATTTCAAATAAACTAATTCGTGTTATTTGGGTTCTCCATCAAAAGTAGATTTGCCATTTTCCTGCTTATATTACGAGTTTCCGGACATCCTGTATAATTTAAAAAGAGTATGTATATTGAAAGAATACGGCTTAAGCCGTCTTTCAAATCCCTGCAAATCTCATAAAAAGTAAATAATATAATGGACAGTAATATAAGAATGAGACGCTACCGTAAAAAAATGAACTAAATAATAGAATAGAACTGTTACAAGTTACCAGCGTGTTTTGCTTTTCCACCGCAAGATGGCTCAGTCTCGTGAATCTTCCCAACAACAAGAATGATAAAGCCTAATTTCCGGCCGGAACTAAAGCCTACGTCCGCAAAAATGTTTAACTATTACGTAACCAGATTATTAACTGCGAACAATGTTATTAACTCCAGTTTATTAACGAAGTGTCTAAATAACCGAGGGAAATTAATCGTAGCATCGCGCTGGTCGAGCGGAAGAGAGAGACGGCGGATTCCTAGTGTTTGGGGACGTTTTTGGATTTCAAGTTCTGAATTATGAAGTATAAAATGAAATTACTGTCGCATTATTTATCAATGTAAGACTTTGCACGACAAATTGTAAAATAGCTGAATGAATTTACTGAAGGGAAAATTTAAATAATGGTTATGGCTCCGTAGTTTATTAAATTCATAAAGATGGTTTGAAATGGAGATATGTAAATACGAATGTTAGAGGGAGCGCGCTAATATTAAAAATGCTATAATAAGCGAAAATGTTGATAATATTCAATAAAACACGACTCTCGACAAATGCTTAAGTTACAATTAAAGATAACTGTGATTTTTTTTCATACCTATAACATAAATAACAGAACAAAACGTGTTTTTAATAATTTTCTGAGCTTACTTTGCAATTTTAAGAGGCATTACAAATGTATATACATATCTGATATTATCTTCAAAAATAACATATATTTTTTAACTTAAAGTATTAAAGAGAAATATTTTATAAACCGGTATAAATTGGGAATGCGGGGGCTCAATCATTTTAATATATTGTGTGTAATTTATGGAATTCCTTATGATTTCTGATTGGATTACATAAATTACACGTGGCATTATTTTGATGGCATTGTCAAGATAGGTCACTTACAGTCAACTTCTCAAGTTTATTGTTGTGTAATTTTAGCTTTAACCGAGTTAAAAATATACATATTCTCATTATAAGGAGTGTAACTTTAATGTAAATATTGAACTAAAATAATAAAATATGTATGCACCTCGTTCCAGAGTGAAAGAAACTCTAACTGTCGCCTTGGTAAGAGAACGCCATTCGAGAGTTTCTTGAAATGGCTTTAGCTATGCCTATATATATCTGAATAGCTAAGTCCTTCTGAAGCCATAACCCGTTATTATTTAAAGTAATTAACATACATTTAGACAGCTCTATCCTGGATAGCGTGTCCAATAGATACAATAGTCTCCACGCTCCATTTCATGTAGTTGCTTCTAGCACTAAGTTTACGAACAATTCTTGTTCACAGAGGCATAGTTTGAGGAATGAAACCTGCTGTTTAGACAAATTTAATTTTAATAACATTGTTTCCCAAAAAAGCAAATACATATCTAGATATGCAATAATCCAACTACATCAGTTTTTAGAATTGTTATTATAGGTATAAATTTTTATTATACGTATAAGTCCAAGGGTTTTTTTACTGATTTTGTAATTACTCGAGCACATCCGTGAAAGACCAAGGGGTATTATAATTATGAGATTTGTGGAGCTTTCAAAAAATATTTGCATCAAGATCATAGACTTTCAAAAACAAATATTGTCAATTTATTTTATGATATAAGTATTTTTTTTCTTTCAAATTAGAGAGACCTTAGATATTCACGTTTTGAGTGGATACCGCTGATAAACTTGTAAATTATGTGTCAAAAATTTAAATAATAGAAATTGAAATTTCGAATAATATAATAGAATTATTTGGTAATTTATTAAAATAAAATAATTTTGGTAAATACTTCATCGCTTGTCTGAATAAATACTGTTCCCCGTAGTTAGATTCCAAGCAAATAATTACTTAACGTTAAAAATTACCGAAATTAATATGTTTGATATCTTTATATGACTTTATATATGCCTTAATATCTTCGAATGTAAAAGCCCAATGGGCGTCAAAACAACAAACAAATTAATCATTCATGGACTCTGCCTCGTAATAATAATGATGAAATATTAAATATGCTGACTTTGACCGTAAATTACATTGAAATTAATAACAAGACATATACACTGATAATGACTTTATTTCGACATATATAATATATATACTTCTTAAAAAAAAAACTTTACCCGCTTCTAATACACGTTTTTTTCCTAGGAAACCTGCAAAAATGTGAGTAAAGCTTTAATAAAACATTAACGCAACACGCGACTCATATTCTGGTGAATCTCAGCCTTATCTCGAACGTATAAAGAATCCAGAAGACTCAATTTAAAGATTCACAGAAATACTGCCGTAAAATCCTTCGCGAACATCGCCTTTTTATTTGAGTTTCACCGATAAGATACGAGAAAAGCCTCTGTAATCCTTGCCGGTGTCGGTCAACTCTTTTCATGAGGAGGCAGTGACACATTATGGTGAATGGATAAAATGAAATGGAAACCATTTATTGGTTCTTAAGGCAACAAAAGACTCTAATAACTGTGGTTTGCTCGACGCTCTCATTTTAATTATTTCTGATGAACGTATTACTAAAATCTCAAATGTTTCTAGACTTTATACATATTTAAGATAAAGTCTCGATTACTGCAACGGCATTAATGCCAGCCTTTCAAAATATCAAATTGACAAACTTCAATCAGTGTTTAATGCAGCAGCGCGGCTCATAAACGGGTTTTCAAAATATTCACACATTTCAGAACACCTTCGTAACCTTCACTGGCTCAAGTGCCCTGAAAGATTCCAGTACAAACTGTGCTGGATGGTGTTTAAATTCATCAATGAAATGGCTCCACCCTACATCTCTGAACTATGCGTCCCGGAAAATACTGGTCTGAGGCAGTCAATTCTTAGATCAGCAACATCATCAGCTATAGGCAGACTGATAGAACCTAAGCGCAAGCCATATACTAAGTTTGGTGATCGCGCTTTCGGAGTATCTGAGCCAAAGGCTTGTAATAAACTCCCTCCGGAACTAAGATCCATAACACGTCCAACAGAATTCAGGTCTAAACTAAGAACTTACCTTTTTAAGCTGTCCATACCCTTAAATTAAACATACCATTACTGAGAGAAAGTCCAGTTATATTCAATTTTCCAACTATGTCTTAAATTCTGTATCTAAATTTCGCTAATAAACAATTAGATAATGTTAATGTGTTAAATTTATCATTAAATTTTTCATCAGGAAAATTTCATATCTGGGTCATGTACTTCGAGGGGAGAAGTATCACTTGCTCCAGTTAATATTGAAAGGCAAGATAGAGGGTCGCAGAGGGCCTGGTAGGAGACAAATGTCTTGGCTGCGAAATATACGAGAGTGGACCGGCATTAGAAGTGTGGAGGAGCTATTCCGGGCAGCGCAAGACAAAGAGACATTTTCCAGAGTGATCGCCAACGTCGGGGGGACCTGATACGGCACATAAAGAAGAAGAAGAATGTGTTAATCTCAAGTGACTTACCAGGTAAGTATTGTACTGTATATTATCTCCATAAATAGTTAGTAATAACATAGATCACTGTAGAAATGTATTATAAATTTGTACAGCGCCCTTGAGGTGATTTCGCACAAAAACGGCGCTATACAAGTCATCTAATTATTATTATTATTAATAAAAACCGAACCTTGCCATTAAAATATTTGATGTAAAACTTTTTGAAAAATAAAATGTTTTTCAAGTATAAAATTAGCGGTAAGCATCAGATTTTAATTATCTAAACGATGAATTAGTAACTTCCCAAGGGACCCCTCTAGAAACATTTGAGAATTTAGTAATACGTTCATTAGAAAATAATTCAAATAAAACCCGATAAATAAATAAATTAAAACAATGGAAATACGGTTTTGGATATGATGTACGGCTACATTAAAAAATACACAACACTTACGTATTATTTTCAATACAAATAACGAATTTATGCAGCCGTTCTTAAAATAATTGATCAGAATAGTTTCCTTCCAAACTGTTTATCGGCTGTAACATTTTTAATAAATATATATATATATAAATATATAACCTAGATAGTGTCTCGGATAAACATATCTGATTTTCATTTACATGTTCATGATTGTGAATTTGAAATATAAGATCGACAAAAAAGACGTATAAAATTAGGTCCCAATGTCCGAGTGCACTCGGAGTGGTTAGACTCTTTGTCCTGGTAAGACAGAAATCCTGCGTTCGATTCTTAGTTTAGACCGTTACCTTTGTTATTTTTCTGTGTCTTGTTCTGTTTCGTGTTTTGTTTAAATTTATTAGTATTATCTTCACCTTCAATGGTGTACTACATTGATGGGTACAACCTTCGAAAGTTGTTAAAAGAAAAATTATTCCATAAATAATGGATTAACAACTCGTCAATATGTGGTTTAGTCTTTTTCAAATCGACCGGATCAACAGTGCATAAATAGACTATTATTTTGTGTTAATTTTATCATCTATTGTTGGCTATAAAACTACTTTAAATGGGATTACTACTTTTCACACAGCCATCTTTGATCTTAAATGCCTATACTAAACTTCTTCAGATGTTATATTCAAAGTCAAAAGAAAACAAAGAATTGGTAAAAACATATTTAATTCCGTATAATATGATTATTATCATTGTATTTTGGGGCGAGTTTACTCAGCGATGTTTCACAGTGCGAGCCCGTCATCCGAAACGATGTTTTGCACCTTTTCTCTTTGGTTTAAATTACGTATTCATTGAATGTACGCAATATCCACGGTGGACCCAGCTTCAGGTGTTGTGATGAATATTGCAAGAGTTCCGAGGATGATCTCCCGAATTTGCATAAATTTACTCCGCCAGTGGACATTACACTGCCATCTTTGTCCTTGTCCTTGCCTTAGGTATTATAAAGCAATTCGCTGGCTTCGGGGACGTTGAATCGTTATAATATTAATGCTTTAAACGGATTTTGATAAAAAGGGAACGTTTTTGTCATTCAGTCCATAATTAGATAATTTTTAGCCATGAAAATAAATATGTTGGATAATAGGGATTTTGACGGCAAAAGTATTAAATTTAAATATTTTTGGGTTATCATGCGTGAGGCCATTCCTCTTCTTTTAGTTAACGTTTCGGACAGCCTTTCAGGATCCACTCAGGGCAGATTGCATCAAATTTGTCACTGTAACGCAATCAAAAACGTTTACTAAAGAAGAAGAAGCGCTCAACGGCATAATATCCAAAAAATGAGTTACTGTAATTATCATTTTTATATTCCAGCACACGAAGATAGTACGAAGGGGTTAGACACTGAACAACTAATTCCATGATGATATATTGAAACGAAGTTTAATTTTTTTCCATTTATTTTAACTTTTGGCCGTGACCGGTCTTAGCTTATTATAGCCATGTTCAGACAGGTACAATTATCCCTTAAACTATGGTTTATATACATAACATTTGGGGGAATGGATGACTGACAAAGGTGAATTGTCGAATGTTGCAATACTCGTTTGATAAAAAACAATAACTAGATATTTTTATTTTTATTTATTTTATTTTTTTTTTTTTTTTATATTATATATATATATTATTTTATTTTTTTATAATATTCCCTGTAAACTGTAAAATTCCCAGTATCCCTTAATCACCTTACAATTATTAATGCCTATTCTCTATTATTATAATATTTATATACACTAATTGTTTTCTTTTAATATATTGTTGTTTCATTTTGGTTTTACTTTCTATCTCCCTCTGTATGTATATATAATGACACATTTTGTATTATTGATTAGTTTAATTTTGTACCCTGACGATGCTCGAGTGTAGCGAAACCGGTCGGTCTTAAAATTAATAAAAATTCGTGGTTTTAAACAAAAAATATTGTTTTTATTTCAATAACTAGATAGACTAGAATCATTAGAATTAACCCGTCTAACTACCGAAGTAGATCCAACATTTGTGACGAACAAGAAATTAGAAGCACATGTGCTGTATCCATTATAATATTATCAAAAAATTATTTTTTTCTTAAATTAGAGTCCATTACAATATTATTTCATACTCCAATGTAAAACATGTATCCCTTTAATGTCTAACATTGAAAATCTCTATTAAAAAATCACGTGTTACCAATAATACATTAATTAAGTAATTAAGTGAAAACTATTCAATTAAGTTATTCCCTAAATAAATAGTAAATGAACCGAGGTAATTAAGCCTGCAGGTAATGCGAAAAATAGAAAGTGGAAAAAAGTTTTAAATTTGTTGGTATATATCATTATAATGGAATTGCACCACGAATTGTCAGTATCAAAACTAGAGAAACTAATTCCAAGAAGTGTGTTCTATACCAATTTTAAAAAGAAAATTTCGTTTCCTAGGGTTAGACTGTCCAGTGAAATTGAATTGCTGTTCAATAAATTATTGCGATATCTATATAAAAAAATATTTGATCGATGACAATAAAAGAATGGAAAAATTCTAGGACTCGCACATTTACGTTTCTATCGCTTTATCTATTCGGTGTGTTATGTGCAATGCAAACTTTTCATAACTTAGCAAAACATTAAGAGTGTGAGAAAATAAAAGAACAATAACACGAAATAGAAAAGAAATAATTGACAGTAATAAGGATAATATTAAATTTTAAGATTTGTTTATGGAGGATAGTTTATGGTCTCATTACTCTAGAGCAAGGCTGCCCAACCTTTTTAACAATTGGGCAAAATTGACGATTAAAAAGTCACTGGCGGGCCACTGACTACTGACGGTTTCTATTTGTGTTACCTTAGCTTTTTAATGTCTTGTTTTATACAACAAACAAATAAACAAATTGAATTTTTATGTCGTTTATTAAAATAATAAAATAAATAGCATCTACTGCCAAATAACGAAACAACATTTTGTGTAACAAAAATCTAAATCCAAGTAATTGGTACAATCAATGTGATTTCTGAAATTGTTTTGTTTTAATAATTCTCCTATGTTAGGAGTCAGTTCAGATATTGTCAGTAGCAACAACTCAGACAAATGTTGCTCAGTTAGAGATGTGCGGTATTTATTTTTTACAAAATTAAGATTAGAAAAAAACTTTTCACAAACATAGGTTGATCCAAAAATACTTAAAAATTGAAACGCCAGTCTTCTTTAGGCGCCAATTTCCAGGTATGTATGTATTCAATTTCAACTTTATGTCCTTTGCACACAATGCCTCCTGGTGGACGATGCAATGATACGAAAATATTTTTCGATCCAAGTAATTTTCAAATTAGCGGGTATTTTGAAAATGGTTCACGCGGGCCACTTATAATTCATTCACGGGCCACAATGTGGCCCGCGGGCCTGGGGTTGGGCAGCCTTGCTCTAGAGGGTCTTATATTAATATTTATAATTTTTCGTCCTTATTTATTGGTTGAGACATGCACAGATTGCATTCTGCACATTATACAGATTATGTGTTATACTGCACGCCTCTGTTGTTCAAATTATGTTGAAAATCAAACATGTTATCTTGAAATAAGATAATGTTTGCTACTCTACAAGTCTACATACAAGCCGTCGCATGGTGTCTTCATCCCATGGAACCGATGGGACATCGAGAATTTTGACTATTTAATTAAATTAACACTTTTTATACTATGTAGGTAATTAACTTGAATATATTAGTATCATTTTCTACTCTGAAGATGCTTATAATAGGCGAAACCAGTCGGTCATAGCAAATTGAATAATTACTTTATTTGTAACCACGAAATTTTTTTTCCATGTAAATATATCACTCCGTGGACTATATAAGTCAGTTTCTATTCTACGTTTCAGTAAGTAAGGTTTACACATACACGTTTGTTTATCAATTGTATAAAACTTTTACCATGGCCTATCACGTAAAAACGACTTGTTTATATTATTTCCTTTTCAATTTCTTTTTTTATGATGTCTAAAATGACTTTACTGGGAAAGTAATTGATTCTCTATTTTGTGTTTCTTAAATGTTTAATAATGACGTGACTGCTTATTTAAATTGTATGTATTGTTTGGGTATTGTGAACATATAGGGAAGTGAGGAATAAATAATTTTCCTTATTTTATTAATAAATATTATACATGGATCATTCGTTCGTTTATTGATTTCTAATTGTTCAAGTAAATTTAATCTAAGACCGTTTCTTTCCATATGTAAGGGTTAAGGCTTGTTGTTGTCAAGCGGAACGCGATTACTCACTAAGTGATATTCTGCGAATTAAAAAAAATGATTTTTTTTTTTCAGTTTATTTGAAAATGGACTTGAACGCCGAAATAGCTATCACAATAATAAAAACACTGAAATGCCCGCAGAACTTAATAACAATATTATTAAATTTGATTAACAATAAATTTAAAAAAATATATAGGCGTGTTTTAAACGAATATTACATTCGAGTCTATTTGTGTGGTACTCACATAAAAAAAGTATTACAAGCAAATAAAACGAATTGCGTTCAAAACTATAATGAAATCCCAACTATTATTTCGTACAAAAAATCTCAATAAATTCACTATTAATTATTTTTTACGCTGACAGTCCCGTCAATAATCATAATATGTATTTGTAATAATGTTAATTGTAAGTCTCTAGTTTTACGCCTTTTGAGTTGAATGTCATAGTATTATGTATTAAGTTGACAGACATAGTATTGTTTATGACCTAGTTGAATTTAATTAGATTAATTTGTGTTATTTGATAAATTACAAGTTCTAGAGTGGAAAATACTTTCAGTATCGCCCTGGTTTAGAGTTGAAACGTTATTTGAAATATAGCTCTGAATAGAATACTTCCCCAGCCAAGCCTCACAAAATACCCCAATTGGGAATGCCATAGTCTCACTGGCCTCAGATGGTTGGGAGCAGTTGGGACTCTCGTGCGGTTTCACATAAAAAAGAAGAAATAAAAATAGGACGGGTTATTTCACATAATTTGAAAAATTCATCTAATTTCTATTTACGTTTATGTTCAATGTTAATTTTCAAGGTCTGTGAAAGTTCTATATTAGTTCTGTGAAGCAGCTGGCCCATAATTATATAATAACAGAACTTGAATACATAGAACTTTCGAAATTCTGTGGAACAAAAAGTTTTAATGCGTTCTTATTATGATTTTCCATGTAACCGGTGCTACAGAAATAATCCAACCATTATTATCATTATTATTTATTCCCTGTAAGCATAAAATCCAAAGGTTTCACAGCTTTTCATGACTTTTAAAATTGGGTTATAAAATAGTTCAGTTTAATAAATGTTGAGTATGTATAACACTTTTGAGTTATCAATAGAGAAAGCAATAAGCAATACAAAGGATAAAACTATTATAGAAGAAATAAGGCAGCTTCCTGTAAGATTTACGGCATTTCTGGGACTTATCACTGGAAGACAGCGATATTGAGCATTCCGCGCGTGCAGCCGACTTTACTGCTGCGCCGTTTATTGGTCTTTTAGAACTAAACGGCACCGTTTCGGGATCATATGAGATGAGACGGGTATACGGGCTAGGGGAGAAATGAAAAGAACGGGCCGTCAACTTAGTGGGGGTTTTACTTGAAAACTTAACTATAAACAATATGGAGAACTATTATTATTATAGCCTGGCTCATATTTTTCAAATGATAAAATAAGGGTAGTAAGTTTTTGAGGGCCTTCGTGGTCGAGGGGTAAGGCCTTCGACCACGAGTCCGGAGGTCGCTGACTCAATTTTATTTAAATAACTTGTGTTGTTGGACAATTAAATAAATAAAAATAATATATTTTATCTTAGCAAATTTGTGTAATATTCAGAGTGGAAGATCGCATCTCGGCAACGCCGGGGTAAAAGACTACCATTCAGAATTTAAACGTTTCTTGAAATGGTTTTAGCCGTGTTTGGTGACCAAATTTGAATAGCCAAAAACTTTCCCACCTTTCTCTTCCTCATCTCTTTTCCCATCCCCACTACTTTCGGACTTTGAACATTGTGAACATTGAAAGAAGTCTGATGCCGCCAAATTAT
This sequence comes from Hesperophylax magnus, assembly GCA_026573805.1. NCBI lineage: Eukaryota > Metazoa > Arthropoda > Insecta > Trichoptera > Limnephilidae > Hesperophylax > Hesperophylax magnus. The sequence continues at coordinate 1,327,714 of JAIUSX010000977.1, read as the reverse complement.
ATAAGACCTTTCGACTCCTTGGCCTCAGACATTCGGGAACATAGACACTCCCACAACTTGCTTTTTCAGTTTATCTCATCAGTAATCACGACTTGTACAAGACACCATACAGCAGAACAGATGTTCTAGCACTGCATAACATAATAAGAAGAATGGTGCTATTGAGTGAAATTTCTAAGCAGTGGATGTATAATTAAATGTACATCTCACATTACATGCATTATTATGCTAGTCTCACGTATAAACTTCGTGTCAAGAATGCACAAATAGTAAACAACATATCTATTGATATAATTTAACAAAAAAAACAAAGCGCATACTTAAACAATATAAATACTAACTTTACACATAATCTTGTGAACGCACGTCAGCATTCTTTGGTATATAAATAGAAATAAAATGCGTGCGTTGTTTATCTACTAAAGATATAGACACTGGGGTTGGGGAGATTGGGAAGATTGGGGGAGATGGGTTCATACGGGGCGTTGATTGTGTCTCGGCCAGCTATAAAAGTGTAATTGGCCTTTGGAAGAGGCTGGGAATAGTGCCCTTAATGCTGATTCTATACCCCCCTCTTCCCCATTTCGTTTCTCCTTTCACCTTCTCCTGACCCCTCATATGTAAGGGACTTTGGAAGAATATTTCCGCTCTTGTAAAGGGCATGTAGGAATGTCTTCGGTTAGTAATCGCCTATTTTCATTTATGCAATCCGAATTTTGTACAAAAAAATATTAAAGTTTCTATTGAAAAGGGTTAAAATGGGAAAAATGGGTTAAAGTTTTTACTAATATTACAATGGGGAACACGTGAAAAACTATTCATTAAACAACTATCAACTCTGACTGTTGAATTTGGCAACCACCTCTAGTCTGAAGCCCCAAAATACTTGAAAATACCCTTGTTTGTGCAGAAACGAGCGGTCCAAATGGGTGACCGGATAAATCATAATAATAATACTTGGATGACTTGTATAGCGCCGTTTTTGTGCAAAAACACCTCAAGGGCGCTGATATCACAATGATAATTCATCAGATTTTCAAAAAATAATATAAAGTCATGGAAAGTGATGAAACAAAAACTTTATTAACCGGGTTAAGTAGGTTAGGTAAGGTTAAAAAAAAAATTACATCTTTCTAATGACTTTATATCACTTTTTAAAAGTGTGTTGAATTGTCACTGTGTTGAGTAATAATAATGGAACCGATTTCAAAATTCTGTTTTGCTGTTACGACAACACTTGGAAAAAACTCGTTAACCTTAATTGAATAAAATCAGACCAATGTTTTTGTTGAAATATTTTCGGCTCGAAAAATAAGATCAGCCACTATATTTTGTGAAAGTTCCAGGTGAATTCCGAAACTAGTTCTGTGAAGAGTGTCTGTCTAGACAAGCTTTTCGATACATGGATTCTTTGGTCAGTTCGTAGCGCTTAGCTCGTGCACTATTTTCTTATTAAAAACTGTCGCAAATTCTTCAAGGTCGCAATCGAGTGCTCTTCGAAAAATGCTGATCCTTAAAGAGCTCAGAAGAATGGGTTTATTAAAAACAGTTGAAGGAATGTTGATCTTGTGGGTGGGTGTAACGAAGTGAAAATTCCAATCGGTTTTTAGGAAATAAATCAAAGAGAATATCAATGGCCTAGCGTACACATGTGTTAAGTGTAATTTTAATATTCAATTAATAAGATTACTCCAGCGTAATTATAAGATGTTAAGCAAAAAAGTTTAAAAGAATATTTGCTAACGTGAATTTCCTTTGAAACACATATTTACAAAGTAGGAAATTTTGATAAATGCTTTATAAAAACACACAATTGTTTTTTACTTAAAACTGCACTTAACACATTGTATGCGCTAGGACATTGATATGAAATAGTCTACCTATATGCCTCATTAAAAATCAATAAACGGTATTACTTACAAACTAGCGTTAAGAAATTTGAACCATTTGTTACATTGTTTGCTCCACGCACTTTATTGTTAAATGGGGAAAATAAGAGTATTGTGGTAAGTTTTTAGATTCTCACGGCCAAAAGCATTTTTGTTGTTTGTTTTTGGGGTGTTATGCCGTGTTGCGCTAACTCCTTCTTTAGCCGACGTTTCGGACAGCGTTGCAGTGTCCATCATCAGGGCAGATCCGGTAGATCCGAAGATGTGTGATTTTTGGTTGTCGAGTTTGTGCTTATTTATTTGTGGCCTGGGCCCATCCAAGTGCGAAATGCCAACGGAAGTGGCGACATCTTGTGGCGAATTCTGAAAGCTCAGTATTTATGTTAGCCTGGGTCCCGTCCAAGTGCGAAATGCCAACGGAAGTGGCGCCATCTTGTGGCGAATTCTAGAATTAGAAAACCGATTGACAGCGATTAGAGTAGATGTACCCAGTATCAAGGTATAAATGCAATGGTTTTATATTGTGTTATTATATGGTATTGGAGTATACTTAGACATGTTATTTGCGTTTAGCTTTGGTGTAGCCGTCAATTACCGGATACCAAGAGCTGTTGAGCTTAGCTCCGTCGTCTCTATTGATATTAAATGGATTTTTGTAGATTTCAATTGCCTCCATAATCAGGCGTGATCTATAAGTTTTGGGTCTTCCCAGGACCTCGGGAGCAAATCCAAAGTAATGGCCGGTTTCAATTAAGTGTTCGGCGATTGCCGATTTATCAGGGTGGCCAAGTTTACAAGCACGAAAATGTTCTGCTATCCTTTTGGAAATCGTCCGCTCTGTCTGGCCTATATAAACCTTGTCACAACCAGAGCAGCTGAGTTTGTACACTCCATCTGCTTCCAGAGGAAACTTAGTCTTTGCAGACCTCAGTAGGTCTTGGATTTTGGTGGTGGTTCCGAAGACAGTTTTGATGTTTTCTTTTCTCAACAGCCTTGCAATTCTGTCTGTCACATTGTGAACGAAAGGCAGGAAAGCACAGCCTTTTGAGTCTTGTTCAACTCTGTCTTCGTTTGTTGTAGATTTGGCTCTTAAAATTTGCCTTGTCTGACTTGCCGGGTAACCGTTGCGCTCCAGTGCATCGGTCAGTTTTATAAGTTCTGCTCCAAGTTTTGTTTCTTCACATATTCTGGTCGCTCGGGTCACCAACGTATGGATAAGTCCTCTCTTCTGCGCTGGGTGGTGATGCGAATCAGCGTGTAAGTATCGATTCGTATGAGTTGGTTTCCTATATACACATATTACTAAGTTTCCTCTGGAAGCAGATGGATGGATGTACAAACTCAGCTGCTCTGGTTGTGACAAGGTTTATATAGGCCAGACAGAGCGGACGATTTCCAAAAGGATAGCAGAACATTTTCGTGCTTGTAAACTTGGCCACCCTGATAAATCGGCAATCGCCGAACACTTAATTGAAACCGGCCATTACTTTGGATTTGCTCCCGAGGTCCTGGGAAGACCCAAAACTTATAGATCACGCCTGATTATGGAGGCAATTGAAATCTACAAAAATCCATTTAATATCAATAGAGACGACGGAGCTAAGCTCAACAGCTCTTGGTATCCGGTAATTGACGGCTACACCAAAGCTAAACGCAAATAACATGTCTAAGTATACTCCAATACCATATAATAACACAATATAAAACCATTGCATTTATACCTTGATACTGGGTACATCTACTCTAATCGCTGTCAATCGGTTTTCTAATTCTAGAATTCGCCACAAGATGGCGCCACTTCCGTTGGCATTTCGCACTTGGACGGGACCCAGGCTAACATAAATACTGAGCTTTCAGAATTCGCCACAAGATGTCGCCACTTCCGTTGGCATTTCGCACTTGGATGGACCCAGGCCACAAATAAATAAGCACAAACTCGACAACCAAAAATCACACATCTTCGGATCTACCGGATCTGCCCTGATGATGGACACTGCAACGCTGTCCGAAACGTCGGCTAAAGAAGGAGTTAGCGCAACACGGCATAACACCCCAAAAACAAACAACAAAAATAAGAGTATTGTTTTAAATTTGTGTAAAGTCATAAAACTAGTTGTAATAAATAATTGTTGCATTTTTTTATTTCGTAAAAAAAAATTACAGTAAATATATATTTTTAGTTTTATTTGATAAAAAAATTAATGAACTATTTATTAATTACCATTACTTTTACACATTTACTTTCCACATACAAAAAAATTATATTTTATTTTGTTACTTTATTCAGGGGTGCTCTTCGTTAGAAAATTACTTTCGCAGGGGCATTTACATAATACATTTACTATTTTAACATGGATAAAACCATGAAAATAATATAATATGATAAATAATAATATATATTTTTCGAAATATTAACCATGAAAGCAAAATTCCGCATAAGATATAGACATACTACTAAACTATTTGGTAGTTGATAACACTAATTTAAGTGTGAATCAATCATTAAAAACAATAATTTCGGGTGTTTGTCTGTCTGTCACTCTGGTTCAGTAGAATTCAGATTTAAATTTTCACCTAGGTTATTTTCATAATTGGATCTGATTGTGTTAAAAAATGAAACAAGTGATAATGTAGGTACCTCCGTATAATTTATTATTTTGACAGATTTTTTTTTCTTCTTAAATTGGAATTTTAATATTCCACGTTTTTTCGCGGGTTTGCGGTAGTTCTACATAAGTTTAAAAGATAAAATTAAGAAATACTGAACCATATACAAGGCACTTTTGATAGTTAGCAATAATAATTTTTTGTGTTAGGAGAAATGTGTTGTGGTTTTCAAGTGTTAGGAAAAATGGTACATTATGGAAAATAATAATAACAGAAAATTATTTACAGCGAGAATATAAATTTATAACATACAAAGTAATTAATGAATTTGCATAAAATAACTATGTTTTTAATACCACTTTATTGTGTAAAGTGTTTGCTACAGGTGAAAAAAAATATTAATTGCCAAAAATACCGCTGAGTTTTATCAGCATTTTAGAAAAATTTAATTATTTGTGAACGCAACCCTTCCATACAAAAATATTGAACAATTCAAATTTTTGTTGAAGTCTCTGGTGAATTTAAAATGAACTAAAAATGGCCTCGTAGGAATCGCTCCGAGCAAAACAAGGCTTTATGGAAAAGGAGCGTTTTTAATTAATTCCCCGTAATGCCGTTCGTGTTTTTCAGAAGTTAAGTTGAAAACTTTTAATTGCTACTGTATGTCTCTTCCTACATAAGCTGATTTTATATTACACCCTAGATTTTTATTGGGAAACTTCGGCCATGGAAATGAATAAATGAGAAATTTGACAGTTTTAATTGAAGCTATTTTAAATTATTTAAGGCGCTTAACGCGAACGAACTCTGATCTGTGATTAAAGCACTTTAATCGCTTTTTTAAACTCGTTGGTGTGAATTCTGACAAGATTTTAAAGAAAACGAATATTCTTATATATTTTTATACGAAACAGATACTTTGTGATGTGACATCATAATTTTAACCTTACAATATGGTCAGATGTAGAGCGAGACAGATATATTATAATAGTATAAAAACCCATATATTTGTTTCATCTCTCTCTCACATCCCAGCTCGCAACTAGAAAGTGTGTATCGTGATCTCTTTTCTCGGTTAACAATAAACTAAGTAATCTTATCTTGGAGTTTTATTGTATAAATAATCCCAGAACATACATACTAATTGTAATACAGCCAAACAACATTTTTGTTAGAGTAAAAATATATTTTTTTATTTGTTATATCTATTGCCGAACAGGTTTCTCTACCGTGGCTTCGTCAAGGCAGTATTATAATACTCGACAAAAATCTTTCTGTCTTACTTATAAAGATTCCCTTATAGCGTTGGAATAGCTAAACGGTGCTGCTCGGGTTAAAATATTTACTCATCATAATAATATTAATGCAAGATTTTTTTAGACTGGCACCACTTTTTACCAATCTTCAAAAACACGGTCATTTTCGCATTTTGCGTTTAGTTGTAACTTCACGTTTCATCAGATGACATTTCCGACAGACGAAATTCGGCCAATTTTATTATGCGTTCCGTATTTACTTTGGTAAATAGATCTTTCAATTCTAAATATTACTCTGAAATATTCCTCTTTTTAGATTTTCATTGTGCAACCGATGATTTGTTAAATCGACCAGATTGTTAATAAAGTCCGCGATCTCTGTCTTAATACGATCGTAATATGTCTCTAATCCTGGGGGTCAGGCGGCATAAAAATCTGTCAGCCACTAATACTGCCGTATTATGATCGGTATACGCAGAACACAAGCGCGTGATTATGATTAACGTTTCTTACTAACCCGTTCTTATCCCTCCGTATTATCTATCACGAGTAAGACGGTTGAAATACATGTGTAACAGGTTCATTTATAGTACGTTCAAGTTATTTGTATAGTTATGTTAGGTACTATGATATTGGACTACACGAAAATGTTTTTTTTTTAAATCTTTTTTTAAAAAGATTTAAAAAATCGGCTATCCGAAAAATAAAATTTCCTTTAATATGTATGGAAAATTGTATGAGAAAATTGTTGATTCTGTAGACATAAGATGTAAATTATAACTTATAAAAATGTATATGTAACTATACTTTAAGCACCTGTTGACAAGCCAATTCAATTGGCTTAGCAGGACTTGTTTGTTGATATGTATTAACTATTTATTCAATAAAAAAATAAAATAAAATTTGAAAAAGCACAAGAGTCCCAACCAGAAGGGTGAAATTAGAAGTTAAATTTGGTGCTAGAAGATAATGTGGTAGTAAAAGTAGGGTACGCCCGAGAAAGGTATGGGTAGTACGATCAAGTGAATCATATTCTTGGATCATGTCTAGAGTCAAAAGAACAGAACAGCATGTATGTATGAAACGTTGTGTGAATATGAAAGAAGCAAAGAGTCTGTGTCGAGAGAGAAATGTTATTATGGAAATTATAGGCGGGAAAATGGTGTTATGTACTATAGCAGACTGTTTGCCAATGCTGTGCGCGTTCCGTGTCCTGCATAAAAACTACCGTATTCTTGTAAAACCCTCCTTGTCCCCAAAGTCCTCGCAAGTTCAAGGTGAGCTGATGCTGGCAAAAAGGTCATAAATGTACATTGTCCGGTAATGGTTGTGAACGTCGTAAATTTCGCGGAACTTTAATGCAGGAAACCCTTTTCACCGATAATAAAAGTGACGTATTGATGGAAGTTCAGGCGTTACTAATCACGTAGATGGTCAAGATGCTAGTGGACTTATTGTTCAAGCAACGTCGCATATATGGCTCTAGTGCTAGTAGTTTAAGGAGTTTAAAAAGTTATCCAAGAGATATCTCTAGTATATAGGTTCGCCCGTCCAGTTCACAACGAAGGTGAGCTAGTAGTGAGATTTCTAGCATGATAAAGATTTTGAAAGACTTTCAGTAAAGAGGAGTTGGCCTCCAGGCCATCCTACAATAGTTTCTAATTTAAATAAAGATGGAGTTTTTTTTGTGAAGAAGGCATTATTTATAAACTTGTAGGGTTGGATTTCTTCTAACTATCTTATCGCTTGACGACAGTCAAATTGACATCAGCGCAATTTTGAATTTTGGGATATATCGTACTGGCCAGTCGTAATTTTAGTTTGAATAACTGCATTCATTCTATATTTTTGTAATAAATTTGTAAGTATATATTTTTTATAATATAAAAAATGTATTATTTTTATTTCTATAATAATTACAAGTGAAATACACTATTGTAATACACCATTTTTTTAATAAACAAATCAAAGCTGTGGAACGCTAATTCTCGGTCTGTTACAGCTATCATTTCAGAACAATCAAAAAGTTATAGTGATTTGTTTTTGGGGATTATGCCGTGTTGCGTTACCTCCTTCAGCCTCCTTCGGCCAAAAGTTGGATAAAGAAGAAGGTAGAGCAACACGGCATAATATCCCACAAACAAATCCCTATAATACTTTTGGCCGTGAAAATCTCAAATCATGTCAGTTAAAAAGTTCATTTAAGACCTATCTTTAGTCTAAATTTTGGTTAAATTTTCACCAAAAAATGTCATAAATATGAATGGATTTTAGCCCGAATTCTTAGTATGTATTAGTAGTAATTGGCGAAGAAAAAAACCGAAGCAAGGAATCAACAGTAAATATACCTGTATTCAGCAGATGGGTACTGTGGGATAGGTTCGTTGTTCTACATGCTACTAATTACGTCCCGTGTTTGGTTAATTAACTAACATTTTTGATTAATTAAAGACAATGTTACTTGTCCGCAACAGATACGGAAGCCTTTCGGGGTTTCTTGGATACATTTATCTTATAAATACAACAACTTTGTTTTGATACGGAAACATACAAAAAGTTGTTGCAAGTAACGTTATATTTTTCAATATTTGCGACAGTAATTATAATAATTTATAATTATTATAATTTATTTTATTTTTGAAATTCCGCATTTATACATAATTAGGTAAATAGGTACCTGACGATAGCGGTAAATTATTTTGATTTTAGTAATATTTTAGGATTTATCGTTGTGGTTATATTGCATATTGTACGAATCTTAAAACCTACTTGGAGACAATACTTTCGGAATAGAAATAAACTAAAAAATAACACGTTCAAAAATATCAATCAAGACTTTTTTCAATTAATAAGAACTAAGAAGAACCAAGAAGAAGCAAGAAGAGGCAAGAATATATTGAAATAGTGAAGAAATATCCAATAATGGGCAAGAAAAGACATGAAAAGGCAAGAATATGGAAAGAAATTTTCAAAAAATTCGAATCAAGATGAAGCGAGAAACGCATAATCAATTCTTTTATTCCCACAAATCCAAAAATCCAATATTGGATCATTAGGTTGCCATGTATACCCGTTGATCAAACTCCGACTTCCTTCCAATCCTCAGAGCATATGTTCCAAGTTCTACCAAAACAGTGCCTCCTGGTGTACCGGTCTAAACGGGACAGGGGTGTTTTGGCCAGGGTGGTACAATCGTATCATATCGAATCTAAATAATTTAATTCAGAATAAAAAAATACGACCTACAGATTCTCCTGCTTGACAATTGCACAGATTCAGTAAAAATAACCGTAAGCAAATTGGCTTCATAATATTAAAAACTAATGTCACTACTCTTTCCTAGGACAATACATTTACAAGTTTAACATTAAAGTTGAGTTTTATTTGGATAATAAACATATTAAATACTCGTTAGTTTCAAATATGCTCGCAAATGCACTTTATAGCATTATTTTTCCCTGTTGTGGCAATTAGTGAACCCAGTTTTCCAGGCCGGAAGTTGTCGAGGGGAATGTTGTTCATGGGGGGATGTTAGGGATGTTGGGGGTGGGGTGGGTTTGGATTGGGGGTGGGGTGGGGGTTTTCGCACTTTGAAGATGAAGGTAGCAGCTTGATGCACCCCTTTCCGGTCTGAAGAAAAACATAAATGCTGGAGTATCCTAAAATAGCTCGATAATTAGATTTTCATGGCAAATGATAGGAAAATGCTTTCAGGTACATCAGGGAAATTATAATTTAATATTGTACACAAAGATAGGTTTATAAGCTGAACAGTAGGGTGGTTACAAAAAATCAATGATGGAATTTTTTGTGCTGACTCCCCTAAAAGCTGCCAATTGGCTAAAAAATGAGATTGGTGAAGTTTCAGCTCAATTGGATAAGGTTAACCCGTGCCTCATCAAGGTTGAAGTTTAACTTTCTATAATTTTTTTTTTATAAAATACCTTACAATATTGCAAGATTTAATTACATGTGCTGTCCATATTTTGCTTTATGTATTTTCTCAATTGGTACATAAAAAAGGGTATAGTTAAAACTGTTTTCAAAGTAAGTACAGCACAATCCAATTGAAAATGATGGATTTACGAGAAAAGAAATGCAAAAAGGTATAAAAAACAAGAAGAAATAATGTTCAAAGTTTTATTATTTAAAATATACAAAAGAAAGCATTATGAAAGAAAGAAGTTATTATTTACATTTACAATTAATTATCAGATAAAGGTGGTAATGGCTTACATACCGTGGCTTTTGAAGAGTCAGGAAAAATTTTTCGACATTCCGATACAACTTGTAACAGAAACTGTCGTGATTCTTCGTCTTTTGTCAAACAGGAATTGAAGTCTTGGATTAATTTTACCCCTCTTTCAGCTGTGTTATTGACAACCTTGAAACCGTTCACTATTTTTTTTGCTTTTAAATAATGTGTATTTTCACACCATATATCAAGATCCATATTTAAAAATTCTGTATCAATTTCAAATCTTTTGAAAAAATTTAGAGTTTGATGAGAAACAAAACAAAATCGATATCTTTGTCCAATAAATTATCCACTTGATGGAGACTGAGTTTTGCTTTCACATCCCTATCACATGTTTGTTCTTCAATTGGAATTAATTGTAGACTTTTTACAGCCATGCTTGTTTTGAAACTTTTTTCTAAATTTTCATCGAAGAAAGAAAATGCGACTTGCTCAGAATTGAGGTAGCACAGATGATTTATCATTTTAGACAGTGCCTTGTCTGCAAGTTCTTTATCGATTTCTCTATATTTTACAAGAGATTTTAAAAATTGTAGGTCTTGGTTGGGGGCCAAAGTGGATAAGTGGATTTGGGGGCGTTAAACCACGCTTTTACATAAATGTTTATTAAAACTAAACAAATATCAGTGATAGCTTTTTTTGTTAATGTAAATTGATCCCTGAAAAGATATATTTTGATACAATAAATGGCCTTTGCCATCCATCTAGCGTGATGAATGGCATCAGGAACTTAAAAAAAGTGTCTTTTGGGGGAGTGCGTCTAACACAACTAACGAAAGTTGAATTAATTCTTTGTAAACATCCCTTGGCTGTTGGTTATTTTAATTGTTCTGTAAGAAAAATTGATATTTCACCTGAATTCCCTATTTTGTGTCTAATATTTTTATCTTCAATAGCAGTTTTGTATTTTGTCTTGTCTAGCTTTGACCACTCAGTCTGAAAGTTTTGATAAATATTTGAGTGGGGTCCAGTAGTTGTGCCAATTTTTAAATCAAAAACTGATTTGAGAATAATTTCTAAAATATGGTGGCTAACGAGGTGGTGACTAATAATTGCTCCAACAAAACGCAGGTTCCGTTGAAGCGACTAGTATTTACCGCAGTGGTATCAAAACACATTGCCTGGATTTTCTCAACTGCCCCCCAATCATCAACTGCTGAAAATACAGCTTTTGCCTGGAACTCCTATCTACTGTTCTTCATCCCCACAACTAATCAAAACAGCTACCTTTTCTACATTTCCTTACTCAAAATATCTGGAAGTAATTTTCCGTCCCAGTGCACAGCAGCTCCTTCTAAATCTGATTTTTTTAATCTATGTTTGATAAGCTCATAACTATAAACCAGATAATAACCATTAACTTGCAATTCCTAAAAACATTTATAAAGTTGAAAAAAATGTTTGTTTAATGTTTTATTATATATTATATTATTTTATTAAATATGATATTGTTTATTATATTGTTTAATAATGTATAAATAGCAGTTAAAAACCCGCTCCGCGGGTTTTTGCTGCTAGGCCCTGCGGGCGGCACTTCATTGGGCTTCGCCCAGTTTGAGTGATACTAACAGTTACATTTAATAGGTAGATATTAGATCAATGGGTAGATATATAATAGAAAGACATTCTGAACCATTAAACACCCCTCACCCCAACATAAATCTCGTCAATGAGAAAAATGTTTCCTCTTCCATACCACCGAAATGATTTAATTTTTAAATCGAAACTTAAATTGCAAAATATTTATATGTAATTTGAAAATAAAAAAAAATATCAACATATTACAATATTACATATAACTTTGGTAAAATAATATACTCTTACCAAAAGACTGTCAAAGTAATTACATTTTTTTTTAAATATATTAAGAATTATTTTATTGGGATATGTCCTAAAAATCTACATATTTGGGTGAAATAATATTACGCTCTTACCTAACGATTGTCAAAGTAAATACACCAAAACTTTCTTAATTCTTAGGCTGGAAAACCTTACAGGTGGGATAAATTGAGTCAAAAAACAAAACTTTTTAAGCAAGTACAATTTATTATACTTTTATTTTTTACAATATACAACATAATATTATACACTTTCATTAGGAAAAAATCTCTTTATAAACAATATTATCCGTATACCAATCAGTCAGAATTTGTATAAATAACGATGACTGCGCTCAAACTGTCCATGAGAAAATACTGGTTCAGGAAGTAACAGTCCAACCCGTTCAAAAGTTTGTCCTTGAGATTTATTGATGGTCATTGCATAAGCTAATTTGACTAATTGTAACATCCGAAAAAGTGTTTTAAATTCTAGGAATGAAATGTACTGTACCTTTTCTGTTCCCCGTAATGATTTTGGCTTGAATTAAGTTACAGCTGAAATTTTTATAGCACCGCTTTTGTGAGATATCACCTCAGGGGCGCTTTCCGTTGAAGTACATCCTCATTGATAGCATAAACATGACTATTTTTAGGGCACAATATGGTACGTTGACTCATCACTAAGGCATCGGGAGTTGTATGTGTCTCACTGTATATATAGTGAATAATATCTTGACAAATATTTACATTGGGAATAAGCACAGATGATTCTAATGTTCCTTCTACCGAAGGAAGTTTGCCATCTTCCAAGTCCAAAAGCCATTTAGAAAATATATTTTCACTTTCTAAAGCTCTGAAATTTGTTTTTAATTGAAAAGTTTTGAAATGGTACCAAAGTATGCTGCTTTTTATGCAAGCGGCAATTAATTGTCCTCATGAAGTACGTCGACACACTGGAAGGATCTGACGAAAGTCTCCGCCCAAAACAATAACTTTGTTACCAAAGACAGAATCACTTCCCATGATATCACGTATAGTACGCTCAATAACTTCTAAAGCTACACCTGGTGCTTCATCCCATATTATAATATCTGCTTCCGTTATAATTTTCCGATTCTTTGATGTGACCTTACATGTTGTATTGTCCTGTAAATTGATGGGTAAATTAAAAGCAGTATGATAAAACTCTTTTACCTTTTCGTCTTAGAGTGTGAATTAAAGTTTAGTAAAGGTATGTTTTCCCTGTTTCGCCTGGGCCATCAATGAAGAAACATTCATTGTCATCATTTTCATGTGAAAAAACTTATTCAAAATAGAATTATATGCTTGAAGTTGTACGTCATTGAGTTTGGCAGCCATCAATTCACCTAAAGTGTTTTCAGAAATTACATTAAAATCAGATACTTGTCCAAAACTGCAACTTTCATCAGGTTCAGGTAAGCCCTGCATTCTGCAAGATGAATTCTCCTTCATAAGAATATCCTGTATGTTTAAAAGACAAAGATTAATTAATAACTGTTTCTTCAGCAACACCACGATGAAAAAAATCTTCAGCCGAAGATCGAAGGGATACATTGTATTAAAATTAAAACAAATAGATGTCTAAGAATTTTAGGCATCAATTACAATGAAGCCTCCGTCATGCACTGCGTCCATTCTCGTATGTCATCAATGATGTTGCCGCCTCCCCGCTGTCGCCTCGTCCACTTTTTACCAGCTGAAAAGACATAGTTATTTGGTACATCTTGATACAGAATAGAGCGTCCCTCAATATCTTTAAGATTTAATTGGAACCACGCTGCTAAAGAGGTGTTCCTTGTAGATGCTTCCCTAAGAGCCTGTTCCTCCCGCCCCTCTACAAAATAAACAGATTGGCTGTCGGGTAAATGTAAAGCCAGAAGTAAAATTGAGTGAGATTGATCATGTATAGATAAGCGAGAAAATCTCTAAAAACCCAGTATAAATAAATAAATACTATCCAAAGAGGAACAAATTTCAACATTAATATGAGCATCATATTTTTTGCTAAGGAATGCATTATATGGAACAACAAATCGATTGTCGATACGTATATCCCGAACAACGTGATTTTCAGAAAAATTATCACGTATCCTGTACTCTGGGTAGCCTGCGAAATTATTATCAGTAGCATCTTTAAATGATTTGGGGAATTTTTTAGAGCACTTACCGTATACCATGCAGACTGACCTTGGATTAAGTACGCCACATGGTCCATGAATGTTATTTTTTTAAATAATATGGTACAAAGCCGTTCTTCGGATGGGGTAGTTCTGCAGATACGGCATTATCAATATCAGAAGCTGTATACAACTTATCTTGGCTGCAAAGTGTAAACACACCATGTAGATGAGGGAGTCCTCTTTTTTGCTGTTCAATTGTATACACCCAACAAATTACCTTTCCAAAAACATGTTTCTCAGTCATATCATGAATAAATTTCTTGACTTTTAGATGGAAAACCTTGGCTACCATATCAGGCCTGTCCGCGGCCGATTGATAATGTTCCAATTCGGTTGGTATTTCTGGCCATTTGGGATTGCATGTAAAAGTTATGACGACGACAGGACGACCAAATTTACGTACCATTGCCATTGAAACTTGATAAAGTTTATTCACATGGCGTGGTCCACCAGTAAATGAAGATGGAAGAATGACTGTATTACCTGCACATACTCCTCTATCAGTGGCTAAATTTCTTACATGGTTTTGCAAACCTTGATAGCATTCCACTCTGAGGTGTCGTTGGTTTTTCCTAATGTAATCTAGGCGACCAGATTGGTAAATAATGTAAGCATGAATTAAATACTGTTGAAAAAGTTTACCCGCATAATGGATTGGATTAAATATGTTTCTTCGCACTGCTAATTTACTTGCATAAAACTACATAGCAGTTACAGTATGACATTGAGCAGTACAGAAATCAGCATGATGCTGAAAGCCTGGAGTCCAACCACATTCACCTGATGGAAATAGTAGTGGGAAAACCATGGGATCTAAATGCTTTGATAAAGTTGCCATCCTTTGAGGTCCTTCAACATTTTTAGGTTAAACAGCGATATCTATACCCGATGACAAATTCCCGTCTGTCTGCTACGTAAACCATGGCGATATCGTGAGAACTGGTTGGAGCATTGTACCTCTGATGAACGTGTAAATAATAGACGTATATCTCTCACCTGCCCACCCTCAGCCGCAATGCGTATTTCTTCTTCCTCGACAGCTTCTTTTAGTTCAATCATCAATTATTTGCATTATATTTTTATAGCAATCGGCATAACATGGATGACTCATACGCACTCTAACAGCCTCATCAGGATCATATAGATAAAGCTGAGCATAGGAAGGTATTTTACCTGCAACTTGTATACTTCTGGAAGTCAGATGATAAACCTAACCAATTTTTTTTAAACAATATGGACCATTACCTGGGATATTAGCTATTTGCGCTCCAAATGAGGCAAATCTATTAGCACTGTATTCATCTAGTAGCATTTGTATTGACAAACAAAATTCCTAAAGTTTTTAGATTGACTACAATCTCCTGTCAATCATTCGTTAAGTGCTGGAGGATAAGCTAAAATTTGTGGTATATGGCACTTCAATCGCTTGGTAAATTTCCCTCTCATTCGAACATTCCGAAATTTGACCAATTCTGGTAAAATATTGCCCACATACCTTTTAGCCATAGTAATTAAATTGAAATAATAATCTGAAAACAAAATATTTCTTTTTAGCGATTCACAGCGATAGTTTTTAAAAGAAATATCTACGGTTATCACGTCAATAATAATTCTGTAATTATCACATATAAACATGACAGCTGATGACAGCGAATGGGGTCGGTGTTGTAATATCAAAAAATAATTAATTACGTATAAGTATCGAGTGGAACTGGTTATTTTTTATTTAATTTATAATGGTGGATTTATAAATATATATTATATTTATTATTTATAATTATAATATATCTCACATTAAATAATCACACTGACATTGTACATTGCTTGACACTAACTGGCTATAAAAGTTTTTTACATTGATTGGAAATCCATATACGCTGGCAACACTGAACAATCTGTCTTTCGCGTGAATAATGATAAACGTCAAATTTTAATACGTAATTGTGGATAATTTTTACTGTAATGTAATGAATCCAATGGATTGTCAACTTTCTAAAACATATTCTCTTCGATATTATCCAAAAATTATATGAGCATCGTGTCTTAATTTTCAAATCGTGTCTTTTCAAGTTAGCGGAATTTAACCGAAACAGACAATTTAAATTTGACCAATCAGAGGGCCTACACCGTCCAGACGCTGGAGTATTAATAATATCAGATGTTCAAAGGAAACAAAATTTGATCAAAAGTGATTAAATTAAGTATTTTTTTTTGCAAAAAATCGTTTTTTCATATTTAATCTCGATGAGGCACGGGTTAACATTATCCAATTGAGCTAAAACTTGCCAAATCTTATTTTCTAGACAAATGGCAAATATTAGGGGGGTCAGGCCGGCATTAGGAAGAAAATATTTTTTCACCTTATACCTTGTAACCACCCTACTGAACAGTGAACATGCGTTGGTTAGAATATTTAAAAGAATTAACATTAAATTTTATCTACTAAATTACTTAGTTAGTAACAGTTGGGTACGTATTATCTTTATTGTTCTATACTTACTATATTAACTAATTAATAAATAATTATGACGAAGGTAGAATCTCATGGTATAATATGGCCGTGGTCATAATCTAATGGTATAAAGTTAAGCTTATGGATAAATCAACTAACTACTAACACGTATATTGGAAACACCAGATCTCAAGGTCAAAAATACATCCAACGAGCAACTACAAAAACAACATTTGGGCAAAAAACTTTCTATACTATGGTACTAAACTCCAAAAAAATAATCCAACAGTATTATAACATTTAAATCTCAAATAAAAAGCTGGATACAAAAAACTTTCTTTACTATGGTGCTATACTCCATAACAATAATCCAACAGTATTTTAACATTTAAATATCAAATAAAAAGCTGGATACAAAAAACTTTCTATACTATGGTACTAAACTCCACAACCATAATCCAACAGTATTATAACATTTAAATCTAAAATAAAAAGCTGGATACAAAACATGGGCAGATTAAAAATAGAAAATACATTGACAATAAATATAGACGGAAATCGAAATCAACCTAACTGAAGCAAAACACATTATCTAATATATATAATTATTTAAGAAAAAATATTATTTAATATTTTTATGATTACTTCATAATATCCATACTACTGAATTTGAATAATATGTAAATGAAATCCTTAACATGGGAGATCCCATTTAGGATATCATAATGTCTTTTATGGTGACCGTTATATTAAGTCATGGAAAGTGATGAAACATAAATTTTATTACCTGGGTTAAGTAGGTTAGGTTAGGTTAGGTTAAAATTTTATTATTTTCATCGTTTTTAATGATTTTATATCACTTTTTAAATGTGTGTTGAATAGTCACTGTGTTGAGTTAGCATGGAACCGTCTATTATTGTAAATGTGTGTTGGACGTGATAATAACCGAATTTCCTTGGCAATGTCAAAATACAGAGTAATTTTTTAAAATTTTAATTGAACACAACAGAGAGCTTTACTGGTTAATGATACCAACCGTCCAATAACGGGGTACAACAGTATCGAAAAAAAAACAATTATGCAAAATAACAACAACATACAATAAAGTTTAGGTCAAGTGAAGTTAAGTGAGAACAAGAGATTCGAACATTTTGTTATTCGAAAGTTACGGGGGTTACCGCTAAATATATTCAGAATCTTGCCACTACAGTGGTTGTTATATAGCCAACACACTCACACAAGAGGTTTGGAGAAGGTTAAGTTGAATCCTTGGAAACGAATATGGACTGTTTCAATTGGGGAATGATATTTTGAGTGTTACTAAAGAGATCATTCTACACGGTGTGTCAAATTTTGAAAAAATTGTGTCATTTTATTCATGTAGTTTATTTAATTTTTGAATTTTTCTAATTCTAAATATTCTGGGCGTTTCTTATAGTCGGTGTTTGGACTTTATTGTGAAATTATTCAATAATTCATGGAAGTTTGAATTGCAATGAAAGACGCCACACCTCATGATTTCGAAACCTACCCCGGTATAATTGCCAACATCCGATAGGCGAGAAGAATACACCACAAAAGTGTGTAATATAATACATCACATTTTATCAACATGATTCATTCTAAAATTTCAGATTTTTTTTAAACATTTGAATAAATTGTAGATATCTCAATATTCAACATGTGACTTATTACATGTGACCTATACGATTCACAAGTCCGTTAATTAAAACCTAGAAAAGGGTACAACTTCATAAATTACCGGGCGTCGCACGAGTTTATGAAAAGAGAAGGGTGTAATCAGCATTTTTCCTCGTATTTTGAACGTCAAATCACATAAAGAATTATCAAAGTGTTGTTTTATGGGTTGGGAAGGGGGGTTATGGTGGTTTTTTCATTATTTCATGTTTTCACCTTCCTCTTGTTTTTAAACACATACGATGTGTTCGCACAACAATGGGAGCGCTAAGTATATTTACATGTTAATATTTATTTATTATCAGGACGATCTTACCTTACGTAAGTTTTTTTTTCAACTTATTTTCTCACTTATCCTAAAATTTCAGGAAAAAAGTACATTGACAGTATACCAGAGATACCATAAAAAATAAGAGATAAAGTTCCAAAGAATTCACCTCCATTTTTCTAGTTCCAAAGTAAAAAGTTTGGAACATCAGACCTTTTACTTAAAAGCAGTTGAACTCCTAGATTTATGTGTTCCTTAAATTAAACTTTATTGTTCTTAATTCAAAGTGAAAAGAAAGAACAAAAGCCTCCGTTTTTTCGTAAATCTGCCCACCTGTGGCCTCCTGGCTCCTGTACTTCGTTTCGGTAAAACAACCGGTAGAGAGACGAAATACTACTAAAGAGGATGCGTCAGTAGATGAAAACTTAAAATAAACCTTTTTTTTCTTCATTGTAATACCCGCTAAGCTGTCAAACAAGTGAAATATATGCTGCTTCAGCAATGTGTTGCCTAAGCATAATGTGTTCGAGCAAAATGTTGATCGGGGAACATTTGGAGCGAAATTTTTTTGAGCAAAATGTTTTTTAGCAAAATGTTGTTATATTTTGTAATGTATTTTTAACATATTTTGAAATGTATTTTTCCTTACATTAAGTACCTTTATACGATGAAAATCTTTGCTTATCGAGAGTAAAAATCTTTATGGGTGAGTTCTGGTGTTTTGAAATATGCGAAGCTACTTCTCTTTCTGGAAATTCTTTTTCAAACAACTATTTTCAGATTTTATTTTTTATTTTTTTATTTTATTTATTTAAATATTAATAAGAAAATATAACAATAGTTTACAAATTAGGTAAAAATAGTTCGCACATACTCCGTTTAAAGTTGGCCAAGTTCAAATTATTGTCAAATACATTTATATTATTTAAGTATTTGTTACCAAGACTGTGTAAACGTTGTATTGGAGAGTGAAAACTATAGTTGGAATGAGATGTATGTATGTAAAATGTTGATATTTGCCTAGTTGTTCGTGTAGGTATGTGTAGATTTATTAAATGCAGGAGTTCACAACAATCGAATTTAGAGTTCAATAATTTTAATAAAAAGGTTAGGTCGTTTATTTTTCTTCTGTTTTCTAATGTCGGAATATTTAAATGATTCAATAATGACTTATAATTTATGTGTTCTAAAGGGATGTTAAGTTTAAAATTGACGAAGCGTAGAAATTTTCTTTGAATTCTTTCAACATTATGAATATGTACATTGTAGAAGGGCGACCAAACTATGGAGTTATGTTCTATCAGGCTTCTAACAAGGGATATGTACAATAGTTTTATGATTTGTAAAGATTCAAAGTTTTTAATTGTTCTTAATATAAAACCTAATGTTTTCATACCCTTATTCACAGTTTGTTGAATGTGGGCCGTAAAGTCTAGTTTCTCATCCATTATTATGCCAAGATCTCGCATTTCCTTTACTCTTTCTAAATTTGTTTTATTTATTGAATAGCCAAAAAATTGTGATGTTTTTTTTCTGGAAAAGGTCAAAATTTTGCATTTTTCTACATTTAAATATAAATTGTTTTGTGAACACCAGTTATTTAGCATGTCTATATTAGATTGAAGAACTTGACAATCGTTTAAGGAGGTTATTTCTTTATATAATTTAATATCGTCGGCGAATAGCAGTACATTGACATTTTTAAAGCAGTTGACTATGTCATTTATAAAAACAATAAATAAAATTGGGCCAAGATGACTACCTTGCGGTACGCCACTAGTGGCCAAAAATGGTTTAGATAAAAAAAGATTGCCTTATCGTTTTTGTCATGAGCTGTGGAGCTTTTAAATGACAATTATTTATCAAAAATAACACAATACACCTTGTTGGTTTTTCCATATCGAAATGTTCCATAGAAATAATCTGAAAAATATCAAGATATAGATATTGATAAATATCTACAAAGTGAAAACTACCCACCAGCAAAACTATAAAACTTCCTGCAATGTTCTTTAGGTAACATATTAAAAATATATACACTAGTTGCGAGGGAGTGTGAATGATTCAACCATGGCATTCATACATTGTAAAAGTATTTGTATATTTTTGTATGTACATAATTGGTTCGTCGTTGGAAAGAGAAATAATTAGTCTTCTCAATTTGTCTCAAATATTTATATTTGATTCCTGGATATTTTTTTTTTTAAATTGACAATTGAAAGATATAAAAATATTTCGATTTTTATTTTATAAGCGTCGTAAAAACTGAAGTGACAGTTTTTTTACTAATTCCCTACATAAAAGGAATGTGTTTTATAAATTTCAATATTTATCAAAATTACGAATGCTTCGAGTAAAAATATTCCGGTAAGTTTTTTGTTAAAATTTTCTTAATTGATATTAAAATTTTAGTATCTAGAAATATCAACGATTATTTAAAATATAAACATGTCGTAGCTAATATTATCTAGTTTGTAAAATGGTATTTTTTTAGGATAACTTCAAAAATAAGAAAAATATAGCACATTTAATATATTTCGGCGGCATTCTGTAAGTACACAATATTTTACCGAGTCGTTGGTAAAAATATTTGAAAGCCTGAAGGGTTAAATAAAGATAATCAATCTACAATACGGAGTCGGATCTAGGGTGAAGCCAGGTTGATTAACTAACGCTTATATAACTATACTGGTAAAAACACTGATCCCCTTACTACCGTGTTTTAAATATTACCCAAATGACAAACAACCACTTACCCTACATTCAAGGTTGTTCACCACTTGTTCAAAACATAAAACACTTTTGACACGTAAGGCACCTTTTCAACTATAAACAAGTAACGCTACATTAATAACATATAATAACGTGACGTAGAATGTAACACTGTGTCGATTTTTCCATGTTATATATTCTTAGGGTGGGTTTGTTGGCAGGTGCTACCCGCCTGGTGGCTGGTGCTTGTACTCCACTACCCTAATGGAGAAGGGGGATATTACGGTAAGGTCCTGTCTGCCTTAAATGTTCTCCAAGAAGGGTATATTATAATGATTTAAGGGCCGGTGCTGTGCTGACGTCACTGAAAACAACGCACATTTATGTTAACATTATTCATTTAGAATATTATATTTGACACGGCGTAGCGAGTTACTTTTATTGGTTTATTTCTTCTGTCTGTAAATCCGTATCCGTTTCAAAATGGTGACCACTTTAATGGTTCAGCAAAGATTATTTTATTTATAGATGAGGATGTATGTCGCAAATCTGAATGGTAGAAGTCGGGAGCGTGCGAGGATGACCCGGTATATTTATTTGGACTTTCCTTACATGCCGGATAAAAGTTTTATAAAATATATGGTTTTTTCATTTCTTCGGACAAATTTTACAATTCCTTATTTGAAATAATTTTTCCATAAAATATATGGTTTATAATTATTAAGGTAAGTTTTTAAGTACCTACTTACAAATCTCATGATATCAGAGGAAACTTTGGATTTGATTTATCTAAGTGAAAATTAGAAACATACTTTTTTGGATGCTAGGTCTACTGTTCACAGAACTACTAATACATATTTTTTTAACAATAGGTACATTTATATCCTTTATGAAACACATAACGCAAAAAATGGGTACCGACAACTTAATATACCCGCAAACGAGAGACTTTAGTTGCGGCAACTATTTCGTAATATAAATACAAAAACAATTAAATCATTTATGTTCGGATAGTAATTACTTGGAGAAATATGGTAAAATTTGATTTCGGAACATTCTCCGAAGACCAAATATAACCGTCCTACAGCGGAGAAAGTTGCGGTTGCCGGCAGCCGCAACTAAAAAGTCTTCCAACTGAAAAGTCTCTCGTGTGCGGCGCACCTCAATGGCAACTCCATACGGTAGTGAATTTTTATGCCTGCAACTGTCGCAACGCAACTGTCTCCGCAACTAAAATCTCCCTTCTGTGGGGGCTCGTATACAAATTCTGTTACCTAGATAATGATATAAGAATTTATTTTAGCAGTAAAATAGAATAATTGATGAACACGTGATTCTCGTGGTTTATGCAAGGTAATTGGATACATTACAGATTACAAATAACAGATAACAAATTACAGATTACAATTTACAGATAACATATTACAGATTACAAATTACAGATTACGAATACGAGGTTACAAATTACAGATATAAATTAATGATTACATATTACAGATAACAGATTACAGATTAAATATTACACATTACAGATTAAAGTGAGACTGTCAATAACCAAATTAAATCAGAAAATAGATTTATTTCTTACTAGTTTTTAAGTTATTTAAGTTTTTATTTTGAAATAGATATCTAACATTATAAATAAATTACTTCTCAACCTTCCTCTACAAACCTCATTTCCCTCTCCATTTCCTCCACCTTCACAGCATACCCATTTGGGCAGTTGGGACCCTTTGCGACGCACAAAAAATCTTCAGAATTGGACCGTATAGTGTATTACTATGCAACATAAAATGCGGTGACATAGATTATTGTAATTCATGTTACCTGTAACACAAAAGTAAAGTTTTAAAAAGGCACTTGTCTTATATAAGAGCGGGTAATTTTAAATTTTAAAACTAAAATAAATTAGCATTTAACTACAGTGGCGTGGCAAAAAACTCATTCGCCCGTTGGCAATTGTGCTTGAAAGGCTCCACCCTTGATAGCTCGTGAGAATGCAAGTAATGAACATGATTCATTGAATAATAATTCTTATGTCAGAATTCAATATTTGCACTGACTGAATACACAGTATTGTGCCGCATGCTACAATTGTTGTAGCATGCTTCCTCTATAGGCCCTGAGGGGAATTTTTTTTCTCAGGGTCTGTCATCTTTGGGGCGGATAGGTGGAGAGAATTTTTAGAAAATTAATGACGGGAAGTTCTGGGAAGAAAAATAGGAATCTGGGGGTCAGTGAGTCCAGGAGTGACGGACGTATGAATCCATCCCTCCCACCACGGAGCAAGGCAATGTTCCGAGTGTTGGAGAATACGTTTTTAAATATGAGTGTCATTTTCCAAATTAGAACTGATGGTATGAAGGATTCAGACGAGCTATAAAGTTTTTTTTAATGGAAAACTAATGTTTATAAGAGAAGGTTTTTATGCATAGCACAAAGGATAACAAATTATTATTAACAATAATTAATCGTCTGTAATTAACCAACAAATTAATGTAGATATAATATGTCTCGGAGCCATCTACTGGGAAATTTCGCATCAACAAAGCCTTTCCTACAAAAATAAAGTTGATTGTTTACAGGTAAAAAAAATATAGAATATTGGAAATAAGCCGACGTGGTTCAGTGGTCCAGAGCATCTTAACGGACACCAGAAGGCGCGGGTTCTATTCCCGTCGGCGGCATTTATTTTTACTCTGGAGATATTTTCAATTTGTATTGATATTACAGGCGAATAATTATTGCTTATAATTATAAATTATCCTTTGAGCGATAAAGTACCTATCTATAATATAATATTTTAACAGAAACTTGTTTTAACTGACGTTTCCAAAATTGGAACTGATTTTGCCTTGATTCTTGATTTTGATTCTGCGCCAGAAGCACATAATATTAGACTTGTTTTTTAATGATATAAGAAAATAACATACATTTTGAATAACTTAAATATATTATAAGGAGCAATAAATACAATAACACTGTACCAAACTAGTGAAATATTTCCGTAATACGCAATTAAGCAATACATGATATCCAACCTATAGAACCTATAAAAAATTATTCAAATGCTAAGCGAATGTTCTATCAAAATACTATTTTGAATCTATCAAAATACTAAACGGGCAGAGTTTGCGCCACGATCTATCATATTTTTATATGAAACGCACTTAATCATAATTGAAAACATGCCTTTTTATTTTATATTCACCAATTTTATATCTCAATATTTTTGACCAGTCTGTTTTTGGTTTTGGGGTAATATACCTCTCACGCGTATTTTGCTCCTCAGGTAGTAGCATGGTTGAGTAGCCGGGTAGTTAGATAGGTACTAAGGGTTCCTACGCACGTAGGTAGTTAGTAGTTGGCGGGATAGTTGGGGGTAGTTCCCAGCTACCTGCCAAACGTCACGAGTTGAGGATAAGTGGAACCTAACTCATACATAAACTAAACCTACCTGAGTGCTATAACGTGTTCCCTGGGAAAATATTAATGAATTTCAGTAGAGTGGAGGAGCTATGCACGTAGAAGGTGGCTATTTATAATTTGAACGTTTTTACTTGATGTTTTGCGTATGGGAATCTATTTGTTAATACATGTTTAGCTAATTTTTAATTTAATTAAAATATTGTTTAGAAAATAACATATTGATTTATTTTTATATCGTGCTAACTCTTTCTTTAGTCGACGTTAGGGCTGCCCTGATGATGTACACCGTAATGTTGTGCAAAACATAAATCACTATAATACTTTTGGCCATCAAATTCTCAAATCAAACATTAAAATAGGTACCACATATTAAACATACATTTTTTATGAAATTGAGGTGCTATAAATAAAACACATTAATTTAGCCGTTCATTGAATTCAGGGTGTAATAACTAGGTAGAAGTTCTTTTAACAGTAGATTTAGCTATCAAAAAGTGTTTTTCTAATTTCCTCTAATTTAATAAATAAAAATAAAATTTCCTATAAATCAGAAATATTTTACATACTATATTTATATTATTACAAATTAGGAACTGTACAATTTGTCCGAAGAAAGGTCTCCGTCTCATTGAAAATTATTTTTTCAAACATTATTTTTCTTTGGTAGGTACCACAATATTGATTATTCTGATTTGACAAGTCGTAGTAGGAACCATACGATCATGCAAACTGTGTCGGGAAATATGTAGTTTCCAACAATGCCACTATGTTGGACCGAAACTGGAGTTTAAGAAACGAATTTACAGACAGATGAAATCAAAAGTGGTTGAGTTGAAACAGAACTTCACTACGTTCAGTCGATTAAATTTTTTTAAGAAAATCACCGGAATCATATTAATTTTGATTTTTTTTACAGATTAAAGGGAATTTTATAAACCGTACATTTAACTCATCGGGCTAATTTGTTCGGTTTTTTGAACAAACAGCTATAATCCGTAGAGTCAATTTGTTCAGTTTTCGGAACAGCTCATTATGGTCTCACAGAATTTTTTGTGTCTTCCTTGCTGCCATAGTAAGAAATATTAATTGAACGGTGTTAAAAAACACAAAGCTTTACATTAAAATTTAAAAGTTTATCACGGAATAATTAAAATGTTCATCTCTATAAAATCAAAGGTTCCGAAACATTTATGAAACTTTGTGTTTGTTTGTATAAATAAATGATACAAAAATGAGGTACCAGAATATATCCAATAAAATGAGGTATCAGTAATTTTTATAATACATTTGTCTAATAAATGAGGTTTTAGTAATGTTTATAATACATTTGTATAATAAAATATTTCTTTTAGTTATCAGTAATTTAAATTTAGTGTTTAGAGGAAAAAACGTAATATGAACCATTTTTAAAAGTTTTTTGTATGATTTTAATAATTTTAGTATAAAATGATATGTTTATCATAATGTTTAAAGGCGTATTTCATCGCATTTCAAAAACAGTTTTTTAGTTTTCGAATACGATCAGAAATATCATATATATTTGGATTTTATTGAGAAGTTGAAATACACACAAATTTTCCGTCCTTCTGACAGCATCTTTAAGAAACGTAACGGTCAATATGCCAGAGGCCTGAAGTGTTAAAGGTGATAAAGTAGTATTGACGGCCGGCATAGTCGAGTGGTAACGCATTGGACTGCCATTCCGAAGGTCGCGGGTTCGAACCCAGCGTGCGCAAATAAATTTTATTTGATTAATTTGTGTTATTTCACAATTAATTAATTAAAATAATATATAGTATATTTGCGGCACGTTCCAGAGTGGAAGATACTACCAGTATCGCCCTGGTGTAAGACCACCATTCAGAATTGAAACGTTGCTCCAAATGGCTTTAGCCGTGTTTAGTGACTAGATCTGAATAGCCAGGTACTTCCCCACCTTCCTCTTTCCCTTCCCCACTTACCTTCAGCCTCACAACATCCCCCAATTGGGGATGCCATAGTCTCACTGGCTCCAGACGGGAGCAATTAGGACTCTTGTGAGGTATTCACTATAAAAAAAAAATAAAAAAAATGCTCTCTCCGTTAATATTTCATTGCTTGACCTATCTTTTAAAGAAAGCCGCCGAACTGAGATTTTTAGGAACGTTTACTTTTTTGGCGAAGATATTTTTTTGACATTTTCCTTAATTTATTTACTTTCAATTAGCTAATATTTCGTTAAAAATAATTTACTTTTGGAGTTCAATTTGACAAATGACATTGACATGTTACTGAAACTCAAGCACGAATGGTTGTGAACACGCTTCCTGGCTGTACGCCCTTTTTTCCTAAAAATACTTGAATTTGGATTTGAGGCCAAACTATCCATCCAAACTGAAAATATATATTCTTACACTGAAAAAAATGAGTTAGCTAAAGTGTTAAGCTAATTGAATTAAGCTAAAGTAATTTACTAAACCTATTTAACTTTAGTAACTTAAGTTTATTTGTTACTTCCCAAAGTATTTAGCTAAATTTAACTAAACATCCATCTAGTTTGGTTAAATGTTTTATTCAAACAGCCAAATTTAGGTTGGAATATCTAAATTTGGTATTTTTACATAACAATTAGTTGTTTTGCACAAACTTGAGCAAAGTGCGCCAAATACTTTAGTTGAATCTCCCGAACTTTGGTATATATTTTCGTCGTCGCTAACGGTCCGGCTGTTTATTTATGACGCAGTTGTCAGTTCGCCACAGTTGGCACCATACGTGAATTGACGTTCGTTGCGAATTTATTTTATGCAAACCGCTGTTCCTAGTTTCTAGTGATAATGGCAGACAAAACCGTGAAGGATTATTTAATTTCTTGGAATCTGGAAGCTTACATAGAAACATTTAAAGGTGAGTTTTCTTTTTTTATTGATTTAGAATTTAGATCATGGAACTATGATAATATCCATTCTTTTTGATTTAGAAACTGGCACCTTCATTATTCTATGACTCAAGTAGGCAATAGATTTAGTAGATTTATATTTATTATGTACCTAGTTTGAAGAGCGCATGTGAACCAAGATTGTGTCAGGAGTCATGACACAGGTTACAGAGAGTGGTATATAAATAATAATAATAATAATTGGATGACTTGTATAGCGCTGTTTTTGTGCAAAATCACCTCAAGGGCGCCTTTATTTCTTTGTTCGTTTCCGCCAGTATTATTTTGTATTGAACGAATGTTGTTTGAAACTGCAGTATTACCCTAGCCAGAAACTAGAACCAACCAAACTAGCTTTGAAATCGTACCAATGGATGGTCAATCATAGCAGGTTATGTTTAATTTTAATAAATGTGTATTGCAATTATTAATTCGGACATAACATTTTGAACATTGAATTCTATTGATTTTTTTTTGGGAGGGATATGTTTTTTTAAATACAGGGTGACCACCCATTGTTTATGTTTACATTGGAAATTTTCATATATATGAAATAATTTCATTATTAAAACCATTTCATCTCCGCTTGATTCATGATACAGGGTGTTCGGTATCTGCTGTTGTATAAATATTAATTTTTTTAATGAATATTTTTCATTCCTTTGAAAAATAAATATTTATTTTCTAATAAAAATTGATTTGAAAATTTTTGTATTTTCTCGTCGTTTTTTTTTCTTTATTTCAGAACAAGCCATAGACTCGAAAACACTCCTGATAATATCTGAAGATGATATTAAAGAATTGATTCCGACTGTAGGGCACCGGGCACTGTTTGCTGCACACATTAATGCGTTCAAGGATGTTATTAATTCACATGTCATAAGAGTAAGTTTTTAAAAGCAGTAATGATGACATATTGTATACCTAGGCCTTTTTTGGCTAACCATTTGGAAATAGTTGTACCGGCCGCGATTTTGATACAAAAATAATGGTATTTAAAATAATAATTCCTGTAATTAATGAATAATCGACTGCCGGGGGGGTCAAGCAATTCCAAAAATATAAAACAAAGCTTGACCCCTTCACCCCTTCTTTCCCCTTTGTGTACAAACCTGCTTTTTGTTTCAGAATGAAGATATACCTTCAACTTCCAAACAAACAACACCCATATATTATCAACACGATGACTTCGTTGAAAATGACATTTCCTTGTTGGAAAATATAAACAAATCACAAAGAATAACGCAAGAAGCTTTTGAAGAGCAAATTTCGAATGTAAGTTAAATAATTTTAGTAAGTTTCAGATACCTTAGTAACTTAGGTTAATTGTTTTATAAATTCCGATGTATGTATTTTAGTAGAAGCAGCGAAGAATAGCCGTCCTGTGACTAATATTATGATGTTTATAGAAGTGGTTATTAGTTATGTAATCAATATGCAAATTAATTTTGTTTTCTAGGACTTACGCAATCATCTCCTATCAATCAATGAAGGGCAAGCACTTTTAATGCAGTTGTGAGTCAAAGGGTCTGTTGGACAATTCTGCCAGACTGTGCAGTACTATTATAAGTAAGGAATTGCAGGGAAATCCAGATAATTTGCTTTTCAAATCACTAAAGTCTTTAATAAAGAAAGCGCAGCTGTATATTTCACCCCATATGTGTGTTTTGGGCCTACCCAAAAAATTGCTGCTAAAGGTAAATTACTAGACACATACAGGCAGCGCCGAAAAGAGTTTACCAAATCAGGACACAAACAACTTTTACTATATTTAAGAAAAACTTATAATAAAAAATTATAATATAAATGTGTGTGTGATCAAACGTGTTTTCTTTTTTGAGGCTTTCTGGTAGCTGGAAACAATATTTTGAGAGACGATTCTTAACAAAATAACTTTTATATGAATGAGGTTTTTAATAAGTACATTCTAGTCTTACAAAACATAATATTTATTTATTTAGGTTTCATCTCTCAAAAGAGTTGTAATAAACTACCTGCAACTCAAAGTATTTAACCCATGATTCTGAATTATGGGTATAATCCTTCGAGTTGATGGTGGTTACATTTACACCCTGTATTGTTTTCAGCTAAACTGTAAAGCTGCACTTCCTATTTAATATAGATAATCTAACCAAAAAGCCAAGCTACAGTACTTAAAGCTAGCTAGCAGTAGAGAGCTAAAACACCTATATCGGTAGGGCTATTCCAACCGAAGTTTAGTTAATCAACCTAACCATTTTGTAATATTAACTAAATAATAAGGTTACTACATCTAAAAAGTTATGTTTTTCTAACCAAACACTACACAATGGTTTAGGTATAAAATTTTTAGTTTAGGTAACACAACTAAACACAGAAAGCTGTCTCAACCGATTAGTTTAGCTAGAATATCTGAATCGTTAAGCTGTCATAAATACAGTTTAGGTAACACAACTAAACACAGAAAGTTAGAAAGCTGTCTCAACCGATTAGTTTAGCTAGAATATCTGAATCGTTAAGCTGTCATAAATACAGTTTAGGTAACACAACTAAACACAGAAAGCTGTCTCAACCGATTAGTTTAGCTAGAATATCTGAATCGTTAAGCTGTCATAAATAAACTGCTGTTTAGCAAACAGTAGCTAAAAGTTCGGCAGTCACCACAGCAACTAAACTGTTTAGTAGATAATTACTGAAAATTTAGTAAATAGTACCCAAACATTTCTTTCAGTGTAATCTAAATATATATATCGTATAGTAAATATCGTGTATAAGTGCGGATAGTTTGCTAGTTTGTTCATTTGTGTTTTGAATTATAAAATATAGGTGATTAATTAAAAATCTTTCATGATTTTGGAGGCAACTTTGGCATTTATTTGTGAATGGTAATTACTTACCATTCACAAATAAATAAATTTTAAAGGTAAAAGTAAATATCTTTAACATGTATATATGTATAGAATATATGTACTTTATTTACGAAAATCAATGAGTTCGTAAAACAAAACATCTTCATATTATTTTAGTGATCAATGTGAATGTCCTTATTTATGATTCGCCCATAACATATCATCTTTTTTTAATTATGCCATACATTATCGCTCTTCGAGGTTGTGAATTCAGCAATAAAAGAGTAATACACCCTCTGGAAGGATTGATTCATACTTCGCTATATTCTGCCGGCTATAAACAAGTATTAAATGCGCTCAGATCCAGTGGCTCCTAGAAACATTAAATGCATTGCCGTAAAGAAAATTTTCAACCCCGGACTTTGGTTGCGCATCCTTCAGTCCTGATAGAATAATAATTAATGTTTTTTTTTAAAAGAAGCAATTACTTTGTGGTTAGGCAATAATTTTTTTAAATAAACAAAACTTTGTATTTAACCACGAATTTCTATTATTTTACCTATCGACCAGTTTCTCTTAAATCCAGCTTATAATAAATAACTATGTTATTCTTAGTTATTATTATACACCGCAGAAGTTTAGTTTACGCGAATTTGGTCAATATGTAAAATAATTAATATGTAAAATCAACTAGTGAAATTTTACAACCTATAAACCATAATGACTCCCAACACTCCCCAACTCAAACACGAGAAATAATTTCTCAATTGAGTTGGGCAGTTTTCGTTAAAAAATTTTAATTTTTTCGCAATCAGCCTCGAAATATCTACATTTGTAAATTATTGTAATGTGTTTGTATATTCAATAAAAAAATTCAAATTCGTGAATCAATGCATTATGTTTGTGTTCAATTGTTTATTTAATTTTTTTTAAATTACCGTTTTACTAATCTCTTTAGTTTTAAAATAACTTTAATAAAATAATTATTTTGTCAATGGCCTAGAAGATAACTCACAAATAGATGTTCTATATACCGACTTCTCTAAAGCTTTCGACAAAGTAAACCACTCAATCCTTATGGCCAAACTATATGCTATCGGTATTAGAAACCCCTTGTTATCATTCTTTAATTCCTTTTCAAGCAATAGAAAACAAAGAGTTACATAAAACAACTTTGTGTCTACTATTATTGAAGTAACGTCCGGCGTACCTCAAGGAGCACATCTAGCGCCGCTTCTTTTTAACTTGTTTATAAACGACATTATTAGTATTTTCTCTCATTCACGCTTTTGGCTTTTTGCGGACGACAATAAGATTCTAAAAATAATAAAAAATCACGATGACTGCCTTCTTTTCCAATCGAATATCGACTCTTTCAATGATTAATGTAAAATCAATTGTTTGAAGCTAAATGTCGATAAATGCTAAATTATGTCCTTCTATAGATCAAAAAAACCGATTGTCTTCGAATACAAACTTAATAATATTCGCTTAACAACTGTTACATCTATTTAAGACCTTGGTGTCTCTCTTGATAGCAAGCTTTCTTTCCGGATCACATAACTGCAATCGTTAATAAATCCCTCAAACTACTTGGTTTCATCACTAGAATCATTTCGGACTTCAAAAACCTAAATACCCTTAGAACTCTTTACTGCTCCTTGGTTCGCCCCCATCTTGAATATGCTTGTGTTATCTGGTCTCCTTTTTATGGCAAATACTCATATGATGAAATTGAACTAACTCTAAACCTCTCTCCTTTGGAAGTCCGTAGGGAAAGAAATGACATCATTTGCTTCTTCAAAATTATAAATGGTATTATTGATTCACCTACTCTACTGCAACTCATTCCCTTCAATATCCCCTCGCACAGACTCAGAAATAATGAACTGCTCTTCCTCAACCATCATTCGACAAATTATGGATATTATTCACCATTGTCCAGAACGTGTAGACTAGTCAACTCAAGTCAAAACCTTAACTTTCTTGGGATAAGTCTGAATGATTTTTGCCAGTCGCTAAACAAGAGACGGAATATTATAGGTGTCCTATGGTCCTGACCCACGGCGTAGTCTTAACTTGATTTGACTTGTCACTTTATTTTCTTATATTATATCTGCCATATGTCTTTGCTTTCATGTACCTTCGTCTACTCCTGTATTTTTCATTTTACTATATTCGTGTTATTATTTTGTAATTTGGACGATGTCCGTTAATAAATAAATAAATAAATTAACAATGTAAAATATTGTTACTGCACTTGCGAACTGCGGAGCTATTCGAGAAAATTTTGAAGCCGCGTGGTAACAGGAAATATTTATAAAAATGCCTTTACCTACCTAATTTTTTTAATGTCATGCTCCATTTCCTGTCTCATCAAAAACACAAAAAATCAAAAGCTATTATAGTTGCAAAATATTTAATTTTATGCCACTTTGCATATAGATCATTTCAAAAGTTTGTCGTACAAGATGGCTGCCAGTCGATTTTCCTTTACCCTAGATTTGGCTTCAATGTCATTTATACAAAATGGCACTAATGCTCTGTTCAGGGTATTTTATGTTCATGTTGGAGAGAGTGGAGTATTGGCAGGTGGATATTACACTGCGTGATATTTGTTCTAATTGATGATAACGACCTCCGTAGTCGAGAAATAAGATCGTCGGATATATAACGAGTCCAGAGATCGTGGGTTGTAATCCCGGCGTACGCAGACTAAATTGTATTTAAGCAATTTCTCATATTAAATTGTATTTGCGGCACTTTCATCTAAAGTAGTAGATACTTATAGTATCGCACTCCTGAAAGACTACCATTTCAAAACGAAACGTTGCTCTAAATGGCTTAAGACATATTTGGTGTCACGATCCAAATAGCGTGGAAGGTGGTAGGTACTACCCAACTTTCCCTCTCCCCTCGTCTCCTGCCCTTCCCCAGTCTCATATATTATCTTATTATGTTGTGTGCTCTCCACTTAGGTATCCCAATTGGGGACGACAGGAGCTGACTACGGACAGCTGGCTGCAGTTGGGACTCTTGTGTGAATACACAAAACAAACAAATTGTCTTCATTTAACACATTTTAAATTTTTAAATGACTAAATATTTTACAAATATCCAATATCATTAATAATGGACAACAGAAACGCGTTTTCGCAATTTTACACACATTTAACAATTACGAATATCTTGGGATCCAGTCTTTATTGCCGGAATCTCGCTACGCCTCTGGACGTATCATTTTATGAACTGTTAATGTAGGGTTTGTAAGAGATATTGCTTGCGAATTACGTCCATAAATAATATGCTTGTAATTTGTAATTTCACGAGTTTTTCAGGGTATGTGTTTAGTAATTTGGGCGATTAATTTACTTCCGGTGTGTGCAAGTTTTTAAGTAATCCAACAGAAATACAGCATCATTAATAAATAAAAACTTAATTATTTAATAATGACGCGAAAGTTTTTTTTCTTGTATACTACAACTAAATTATGTTTTTCCTGAGCTGAGAGCTGGGGACATCATCGGGAAATAAACGATATCGCATAAGTCGATATCCACAATTCTACACAAAAAAATTAAACCCTCACTTGAACCCGACCCGAAATCACTTTTCCTTTTCCTCACTCTGGTAGGTAGCCCTTATAAGTCGAGTTTATTATCTCAAACAAAACTCGGAGCAGACTAAATAAATATTCGCTACTTTCAAGTACCAGGAGCGCATATGAAGCGGGTGGTGGAAGGAAAACATAGCTCGTTCTACCAGCAGCTTGGGTGCACTCAGTCGGTCGCTTCCCTCAAATAAGTTACAATACTCGCCTTGTAATGCAAACGAACATTACCTGCACTGCCTCACTCGTGGGAGCTTTCCGCTCACCTGTGAGAATCTATGCGCTCCTGGCATTCGAGCTAGATTATTTTTCTTAATGTGAGACGTAACTGCCAAGCAGTTTCTTTAAAATCTGTAATATCTTTTTTTATTGTCCCTGCTAAATCGCCCAACGTGCACACGTAAACCGTCTTCCACGCTCATACCGCGTAATAGGGAGTGATTATTAATGAAAACCTTAGCGTATTCAATACGATTTCAGCAAAATAAATTAAATAAAAAACCTTCATGTTTCTTGACTGTAAGGATGGGTTCATGTTTCACAGAATTTAGACAATTCATCAAATATCAAAGTTAACATTAAAGTTCTGTGAAGGTGCTATTCAAGTTTTGTTTTAATTTCAGTTCTGTAAACCAACTGCCACACAATATATATAATGATATAATAACAAACGTGAATAGAACTTTCACTGAACTTTTAAATTAATTTGACGAATTATTCTAACTCTGTGAAACAATCCGTCCTAAGTTGTGTTGATGTTAATAATAAATTTGAATTTTAATTTGAATTTCACACTATTTTATTTGTTTATCTTTTAAACGATAATTAGATCGTATTTCCAATTAATAAGCCGCTGTAACTTGGCATACATCTAACGCCTCTCAGTTGTGATCCTATACGTGCATTACGACTCGTAATTAGATTTTTTTTTAAACTTAATAAGATTTTTTTATTTGATTTTCATGGATAATCCCCCCAAAGTTTCACGGTGACCTGATGACGATAGAGTCAAGCGGTTAAAATTCTTAGATTCTCTTTAATTTAGAGTAAAAATAATAATTATTTTTCTCATGAATATTCGGCACGTTCCCTAGAGTGGTATGAAGATACTCTCCGTATTTTCCTGGAGAAAGTCAACTAAAATTGAAATGTTTCTTCTTAAAATGGCTTTATCCGTATTTGGTGACCAGATTTATGTCTTTTCAGCCAGGAAGGTAGGAACTTTTTAACTTTTCTTGTTCATCCCCCCCCCCATGCCTCTAGTCTCCTGCAAGGATTAGTATTTATGTTATTTCAAAATACCTTGTAATGGAGTGTTTTGAAATTAAAAACTTGAATGAAGCTTACAGAGATGACGCTAATATTCCGGTTCTCCAGGCTGACTACTGGCCACTAGCCGATCACAAAAATGTTTGACAATTGCATTAATGAAAAACTATTGTTAACTTAGTGAATATTTTGTGTCTTACCAATTAATTTAATTAATTATTTGTCGGCACAACTATACATTCCTTTAAGGAAGGAAAAAAATGTATTGGTTTTCTAATTCCTAGATAGAGAAGAATCTTTTTCTGATTTTTCGTTTGAGAATTGTTAATATTATATTATAACATTGTTAATTGAATAAGATATTACTTTTTAATTTAAACGTCAAGCCACAAAGCATTTGCTTTAAAATATTTAAGAACATTGTTATATTATTCAAGTTGACTTTCAACACGAATTGTTCGAATGAAAGTGACCTTAAAAATATTATTATTTGGTGAAGCTGTGTAAATATTAATGTTGTATGAATTTTTAGTAACCGACTAGAATTATGCCTTTTAAATAAGCGATAAACGATTTTTTTTCTTCGTTTTATTAAAAGCGCGACAATTAAGTACAAAACGTATTTCATGGAACGCTTTCGGGGTTTTATAAACCGCGTTTATTGGCACTTTCGGTTGGGAATTTGTTAAGATCAAAGAAATATTACGTCAAGTATTTTAAGAGTTCCAAGAATTTCCACCCTTAACAAAAGGAGTTGCCGTCAAACGTTAACTTAAAGCGTTAACTCGAGTAATTTAATATTTTTCGTGTAAATGTTGCGAAAAAAGGCAATTTTTATTTTATGTTTTTCTTTTGTGGAGCTGGTCTCAGTCGAGAAAGCTTTTCATTTTTAACCTGAAGCCATTTTAGCAAAATCTTGGTTTTGTTTGTGCTTCTGCCTTCTTCTTCTAGCGCACAAGTTTTATCCCTTTGAAGACAAAATTACAATAAGACTCATTGTGCATTGTGATCGCATAATGCGGAATGTCAAAGTACGAGTTGATGTTAGTCGCGGAAAAATAACGTTGAAATAGAAAAAAAAGCATTTTGAATTCTATACATTTTTCACATGATTTCCTGGTGGGCTAGATACCACGTAGGAAGTAGGAAGAATTTCTTTGATTCAACACACATTAGTATTGAAACAGTTTGGAATAATACCTTCCATCATTTTCCATCATATACTATCATACCATATATATCCATTTCATATCCATTTCCTTCCTTAAAAAATAGCCTTACCCACATTGGAAAGAAGAAGATGATTTTTTTTTCACTGTAAATTGTCGCAAGTCAGTATATATTCGCATTCGTGTCCTCGTGGCAAGCAGTTGCAATCGTTGTATCGTCGTGAATTGGAGTCGTATATTCACATGATTTGTGCTCTGTTTGCAAAATATCATCTCGTTTGAAGGAAATTTTCACTCTGTGTACAGTACCAGTTCGTCGAGAGCCATACTGCAGGGATTCCTGGGAATTCAAGGTAGGCTGTTTCCATCATTCCACATTTCCTGTGATTTTCAAACCTAATTGAATGTGCTTTATATTTTCGCATTCTTTTTGATTTGGTTTACACTCCATTCCGTGTAATAAAAAACGGAACTTACATACTTTCATCATCTATAGAAGGTTGAAAATTCATCAGGGCAAGAATTCTGTAGAACTGTGCTCGTACCACTCACGTAGATTTCGAATTCATGAAATCCGTCGTCGTTCTCTGTGCTATGCCTTTCATCAATATTCCTTTATATTAGGTAATCTTAATTTTTTTCTTCCCATAATATGATAAAAATATTGGAGTTTTCTTAAATAATACGTAGAATTTATTTTTTTAATTTCATTATATTTTTATCATTTTAGTAAATCGTTGTATACGTCAGAACTGTGGAAAGATTACACTGCATCCCATTCACCAATATATATCTTAGTAATGGTTTCAGTAGGCTTATCAATCTTGCCGTCGCTTCCTATCAGAGAACAACATTGCAGCCGTAAATATCTCTTAAGCCAAGCTTAAAGTGCAACAGACATATCGTCACATTTTACGTTCCCTACGGGAGAGATTTACGTCCGTCAAATTGCTCTGTGGTAGGAGCCCTGGCATGACATGCCTAGTGATACCAATACTAAAAAATACTTATATACCGGGCCAAAGCCAGTAGGGCCAAACTCCTGGCGATAGTAAAAACCTCAAAAGCGCTGTGTTAGGTTAGGATAGGTTTATATTTTTTATATTTATACTTGAGAAGTCGACGCCCGCCAATTGCGCCCTTGCAGAACCGGCCCCGTAGCTACATTAGCTTCTGAAAACATTGGAAATCCCCTTACCAACATACAATATCACATAAACACAAACCATTCCTGACAAACTACGTTTTTTTATATCAGCCCAAAGGAAAAAAAACACACCGCTCACGGATGGCTACTGTACAAAATGGACACGGAGAAAAATTACGATATATTACGTAAATTTTACTGAGAGTTTATTAGGAAACCTATAAATTCATTCGTTAAAGGCCTGCAATCTAGTTTTTAACCGGATTACGAATAATTTGAAGAGATTTAAAAAAAAATACCAATATTTTATATGAATATGATCTTCTTCTTCTTTCGTATGGTGGGGGGATCAGAGGGAGACACCTAGGTTTGCGAACCATTCTAGGGCCTCAGGCGTTGCCATGTGAACCTCATCAATCCCGCCGGAGAATGAATGGAGCGGGCATTCGTTGACCACATGTTTGGTGGTCTGCGCCGCACCACATTCACACATCGCCGACTCTTTAAGGCCCCATCTGTGTATCATGTGGGCACAGCGGCTATGGGAGCACTTTAACCTATTGATGGCGGACCAGGTTTTGCGAAGCAGTGAGAACCCAGGCTGTCTCTCGGTGGGGTCCTGTATGAGATGGGCATTTTCCACGTTGGCCGTTTGCCACTAAAGTTTCCACCTATCTTCTGGGGTGAGAGGTAATCGGAGGAGCCTCTAACAAAAAATATAACAATATTCTAGTGGCAAACCGTAATTTCGCACAGGATTATTTTCTTAGAACAGGCATCTGTCTAGTTGCAAACTAATGCTGACTGTGACATAATGTATTCACACCTGTATTGCTGCGTATCCTCGACACACGCACAATTATAAAGCTATTCATAAAAAAAATTATCCATACAAATTGCATAAAATCATCACCTTCACACATATCTCACTCCCAGAACACTAGAGCTAAATCTAACAATCATTTACAAGTGCCAAAAATTAAATCCACTCTTGCAAAAAAACATGAATCTTACCTCGCACCTTCCATATTCAATATTTTCTTAAAAGAAACACAACATACAACTCAAATCAACAGAAAATGTACATATAAATACTTTAATACGTGGCTAATGAACAAAAAAATAAATTGCATTAACAAGTTACTTGCAAACCTTCCATGCTAATTTTTATATGACATATTAAAAAAAATAAATTAAAAAAAATTAAAAAAATAAAATAAGAACTTTCACAACAAAAAATGTTCAATTATTTGATTATTTGATTCACACTAAAAAAAATAAAAAAAATTACATATGTATGTAATAATTTATATTTAGATTATTTTATCTAGGTAATCTTTTATTTTTTAATTACGTTTCTTTTTCCTGTATTTTGTATTTTTATTTATTTACTTTGTATTTTTATTCATTTTATTATTATTGATATATGTAATGGTAGATACTGCTACCCGGCTCAGAACAGATATTGTCTACTGAGTCGGGTAGCGCACATAATATCTAAACAAATATTGATGTCAATAAACGCCCGGGTTACCGGCAATAAAAAAAAAAAATAAAAATAAAAATTATCCATATTATTATATATTTCCATGTCTACATTATTTGGCTGAATTCTGTGAACTGAAATGTATTCAATAAAAATACATATATATACGTATTATGTATATTTTTATTATTGAAAGATTCGATTACAGATAATTATTTGTCATAAAATTAGAGGCGAGATACAATAAATACCTAGTAATATTATTATTAACCAAACTTATTATTTCAATAACGTCATTGTTGATCCAGCGCAATCAAACGTTGCTTTTTTGGACCATATCCTAATTCAAAGCAAACACAGTTTATTGGTTCATGTTATCTTAGGATCAATGGACCGATCTTATAATCACACATCTGCTGGGATGCTGAGGACGCAACCGAACATGGGATCTGAATTATGCAAAGATCGTCAGGACATGCCGTTATGGTTTATTTAACGTACGAGTACCTACTGGTATTTACATAATGTAAGGTAGAATGCTACTTCGTGTTTTGAAGATTATGAATAGTAATAATAATATTTGGATGATTTGCATAGCGCCGTTTTTGTGCAAAATCCCCTGAAGGGCGCTGTATGAATATAAAGTACATATATGTCTACAATGATCCTTCCTATTACTAACTATAGACAGTCAAAATATTATCTACTCATTATCATTATTTTATATAATTAACAAATATTCAAAACAAATTCTTTCATACAAAAATAAATTTGGTTGTTTACAGGTGAAAAAATATACTAAGCAGTAATTGTACATATTGAATTATTTGGCGGGTTTTGAATAAGCCGACGTAGCTCAGTGGTCCAGAGCACCTAACCGGACATCAGAAGGTGCGGGTTCAATTCCCGTCGGCGGCATTTATTTTTACTCGGGAGATATTTTCAATTAATATGGATATTTCGGTTGAGTAATTAATGTTTATAATAATAGAACTTATTATCAACTAATTGCATCCACCGGTTCGTTGATCAATAATACAAAATTAAATGTACAACGCACTTGATTAATGAACGTGATGCTGCGTTAGAAAGTACATGTTTTATTATTATTTACTTATATCTTGTAATGGCAGAAAATATACAGGGATAATATACACACTCACTTCACTTGAGACACAGTTTATTGTTTGTTAGAGAAACCTAGATTACAGTACGCACACAGAGGACATAATTGGAAATGCAATTATTAATTCAGGTACTTTTTTGAGAGGAGAGGAATTATTTTTTTAGAATAGAAAAAGCAAATGTTATGGTCGGCGGTAAATCTGTACAAGGATTTTATCAGAACTTATCATCCTAAATGTGATTCGTCCCTCAGCATTAGACAGATTTCGAATAATGTAAATACGATAAGAAAATTATGATTAAGATATATTATAGGCAATACAAGAACGCTACTCTCAGACAAGTATGTATATAATTTAAGGGTATTCTTAAGAGCCTAAAAGGTTAAGTTTTTAGTTTAACCTGAATTCTGTTGTGTATGAAGTTTAAGGTTTCCGAAGCGATGACTTATTCGTTGCATCTGTCAAAAAAATGCAGAATAAAGAAAAAGTTTTCTAAAAATAAATATTACATTATTATAATCTAAATAATTTGACTGTTTTGCTTAACTTGCATAAAAGTACAGAGTTAATCAAATATATAAACTAAAGTCACATAGGGCGACATTATGAATATAATTAGATGTAATTGCGTGATTGCCATGAAATCTGGGTTTAATGCAGTTTAAAGAGGACGGCAAAAACCGCAGTGTTAATAATAATAATTTATACACATCATTGTATACGTATTGCTTTTTTGCTGGGTAAACTTATATTTCTATAAATTCCTATTAATACCGATTGCCTTTAAATTGTTTCTCTTTGAATCGGGAATTTCCGTTGTTTTAGATTAATCAGAAGAAGTATAATTAGTGAGAAAAAAATATTTTCACGCGTTGAAACAATTCCACAAAAAACAAATCGTTCTAGCCAAAGACATTGCACTTGTGTATTTGCAGTACCCTATTGCAATACCAGATTGGCCCAAAGGCATATTTATTTCGATCTGTCCAAACTGTCCCTGTGAACTATCACATGGACCAATTAAACGTCCCATGAAAAATAAATTATTAAAATGAAGTTTTTGATAATTTTGGTTGGTGTCTCACAGATTGACGACTAGTTCTAAGAATTACTTAAATCTAACGTTCATAATTATTCCTCTCACCTGAACATGATTATAAATTCTAGACAATTTCATCAAAATTACTTTTCTATTCATAAAAAACTTTTTAAATTAACACTCCTAATTTAGTGTATTTTTTAAATTGCATTCTTTGAGTTGACCAGCATTTCTAGGGATGTCTCAAGAGATGTAAACTATTGTTCGACTTTTAAATTGCATTCTTTGAGTTGACCAGCATTTCTAGGGATGTCTCAAGAGATGTAAACTATTGTTCGACTTTTAAATTGCATTCTTTGAGTTGACCAGCATTTCTAGGGATGTCTCAAGAGTTGTAAACTATTGTTCGACTTTTAAATTGCATTCTTTGAGTTGACCAGCATTTCTAGGGATGTCTCAAGAGTTGTAAACTATTGTTCGACTTTTAAATTGCATTCTTTGAGTTGACCAGCATTTCTAGGGATGTCTCAAGAGTTGTAAAC
The DNA here is from genome assembly GCA_026573805.1 of Hesperophylax magnus. Lineage (NCBI taxonomy): Eukaryota > Metazoa > Arthropoda > Insecta > Trichoptera > Limnephilidae > Hesperophylax > Hesperophylax magnus. The sequence continues at coordinate 1,285,993 of JAIUSX010000977.1, read as the reverse complement.
TATTGTTCGACTTTTTCGAGCACAAACATACGCAGATGGAATTTTTAATATTTTAAGATAATAAATGATTTTGCTAAATTCTTTATAAGTAACATCTTGAAATTAATTATACCTACTTCATTCGGTCTGCGTTGTATATGTGGGTATTACATATATGTTTAAGTTGGTTTAACATATATGAATAAGTAGATACTACAATTAACTATGGAAGCATTTATCAAATTCAAATTATAAAATAATACTTATTATAGGTAAATTGTATTATTGGAGCTGAATTTACGTTTTTTGCCATTTTTACAAAATCTTTCAGAATCAGAATTAAGGTTTAGAAAAATTCGCGAGATCGCGCCATAGTTTTGTAAAAAATTTGGTCTCTGGTCTCAGGAACTTTCACTATGCATTCATTATACATGGTATCCGGAAACTAGTGGTACATGCAGGAAATTGGTGAATACACATGACATAATTATTTTTTGTCAGCAACTAAAGTTTAAAAAAAAGCTTTTGGAGCCTTGTCTACTCTTTGAAGCATTTTAAAAGACATAAAACAGTCGACAGAAGCGATCGATTTTTTTAAATTATGCGTGTAAAATTTTAACATATACCGCGAAATCGGCTCAAAAACTAGAGCAGATTCACCATTTCCCCCCTTTATCACTAGTTCCCGGACACCATGTATTTACGGCGTTCGCCTACTACATATCAATACTCCAGTGTGAACCGTTGCTAGCCAAAACAATATTGTGCATGCGCGTAATGGTGTACCTAAACTTCTCACTTTTAATTACTTTTTTCGCTGAATATATTGTCACAGGCAATACAGACTATATGGTGGCCCTCTTTAATAAATGCATTCCGCTGTGGAATTACCGGCGTAATGGACATTTAGTGTTTGATGTCAACCTCTCTTCATCTAGCTAATTTTGTTACGCCCGCCGGAGAACAGGGTTGTCAAAAATATAATTAAAAGTCGAATCAATGTATATACATACTTGTAACGCTAAAATCCAATTTATGATAATCCGAAAAACATTTATCGTTTGTTTTCGACCAGAAAAATTTTGATGTTTTCAAAAATATATAAAAATATAAGACATACATAATAAAAACGTATGGCATGATTTGAGATTTTCACAGCCAAAGGTATGATAGTGATTTATTTTTAGGGTATTATGCCGCGTTACGCCACCTCCTTATTTAGTCAACGTTTCGGACAGCATTACAATGTTCACCATCAACATTCACATATCTGCCCTTATGATGGACAAGGTAATTAGCTGTACTAAACGATGGCTAAGGAAGGAGGTAGTGCAACTCGGCATAATAAACCAATAATAAATCACTCTAATAGTGGATGTATGTATATGTGTATGATTATATGTGTTGGCATGTAGCAGCATTGTTCCCCTTTTGATTTTTTATTATTTTTATGCAGTGTGTTCACAGTTCAGACAGAAAACGTCTTATGAGGTATTACATAAAAATAAAGCAACTTGTATTTTTAATGCATTTTTATTATTAAATTATTTATTACATACCCACATATTTGTTGACTCTTTTGTCACAAACAGCGAAAACTCTACATCACCCTCCCACATCTGTTAGTCCAATGACTAGAGGACGAACGTGTAGTCACATAACAAATTTAATAGATACATCTTAAATAATTACGGTTTGCCTTCGTTGTAAAAAGAAAGCTTTAAAAGTGAATAATATCCATCTACATAATAACTTTAGTTTTGGAGCGAAAACTAAAGTTATTATGATAGGTTTATAAAAAGGTTTGTCGTAGAAAACACCAGCAGGTTTTTTTGGTTTCCAGTTTCAGCAGACGTTACCTTTCATTCTTATGAGAACACTTTCATGTTTCAGGTTGAAGCAACACCAATGTTTGACTTGCCACTTTACTTATTATGTAGAAGATACTACACATAGCAGACAACGCTGGAATAAATAAAAAGTTGAAAAATAACATTGTTTCTCGATTGCGGTCAAGAACTTAAAGAATTACATTTACCATATTGTTATTATTAAGCCCTCCGGCAAATTTGTTCGCTTTTGGGAACAACTCATTTGGTCTTACAGAAATCATCGTAACTTCCTTATTTAGTGAGAAATATGATCTAAACTGTGTTAGATTGATTAAGTAATATTTTTTATTACATTAATTACACTGAGACAAATTAATTTTTGCCTTTGCGATAAATTAACAGGTTTTATTAATAAAACTTTAATTTAAGAATGATCGATTTGCCTCGATAATATATCATTATGACGCTACACAGAATTTTCATTGTGCTGCAAAAATATTCTGATTTTCATGAACACGTGTTCAGAAATCATGATAATATATTTATTTTAAAAGCTTTTAATTCTTTTGTAAGACTTGAAATCCTGTTTTAAACCGGAATCACCAATAATTTGAAGAGATTCTTAATAAATTAGCTAGTCATTTTTTTCCGTGAGTGGTTCATTATTTAAATGTCAGTTAATTACAGTCTATATTAAAATACCATTTGATCCGTATACCCCTTTGAGGAATTATATGTAATCTACTCAGAATCTTCAATCTCGGGTTCAGAGCAAAAGTTATTTAAACAACAATTGAATCTTTTAAAAGAACACACAACTGACAATGCAGGGCGCAGATTGGCGAAAGACACCGCGCTTTACGTGACATGGCTTCAAAATCTAAGAGAGTAAGAGTGGGATTCGGCTGAGCTGTTTCGGGTGGCGGGCAACAAGGCCCTGTGATAATAATAATTATATTTGGATGATTTGTATAGCGTTGTTTTTGTGCAAAATCACCTCACCTCACCAAGGCGCTGTACAAATATATAATACATTTCTAAAATTGATCTATATTATGACAAACTATATATGGAGATAATATACAGTACCATACTTACCTGGTAGATCACTTAAAATTAACACTTAATTAACATTAACTAATTGTTTATTAGCGAAATTTAGATACAGGATTTAGGGCATAATTGGAAAATTGGATAAAATTAGACTTTATCTCAAGAATGGTATATTTATTTAAGGGCAAGTTTTTTGTTTAGAGCTGAATTCTGTTGGATTTGTTATGAATCTTAGTCCCAGAGGAAGTTTATTCCAAGCCTTCGGGCCAGATGCTCCGAAAGCACGATCACCAAACTTATATACTTAGATATTTGCCATTTACCATTATGTATCAGTATTTAGCTGATGATATTGTGGATGATATCTAACCTCCTACGTAAAATGACAGCCCTCCATGCACAACTAACCAAACATGACCGTGCCTGAATATTAAACCATCTATTGTGCCTAACTATAAGAAATACCCATTCAATCTATTTAGCGGCATCAATTAAGGGTAACAACTCTAATGCAATTAAAAATATAAATTGAAAGGACAGTAGTGGTATAGCCGTCTCGATGAAAACAGGTCGGTACCAGAATTATTGTGTGAAAATACAACGTTATTCCGGGGAGAGAAATAATTCATTTTTGAAAGAAACCCAATTAAGTCCTGCCCTCCCGGGGATTCAATCTTGCTTCTTCTGGTCTCCTGTTGTCATCAAAATTCAGGTCCACTTTTCTACGTGGGGATCCCTGGACAAATCAAATTCGATAATTCGCCATTTTATTTTTTCACTAGATATTGAAAGATCCAATGGTTTTTTCGCAGTGGATAGATAATAATTTTAACCATATATAATAACTCGCTGAAGTTCCCGACGTTGCCCGAACTTTATTGATCTGGGTCGGAAAGGGGAATGTAGGTGGTTCAAAATGTCACGTAGAATGATCTTATTCTAGCTTTTATCCAGCTAACTATATGCTTTATAAATAAGAGTGGCCTGGTGCGGGCTATTTCCTAAAATGATTAAATTTTGAATACTGGACATTTAAAGCAGGAAGAAGATCACTTTTTACACGAGATTTCGAAAAATCACCCTTTTCCTTCTTTATAACCTCTTAAATTTGATACTTCTTGATTGAATTTTTAAAAGTTGACGTTCAAAATAAGAAGAAAATTTCTGACGACATCTTATTTCGAAAAATTTAGCACTAAGCCTGGGCAACGCCGGGACTTCAGTTGATCTTTTATATAATATATAAATATCGTTAAAGAACGATTCTGAGGTCGGAGGCAGACTTTACAATAATTATTATTTTTATGTAAAGTCTGCGGTCTTCCGATGCGGCTTGGAGTCTGCCGCCGACCTCGAAATAGTAACTTAAAATCTCCTAGCAGCATATTGTTTTCAAAAATAAACATGATTTGAAGAAATTCAGTACATAAACTACTGCTAAGGATAAATAATAATGTCTCCCGTCATACTCATCGGGGCCACTTTTTCAACTTCACATTCTTAGACATGCGACAATTATTTATAAAGACAATTCTCATATACATATCGAAAAGGATTTGATGAAACCTAAAATGCATAATTCCTACAGCGAAAACAGCTTTCGCTCACCTTAAACTGGTGATCTTCATACCGTATTCATAATCTTATGTTTCATAAGTGTTATTTATAAAGGGAAGGAACTATCTTTAAAAATGTGTGACATGATTAAAATATAATTTTCTTTACAATTCATTTTTAAATACTCCATTCATACATAGATATTCTAAATTTTTACTATTTTTTTTAAACATTTATATTCTTTCAACAAGTAAAGTTCTTTAATTATTTTGATTTAGGGAATATAACATTTTTAATAAGGTTTGCTTATACGACAAGTGCAGAACTTGACCAAAATACTAATTTCAAATCTCCTCATACCAATACATTGTATTTAACAAAACATTATAATTTACAATTAACGGGTAATACATTATATATAATTATATACACAACTTTCGACTACCATAAAACGGGCATGGGTTGTGTAGTGAAAGAAAGGCATGTGAAAACTATGAATAAGGAAAAAATAAAAATAATAAAAATCACCTTTTGGAACCTTTGGAATTACAGAACCAGGGATTCTATCGTTCTGGCACGTTTGTTGTCATAATTCAATGCATGATTTATTAATACATTACATTTACAGCACTATTTATTATTGTAGGTTATTTAGTGATTAAATAACTTTTATAACGACTTTTCGATTAATTTAGTCAAAATGTCTTCGAAAGTCGTAGTTACGCATCTCACATGTAAAATATTCTACATTAAGATATCGAATTAAAACGTTGATTCAACTGGCTTTAGTCGTGTTTGGCGACCAGAGCTGAATAGCCAGGTACTTGTTCACATTGCTTCACTCCATTTCCCTCCCCCACTACTATCTTCAGCTCCACAACATACCTCAAATGGGAATGTCATAGCCTTACTGGCTCCAGACCTTGTACATATTACCTTATTTCATATTACTTTCTTTAGTGATTGGGAGCAGTAGGGACTCTTGCGATATTGACTTGAAAATGAGAATTTTTTCAAAAGCATCCATAATTAAAAATACTAATTTCGGAACTGTTTATATATGTGACATTCAGATAAGTTATAAAGTAGTTACATATGTATAATTTAATATTTTAACGGAAAATTATTTTCACTGTCTTCTTCGAGAATTGATTTTTAATATCCCGTGATTTTCATGGGTTTGTTTTAGTCAATAATAAACAAAGAATAATAATCTTTGCACTGAAGATATCATGGATGGCCGAAATAAAATAAATAACTTTTAAACATTTCAATATAATTTAAACAACGAATGACAAACCTAACAGAAAAGTCGAATATAATTAAAATTTATTAGCTGCGATGCAATTATTCAGTGCAGGCCAGCTAGCTAGCCGTTGTAGCCGATGTCCGCTAGCGGCTCAGTTCAAACAGTATCGACAGCTCTGTTAATGTGTTTAGCTTGCCGTACGCTTTTTGCAGACTACTTTCAAAACACCGTCTAGTGGAAGTGCTTACTTTTGAGATCAATTGAATATCCTGAAATCGAACTTCCCGTAGTGTTTCATTTGAAAGTAATTAGTTTAGTTGGTCAGGAGCGTTAGGACGGATAGTTGAGAAATGGTAAAATTTATAATGCCATGCTCGAGAAGAAAGAAGAAGTGATGTTAAAAAATTAGTTGGTGATTACTTATAATATGTTTTTGGCCGTTTTAAGTAAAGTGCCGAAACGTGCTATAAATATGATAAAGCTTCGGTGATATTAATACCATTAACATTATGTCTCTGGTCTCCGAGATGCAATAAAAAAATAATGGTTAGGGATTATTTCAGCATAATTTTAACGCGATGAAAAAATAAGTTTTCATGAAAAATTTTGTTTAAGAACGATTTTTTTATACATAAAAAATACACTTAGGGATAGTCAATTAGTTCTTAACATGTCGATAATAGATACGTAAAGTTTCTGAAAGTTTAATTTTTCCAACCCAGTTCAAAAAAGGACAAAACTTTGAATTGTTAATGATAATTAATTTATTTTTAAATGCTTTTAAAAAAAATAATAATAAATCATTTTAAGGCGCTTTTAAATAAATTGCATTAATATAAGTATAAAAGCACCGTTAAATAGCTATTATTATAAAAATCAAACGAATCACAATTATTAAGCAAGTTGGTACCCACTATGCTACCATACTAGCAGCATTTCTCTCAGGGCCTATGTCACGAAATTTGAGGATGCTGTTTGGAGGGTCTTTTCTGATGTTATTCTGATTTCTAGAGCGCTGTTTTCTTGAAAAATCATCTCGAAAGCGCTGTGTTAGAGAATACTTTTCATAGACATGAATCAAATATTATTTTTATTTTTTATTGAAATTATAAATAAAAGGTTAAAAATTATAATAATATGGCATGATTTTTTTCTTGGAAGATTCTCTTATTTATATAAGTGTTTCAGAGCAATAATTATTGCTTAAAAATAATGGAAACACTTACATTTAATTCTTGCCGGAAATGGAGATATTTGTCGACGTGTAACCAGGAACGTCATGACATGAAGTAAGGAATCCCGTTCAATGAATCCGGATTCTAATTTAAAAAAGCGGATTCAGATCTGAATAAAGAATCCGATCATTATTTGCCGCCCGCTTATTGCTTCGAGAGCGGAGCTGAATGCACTCCTACTCCTCCATCGTCTGTTTTGAAGCTCGGTCCATTGACTGAGGAAAACTCATTACCATCTATTGCATTCCTACTTTTGTTTAGCACGGCCATTGTGTGACTCCAGATTCGATCAGAATCAATTCACGGAGAAAATACGTCCTTTGGTCCAAGTTCTGATGAAATAAATACCCCGCGGATTATCCTACAAAGGGATAGTTTCTTCGTAGCCGGTATTATTAATCTACAAATGTTATTCTACGTTTGTTGTGATCAACGATGCTTTTCAAACAAATTTTGATTCAGTTCAGTTACCTTAATTTAAAACATTTGCCTGGGTATAAGTCACTATAGAAGTTAAACAATTCAAATATTTTGCAGATTTTCGAAAGCAAATTTCTTCTTCTTATATCTAAGATATGAAATAGAGTAAAGTGTTTGCATGAATTGTTGAAGTTTGCATTGCGGTCGGCATGAATTTGATTTTTATAAAAACCCACAGATTGATGAAATTTTGCACACTTGACCTTAAAAATAAGAGGAAGGTGAGCGCATATATGAGATTTCGAAAAACAACCCTTGTCTATATCTTTTTCCACCCCTTAAAGTAGAATTTTGATACTTCTTGATGAAATTTGGATCAAAATTAGAGGTAAATAATTGTCTCCATCTGATTTGAAAACCCGAACAACCCTGGGGACTTCAGCTTGTAGTAAATATTTGTAGTAATTTTACAGAACAATTTTTTATTATTAGTATCCCAGCATAACGTAGCTTGTCTAACTGTTAGTACTTCGTGCAACTCCATCCTTTTAACTTCAAGTCTGAAGATGTGCATGATTGTCCAAAACTGGTCTGTTTGGAAGAAACATAATTGGGATAAAATTTAAAAATTGCTTTTACTATACTTTAATACAGATATAATAAAATACAAAAAAAATTAAATGCAGACTGTAAGCAAATGGTGTACATATACAAGTAGGTAAATATTAAAATTAACGGGTAGGTATCTACTTAGTAGCTGTCTTTTTTTCTAGCATCCAGTTATAATAATATTGTTTAACCTATAATTGTTACGTTTATGCATTTACGTAGGTATTTAATTTCTATTTATATAAATATACAGGGTTTTCCAATATTAGGTGTTATTTTGATATTCAATCGTAAAAGATCAATGGTTTCGTTGCTTATGTGCCACGTAGCGCCGTTTTATTGAAAGTAAACGTTGTCCAGATCAATACCATCCAATTCCGGCCATGAAAAATCATTAATCATCTCTCTATAGCGCAATCCATTCACCGTAACTGTTGCTTCAGCCTTATTTTCGAAAAAGTAAGGTCCAATGACTCCGCCGGACCATAAACCGCACCAAACACAGTCACACGTTGAGGATAGAGAGGCTTTTCAACAATAGCTCTTGGGTTTTGCGAGCCCCAGATGCGACAATTTTGCTTGTTGACGAAGCCACCGAGGTGGAAATGGGCCTCATCACTCAAGATTATTTGCATTTGATTCACTCAAGTGAATTTTAATAACTTCAATACGTTGTTGAAGCGTGTATCATTCCATTTTTATTAATGGCGTAGTTTCTACTTGTCAAATGTCAAAAATAACAGCTTCAAAAGTAACATCTACCGAAATAGCGGGCTATTGAAAATAGTACATCTTATTGGAAAATTGTATAACATATATCGGTGTTATAACGGTTTAACATACTTTCATTGATATTTCACATACTGCTGGAGAGGTCAAATGTCAACAGTCTCTCCCGATCCACCCCGCCACGCAATAAGTGGGCTGACAAAACCTCGACAAACCTCACCCCATGAACCAGGGCACCCCTGCTAAATCACTAAATGTAGCGAACCATTTTGGGTGACCTACCGTAGAGGTTGGTTATCTAATAAATGGTTCCCGTGGCGGGGGTACCCACACCCGCCTTCCAAATTATTTAAGTTATATTGATATATTATAGTGGTCGAAGTTGAATTTGTACAATGGTTGTATATTTATTAGAAATTATAAATCTGCTACAATACAAAAGGCATTAAAATCAAGTTATAATAAATTCACATTACAGCCGTTATTTTAATGGAAATATTCACATTATCAAATATTTTTTTTCATCATAAGAAAGAAATGTAATTTTCATAATCGTATCGTAAAATTTATTTATTGCTCATGTCACACATTGCGACTTCCTGTTTCCTCTAAGATACTTGGCATCATTTATACGATGTTATTAATTCGTTCCGCTGTAGGCCGGGATGTGCAATGGCCGGTGGAAGGGGATGCCAATAAGGCTAGAAAAGCAACCCCCACATGGAATCCCCCCCCCCTCGAAACCCCTTCTGCCCCGGCGTTTCCCGTAGACATTTCCGTCGAGCAGCCGCCGCTTCCAAATAATTAAATTTATTCCCCTCAATAAAAACAAGATTTTCTCTGACGGGATATGAACATCATGAAAGGCCTGAGTAGCGCCTAAGGCTGAGCGCCGATTGGCGCGACTCTGTTGACATATTATTATTGTGCGGGAAATTGTTTAATATTCCTTCAAAACTTTGTGTCAATGGTTGATTCTACGATGCAATGCGGAAGACAACAGTCCCATAGTTCGATCATTTATGCGCCTTTGCGGTTCGTCGAAGGCGGATTCTTTCTCTCATCCAATTAATATTAAGCACATGGTCACTGATCTCAAGAAAACATTCAACATTTTTGTGCAAAGTTACAACTGTTTTAAATCTCTCACTACTGTGGCGTGTTGGGTTTTTCACACACATTAATTAAAATTACATTTACATAAATTTTAGAATAAGATAAACGGAAATACGAAGTGTAATCATGAAAAATTGAATGAGGTTTGATGCCTGAATACTGAACAGTCAGATACTTTTCTTACCCTATCTCTTCAATCTTTTTTACACTTATTTGCAGAATTGTGCACTTTAAAACAGTGAAAAACTAAGTCGTTGAGAACTTAAAATATACATGCCAGCAAATATATTAGCAAGGAGAAACATTAATTCCTATAGAATCAGAATATCGTGAATACTGGTGGGCAAGACATACCTGGACGGATGACGAACCTCGTGCTGGCACTGTTGGTGGACGCGGTGCACTCTCTCGCTGCAGCAGCTGGTCCAGTTTCCTCACCACCTAGGATTCTTGCAGTAGATTCTCCATCTTCGTGTCACCTGTTTCTGTACTTCATTTTATTTAACTTAATTTCAATTTCAATTTGTAATATTTATATATTTTTTGTAATATCTGCATTAACTGTAAAGCGCCCCTGAGGTGATATCTCACAAAAGCGGCGCTATACAAATCATACAATAAATAAATAAGACAATATGAGCTCATCTATTTAGACTTGTTTCAGAGCTGTGTATGCTTGCAATTTGGAGCAAGAAGCCTTAGGAACGGAGAGGAAAACTTCCTGGCCGAACAGAGCGTAGCAGTGGGCGATGCCTTTATGTTGCATACGACGCGACGTCGAATCAACTTTCGGAACGAAATGTTTCCTTCCCTCCATCAGAAAATTCATCTTATTTATGATAAACGTTGTGCAATATGTGTATTTATTAATCGTTTACATAAGTTGAATCACTTTTTAAGCCATATCAAAAATATAAATAAGGATGGGGCAAGCTACTCCACGGGCTGTGCGAGGAGATACTGGGACTGTTAAAGTAGCACCGTTGAAGTAGCACAAGACTAATTATTCACGCCTTGAAGGCTTTTACATATATACACAATCATAATCGCTATCACAGAGAGTTCTGTTGTACAAAGGAGTTCAATAATTATATAAATTAATAACAAAAGTACAAAATAAGTACTTAAGGTAAGTACTTTGAAAGTAGTCACAGAACAGTGTGTAGTAACTTTGTTGACATTTATAAAAATAAGCCTCATCAGATTGTTGAAGCGATGCATTATCGTAGCGATGAGTCCCCGACCTGATTGGGGCAAGTGGAAAAAGATTATAAAAATTATCTAAATGGTGACAACGAAATTAAACTGGCTTGAATTCCACATACCACTATCAATGCCAGAATTATAAACGCCAAATTCACACATGGCGGGAATTAAACCTACTTAAACAACACTTTGTTAAGTAGGTTTTACCTAGGGTACAAATAATAATTGTATAAACTTTGTTCGGTAGAACGCGCCAATCTAGGTTAGAATTAATCATCTAGAATGTTTATACTTAATGATCTCAGGTGTGAAGGTTCGCAACCAAGGTCACGTGTCGGAATCCTGTTTTGTTCTTAGGGATGGTCTTACATAGTAAATAAAATAAAAAACGGTGCATAGTATGTTATTACATGTATTGAGAAACATGAAATTTAACCTGTGAGCCCTAGTATGACTGAAACATTTATAAAATTATACATTTTGGACTTACCCCAAGACCGACCTGTATCCGTAATCATAATCTACTCTACGAGAGCGAATCACTACGTCTCCTATTACTGAACACTGTGACTTCTTATTGGCAAAGCGACGGAACGTCCCCCGGACTCCATCCAGCGGCTGACGTGACCCCGTGAAGCGTGGATCGGGCCTCCGAAAGGGGCAGGAATATATCTCCCGGCCACATCCACGATCTCCAGCTAATAACGCGGATGTATCCGGGTTCTGAGAATGCTGCAACTTAGGCCAGTAGCTTTCTCTCGGCCGCCGGCCACGTGCGGTTAGTATTCCCAAACATCACACGTCCAAAATAACGAGGCTCCCGCTTGACGGTTTTGCGTAAGCCGAATTTAGGATTGAATATAATTTCATCTCACGCCGGATGGGACAATTATTTACGGATTACCGCTGTCGGCTGATTACCGGATTACGATTGTCGCGTGGTTCGCTCGTACACCATTTCTTTCAAAGAAATCACCATTACCCACATCGGGAATGGTTGTTTAACAGGTTGCGGAAAAGAATCCCGTCGTGCCCGAAGCAAACTCGCATTTTACGGTACAAAAGAAAGAATGGAATCCATCCATACAACTAATTACTCCAAAATAAAAATCACCGTGACTGTCAGCTGTGTAGTTGACGATCCCACCCGTTGACTGCCCAGCTAAGAAGTGTTTTTGTTTCCGCCCGGTTCAGATGTTAAATTTTAAATTAAAATTCGAAATTTTACTAAAACCAATACCAGCGACAATCGCCCAGTTCCTAACTAGGTAAGAGAATCGGCGAGGATAAATGTGATGATGCAGAATAAATTAATGAATAAAATATTAAAACAAAAGGAGTCTAGCCCTGCATCATAACATTACCCCCTCGCCACCAAATGTTTGCCCTCAAACATATAAAATTGTCGAAATAACCTAACCCTATTCTTTCCAGGACGGTCCAAAGGTCTACTACAACAGAAGAACAAAGTTAACAATAAATATCAACAGTAGATAATAATCATCAATAGGAAGTATTCAAAGAACAAAAATTAAACCAAAGTGAGAATAGCGAATGGGCGTGCCGCAACTCCGGTTGCACTTCATCGAACGTAAGGCAGGATGAACAGGTTTGCGGTGCAGCCATTCTTACTTAAATAACTATAATATTGTAGGAACTAAACTTAAAAACTTAATCTAAACATAACAACCAATGTTACGTGAACGGGATCCGCCAACACCCACAGCTTGAATATGCTGGGTGAAGACTAATTGACTTAGCGTCATGGACAACCGTTGACGTTACATTTATAACTAACGTAATACCTTAATGTCTATCACATTCATTTTACACAACCAAATGCAAAAATGCATCACTGTCCAAAAATAGGGTTATAAGCCCGTCAGGCAACACTTTTTAGGGAGCATAGCAACCCTCACTTATCACTGACTCTACTTCTCCATAGGAGATAAGAAAACACTTTGTCGATGTTTCTACCTAATCTACCTAACTAGGTCGTATGGGGGTGTACACAAAAGAACAGAGCAGTTAATGAAAATACACAATCTTATTTCAACAAAGAGTGTTAAGCAGTCAACAACCATCGCATAAGAATGGAGCCAAATCAATAGAGTATACAGCCATCAATATAGAAGGTGCAATCGTGTTAAGTGATATGCAACTATTATTAGTGCAGTGATCTAGGTATACGTCCAACAGTAACGAAGGCGTAATCGATATTGTTATGAAATAACTTATGGTTTTCTCTGTAAACCGTTGTTCAAAAAAGTTGATAATAGTAATTCTCGCAGGACAATACCAACAAGTATGTAATACAAACTTATAATATTCATAATATGAATTCTATAACAATAGGAAAGGAACATCCCAGGTTACTTACATGATAGCAAGATTTAATACAAAAAAAAAACAAAAATTCATAAATTGAAACATTAATTGTAACAAGTAACACCAGTGTATTTACAGACATAACTGATGAGAATTAAATGGATCAACAATAAATAAAATTAACGTTTATCGAGAAAAATTTGACTCAGAACATAAGGAAAGGTCTCAGTACATCTCCCCGTGTTCTGGTCTTAAGGTTAAATATAAGAAAATATGATTCAAGGATCAACATATCAACAAAGTGGCTTAAAATGTGGAAGGATCGGTGGTGGGATATCGTTCCACATTATAAGTCAGAACCGTACTTATAAAGGAAAACAAGTAAGTTATGTCTCGTTTCATCAGCAATAAAGCGAACAGCTCCATTTTATCACTAGGAGATTAAATGTTCAGTGCACCGCTTGGTGCAGTCTTTAATATATTTTCATGACCCATCAAGACATTTACTGCAAAACAATGACAAAAATATCCGTTTACATATTAATGATGAAACGAGAACAACCAGTGTTCAAGCAAGTAATTTGTAGACAATGCTTCTTTGTTTTCACCATCATGAAACGAAAGAGACAGTGGGAATGTAACTCTTTACATTTCAAGATGTTATATCCTAACACATACTACATGTTAAGGTATATTAGTCAATTTCATTATACAAAATTCATAATATTTTTAAATGAGTGTTCATTTGTTCACTTGGAGTCTGTTGTGTACTTAAGTTTAAGTAAATAAATAAATTATTACTAATAAATAAATACTACTTTAATTATTACTAATTCTAAAAATTTTTATTTCTAGTCCATTCAATTCGATCATTCATACCGGAGTTGATGGTTAATTGTTTTAAGCAAGTAGCTTATAATTAACAATAACAGATATATAAAAAAAAAAAAAAAAAAAAACGCCGTCGCGAGGTATTTAACCATTTCTTCCGAAATGAAATTATGACAGGACCAAAGTCTGTCAAATGGCATGGGAATTCTTCAACTCGGTTGATCAGGCCGGTGAAGTTTTCCGTGCTTAGAAATTCTAATAAGGAACCGAAGTTCCTAATTATTAATAATATCAATCCTCACGAAAGTTGGCCAGACCTTCGGAGGCACTGATGTTCGAAAAGAATTTATACCGGAACATTGTCCGTCTTGACGATATCCTTTACATGGAAATCGCCAGATACTTTTCCTGTAAGGTCTGCCAGGGTATACACTAAATCCGATTTCTTCTTTATTATAACATTTTGCACGAAGCGTGGGGACAATTTTTGAGAGAAGTAATTTAATGCGTTTGACTGAACAAAGTTTCGTCTCCACACGACGTCCCCTACTTGAAATGTGACGTTTCTTCTGCGTAAGTTATAACGATTTGCTCCCGTCTTGTAGGCTTTGAACAAAGCGTCTGAAACCTGCTTGTATATGTTTGCTAGACCCTGTAGCCTTTGAGCATAAGCGGAGGGCGAAGCTCCTCTTTCCGAGTTAATTTCCCCATTATCTATAGGTATACGGTGCAAATCTCCGTCGAGAATTTGCTCCCTGCCGTGCATAAGGAAGTACGGTGTATAATTTGTCGCGCAATTAACAGTGTTGTTCATTGCGGACTGAACCTGTGGCAGAAATTTAGCCCAGTTACGGTGGTCTGATTCCACCAGGATTGACAACGCGGTTCCAAGAGTTTGGTTGTATCTTTCGATGACATTATTCTGAGGAGTATAATACGAGTTATAAAATGGGGGTGGAACATTATAACTCTTAAGGAGGTCCTTAAATTCTTTTGAGATGAATTGGGGCCCGTTGTCACAAATAATAGTTTTCGGTACACCGTGTACTAGGAAAATATTTTCCTCTAAATTCTTTACTATGCTTCCCGCGGTGCCTTTGCGCAGCGGAAATAACCACGTGAATTTAGAGAAAACATCAACGCAAGTTAAAATTACCGTATGTCCTGAATAACTACGAGGCAAAGGTCCTACCAAATCTAAAGATAGCATCTGCATAGGCCTTGTTACTTTTTTCGGGTTAGAAGATAAACCGTTCGGTGGTGCCGTGCTGATTTTATGCGCTTTGCAAACAGCACAATGACTAATAAATTCTTTGACATCTTTGTACATGTTAGGCCAAAAATAGCGAAGTTGTAACTTTTTATATGTTTTAAAAACTCCTGGATGACATGAACGAGTCGACTCGTGGGAGTCTGAAATAATAGCTTTCCTATTTTCCTGAGGAATCACCTTCTTCCAAGCAGTGTCCTCCCGTAAGGCTAATTGAGTTTTCGTATGGCGATACAATTCGTTATCTTTAATTTGGAAGTTAGAAAATCTTTGAGGAAAATCCTGGCAACCTTGCCATGCATTTTGGTACCATTTGTCCGACGTAGGTTGAGAGTCAAGACCCGAAATTAGCGCGAGATCCATGCGAGAAAGTACGTCTGGTACAATATGCTGCGTACCTTTACGATGGATGACGTCAAAGGAAAACTGAGAAAGACGAGTGCTCCAACGCGCCAGACGACCACTTGGGTTTGACAAGGATCCAAGCCATTTCAGGCTCGAATGGTCTGTAATTACCGTGAAATGAGCCCCTTCTATGTAGGGTCTAAAATGGGTGACAGAATCTAATACCGCTAAAAGCTCTCTTTCCGTGATGCCATAATTACGTTCGTGGGTATTAAGACAACGTGAATAGTACGCGATCGGGTGTTCGGCACCGTCTATATTTTGAATTAGAACACCACCAATTCCAACGGAGCTTGCATCGCAATGAATCGCGAACGGTTCAGAAAAATTTGGGCAGCTTAGAACTGGAGCACTAATAAGAGCTTGTTTTAGATCATTAAACGCTTTATCAGCTTCTGGAGTCCACTTAAATTTACTAACTCCATTCTTTGATCCAGTAAGCTTTGTTAACGGAGCGGCTATACTGGAGAAGCCTTTGATAAAACGTCTAAAATACCCTGAAAGGCCAATAAAAGCTCGAATTCCTTTCGCGTTTTTTGGAATAGGGAAATCCTTAATGCTTTCAATTTTTACCGGGTCCGTGCGAAGCCCCTGTGAATCTACTATGTACCCCAACTACTTAAGCTCCGATCTACAGAACTCTGATTTTTTTTGATTTATTGTGAGACCCGCGTCTCTCAGTCTTTCGAAAACTTTATTAAGTAGTCTCATATGTGAATTAAAATCTTCCGAGATTAAAATTAAATCGTCCAGATAACAGAAAGCGTTATCATCAAATTCAGGTCCAAAAAGAGCGTCAGCCAGTCTTTGGAGTTCAGAGGGTGCATTTTTTAACCCAAACGGCATACGAGTAAATTCGAAGAGTCCCCGACCTGGGACGACGAATGCCGTTTTCTCGCAAGAGTCTTTATCCAGCGCTACCTGCCAAAAGGCCTTACTCAAGTCTATCGAAGACACATATCTTGCGCCACCAAGTTTGTCCAAGATACGTGCGATATGAGGTAGTGGATAACTATCTCTGACCGTGACATTATTAATCTTCCTTGAATCCAGGCAAAATCTCCCTGTCCCATCCTTCTTCTGTACAATAACAACTGGGCTAGACCACGGTGAACGAGAGGGACGGATTACTCCCAAATTTAGCATCTCATCCACTTCCGCGTCAAGTTGCCTTTGTCTTGTCGGAGACAGAGGATAGTAGCGCTGCTTAATCGGCGGACCATTGGTAACGATTTTATGTTTTACTAAATGAGTTAAACCCAGACCTTTCCTTTCGTAAGAAATAGATTCGAATTTATTAATTATTTTCGAAAGAGCTTTACTCTCAGAAACGGATAATGAAGAAGCCGGCCGTATTGCTCTTAATTCATTAAGGTGACCTTCATGGTCAGGTTCGTGAACTTCTGGAAACATTTCCGGTGCGATTCGAAACTGCCTCCAAAAGTTGACTCCTAAGATAAAATCAGGTGATAATGATGGGATGACGTAAAAGACAACCTCCTTCGTGATTGTCCTGTACGTCACCGGCAAGGTTAAAGTACCCAGAACAGACTGACTCGAACCGTCAGCTGTTTTAACTTTAAAATCCACTTTTTCTAATTCTACGCCTAAATCTACAAATTGCTTAAAACTATCTCCCCCTAAACAAGATACTGTTGCTCCACTGTCTAAGAGAGCAGAAAACTTATTATCTAATATATATATATTAACGAATGGACGATTATCTCCCACAACCTCCGGCTTCTGTGGTAGCGGGCCCACCACCCCAGAAGACGGTGTTGACAAAAACTGACGAACCAGTCGGAGCCAACTCTGCCACTCCCGTTCCCTTTGCGCACAGGGAGGGGCGTGTCCAGATTGACTCCAAGCTAGTTTTTTTGAGTGTGATTCTTGGTACCAGTATGTACGGTACCAACGTTAGCATTTTTAGAATTGGAGGCTTTTTTCCAGCATTCCGTTACCTTATGCCCACTTTTCTTACAAAAGTCACAAATAATCTTATTATTTGGAAGAGAAGACGTCTTACGCGTGAAAACATCATTCTTGTACGTATTTTGATGACTTTGTTGTTTTTGATGAAAGGTCGAAGTGTTGTGGCTATTATTGAAGCTAGCCTTGTTATTGAAAGACGAAAACTTTTTAAAGTTACTAGTTTTTTCAGGTAGTTCAACCACTTTTTGATTAGAAGAAGAAGATGTTGAAGCTTCAGTTAGTGATTCTAATTTTGTTGCTGCCTTAGAGAGATCTTGGAAAGAGATAAAATCTCTTGCTGCTAGTAAGTTTGCATATGATGGTAGCAGTGCCTTCATTGCTAGTTGCAGCAGTTCTGCCTCTGGCAGTTTGGCATCAAGTTTATTATTGAGGGCCTTCATTCTCAAAGTAAACTCAAAAACAGACATACCCTTAGGCTGTTTCAAATTAAAAAGTTCTGTTTTTAATTCAATCTGTTTACCCTCTCCCTCGAACTGGTTGATTAATAGCTTGGATAGGTCATCCCACTTTAAATCTGGGGTGTAAATAGACCTATACCACAGCAAGGCAAGACCATCTAGAATTTCATTAAAAGATTTCACTATTTCTTTGTGCGTAATGCCCCGTGATCTGCAACGTTCATCTAACAAACTCAAAAAGTCCCGCACACAGGTTTTACCATCGAATTTGTAATCCCAGTTACCAAGCCCACGCGACGAAGATTCATTATAAATTTTTTTTTTCTTTAATTAGGGTAACCTTCCCCTTAACTTCACCATTTA
Source organism: Hesperophylax magnus (assembly GCA_026573805.1). Lineage (NCBI taxonomy): Eukaryota > Metazoa > Arthropoda > Insecta > Trichoptera > Limnephilidae > Hesperophylax > Hesperophylax magnus. The sequence continues at coordinate 1,267,421 of JAIUSX010000977.1, read as the reverse complement.
TTTCCCCGTCCGAATTATTACCCGACGTTTCAACTTCGGAGTCACAATCTGAATCATTAATCTCTGAATCCGCGTTAGAAATTTGTTTTTGTCAGTGTTAGATTTGAATGTATTATCTGGTTTGATTGACCGCGCCGTTAGTTCCTTAATTAGCTCCTCCTTGGAAGCGTTGTTCACATTCGGAATTGGAGTAGACATGATGACGTCAGAAGTTATTCTTGATAAAAAATAGAAAAAGAAGATGACCGTTAGTTTCAAAAATCCGAAAGAATTTGTCTATAACATATTATGACAATACTAGAAAGCAAAAACTCAAAAGAAGTATATTAAGTAGAAACACATCAGTATAATGCGTACCTTTTTCCAATTAAAAATTAATAAAAATAAATTTCGCAACCCTGAAAAATATTTCTGGCAACCTTGATAAATAAGGTAAAAAAAAAAAAATTGTGGCAACCTTGAAAAAATTTATGTTACAACCTTGATAAAATATTTATTTCTTTTGCCAGCCCTGGTTTTTCCGTACTATTATTATATTTGTATTATTATATTTTTCCGTAGAATATTATTTATTCTCGTATTAAATCCACACGAGAAAAAAAAAGAATCACTTTTCAAAATGAAAACAATTACCTAATTAGAATATACTTTTATTATTTGAAATTATTAGCGAAGACGCAACCCATGCTATGAACTAATGGCAATGAACCGACTCCCGTTACTTCGATATGCGTTGTTATTTGTGTATAATAATATTCAGTTGTCAACTGCATTAATAAATAAACATGTTTCAATTTATTATTTAACGGTACCATAAAGGAGGAATGATCCCTAACATTCACACAATTCCTTAAAACAACGCACATAAGAAATTCATACAATCATGCGATAACAATTTTACTGCTGTCACTTTTACAGTTATCGGGTTAACATTTAACAAACATGGTTAACATTTTAGGTTATGTATCAGAGCTCCAAGAGAACAAAATAACCCTAAACCATCAAAAAAAAAACATAATCCTGACACACGACTTACGCCGTTTTTTTTATTAAAAAACGCGGGCAGCCAATTGTTAAGTAGGTTTTACCTAGGGTACAAATAATAATTGTATAAACTTTGTTCGGTAGAACGCGCCAATCTAGGTTAGAATTAATCATCTAGAATGTTTATACTTAATGATCTCAGGTGTGAAGGTTCGCAACCAAGGTCACGTGTCGGAATCCTGTTTTGTTCTTAGGGATGGTCTTACATAGTAAATAAAATAAAAAAAACGGTGCATAGTATGTTATTACATGTATTGAGAAACATGAAATTTAACCTGTGAGCCCTAGTATGACTGAAACATTTATAAAATTATACATTTTGGACTTACCCCAAGACCGACCTGTATCCGTAATCATAATCTACTCTACGAGAGCGAATCACTACGTCTCCTATTACTGAACACTGTGACTTCTTATTGGCAAAGCGACGGAACGTCCCCCGGACTCCATCCAGCGGCTGACGTGACCCCGTGAAGCGTGGATCGGGCCTCCGAAAGGGGCAGGAATATATCTCCCGGCCACATCCACGATCTCCAGCTAATAACGCGGATGTATCCGGGTTCTGAGAATGCTGCAACTTAGGCCAGTAGCTTTCTCTCGGCCGCCGGCCACGTGCGGTTAGTATTCCCAAACATCACACGTCCAAAATAACGAGGCTCCCGCTTGACGGTTTTGCGTAAGCCGAATTTAGGATTGAATATAATTTCATCTCACGCCGGATGGGACAATTATTTACGGATTACCGCTGTCGGCTGATTACCGGATTACGATTGTCGCGTGGTTCGCTCGTACACCATTTCTTTCAAAGAAATCACCATTACCCACATCGGGAATGGTTGTTTAACAGGTTGCGGAAAAGAATCCCGTCGTGCCCGAAGCAAACTCGCATTTTACGGTACAAAAGAAAGAATGGAATCCATCCATACAACTAATTACTCCAAAATAAAAATCACCGTGACTGTCAGCTGTGCAGTTGACGATCCCACCCGTTGACTGCCCAGCTAAGAAGTGTTTTTGTTTCCGCCCGGTTCAGATGTTAAATTTTAAATTAAAATTCGAAATTTTACTAAAACCAATACCAGCGACAATCGCCCAGTTCCTAACTAGGTTAGAGAATCGGCGAGGATAAATGTGATGATGCAGAATAAATTAATGAATAAAATATTAAAACAAAAGGAGTCTAGCCCTGCACCATAACAACTTACTAGAATTATTCAAAACGTAACCTAACAAAACTTTTTTTTTTAATATACAAAATTTATTTAACACAAACTTAATCAATAAAATTTTAACCTCAGCATAACATATTTTTAAGAGAAGCAAAATATTAAATAGCCATTAAAATGCATCATTTTCTCCGGAGACATGTAGGTAGTTCTTCCTCATTGTAGTTAAACTGAAACGAATGTAGTTGTTCCTCACTGTAATTAACCCGAAAAGAATGTAGTTGTTCCTCATTTTAATTAAACTGAAACGAATGTAGTTGTTCCTCATTGTTATTAAGCTGAAATGAATTAATGTTTTTAAAACTAAACCAAAGATTATTATTTTTTAATGATAAACTAACGTTTATAAGACAAGGTTTTATGCATTGCATAAAGGATAACAAATGATTATAAGCAATAATTAATCATCCGAAATACTAATACAAATTGAAAATATCTCCCGAGAAAAAATTAATGCCGCCAACGGGAATTGAACCCGTGCCCTCTGATGCCCGTTCAGGTGCTCTGTATCCACAGAGCTATGTCGGCTTATTTCCGACATATAGAAGATTTTTATAGAAAAAATATATTAAAGTTGGTTGAGAAAAATGTTATTTGATTCGTTAGTTCCTATTCGTCAGATCATCTCCAGAGATGTGTAAAAATCTGAAGAAAATTTATAATCTCAACAGTCCAATATTCTGTACAGCACCTACCCACGCGTGCGTACACATTTTATTATACCTAATATTGTTTTTTGCAAAACAATTCCAGAAATTTATTATTCGTTTGGCGTTATTTCCAAAGTATTTATTTATTAGTAAAACGCTTTAAAAACAAAAGTTTTGCTCAATTGGTGGCAAACAAAGAACACAAAACAAATTTGGCACATGTTTACTATAAATTCTCTGCAATATTTCATTCATATCAAATATTAAACTGTGCTTGAAGTACGTACTGCCTTCTTTACGGAAATTCCGTTTGGGTGAGCATTGCATTTTAACAATGTCTTGTGTACGATGTACAGGGTGTAACAAAAGTAACAAAATGGAGGAAACCGCGTCCCGGCAAATAATGCGCTTTATTGCTTGTAGTAATGGCTTACTGCGCTCGTCCCGGACACTCAAACCGTTTTACTACTAAGCTTTTGTAACCGGGAACTCAAATCTAAGCCGATTTTAAAACACTTTCCGCATCTCGAGCTGCCCTCAACCATCTTTAAGATAAAGAGCGTAAAGATTATTGAAAATATAATGCATCATTCGCTTTCATGGGAATACTAAATTATTAAGGGGAAATAACATTTTATAGCTTAATTTGCCTTTGAGGGCATATTGAATAATATAAGAATGATTGCATCATAGCGCCCGCCGTTTTCGTGGGATTATCACTAGGAGGGCGTTTTACAACTTAATTTACTTAACTTATCACTAACTAATAATTATTTATTTATTATTTTACAAGCAATAATTGTTCGCCTGAAACACTCATCCACATTGAAAAATCTCCTGATAAAAGATACATGACGCCAACGGGACTCGAACCCGTGTCCCTTCGATTTCCGGTCGACAGCTCTGACCACTGAGCTATGGCGGCTTATCTCCTACCCGCGAAATTATTCAATATATACTAGTGTTTCATTCAACAATTACTGTTTGTTACATTTTTCACCTGAAAACAACCAACTTTATTTTATATGAGAAAGGCATTGTAAGTGCTAACTCTCTCACTAGATGGCGTCGAGACAAATTGTCTACATTTTTAGGTGAAATACTTGAACTTGTCAAATATTAATTATTAATTTTTGGTAAACTAATGTTTTTAAATCGAAGGGACACGGGTTCGAGTCCCGTTGGCGTCATGTATCTTTTATCAGGAGATTTTTCAATGTGGATGAGTGTTTCAGGCGAACAATTATTGCTTGTAAAATAATTGTTACCCTTTGTGCTATGCATAAAAAATCTTGTCCTAAAAACATTAGTTTACCAAAAATTAATAATTATTTATTTATTACTATTTTTTTTTGCGACTTTATGTCCGGCTTAAATCTTCCCCACAGGAAAAACTAAACCCTTCCACAAACTTTTCCACAAATGATCATCTAGTAAATCCAAATTATGCAAGGGCATTATATAAGCATAATAAATACAAAACAATACAAGAACAACACGTCAATCCACCAGAGATCAAATGGGAAAATAATTCACCGACTTCAGATATTTTCATATCAGATGGTTCGGCTCGGTAGAACTGAACTGTAGTAACTGGACCTATAAATCCTACTGATCCCTCAATATAAATATTTTTTTCTATAATACTTTCGTAATCCTACATGTATTTAAAATGACCGATTTTTCCATTTTTATATATAAATTATTTGACAGATCTAATACGCCTAAATTTTGAATGAGAGAGCTAGGTATAATGCCAGTAGCCGAAATAACAAATAGTAATATTTTTATAGTCTGAGAATGCCAAATTCTTTCAATCTCATTTCCTAAATCAGGGTATTTTCTAATTTTTTCAGAAACTGATTTTTGAATATTACAGGAATTACGAATAGGGACATCAATGATATAAGTTTTTTTTTTTTAATTTTGTCATCTAAAACTATACCGGATCTATTATCGGGACTAATCGTTCGGTCTGTAAGCATAGTTTTATCATAATATATTTTATAAAACTGAATTTGGTTCGTATTCATAATATGGTACTATATTACGGCAGTCAATCGAGTTATGTTTAATTACCAAACTTTGGTGAATTATTTTTAAAACTTGATTGTGCCTAAATGTATACTATTACTATAACTTATAACTTAAAACTTAAGACTTATGGCTAATTACTACTAATACCTAAAACTGAACATAGTAAAAATTTAAAATCGAAATTTTGAAAAAGTTAAATTATAAATAATTTATAGGATATGAATAGCCATAGATTGAATTTCTGGTCTCTGTCATCGAAATATTCAAGATATCTCTTCTATTTTATTACAGGTGAAGATAAATAAGTAAATCTGTCATGTTTTGAACCCTTTTTCCGAAAATTATCATGTCTTAAACTCTCGTTTTGAAAATTTAAATTTTCTTTGGAATGTGATTTTCCAAATTATAAAAATCAACATCATTCATTGGTTTGGTCTTTGACCTTGATACTTTTTCACCTTCGGCGCTTTCCACGTTCCTCGCTGAAAGTTGTAACTTTTATCCCGCTCCTTTCAGCCCGTAACGTACCCTAACAGAATCGAGCTAATTTTTTTACGATTTTGCCAAATACATTAAAATTTAGCTGTGACCTGTTTTAGACAAACATAATCAACATTTTCAAGATCCTTAATTTCATGGTTGATTTGAAAGATCTTAATAAATAAACCATTATGCAATAGCTTTTACTGTTTACTATTCTTTTTTCTCGGTCACAGATCTAGTATTAACCATTAGGTTTCAGAGTAAAAGATAGATTCAATCAAAAAATACTTTTATGTTCCCCTCTGTTTTATTATTTTTTTGAAAAGTTATCATGCGTCACTCATTCAGTGTAAGTAAATCTTTCAGACATAAATAAAAAAATTTCAGCGAATACAAGTTCATACGACATAAGTTTATTTTTGTGGATTGTTCCAAATTAAAAATAATACACTTCCTCGAAAAAAGAGTTAATTCTCTGGTGAAGTGAGGTGTCAGCAAATTGGTGACAAGTGGAAGACACGATTTCACCAGCCGACGCGTCGCGGCGCCCATCGCTAGGCATTTTGACGCCTTAGAGTAAAAACAAAATAAATAATTTTCTACATTCTACAGTGTGTAACAAACCGTGTAAAATCTTCAGAAGTTGATGTTATTTCAAATGAAAATTTGAGTTATCAATGTTTTTGTGAGATATTTATTTTTGAGACCTATACATTCACATTAAATTTATGTTGATTTTTTTGTTTTCAACTTGCGCCGAATATGTTGATTGTACATAGTATAAGTTCATCGAAAAAATGTCGTTACATTGTAAATTTCAGTGATCGGTTGGATGACTTATATATTGTTGTGTGATATTTTGATAAATCGGTCACCAAGCTTAACATGTATTCCATATTGTGTAATATTTGAACTTTTTATGTTTTTCGCTCTTTCCAGATTGTTCTATCGCTTTCTCCACTCGGTTGAGTTATTTTATTCACAGATTTCAGATATTTCAACAAAGCTCTGGCGCGATGTTACAAAAAGAATGTAAAAAGATGATTTCAGAGTTTAAAAAATGTTAATTATCCTTTTAAAGAATGCCAACTTTTATGATTCAAGTTAATAAGTTTCTCTGAGTGTTGGTATAATCTAATCATTTAAATTATTCAACTAATATGATGTGTTATTTACAATTTATTTATTTAAAAGTTTAAAAATAAAAAACAAATACTTACGTATCAGATTTTGCTTTTTAGTTTTACAAATATTTTACGCCGTCTTTATTCATACTTAAGCTCAATCTACTACATTCAACAATTTTTATGTTTTTTAAAATTTTTAAATACAAAACCACGTACAATGTGGCTTTCTGATGGGGTAACTTGGGGTTATAATTATGGTAATTTGTGGTACGAGTTGTACTTGTATTGTAAATATTCAGTTGTTAATTGAATAATTTCTTCAATAAAGATTGGCCACCATTTAAATAAGTCAATATATTAATGTTATAAAAGAGGAGAAACAGATCACTCTTGGGGCATATTGCTTTGATTCTCAGTCCAGTTTAGCAAATACCCCAAGACGTCCGAAGAATAATATTTATGTGCTCCAGCTTAATCAAAGTGCATCCAATATTTCATGCCGTGAACCCGAAACCCCGGCTTCAGTTTCAGATCTTCTTCTCAAATTGCACGTAGAAGCAAGTTACTAATACCGGGCATTTGTAACATGTCGAACTGGCTAGGGCTGGTTGAATTGCGTTCCAAGGGTTGATAGAATAAACCTGAACTTAGAAGGTTCATGGATAAAGATAATATGTAAATAAATTCGATTCTTGCAAACCCACATTTAAAAGTAGACACAAATCCCTCATCTTTTAAGATATTTATTTTGTTATCTTATGGTGTGTTTTTATCTTACTCTATGACATTGTCCTTGTCTCAGCACCTTTTTAACAAAATAGCGTCTTTTCTTATTTTTTGAGAGCTAAACATTTTTTAAGTGATTTCATCATAACTCTTATTCTAATAAAGAACTCAAGTGAAAATTATCATTAATTATTCTGAACATATACGTTTTATTATGATTATACCTAGCAATAATAAATCATTATTTGATAATAAATAAAACACCATCACATCAAAAACGCCCTGCTTGGTTGGCATCACTGAATCGGCGGTTAAATATTAAAAGTTATATAATTATTTGAACTATGGAAAATGGAGTTAAGTTCCTCATTGTCCCATTTAAATCTAAATATTCGAGTAATTGCTTTTTAGTGTGGAAGGCCGTTGATACAGAATAAGCTAAGTAAATTAATTTCATGAGGCCAGAAATAACAGTTTTTCAGTTTAGTTATTAATTCGGCACACAGATTTTCAATTTTCTCTCAATACAAATATTGAGGTTTTAATATTACTGGATGTGGCAACGTCATTGTGAAAATATAATCTTTCTAGGAATCCTCCACTTTAAACCTCACTGTGAAAACAGTGTATTTTGTCAATGATTGCATAAAAAATCTAGTTAAAATACACACATCTCCATTTCTACGGAATCAAGCGATCATCTCCAATAAAACCACTCTCGTCCTGCAAAGTCATATAATATACTAAATGTGAGTCCAGTGGATTTATTTGCATTTCCAATGAAGGTAAGTTTTTATCTATTATTTTTAAACCACGGTCAATTTGAAATATACCGAAACCAATTTCAAGGAAAATTTCTTTTCTGTTTGTAAATGTTCCACCAAAGTGATACTGATCAATCTGAAAACTTTTAAATATGAAATTATTCAATCAGTAGTTTATTGAAAATATAAAAAACACTTCTTATAACTTTTTGGTTCAGTTTAAATTTAATGTCACAATTTTTCTGGATATTACATGTTGCAAGATCTTTTAAATATTAGTTCCACGCAGGAGGTCATGATAAAAATAATTTCCCTCAGAACCTATTTCATCTATTAGGATGCTGTGTGGAAATGAAGGGGGGGAGTTCTGGGACAGAAGATTTGTCCAGTTCAAGCAAGTCCAGCTGGTAAGGTAAAAGGGAATATCTCAACCTGACTCGAAGACCTAGACAAACCTCACCCCATGAATCCGATGAAATTTTTTATTTGTTTTTGGGGTGTTATGCCGTGTTGCGCTAACTCCTTCTTTAGCCAACGTTTCGGACAACGTTACAGTGTCCATTATCAGGGCAGATATTTACTCCTGGTACCCCTGCTAAGTCTTAACGAACACCCTGGGGTGACTTACGGCAGAGGTTGAATATCTGATTAATGGTCCCCATACCTGCCTCCCAAAATTTAACAATGAAAAAAATACTTTAAAATGAAATCATTTCACAAATATATTATATTACAGTATCTAATGACTTACAGCTTTAACTGAGTTGAAAGTTCGCAAATCGAAGTACCTTGTAATACCTCTGTGCGGTTCTAATCCAGGAGCACTCGCTAGTTCTCTATTGCACAGTGCGCAACTGACTGTTTGGGGTGGTGAATTAATTGCATCTATTTGAGTCAAATTTGTCGATCCTTACCCTACCGTTTACACCGATACGCTTTATTAGATTACCATGTTTGCAAATCTACAAATCTTTCCACGTACATTTCTACGATCACAAACATTTTGAAAGGGTTTCGATATTATTAACTACTCGGTAATTAATACGGTTACCAATTAAAACCCTTTTTAGAAAAAAAAAACAATGGGATGATCTAGACTACAGATATTCAATTGTATCATTCGTGTACTCGATGAAGTAAAAATCACCAATTTTTATTGAACTTTAAATCCGTCTGCCTGCGAAAGCAGACCTCTTTTTTCTCATCTATTAATCGATCCCTATCGCAAGAAACCATTCGAATCATATCATGTCGTAAGTAATTTTTTCGAAAAAAATCGTTCTCTATTTGCGAGATTGCGTGGAACGCTCCAAGAGGCGCACTGGCAGACCAACTTTTTGAAGGCTTATTAAATCTCCATTCTCACTACAAAGTAGTTTTATCTGTGTATCCGATGACATAGGGTTTGTTGTTGCGGGATCCGAGACTATTTCTTCATCTGACAGTTCCATGCCTGATGTATTGTGCCATATTTACTGTTAAACATCAGAGTTGGCATCAGAATGAATTAGTTGTGACTTGTGACCATTGCACCCAGTCTCTCATTAATCGCATTGTTTATATTACTCTTAAATCAATTTACCTCACATACATTTTTTCTGAGTTCACAAAGTCACTCAATCCAATTCAACATTTACTGTATTATTGCTTAGCAGATAGATTCCTAGCTTTTAATAAATTGACAATGTCGAATTTAAATATTAAATTAAATGCATATTGGCACTCCGCATGTACTTTTTGACACTAAAAAGTTAAAGTTAATTAGTTCATGAGGTTTTTAGTCACAACAATCATTTTTTGTTTGCTGGAATAGAACCAATTGATCGCGTCTTAGATGAATTAATTAAGTCTTCAGGTGTATACGATTTCTTTCAATTCTAAGAGCTTAGTTAATCTTTTATTAATAAGCCAGTTATTTTTCATAACGAACGATCCAAACAGTTCATATTGACAGCTTATCTGACACCTTGGAAGCCGCGCTGAAAGCAGTGGCGTTTGTTTACTTCTTGTCGAAATCATATTCTGACCGTGCTCACGAATATCGCTAACTGACCATAGATGATGGATTTTTCAATATCGTATTGTTATGTGATTTTAAATATCTATTCTCTGGAGGCACATAGATTCCGCAAAACGAAAAATCATACGCCATCGAATGCGTAAAGAATCTACCATCCCTATGTACCTCCAACTTTTCAACAGAAGAAGAACAGTCTAAAATGAGAATATATTTCGTGTGTACACAACATACCCATTCGCTATTTCAATATTAAAATAGTTAATGGGTGATTTCACTAACCATGATTCAGTAGAGAAGGTACGGCTTCAAACAAGCCGTTAGTTTGTCCAGGCGTCGCCAGAAAGCGCTGGCATCAGGTGTTTCCATTTATTAGCATTAGCTTTTAACTTTCCGCTAAGCAAAGGATCCTAGTAAGGAAAATAAAGTGCACCTCATACAAAGATGGTACAAGTAATGCCGGTCCCTAACTAACGGGCAAACACGCTGGCATGTTACATAATAATAATGAGTATTAAACGTGTTCATATATAATAATGTACCTACATGTTAAATATTAAATTTGTTTATGTTGTGCTTGTTTTTGAAAATTTTTCGTGAAAACTTACTAACAAATTTATTTTAAAACGTTGATAACGACGCTTTTTGTATTTTTCTTTTGTGTATTTTCAGAGCTTTTTTAAATTTTGAGACCGTAAAGCAAAAGTAAGTGTTATTTTTTTAAACATAATTCAGTGTGGTTCCATTGGAATATTACAACGAACTTTCAGAAAAATGTATTCTTTGTCTTGATACATTAATCAGCTTAGGAGAAAGGCATACAGAAGTATTAGTAAATTACTCTAAAACTCGACCAAATTCACCTTAAAAACGTCGATTCGGATTAGGTTTATAATAACATAGAAGAGTGTTCACAGTTATTTGATTATGGAGTAGTGCATTCATTATATAGCATGAATTAGTTCGGTTTTACTTAGAATTTAGCAAATTACGAGGAACTTACCTTTTTAAGCTATCATACCCTTAAATTAAATATATCATTCCTGAGAGAAAGTGCCATTATATCCAGTTTTCCAATTATGTCCTAAATTCTATATATAAATTTCGCTAATAAATAATAAGTTAATGTTAATTAAGTGTTAATCTCAAGTGACCTACCAAGTAAGTATGGTACTGTATATTATCTCCATATATACAGGGTTTTCCAATAAGAGGTGTTATTTTGATATTCAATCGTAAAAGATCAATGGTTTCCTTGCTTGTGTGGCACGTAGCGCCGTCTCGTTAAAAGTAAACGTTATCCAGATCAATACCATCCAATTCCGGCCATAAAAAAATATTAATAATCTCTCAATAGCGCAATCCATTCACCGTAACTGTTGCTCCAGCCTCATTTTCGAAAAAGTAAGGTCCAATGACTCCGCCGGATCATAAACCGCACCAAGCAGTCACACGTTGAGGATAGAGAGGCTTTTCAATAATCACTCTTGGGTTTTCCGAGCCCCAGATGCGACAATTTTGCTTGTTGACGAAGCCACCGAGGTGGAAATGGGCCTCATCACTCAAGATGATTTGTATTTTAATAATTTCAATGCATTGTTGAAGCGTGTATCGTTCCATTTTTATTAATGCCGTAGTTTTTACTTGTCAAATGTCAAAAAATGACAGCTTCAAAAGTAACATCTACCGAAATAGCGGTCTATTCAAAATAACATCTCTTATTGGAAAACCCTGTAGTTAGTAGATCATTGTAGAAGCGTATTATATACTTGTAGAGCGCCCTTGAGGTGATTTTTCACAAAACGGCGCTATATAAATCATCCCAATATTATTATTATTATTAAGTGAGCGTGGCTGTTTGAATTGGTTTTACATGGAACACCCTAATTACGACAACTCTTAGGACGGGTTGTTTCATAGAATTTTAACAATTGATCAAATTTCAAAGTTGATTTTCATTTTATATTATGGTTCTATTCAAGTTCTGTTACTATTTCCGCTGTGACAAATAACTGGTCAATCATGATGTAATAACAAAACCTTCAGAACGTGAAAATCAACTTAAAAATTTGGTGAATTATTCAAATTCTATGGAACAACACGTCCTTAATTTTGTGAGGCAATTTGAAATTAATTCATAGATTTCATGTAAGTGTACTAAACGACTTTTTTCACAATGCGAAAAGATTAAAAAAAATTCAGTAGGTATATAAAAGTCATATATGTTTCTTTTGTGTTTTATGTGCCCAGTAACGTATTACAAAACATAAATTATGTTTTATTATGATCAACATGACTGAACTAATATCCCGTGATCCTAAAAATATAATAAATTTACAAAACTAGTGTAACGTAAAAAAATATTTTTTATAACGTATATAAATATTGTTTATTAAGGGTAGGTACTATATAACCAGTACCTACCAGGATTTTTATCTTCTTCGCGAATACTTGTTTGGTTGGTAGCGCCGGGCAGCGGAAGTGCGGAGTGCGGAGACGAACGCAAGAGGGAAGAAGATGTAAATTGGTCGGCCTAATGGGCAGAATTTTTTGTTTTTTTTTTTAAATCTTATCGGCAAAGTTTTGCTGAAGAATTTTTCTTGTTATCGGTGAAGTTTCCCTGGATGCATGTGAACTCGTAGTTGGCCGTAGAGCCCGTTTATATTTTTATTTTTGATTACTTTTTGTCCGCGATTATGCGCGGTGAATTTTGTGATCTGGTCGTCCACGTATCGGTGAACAGAAATCGAGATCGGTGATCTTGAAGAGAGGAATGAATTGATTGCGAAAGATCATTCAGAACGTGTTGGGCCGTGTCGCACCGGAGGTCTTGGCAAAGACCTCAACAGGTGCTGGAATTGGTTATGAGGGATCAACAGATCGCACCGTTTACCTTCCCACGCTGGAGTTTCTCTTTTGCGACCCAGCGTGGCAGAGTTTTTTGCTGGACAGAAAACCCTGGTACATGTCCTTCATAATTAATGGGAGTTGAGACTACATTGGCGGTGGATAAGAAGTTTGGAAGATTTTTTTTTCTCTTTCTCTCGCTTCTAAAACTAAGTTTAATACTTTAAGAGGCAGTTATGTTATTATTCTCTTTATACATTGGTTTCTACATTTAGTTGGCGATGATTATTTTTTTGAAGACATTCTTTCATTTATCAAAAAATTTGAATTCATCCCCCTCTTTGATAGAAAACAGTTTCAGCATGTCCTGAGTTTAATATGATTCATGGTCTCATTATACGTATTACACGTAAAAATATGAGTGATAGTCATATCGTGACATTTGAAGCAAGTGGCATGCTACCTACATAAAGACACTTCAACTTAATAAATATCATCAGTCCTTGCTTACACACGAGTCCCCATGTCCTCGACAACTCAATATGCCTACAATATCTGGCTAATAGTGTATGTGTAAAATAGCTACAATTATTACACATTTGAACATTATTCAAAGCAAGGTTACATAACAATAATTTTCAGTGGAAAGACGGATTATTTCGGAGAATTTGAGCAATTCATCAAATTTCAACGTTCTTTTTTGGGTTCTGTGAAAGCCCTATTCAAATTATATTATTGTATCATTATAGGCTAGTTGCTAGATAGAACTGAAATAATAACAGAACTTGAAAAATTCTTTCACAGAATTTGAAAATTAACTTTGAAGAATTGTTCAAGTTCTTCGAAACAACCCGTCCTAACTCTAGGTAGAACTAAAAATATCTTTATTGAATACTGAATTTGGTCTTAAAATTCACACCGATCGTTTGTTATATATCAAACTTTGTCTGAAAGATCATCTTATACGAACAATTCCAGTTAAATGTTAATAATGTAATACACTCGCAGAGATGCTCTGATCAAATACTTCACCAACGCACTACCAAAGATTGCCTCCCACAAGCTAATAGATAATATGAGAAGAGTATATTTGTACACGAGTAGGTGCTATAAGAGACGTCGGAGCCGTCACAATATTTGTGCAGACATTATAAAAACAACGTGTCAAAGAAACCTCAGACAATACAGGCATAGAGAGAATACAGATGAATACATAGACTAGAATCTTAAAAAAATAAAGTTGCAGACGGGCGTATAATAACACTACTTGGGGACTCGATACGGACGTGTTTTCTTTATAACCATGAGGGTCAGAGAAAATAAACACTTGGATCTATGGTATTTGGTTTAGATTTTTATTTAGTATTATTACTTAATAAGAAAAAGCCAGCGCCAGCAAATAATGCATTGGAAAAATAAGGTTGTTTCTGTGGATGCTGTTTTTGGCAAAAGATATAATTCTTCTATCTGATGTGTTGCGTTACTAATTGTTAAGATCATTGGCTTAAACATCGCGGGTTGTAATAAAGCAATGAGATGATAAGAAAATATATCTTTCGTTTTTTACAGATACCAAAATGAAACTTCGTTACAGAGTGGATGATACTCGTATCCTTCTCCGGTGAATAATCATCACTCAGAATTGAAACTCTGCGTTCTGGATAAAAATATGCACATATCTTCTTCTTCCTTAGTCATTTCCCCATAAAGAATATATTTTAGGTATAAAAGAAAGGATCGGTATTGGGCCCGATATTGTTTATATTCTACTTAAATGATATAGTAAAAATACTAAAACAATGCAAAATAAGACTGCTTGCAGACGATGCACTGATTTATATTGCGAAAGATAAGTATGAGAAAGCAACCAAAAAGATAAATAGTGACATGGTTACTGATTCAAAATGGCTCAAAAAAAATGTTATTACGACAAAATACATGAACACAGGTAAAAATATCACCCACGAGGACCCAAATGTTCATATTGTTGAAGAAATCACTGAAAAAGGCGGAAGAAATTTAATATCTAGGTTTCATTATAGACTCGAAGCTGAACTTATCAAAAAATGCAGACCATACAGTTTAAAAAATGTTTTTTTTTCTTGGCAGAACCAGAAACAAAGTAAATAAAGATAATATACAATACAATGTGAATAAATTTACAACATCGAAGGAAACTAATTAACAGTTATTAGGTAGAGTCAAATCTTTTAAAATATAAAATATTGACTAATTCATAAGAATTCTTAATTGTATACATAGGAGAAAATACAGTTGAATTATTAAATAGGTGAGTCACAAAGGCAGCTAATTTGTAATTTGAGGAATTACAGCATGATACTACTAATAATTTATTCCCAAATGTACCTGTATGTGGAAACGTTATGCAGATGACATTTTTTGCATATGGAAAGGTACAGAACGTCAACTTAATTCCTTCTTGTCCCTCCTTAATTCGTTCCATAAAAATATTCAGTTCACAGTAGAAAAAGGTACTAATTATAGTTTAAATTTGCTAGACCTATCCCTTTCCATTATTAATAATAAATTCAATTTTAATATTTATAGGAAACCTACTTTTACCGATACAGTCATTCATAGTACTTCAAACCATCCCATTTCCCATAAACATTCTGCCTTCCATTCTATGGTCCACTGACTTGTCACTATTCCGCTATCTAAAGTTAACTTTAATATTGAACTCTCTATAATCAAATCTATCGCCATTAATAACGGATATACCTATACCTTTTTTGTTGTTTGTTTTTGGGGTGTTATGCCGTGTTGCGCTAACTCCTTCTTTAGCCGACGTTTCGGACAGCGTTGCAGTGTCCATCATCAGGGCAGATCCGGTAGATCCGAAGATACACATACACATCTTCGGATCTACCGGATCTGCCCTGATGATGGACACTGCAACGCTGTCCGAAACGTCGGCTAAAGAAGGAGTTAGCGCAACACGGCATAACACCCCAAAAACAAACAACAAAAATGCTTTTGGCCGTGAGAATCTAAAAACTTACCATACCTATACCCTTATATTTTCTAATAAATTCCTCTACAATAATATCCCCAACATCGCAGTAAATGGTTGGCGTAGAATTTTATACATTAATAATTTTTCGTCTTCATGTGTTTTAAAATTTCCAACAGAAATTAAAGCCGCTTTTTATACCAATAATAACCTAACTAAACTTTTAATTAACTCAAAGGATAGAGAAAATAATTTAAGCCATTCTGACATCTATAAACTTAAATGTAATGACTTGCGAAGCATTTTACATTGGTAAAACTGCAAGAAATATTCAAACGCGGGTAGTCGAGCACTTGAGATGATAGATAAAGATCACTCATTTGATAAGCCTTCAGGTATAGATGTATTGCATAGAAACGGGATAGGTCTACGCCTCAACAATTTAGAAGCACTTGAAATAAAAAAATCACTTAAAGTCAATAGAATCAATTTATAAATAAACAATTAGATTTAAGAAATAGCCCCATTTTAAATATATTTCCCTTCCCTGCACCTATGTTTACCCCCTCTCTCTTACCTAAGTCATTCACCCCCACCAAATTTGATGTTCTCTCTCCCTCTTACAGCTTAACTATAAGTACCCATACACCTCTGTAATTAATTTAATATGTTTTTATTAACCCTGATGAAGGTTCGGGTTGAACTGAAACCGATTGGTTATAAGTATATCCAATAAAGTGGTATTCAAACAAAGTTATTTTATTTTAATTATTATAATTATGTTTACCACAAAATGTTTGCTACAAGTGAAAAAAAGAGAAAAAAAGTGGGTGTGTCAAGCCTACGCAAGACAGAAGTGAAACTTCTAGTTTCAGCTGATGCTTGGCGTGGCGCAGTTCGCTGGTGTCTGAGAGAGAGGAAAGAAGAGAAGAGAGAGAACGTTCGTGAGCGGCTCCCCCACCTCAACAAGGTTTCACTTCAAAAATGCCACAGCCGAGAATCGAACCTCGCTTAACTGATTGAAAGCCAACCACGCTGAGCACCAACTGTAAGCAAAGCCGCATAAATTGATTATATTATGTAGGTTCTGAAAATATGAGAGCTTGTTATGTTTTATAATGTTACCTACATCACACCCAAAATATAATATATTTTTAAAAATAATGTACAATGTACAGAAATAGAATCCCACACAAGATCGCGTAGTGCGCTCTAGCGAACGGATATTTTATCAGAGGGAGATAGTTTTAATTTTTTTTTCTGTAAATTATTACATATTATCAAAATAAATAAATTAATTAAATAAATGTAATACAATTATCATAATATACGGATTAGATAATAATTTTAATCCAACACAATAACGCAAAGCGCGCTCTAGCGGAGTAATGTTTTATCACAGTGAGATAAGTGTTTTTATTATTTTGCAATATTATTTTCTTTTAAAAAATGTTCTGACCTACTAAAAAATAAGATATTGAATGAAAAAGGCGTTAAAAACAAAAAAATAATGTGCGATGGCCGAG